>JALIGW010000048.1:1902500-2502500 GCA_023053685.1 Diadophis punctatus similis
AGGCTTAAGTCTAGGAAACCAGTTTGGAATAATATACAGTACCACAGTCTTATGATCTAGATCAGTGATGGTGAACCTTTTTCCCCCCGGGTGCCGAAAGCACGTGTGCGCACGGTATCACGCACGTGCGAGTGCCCACACCCATAATTCAATTCCTGGGGAGGATGGAAACGGCATGATTCCCGACTTCCGGTGGGCCTGGTAGGCCCGTTTTTCGCCCTCCCCAGGCTCCAGAGGCTTCCCTGGAGCCCGGGGAGGGCGAAAATGCCCCCCGCCAGCCCTCTGGAAACCTAAAATGCCCTCCCAGAGCCGAAAATCAGCTGGCCAGCGCGCGCATGCGTGCTGGAGCTGAGCTAGGGCAACGGTTCGCGTGCCAGCAGATATGGCTCCACGTGCCACCTGTGGCACGCGTGCCATAGGTTCGCCACCACTGATCTAGATCAAGGGTCTCTCCAAACTTGGCAACTTTAAGACTTGTGGTTTTTTAATTCCCAGAATTCCTCAGCCAGCATGTCCTCAAATCTTAAAGATGCCAAGTTTGGAGACCCCTGATCTAGATGAAGGGCGATTAAATCACCTTTAATAACTATAACCAAACAGATCATACAGATTCAACAATACTACTTCCAGGAAGGCCTCGGCCCCGAAAAATATGGAGCTACCTGAACAGAATCAGGCCAGGCTGGAACTAAGACAAAATTATTTTAAGTGGGGAATGGCCAAACGCCTGCAATGCACCTGGTGCATTGGAACAAACCAGGGGTGGGTTCTAACTTACCCCGCTGCTGGTTCGCTTCCTCCCGTGCCACGTGGCTGTGCATGCATTGTGTGATGCGTGGCCGCGCCATGCGGGAGCGCCATGCTGAAAAGCAAGCAAAAAAAGCAAAAAAACCCACCCAAAACAAGATGGCAGCGCATGTACAGGGCCGAAAACTCGGCTTCTGCACATGCACAGAAGCAAAAACCAGTAAAAAATTCCCCCAAAAAAATAAATTTCCAAAAAAAAAGATTGGAAAAGATGGCTCCGTGACATCACCACCGCTTCTATAGAACTGGTGCGAACCGGGAGGAACCTCTGGAACAAACAACATGCATAGTTTGCAAATGTCCTCTTAGGATATTTCAAAGCACCTGAGGCTTTGCAACCACACAAGCAGCAGCTGGATGTTAGCTTCCTTAAGATGTCACATTATAGCATCTATCGTATTTGATTCTATGGCACTACATTATGGTGATTTTATCATGGTTTTATGATCTTAATGTAATATTTTATCTCGTATATTATAATATCCACACATTTATATACAGTGCATTTAGAAAGTATCGAGACCACTTCACTTTTGTCAGGCTGCAGCCTGATTCTACAGTTGTTGAAATTCATTTTTTCTCATTCATCTACTCACTACCCCATAATGACAAAGTGAAAACAGAATTTTAGAAATGTCTGTAAATGTAAGTTAAAAAGGAATAAATATCACATTGGCATAAGTATTCAGACCCTTCACTCAATACTTTGTTGAAGCATCTTTGGCAGCAATTACAGCCTCGAGTCTTTTTGGGTATGAGGCAACAAGCTTTGCTCACCTGGATTGAGGGATTTTCTGCCATTCTTCCTTGCATATCCTCTCAAGCTCAGTCAGGCTAGATGGCGACTGTGGGTGGACAGCCATTTTCAGGTCCCTCCAGAGATGTTCAATAGGGTTCGAGTCAGGGCTCTGCCTAGATCATTCTAGGACCATGATGTCGAACTTATGGCACACATGCCACAGGTGGCACGCAGAGCCTTCTCTGCGGGCACGCCAGCCGTCGCCCCAGCCCAGCTCCACCGCGCATGCGCACACACCTTCTGCCAGCCAGCTGGTCTTCAGCTCTGCCATGCATGTGCGGGGATGGGTTGCATGCGTGGGACGCTTGCATTGCATTTTGGGGCCTCACGCAGCACCCCTGCGCCCCATTTGGCTTTCAGTTTGGTGCAGGCAGCCTTCCAGGCCCAAAATGGGGCATGGGGGGGCGTTTTGGGCCTGGAAGGCCTCCTGCACCAACCTGGAGACCAAAACGGGGCATGGGGGCGCCGCGTGAGGCCTCCCATGCCCCGTTTTGGGCCTGGAAAGCCTCCTGCACCAACCTGGAAGTCAAAAATGGGTGAGGGGGTCGCAGGGTGCATGTGCGGGGGGGCGCATGTGTGGGAGGCAGGGTGCACATGCATTGCATGATGGGTGTAGGCACGCAGGCGCGCTGTCGCACTCGTACTTTTGGCACACGACGACAAAAAGGTTAGCTATCACTGCTCTAGGACATTCACAGAGTTCTTCCTAAACCACTCCTATGTTGTCTTGGCTTGTGCTTAGAGTTAGGGTTCTTCTTCCATTTGAGAATTAGGGAGGCCACTGTGCTCTTAGGAACCTTCAGTGCAGCAGCAATTTTATTATAGCCTTCCCCAGATCTGTGCCTTGCAATAATCCTATCTCTGAGCTCTGCAGGCAGTTCCTTTGACCTCATGGCTTTTGCACTGTCAGCTGCGAGGCCTTCTATAGAGAGGTGTGTGCCTTTCTAAATCACGTCCAATTTAATTTATCACAGATGGACTTCTATCAAGGTGTAAAAACATGTCAGCAATGATCAAGAGAAATGGGAGGCATGCACCTGAGTGAAATTTCATGTGTTGTTGCAAAGAGTCTGAATACTTATACCAATATATTTCTGTTTTTTTCTTTTTTAAAAAAATTACAGACATTTCTAAAATTCTGTTTTTACTTTGTCATTATAAGGTACTGATGTAGATTAATGAGAAAAAATGAATTTCAACAACTGTAGAATCAGGCTGCAGCATAACAAAATTGACAAAAGTGAAGGTTGTTTGAATGCATTCTGAATGCGCGGGTACACACACACACACACACACACATTTTTCCATGAAAGTGAGGAGAGGGTGATCACCATATACTTTCTGATGGTTGATTCCTGCTGCAGGATAGAGCTTGGAATGCCAGACTATTTTTCCAGATGGACATGTATTACTTGCCATCCAGGGCAACTGATGGTGAGGAAGGAAGTAGCAAATGGGATGCCATAGAGTCCAGTGAAAGAGCCAACACTTCAATGAATTGAAGAGGAAGAGTTAAGAAGGAAGGAAAGCTTATCAAAAATGCAGATCAATGGGTTAACATATACTTTAAGAGGGGTCTCCAAACTTGGCTAACTAAGACTTTTGGACTTCAGATCCCATGGCTGGCTGAGGAATTCTGGGCGTTGAAGCCCATACATCTTAAAAGTTGCCAAGTTTGGAGAGTCCTGCTTTTAGACAACAGAAAGGATAGAAAAGATATCTAGACTGGAAATAATAGATGTGGCAAAGGCAACGATCTTTAAAGAGGAAGCAGTTCAAATCCATAATTATGGGATGGGAGATCTCTGGCTTGATAACAGCCCACATGAAAGGGACTTTGGAACAGTAAACAACGCTCTTGAGTTTGTGCCAGCAGTGTGATGTGGCTGTAAAAGAAAGTCAGATGCAATTTTGGGCTGCCTCATCAAAAGTGTAATTTTTGAACCACAGAGAGCAAGCATTGCACACCGTCCTACTTTGGTGACACCCCCCTCAAGTTCTGAGCACAACCTGACAACCTTCTTCAAAGGCTTGAAGGATGCTGCACAGGGCCCTGGTCGAAAGGGCAAAATCAGGGAGTCTGGTTTTTGGACCTTAAAAAAAGGAATTGCTCCAACAAGCAAGAGCAGTTTGATCACTAAGCCAAGGACTCCGTCCCTCAGGGATGCTTCAGTTTGGATTCCCGTTGAGCCCGAATAGATGGTCTTTAAACGGACCCCTTCAAGCACCAGGGCTGGATTCCCCCAAGGTCTCCGGGCTGCTGCTGCAGTCTCTGAAGTCCAGACGCGGAGAAAGCAGGGTGTCAAGGGCCTGCAAGCAGGAGCTTTAAACATGCACTCTGCACATGCACAAAGGAAAACAGCAATAGTGATTCTGTTTATTACATAGCAATAGCACTTAGACTTATATACCGCTTCATAGTGCTTTACAGCCCTCTCTAAGCGGTTTACAGAGTTCAGCATATTGCCCCCAACAATCTGGGTCCTCATTTTACCCACCTCAGAAGGATGGAAGGCTGAGTCAACCTTGAGCAGGTGAGATTTGAACTGCTTAACTGCAGTGCTGCATTTTAACCACTGCGCCACCTCAGATATTTCTAGGCAAAGTGCAGACACACAATGAACAATAACCCATTACCACACCAAAACGTCGACGTCCCCACATCCTAAAGTTGCCAAGTTGGAAAAAGCATTGCTTTGCACATCAATTATACCTATTTTAAATAAACACGGCTTTTTAAGATTTAATGGCAATGCTTGCGAATAAACCAGGTGGGCTGAACAGCCGCTACCTCGTCACGGGAAGCAATAAGATGCTCCGCTTGCATGCCACGTTAACGCGGGTTCAGTCAGGAGCGCCGTTCCCACAAGGGAACCGCTACTCGAGGACAGGCGTGCAATGCCATGGCAACCGCAGGCCTATGAGCACCCGAGCATCAACTTCCGGTTTCCTGCCAGCACGACTCCACAATCCACCGCGCTCAGGAGCCGCGCTGTAGCTTTCTAATTGGACAGCCTGCTTTGGTCTCTACCACTACATCGGGGGATAAACCGGGGGGCAAATGTAGGAAAATGTTTGCCAGGGAAAACACAGACATCGCAGTTCCTCCGTTTCCGCTGTCTCTGTGGTAATAAGCCGCGGCGAGCAGAGGCTGTTCAAGGAGAAGCGAATACTCGCACCCCCATCAGGTCGCCGTGGAATAGTCCACGGCCACGCTCCGCCCCCAGAAAGGCGGGAAGCGTCGCCAATAGGCGAAAGAGTCCCCCAATCGGCTTCGTCCACTTGCGCTCTCAACGTACCTTGCTGCCATCCCCTTGCCGCGCACCTATGGGCCGGCGGCCGTGCCGATATGCAAATAGCGGGATTCCGGCAGCCAACGAGGCGGCGCGACCCCGCGAAGCCGCGCGGCGATTGGCCGGCGTCAGGGTAGCCGGCACGGCCAGCACGGTGGGATGCCCCCTTGCGGCTGAGGCGGCGGGAGGCATGTGCGAGAGGGGCAGCGGCAACGGCGGCGGCGGGGCGGAGCCGTTGCCGAGCTGAGGCGGCAGCGCGGAAGGAGCCGGAGATGGTGGCCGCGGTTGGGGGGCCGCAGCTCCGCGTCGCCTCGCTCTTGGCCGCGGCGCTGCTGGCGCTGCTGGTGCTGCAGCCGCCGCCTGGCAGCGTGGCCGGGGCCAGCCTGGCCGAGAACGTGGTCTGGGCCGTCAACGCGGGCGGGGAGGCCCATGTGGACGTCCACGGCATCCACTTCCGGAAGGACCCCCTCGAGGGACGGGTGGGACGAGGTGAGCTCGCCTCCCCGCCGGAGACCCCGAGCCCCTGGGGGAGCCTCCACGCGCGGGGCTTGTGCACCTGAGGTGGGGGGGGGGGCTTGGGGTAGGGCGAGGAGAGCCGCCGGGCTGGCTGGTTGGGCGACATTGGACCTCGCAGGGCTGCGATGGAGCTGCCATGTGTCGAGGCAGCCTATCTGGGCCTCCTGCGATGCTGCCCTCTTCGCGTGGGACTGCAGAGGCGTGGAGGAGAGAAGGATGTGGCCCCGTGGAGCCCTTGGCGTCTGTCGGGTCCCCCAGGAATGGGAAGAGAGTCGAGCTCAGAGTTTGACAGCGCTGCTTGTCAATGGGGGGGGGGCTCTATGGGTCGGCCAGGGCTCACCCGGGAGCAGCTACCCTGCTGCCCTACCTTCCACCAAGCTGGGGGAAAGGGGTGATGCAGTGGTTGCCTTCCACGTTGTGGCACAGTGACAGCTGCCACAGAAAGTAAACGTGAAAGCCTGCCCTTCCCCTTTCCCAGTTGCTGGCTGGGGAATTTTGGGAGTTGAAGTCCACAAGTCTTCAAGTGACCAAGTTTGGAGACCCCTGATGTAGATGTTATTGGCCAGGAGTAATGCAGATCTCATTGCCCGGAACATCCATTCCCAGCTTTGGGGCTTCCAGGTGTGTTGGACCACAACTCCTATGCATAGGGGAGCTCCCTCTTTTTTTTCCTTTTGTGGATTCTGCCCTTCACATCCCTGCTTCTGCTCTGGGGAAATCATGGCCTGATCTCTTACGACACTTCTGCCTTGCTGCCTTGGTGTGAATTCCAATGCACCCTCTGCATGCAAGCAGAAATTTAAGCAGCGAAAGATTCTTCTTTGCAGCTCTCTGGGATACAGAAGGGAAGGTGAGGGATAGACAAGCCGTTCTGACCTTGCTGGGCTTCCCCTTCTCCTCACTGCAGCTGCCTGTTCTCTTTCTTCAGAACTGCCCTCCCTGATCTGCTTCTCTTTTTTTTTTCACCATTTCCCAACATCTTGGTTTCTACAGTTCTTCTTGTCATCTCTCTCTTTCTCCTCCTCCTCTCCCTCTCCGTATTGGCTTATTGTGGCTGGATTTTGTGGCTCCAATGACAAACCAGAGTTTCTGAAGTCATTATAATCTGCTTTCCTTGTATGAATGGTAAACTGCAAATGTGAGGAACTTGAGCATATGGCCTGTTCTCCTTTTGATTTGTATCAGATGGTGGGGGGGGGACAGCCTGTCATACGTGTAGCTCTGATGGAGATAGCTAGCTAGCTGTGGTTTCTGCTCAAAGAAATAACCACACCAATTCCAGGTGCCTCTTTAAGGAGCTGTTTGTGGTTTGAGTAAACCAGAAGCTGCTGCTTTTCTACCTCCTTGTCTTATAAAATGCCGCAATGATTTTTGCTTCCTGTTCTTTCTACATCGCTTGGTCTGGGTTTTTTTTTTTTGTTCCCCTTCTGCGCTGTGCTGTTTTTTAGTGTCCCAGAACTGGGCTGGTGGAAAGTGGAAAATGTTAAGCCATTGCAAAGTTGCTTGATAGTTTCATCACTTCGTGCTCCAGTGGTTCCAACAGTTTTCTGCCCAAGTTTAGCTCAACTCTCTCAGCTTCTTCCCCATTCTCATTTCCAGGCCTGTTACTCATTAAGCAGTGTGACAGAATTCTAGAGGGTTATATTGGAAGGACACAACACTGCACTTCCTGCTTGCACATGTCCAGTAGTACTTTCACTGCTAGGGGAAGAAGGCTTGATGAGTAAATTGTGTGGTTTTGTAAAACAAATCATAATCTTCAGTAATGTCTGTCATCTTCTGGGGGAGTTTTCAGATATGGAATATGATTTTGCTGCATAAGCTGAAGATTCCTTCAATGGCATGAGCTCTCAGAAGTTCCAGCCCTGAGCTCTGTAGTTTGTAAACATGACAGTTTATTAACTATTTGCAAAGAGAAGACAAATGCTTAACAGATTTGCAGTTGACAGACATAATTGGGATAGTGGACATCCTAAAAGGTAAAAGCAGAATTTAAAACACTCTGGTACCTTAGAGAAATAGTCTGAAAATAAACAAATAGTTCCCATGATGAGAGATTGAAGGAATTTGGAGTGTTAACTTTCAGAAGGGAAGACTAAAAGGTGGAGCCCTCTTCAAATACCTGTCTTATTGGTATGGTTGGTATCCTGCCTTTAATATTTTTACAAATAACTCAAGGTGGTAAATATATCCAACATTCCTTCCTCCCCTATTTTCCCCACAACAACAACAACCCTGTGAGGTGGGTTGGGCTGAGAGAGAAGGACTGGACCAGAGTCACCCAACTGGCTTTCATGGCTAAGGGGAGACTTAAACTCACGGTCGTCTCCTCTGTAGCCTGAAGCCTTCACTGTTAGACCAAACTGACTTGACTGGACCAAACTGGAGGATGGTCACAATCTTATCATCTTATCAGGGTCTGAAACATAAAATAATGGATTTAAACTATAGGAAGAATGTGGAAGAATTGTTTTAGAAAAAAATTCTCATATGAGTAACAGTTTGACAGGAAAGTTAACTCCAAGAAAGATCGTGGGCTTCCTTTCTCTGTATGCATTAAGACAAGTCTTTTGGGATGTATTGATTTGGATTGATAGGAGCTGAAGTGGTGCAGTGGTTAAATGCAGCCATTGCAGGCTGACTGCTAGTTCAACAGTTCAGCTGTTCAAATCTCACTAGGCTCAAGGTTGACTCAGCCTTCCATCCTTCCGAGGTGGGTAAAATGAGGACCCAGATTGTTGGGGGCAATATGCTGAACTCTGTAAACCGCTTAGAGAGTGCTGTAAAGCACTATGAAGCGGTATATAAGAAAAGTGCTATTGCTATTCCTGTCCTGGATAGGAAGTTGGATTCGATGGTCTTAGGCTCCTTTAACATTTTTATTCTCTGATCTTTCCCCCGTGATCCTGCTGCAGACATTTTCTGACCATGTTAACTGAGCTATCGGACTTAAGCAAATTCCAGATTTTTCATTCAAAACTAATATGTGAAATATATTAAAACAAACCTCCATTTCACGCATTTTCTGTGTTGCCATCATATTTCCAAATTGCCCTTTGATGTCAAAACAAAGATTCTTCCGATGTTCAGCTCTTACACAAGTATTTAGCTGTAATCTAAGGTATCAACACTTTTGAAAGTTACCAGGTTGGGAAATGTTGGCTTGCAAAATCTGGACTTTGCCACAAGTCTATAAAAAGTATTTCAGGCTTAAGCTTACTGCAATATTCTGCTATCTTGTGGCCTCAGGCGGTTGGATTGTGCGTGCCTGCAGTCTGTGTCTTAATCAAACCCTCAAAGAGTTTGGCTTTTGCAAAAAGGGGGTGTAGGTAGGAGAAGATCTGGACAGTCCATGGATATGTCCCAGTTGCCTCTTCCCAGGTGAAGATGGCTTTTCCCCAGCTGACTACTGCAGCTCTGTGCAGGCCCTTGGTCTGCTTCCCACTCTCTGCCTCAGTTTAGCATTAAGGTTTGGAAGTCCAGTGAGTTTTCTGGGATTCTAGCTGTGAGAAAGATTGGACTGCAAGGAAGAAAAAAAGGGGGGAATGGAAGCCCAGCTGAGAAGCTTCAGCCAGCCAAGGTCAACTATCTATATGCAGAGCTGGGAACCGAGAACCTGTTTCCTGAATCTACAAGCATCTGATTGGACATTGGCAGATAACTGGGGAATGGTGGGGGGAGGAACATTTACTTTGTATTGTTTGCACAGGAAAATTTCAGATTCAGTTTTACTTACTGTATTTTTCGGACTATAAGACACACCTAAATTTACAGGAGGAAAAGAAGAAAAAAATAGTTTTTGGCCTCCGCGCGTCGCATTTTTGCCCTCTTTGACCCCCAGAAGCACTCTACAGTACTCTGCATGGCTGCTTTTGGGCTCCCAAGCCCTCTGCCCGTCGCATTTTCGCCCTCCCAGACCCCCAGAAGCACTCTGCAGTGTTCCGCACGGCCCATTTTCGCCAAAAACGGGCCATGTGGAGCACTGCAGAGTGCTTCTGGGGGCCGGGGAGGGCGAAAACGTGACGCGCAGAGGGTTCAGGAGGCCAAAAATGCTCGTATTTGGTCTATAAGACACACCTAAATGTTCATCCACTTTTAGGGAGGGGAAAGGTGCATCTTATACTTCGAAAAATACGGTACTTCTATAACCACGTAAGCTTCAGTAAAGTATACTCTTGGCAAGAACAAATGGCCAGGACTCTTTCTTTGCTAGATGATTGAGTGGGATGGTTGACACTGTGTGTGTGTGTGTGTGTATTTCACAGTCATTAATATTTCCTATGTTCATTTTTCCTGGAATAAATTATCTTGTGTTCTGAACACAATTATCTTGTGTTCTATGTTAATTCTTTGCATCGTGAATCCTTTCTTTTCTAACTTCCTCCCCAAAATCATAGAATTTGAATGGATCTCTAGTTTAAATCCTGCATGGTGCAGGATCTGCTGCTACCGCATTTGGGACAGATTCAGTGCCGCCTCAGTTTGAGCACCTTGCACGGAAAGGAACACACCATTTCATGAGGCAGCTTCTTCCTCTCTTAACCCGAGTCTGTGTCCTTGTAGTTTCGGTCTGTGGGTTCTGGTCTTAGACCTCTGAAGACGCAGCCTCTGTGCTGCACGCTAAACATCCCCCCTTCCTTCATCCAGTCTTTGCCAGATTTGGTTTCCAGGGTCTTCCCCACATTAATAGCCCTCCTCTGAGCGCGCTGCAGTTTGTCAATGTCCTGCTTGGATGGTGGGGCCAGAATTGGACACAGAATTCCAAGGGGGGCCTGAGCAAGTCAGAGGAGGGGAGGGGGACAGTTTCCTCCCATGCCCTGCACTCTGTGTACTGGTGAACGTGTCATCCCTTCCTTCCCTTGTTTTAACAGTAAGTGTAGGTCTTACCTTAGGAACGCTACAATTCAAATCCAAACAATCAACAAAAGTTGTTTAATCTTTATGGTGTTATGAGCTGTTTTAATGGGTTGGCTGTAAGCTACTGGATGAAGAGGTCATCTTCAACCATGCAGGTAGCTTTCATTACTTGATAATGGTTTACATCAGCTTCCTCCTCCATTAGATTTCATCCTTGTTTGGAGGTCTTTCTGCATTATCGGTAGAGAATCGCACGTTAGAGCAGGGGTCCCCAAACTTGGCAACTTTAAGACTTGTGGACTTCAAGTCTTAAACTTTGCTGGCTGGAGAAATCTGGGAGTTGAAGTCCTCAAGTCTTAAAGTTGCCAAGTTTGAAGATCTCTGCGTTAGAGGATTCTCTGCTTTCAGATATTCCCAGAGCCATTTCTTTGCAAAAGTTTCTAGGCAGATTTTTCTGAGTCTTGACAAATGTGCTGAGAATCTGCAATTCCTCTCATTGCAAAAGCCAGGCAGACCCTGGACCCTCCAGTTCATAGGAGAATCCCAGTGCTGAATCCACCAAATGAGTAGAATAACCATTTCTCCTACTGGGAGCTTTAAGCTTGCAACACACTTTGCTTTAATCTGTAGCTTGCTGCAGTATTGAGAATTTTTGGCTCAAGGAAGGACCAGGCGGTTTTTAAGCTTAACTCCTACTTATCTATTCTTCAGATCCAGTTTTGCAATTCTTGATTAGAGAATGTTGCATGCTCTACTGTGGGTGAGTGAACCTTCAATGATGAGTGCTAAAGCTGTCAATCTTCTAATAATTGATGCTTAAATATAAATACAAACCAGCTGTTGCTTTTGGATGAACATACCCACGTCTCATAAAAGCTGCATTGTTTTTGAAGAGACAGTCTCTTATGTGTGTGTGAGAAGGAAGAGTGGCTTTTTAGATCAAAAGAGAGATTAGCTTCATGGTTAATTGGAAATGCTCTGTTATCAACTGATATTGTAATCACATGAAAGTCCTGTAGCCATATTTAAAATAAAGATGCTCATCAGCCATTTGCACCTCCATTGCAGTCTGGGATTGTGTTGCTTGTGTTTGGTAGATGAAGCAAGAACCAGGGCAGGAGCGCACTGACTTCAGTCCCGAATAACTTCTCTTCTTAGTGCCTGGGAGTGAAGTTTTCTTTCCCTGAATCTGAATGACTTCCAAGTTGGATAGCACATTTTGCCCTAAGCCAGTGTATCTGGGTTCTGCAGGTAAATTGGAGCAAGTTTTCCCACACATAGTGACTGTCAGACCTACCCCAGCTTGGTCCTTTAGTTAAGAAAGACCCTCGACTCCATTTATAGTGAAAGGTATACTTTTACTAAAAGCCAAGTGGATTACAATATAGCAAAGCCAGAATTAAAGTTTGCGAGCTAAAATTTCCCTGTTAACTTCCCCTATCCAGTTCCTCACCTCCTCCGGTCCTAGTATTGTCCAATTTCTGTGGAGATTCTCAGTCCTCCAGGTCACGGTTGTCCCAAAGGTGCTTTTTCAAGAGGCAACTGGACTTTCTGGTTTTTCTTTGAAGACGTTTAGCTTCTCGTCCACGAAGCTTGTTCGGCTCTTGGATGAGAAGCAAAACGTCTTCAAAGAAAAACCAAAAAGTCCAGTAGCCTCTTGAAAAGGCACCTTTGGGACTATTGTCCAATTATATTTGAAATAATTGTTTTGGGAACAGTCTCTTCAATGGCGGGCTGGTTGGTGAACCATTGCATTCCATTCCCAGGCTTAGACCTTGAGATGGGGTCTCTGGAAGGTACGATGAGCCTTGTTTCCCCCCCCCCCCCCCACACACACACCCGGTTTGGCTCCCTCCCCCCATAGTTCATGGCAGGCTAACAGCTAGATAATGCCAAGTTCAAGCATATGATGGCAGCAGGGGCGGGTTCCTAATTTTTTTACTACCACTCTCTGGGCGTGGCTTATTTTGTGGGTGTGGCTTTTCTAGCCATGTGACCAGGTGGGCATGGCTTCTCGGATTGCTGAAGGGAGGGGAATGGAGATAGCTCCTGCCGCCCGTTCTCTCAGCGTCTCACGCACTCCCTCAGCCATCCTCCCCTGCTTGGACTCACTGTGGGGTAGGAAGGCAGCGCATGCGCAGTGCCTGAAACTCGGCTTCTGGGCATGCGCAGAAGAATTTTTTAAAAAAAAATAATAAAAAAATTTTTTTTAAATGGCGGCGCGCAGGCACCGGCAACCGACCGCACCGGTACTGTGACGTCACCAGCGGGCCACTACCGGTGCTATAGAGTGGACCACACCTGCAGGAACCCACCACTGGATGGCAGCTCTGACAGTGCCTCTGCAAACCACACCCTCATGATCTAGCCATGCAGCTAGTCCTCAGCTTATTACCACAATTGGGACCAGTATTTCCATTGTTAAGCAGGAAGGTTGTTAAGTGAATCGTGGCTGATTTTTCCAAACTTTCTCTTTTTTTGCCCTGGTTATGCAAATCACTGCACTTGTTAAGCAAATCCAGCTGCCTCCTGATTTTGCTATCTGGAAAAGTCACAATCAACAGTCCCATGGCCCTGGGATGTTGCAGCCACCGGAAGCACACGCCAGTCACCAAGTGCCTGAATTTTGCGACCATAGGGATGCTGCAGTGGTCGTAAGCGCAAGGACCACTTGTAAGTCACTTCTTTCAGTGTCATTGTAACTTCAAATAGTTGCAAGTCAAGGACTACAATATATAGTTTCAGACATCTGTGTGGTTAATATAGCACAAGAAAAATCTGGCTCCCTTTTGACTGCCACAATATTTTGAGAAGAGTATAAATGCAATCAACATACGTAGTCCAGAGATGGAAAGGCTGTTTTAGCAGAGTTCTTTTTCACTTGTGGTCTTCAAGATAATCTACATTTGCTTCTGAAAGGAGGAGGAGAAAGTTTTGTGGCTCCTCTTAGTGCAGATTCTTTCACCCTTTGCTTTGCTGCCTGTAAGAGCAGGAGGAGTTCTGGTGTTTTCCGTGCCTGCCTTCCGTCTCTTCCGCTGCTTTGAGAAAGTTTTTAGCTTCAGGGCTTCTGGTTGGTTTGTGGCTTGTGATTCTCAGGTTTTCTTTTCAGCTAGTCCTTTTATTGGGGAAAAACCCTTGTTGTGTTTCTAAACTCTGAATAGCTAAATTGCAGATTATTTTTAAGTTGAAAATGGAAGAAAACTCCACTGTACTTACATGGCAAAAGCCCCGGCTCAAAGTTGACTCAGCCTTCCATCCTTCCGAGGTGGGTAAAATGAGGACCCAGATTGTTGGGGGCAATATAAATATACATTGCTTACTGGTGTAAACCGCTTAGAGAGTGCTTGCACTGTGAGGCGGTATATAAATCTCACAAAATAAATAAATAAATAAGAGGGCGTGCTTAAGAGTTTACACACAGGAACTCAACTTTTGCTTCGAGCCTGCTCGAATTTTGCTATGACTTTAACTCTGGGCTCTAACATTCCAAATGGGGGCATATGTGGAATGATTTGCCTTTAGCGGAAGCCCATGGAAAGGAGACACAACTTCTGTCATTGAGATACTGAATGTACTTATCATTTCTCACAGGAATTACAGGGATTTTTATGCCAAAAATAGCTGAATTGGAGGCTTCTGCTTGGCTGTAATAAGGCTGAGGTTAGGCATTTTGACATCAAGTCATAACCTTTATACACAGCCTAATAATAGTTCTTCAAGCATTTTCTTCTGGGCTACTGGTGGTTGAAGTTCCTTTTGTTATTTTGTGGTTCCTTTCTCCCTCCCTCCCACATGCAAAACAAAAGAGGGAGGAGAGCTACTCCAAGGACACACCAGAAATCACTGTGTAAAATGGCACTTTGACTTCCTTGCAGATCTGTTCTGCCCATCTGTCAAAGAACTCTTGAGAAGTTCTCGTCTTGGAATTTAAACCATGGAATGCATAAACCATAAGAAAACGTCACATAAACACTTGAAATGAAAATAGCCCAATGAAGAGAATTACAGCATCAAAGTGGTTTCAAAATATAGAGTAGTCTACTACTAATAAACAGGTAGTACTTGACTTACGACCTTATGAATTACAGTCATAAGTTGTGCCAATCATTAGCGGGTCACTATGCCCGATTTTACAATCTTTTTTGCGGCAGTCATTAAGCGAACCCCATGGACATTAAGCGAATCCATTGTCTGCAATGGACTTGTTTGCTGGAAACCAGAAATGATGCTGGGTTTCAGCAAAAAAACTAAACCGCAGTGACGTGACCACGGGATACTCCAAGCAGCTGTAAATGCAGGGGGGTGGGGCTGAGCACCCAGAATATCATCACGTCAGAACTTCACATCTGGGTTGTACGTAGCTCTAGGGATGCCCATCATAATTCTGAACAGTTACTAAGTGACTGGTCGTAACTCAAGGACTGCCTGTACCACCAATTCAAGATCTTAGTTTTGTAACCTGAAAGATGTAACACACGGGTGTCAAACTCGCCGCGTCACGTTGCCGCCACATGATGTATCGCGACATTTTCCCCCCTCACGGAGCTGGGGTGGGCATGGCCTGCACATGACACATGTGGCCCACAGTTTGACATCCTGATGTAACGGCTTGCATTGCAGAGAGAAGCGCAGCTGTGTCCGTTTCTCTCCAGAAATGAGATCCCAATATTGAGCAGACCTGAAAGCTTTTTATTTCTCAGTTACCGTCCCGAGATACGCCAAGTGGATTCTGGGTTGGAAGTGGTAACGCACAAACATGAGCATCCCTGAGAGGGCTGCAGCTAAAGATGTGCTCCACACGGGACTTTGTTTTCAGTACTGTTCCAGAGTTTGAAGCTCCCTCCCAAGCAACGGCTTCCTGGTTTTGTCAAAGAGTTCCTGATTTAGCAGCTTAATTTAGGAGGGAAGAAAATGCTCCTCTGTTTCTGTTAAGCTACCCAAAGTAGGAAGTCCTTGTTGATCTGCCACATGTCACCGGGAAATAGGCCAGTAGATCCTGAGCCAACGTCACTGGCAGAACTCTTGGGATATCTTGTGACCCGCTTGGTTTGAGCCTGCAGATGTCTTTCAAGTTAGCTCTCTGTGTTCGTAGCCTCTCTCTGTGTGTATGTGTGTGTGTCATTTGATCAGGGAATTCTTTCCTTAAGCTTTGCAGGTGTGTCCAACCTACAGGTCGCATGAAGCCCTGAGCAGCTAGTTAACGCGGCTCCACGAGATTGTATCAAAGATTAAAAAAGGAAGTTTGTTACTTATATACATTGACTATACTGTACAGCAGGGGTGTCAAACTCAATTTCATTGAGGGCCGCATCAGGGTTGTGTTTGACCTTGGGGGGCCAGGGTGGGCATGGCCAGCTCGACGTCACCCTGCCAGCGAAAATGGGCTCTCGAGCTCCGTTTTCGGCTGTGACGGCCTCCTGCAACCCTCTGCCAGTGAAAACGGAGCTCAGGAGGGCTGCATGCCGCCCTCGCAAGCTCCATTTTCACTGGCAGAGGCACTGTGGGCAGTTTCCAGGATGGTCCTGCAGGCCAGATCTAAGCACTCCATGGGCTATATCCAGCCCCCGGGCCTTGAGTTTGACACCCCTGCTGTATATTTATCCTGTACGCGGCCCAAGACACTTAATGCAGCCCAGGCAAGCCAAGAGGTTGGACCCCCGTGCCTTAAGATCTAGGAGAAGAAGAAGGGGAGGGAAGAGGAAGCTAAAGACTTAAATGTTTGGTGCCACCTTCCCATGGGCAAAGGTAAACTTGCCTTGTGCTTACAAAAATGTGTATTTATTGGCATTGCAGCTTCCGATTATGGCATGAAACTGCCCATCTTGCGCTCCAACCCCGAGGATCAAATTCTCTACCAGACGGAACGCTACAACGAGGAAACCTTTGGCTACGAGGTCCCTATCAAGGAAGAGGGCGACTATGTCCTGGTGCTGAAGTTCGCTGAGGTCTATTTTGCACAATCGCAGCAGAAGGTAAGAAAGAAAGAGAGTGAACAAAAGCGCCATTTGGAAGGCATCGGCAAAAGGTTGGTGGAGCTGTGGGGGGCATCCCAAGAGGTGTGGATTGAGCTCCCCTGGACTGTGGAGTGCTCCGTTTTGGGCTGTGGAGGGGGAATAACCTTCAATTTCAGTTCTGACTATATATCTAAAGGTACTTTGTCTCATTTATGTTACCAGTGAGTGGGTATACCCTTTTGTCCAAGTAGCAGCTCCGGATGTTGGCACCGCCTCAAAATGGTGTTAATAAAAATAATATTTCCGTTGGCGCAACATTTATTGAAAGCAACACACAGTGGCCTGAGTTATGCATAAGATTCCTCATCAAGGAGTGTAGATGGGTGGGTGGCCACTCCATTCTTCACAGAGAGAATTTTGAGCAGCTTGAAATCTTGCCTGGGCCGAGCCGGGTCTTGTTTCCCAACGTGCTGATAGCAATTCTGTCTTCTTTTCAACTCGCAGGTTTTTGATGTGCGTCTGAACGGCCACATGGTGGTGAAGGACTTGGACATCTTTGACAGAGTGGGACACAGCACTGCCCACGATGAGATTGTTCCCATCAGCATCAAGAAGGGGAAGCTGAGTGTGCAGGGAGAGGTTTCTACCTTCACAGGAAAACTTAACATTGAGTTTGTCAAGGTAAAACAAAAACAAAAAACCCTGCCAGGAGGCAAATTTCCCCTTCAGAAGATCGGCTGTGTGGAAGCAGAGCAGCCGAGGGAACCACACGTCTCTTTCATTCAGGAGCAAATCTTATCTAAAGAGGAAGGGGCCATTAGATCAGGAAAGAGGTACAGGTAGTCCTCAACTTACAACAGTTCGTTTAGTGTCCATTTGATGCTTGACAGTTGACTCATATTTATGACGGTTGCAGTGTCCTGGGGTCGTGTGAGCCCCTTTTGCGACCTTCTGACAAGCAAAGTCAATGGGGAAACCAGATTCACTTAACAAGCACGTTACTAGCTTATCAACTGCAGTGATTCACTTAACAAAATGTGGTGAGAAAAGTCATAAAATGGATAAACTTGCTTAACAATTTTCTCACTTAGCAACATAAATTTTGGGCTCAATTGTGGTCGTAAGTCGAGGACTACCTGTACAAAGTTTTCTTGAGCCATGAGCTGCTATTGTTCCTTTTGGGGAAGGGCAGAACTTTGCTTCTGAGGTGCAGAGGCTGCTTTCATACCAGAGCCTTACAGAAACTCGGCATCAACAAGCGCCTTTGTAGACAGGGGTGCCTTAATGAGACATGCTCGCTGTCCCTGATCGTCTTGCTCCTTGGCTTTGTCAGGGCTGGGATTACAGTCCTCTCTAAGCGGTTTACAGAGTCAGCCTCTTGCCCCCAACAATCTGGGTCCTTATTTTACCCACCTCGGAAGGATGGAAGGCTGAGTCAAGGATTGAACTCCTGGCAGTGGGCAGAGTTATGGATGGATGGAGGGAAGGAAGGGAAGGGAAGGGAAGGAAGGAAAGTAGGAAGGAAGAATAGCAATAGCCTTTAGAGTTATATACTGCTTTACAGTGCTTTACAGCCCTCTCTAAGCGGTTTATAGAATCAGCCTCTTGCCCCCAACAATCTGGGTCCTCATTTTACCCACCTCGGAAAGATGGAAGGCTGAGTCAAGGATTGAACTCCTGGCAGTGGGCAGAGTTATGGATGGATGGAGGGAAGGAAGGGAAGGGAAGGGAAGGAAGGAAAGTAGGAAGGAAGAATAGCAATAGCTTTTAGAGTTATATACTGCTTTACAGTGCTTTACAGCCCTCTCTAAGCGGTTTATAGAATCAGCCTCTTGCCCCCAACAATCTGGGTCCTCATTTTACCCACCTCGGAAAGATGGAAGGCTGAGTCAACCTTGAGCCTAGTGAGATTTGAACTGCCAAATTGCAGGCAGTCGGAAGCCAGGAGAAATAACGGAGTGAGCTCCAGTTACTTGTCCCAGCTTCTGCCAACCTAGCAGTTTGAAAGCACGTAAAAAATGGAAGTAGAAAAATAGGAACCACTTTGATGGGAAGATAACAGCGCTCCGTGCACCTTCGGCGTTTAGTCATGCCGGCCACATGACCACGGAGACATCTTCAGACAGTGCTGGCTCTTCGGCTTTGAAACAGAGATGAGCACCGCCCCCTAGAGTCGGGAACAACTAGCACATATGTGTGAGGGGAACTTTTACCTTTACCTTACTGCATTCTAACCACTGCACTACCGTGGCTCTTAGCTCTTAATCTACTTGTGGAGATCAAGTACTTGGTACCTGTCACTTGTGTTTCCAAAGCATTTTGGGCACTCCGTTTTCCAAAATAAGGTGTTGTCATCCATCCCACTTAATATTAATTAGCAAAGAAAGACTCCTGGCTCATTGTTTTTTCCAAGAGTGTACTTTACTAAGAACAAAGTAGTTACAGATTAGGACAAGGCAGACTCTATTGGCTTGGCGTGAAAAAGATGCAATTAAATTCCCCTTTTCCCCTGCCACCTCCCTGTTATCAGTCAATGTCCAGTTAGAAGTTCTCAGGTTGTTTAAGAAATAGACCCTTCAATTCGTGCCTTCTCCATCTCTGCATTCTTTTGGCTGACCTTGTACGGGATTGGTGCGACTCGCTGTCAGGACCCGTTCCGGCTTCATCCCCAACCCCCATGTCCTTATCCACCCACATTCCATGTCTCCCCTCCCTTCCCCGGTTGCGAATGACAGTCTGGCAAGATGTGATGCAAAGCTAGAAGCAGAATGGCAGCCATGACGTGTCTCCACAGACTTTGGCTTGGTGCCTCGCTGGCATCCTACCATCAAAGGCTAGGAGGGAGGTGGGCCATGGGGGGAACAAATGGGCAATAAACGTGTGTGGCAATGTGATGGGAATTAGGGAGGGGGGAATGACAGCTTGATAAAGAACAGGGTAGCTCGGAACCAGTTTGTGCCAGCACTCAAAGCCATGCGCCCTGAGAAACAATGTGGATTACCCAGAAATCTCAGTGTTCTCAAAAGATCTACGTAGGTGAAACTTCATTGGCTGAATACAGAATAGTCATGGGGAGGGGACGGAAGGCTGGGATGAGGGGAAACATTTTGTATCATTTTAGCACTGGAAATTTAGTTCTAGCCTGACTTTACTGCAGCCAGCATC
The DNA here is from genome assembly GCA_023053685.1 of Diadophis punctatus similis. NCBI lineage: Eukaryota > Metazoa > Chordata > Lepidosauria > Squamata > Dipsadidae > Diadophis > Diadophis punctatus. The sequence continues at coordinate 1,921,892 of JALIGW010000048.1, forward strand.
TTTTAGTAAAAGAACCTCTCACTTCAACCAAATGGAGTCGAGGGTCTTTCTTTCCTAAGGGGGCAGATCTGACAGACTTACATGTTCCAAGGCTTGCCTTGGGACTGCAGAGCCAAGGGCAGCATATTTTGGCCAGTGACATAGGATGAGAAGTTGCACCCTCTGTCCCGTACAGAGGTACCATTGGTCTTCATCTGTTGGCCCAAAAGGCACCCGCCTCTCTTACTTCTATTGAGATTGCCAAGCTGCATTAAGACTAACTTTGTTCCTGTGATCTCTTGACTGTGCAATGAACGTGGATGAGCGCACACGGATGCCATGATATATTGTAAGTTTTCTTAATAACCATCCAGTTGAAAATCAGAATGCAGCTCTTTTAAAAAACAGTGGGGTTTGCGTGTGTGTGTGTGTTTGTTTTGCAATAATGGGGCAGCTAATGTGCATCCAGTCTGAATTTCACTCAGTGGCGTTTGAATTATTTGTGGGCTTGGCCTGAGGGAAGTCTGGGAGGTTAGTTTAAGTACAAGAAGTCCTCTACTTACGACCACAATTGAGCCCAAAGTTTCTGTTGCTAAGCAACGGAAAGTGTGTTTTGTCCCATTTTACAACCTTTTTGCCAGAGTTGTTAAGTGAACCATATGGTCATTAAGCAAGTCTGGCTTTCCCCCATTGACTTTGCTGGATGGGAGGGTTGGAAATTATCATCACTTGACCCTGAGGCAGTGCAGTTCTCATGAATGCATGCCAGTTGCCAAGCGCCTGGATTTTGACCACAGGGATGCTGCAATCATAAGTGTGAGAATGGAATGGAATGAATAAGATGGAATAGAAGAGAACTCTTTATTGGCCAACTGTGATTGGACACATAAGGAATTTGTCTCTGGTGCAGAAGTCCTTCGTGTACTTACTGGTCATAAGTCACTTTTTTCAGTGCCATTGTAACTTTAAATGGTCACTAAATGAATGGTTGTAAATCGAGGTCTACATGTACTTTAAAAAGTCCAAGAGAGAGCTGGCTGGGAATCCCAGTCCACTTTCTTCCAGGGGTATCCTAAACTGGAGAACTGTGTGGGCTGGTAACAACCCCTGAGCGCCTGGGCCGTGAACTCTTCCGCAGAGCTGCCATAAGGCCTCCTTGGGCAGCCCCAACCTTGAACCCTTCTTAAAAATCAGCTCTTCCAAAGAAGCAAATGTTAACATGTCTCTCTTGCTTTCCACAGGGGTACTATGATAATCCAAAAATCTGTGCGCTGTATGTCCTGGCAGGAACACTGGATGGTGAGTAACTCCTTTGTTTCTTCTTTGAACACCAGGCAAATGGCGGGCGATCCTGTCTCTCTCCAAAGGACAGCTCTAGGCCACACACCAATAGAATAATTTAAGGAACTTAAGGTGATGTTGGACTCCGTTTCTAAAAGATAGAATCGGTAACCTTAGGAAGAACATCAGTTCTGTCAAGTGTGGGGGGCAGCAGAGAAATAAAGAAAACCTGATTTTAAGAGAGAGATTTGGTCATTGTTATTTATTTTTGAAGTCTCTGTTCTAAAAAGGAAAAGATAAAGTAATGCAGTGTTTCCCAACCTTGGCAACTTGAAGATGTCTGGACTTCAACTCCCAGAATTCCCCAGCCAGCGAATGCTGGCTGGGGAATTCTGGGAGTTGAAGTCCAGACATCTTCAAGTTGCCAAGGTTGGGAAACACTGAAGTAATGTGTCTATCTATATACTGTCTGATATTAATGATAAACTTAGGGATTAAATTATTGTTATATTGTTACCAATAGTAATTATACATTTTTTGTCAGGGCTGCCTCTGTCCATTTCCAGCAAGCAGCAGGCTAGCTGACATTTTTTTGTCTTAATTAGTTATCTTTCTTCCCATATACAGGTAATCTCCGAGTTATGACAGTTCACTTAGTGACCGTTCTAAGTTGTGACATAGCTCCCCCCCAAGTTCTTGGGAGTTGTGGCTTTTTCTAATTCTGGGAGTTGAAGTCCACAAGTCTTAAAGTTGCCACGTTTGAAGACCTCTGCCATAGACTCTGTCATTGTTTTTCTTCTTTCTACAGATGTTCCAAAGCTTCAGCCTCACCCAGGCCTGGAGAAGAAAGAGGAGGAGGAAGATGAAGAGGAGTACGAAGAAGGGTCCAGCCCTAAAAAGCAGACCAATAAGAACCGGGTGCAGTCAGGCCCCCGCACACCCAACCCCTATGCCTCGGACAACAGCAGCCTCATGTTCCCGATCTTAGTGGCCTTTGGCGTCTTCATTCCAACCCTCTTCTGCCTTTGCAGGTTGTGAAAGAGACAGCAAGCACAGTGGTCTGCAAGCCAAGGAGGAGGAATTGGGCCGGATGTGGAGCCTTCTCCATATTTAAGGAAAATAATGGCTTTTTAAGGAGCAGCAGGTACAATAAAGGGAGAGTTTGCATCCCCCTCAGCAGAACTTTGGGTCTTGGCCAGCTGTGGGCCAGCAGCAGGCACCTTTCCTGTCCAGAAGGTCTTGAAGCAGAACCTGGATCTTTGGGGCAGCGAATCCTGCGACAAGCAAGATTGGAGTCAAAAGGGGCAGGCCCACGATCCAAAGGCCCACGATCCAAAGGTTGGCTGAAAAGAAAGCGGCCACTGAGCAGCCTTGCTGGAAGGATCCACGGGTGTGGAGGTGGGGATTGGGTAGACATCCGCTAGAACATTTGTAGCTCAACACATGGTACTTCTTTTCTCCTCCAACTGAGGAGGCTCACCTTGACGGATTGATGTTTGGTCAACATGCTTTTGGTTATGGGACAGGTTGAGCAGGTGATCTAGGTCACCTGCTCTGCCAGGCATTCTGAGAAGATTTTACTTTCAGGCAAGTGCTTTCCCTGGTCATGACAATTCTGGCAAGTCTTGAGTTGTCTTTAGAGAATTCCCTCTCGCCCCCCCCCCCCGTGTAACTTTAGTTTCTCTCCCCCTCCTCCCAAATGCTGTGATTCCACTCTTCACTCCTCTTCCCATTCCATGTTACATGGCAAAAACCTGACCAGTAGAAGCTGGCACTCCAGCGGGCATGTAGGAAGCTTTCCTGATGGCCTTCCGTTTCTCTTGTGCCTGGAGACTTTCCACAATCCAAAGTGGTGTCTCCTTTTTTTCTGCTTGAGAGGTCCAGAGCTAGGAAATCTCAAAAAGGGTTTTGTCTTTGACCTCCTTCAGTCATTACATTTTTTTTTCAGGCTCGGCTTCAAGGCAACTTTTGAAAGAGATCCCTTTGAAGGGAACCCCCTGGCCATTCCTTTCTCGGGTCTTTTTGTGGGCAGGGTCTGAAATGACCTTAAAAGGTGCTTCCTGCCATGGAGCGCAGATTGTATTGTAAGCAAAGGCAGGGTTGCTTGAGTATATCCTACAGAAAAATTCCCTCTTTGGGTTGTTGGGCCTGCTGTTGTTAACTTCCCTAAATATTTACTGGGATCTAAGGAATATTTCTCTCTCGTCTCTTTTGATGTGGCTTTCTGGTTTTCCATTGCTGTAGTTATATAAGTGGAATCTGGGCAAAACAAAGGCAGAGTTGAAGACATTTTCCTCAGTGGCCTTTTCACACGCAGAGCAAGTCAGTCAGTTGATATTCAGCTCATGGTGCTTGAGCCCCGCAGCGGCCAGGTTGTGCCACCGTATTTAATGTTTGTTCCTATAATCTCTTCCATTTTCCCAGTTTGTGGGCTTAATTTTAAGGCACTTGTCCAGTTTCCTTCCAGCTACAATCTCAAGAGGGAAGTGAACTGTTTTGCATTTTCTTTCCATACTGCTAGTAAACATATTAAACTCAGTCAGCTGCTCTCTTTCTCCAGCTGGCTCAGAAAATCGTCTTCCTGCCCAGATTTGGCTTCCTTTTGGACATTTCACCTCAAAATAAATTATTTTCTTTTTATTTATTTATATATATATTTCTACTAGACAGTAGTATGTATGCCCACCCTGCCCCGCCCCAATTTATTTAGGAATAAACCCCATTTGACTGAAAATGCTGGCAGGGATTTGCAAGAGCCCCTTTGAAAGCTGCTCCCCTTTGCTCTTCCTGATCATGGCTCTAAATTTTTTTTGATGGAAGTCCATATTTGGTAGTAGGGTGTCAATTTTCATGGCTGTTGTTGGTGAAGTGACTTCTGGGTTATGCCCTGTGAGACAGTTGATACCTGCTAGCACAGAAGTTTTCAAACTTGGCAACTTTAAGACTTGTGGACTTCAACTCCCAGAATTCTCCAGCCAGCATAGCTGGCTGGAGAATTCTGGGAGTTGAAGTCCACAAGTCTCAAAGTTGCCAAGTTTGGGGACCCCTGTGCTAGCAGAATATAGCAAAGGCTACCTACAGCTAGGAAAATTTCACACCTTCATTGTTTCGCACACATTACCCTGAAGCGATTTCACCAAGTTCTATATTCTTTGAATTTCAACTTGGAAGTATTCGAATCGGAAGCTATTGATGTTGCAGGTCCGGATTGATGAATCTGTTTTTCAAAGCAGGTGGATGTTATGTGAGCTCAGGTACGTAGCCATGAGGGCAAGGGGCCGATTTTATCTTGTTACTGTTCATTTTTTGAATCCTTAATCTTTAAACGAAAGCCCTTGTAGCTGTTTATTTAGGGGCTGACTTATATTTTGCAAGGGAACAGAACATATAGGCTGCCTTGCCTCGCTCGTACCCTAATTTCCCACTTGATTGTAAAACTGCATGTTTCCGCCACAAACAAATTGAAGATGGAGGAAGATCGAGTGGGCTATTGCAACCTCATTTCCATTCCCTTTTTGTCTCCAGGGCCAGAGGAGGCTAACGGTTAACTTATTATCTTCCTGAGCAATTGTACTTGCTATCTTCTCCAATTCAGAGACCTCAAAATTCCTAAATGAAGAGATGGTCTGTTTCTGATATGGATGGGTAGACTTAGCACAACTGAAATTCTGCATTTCTGGGTCTTGGGGCGTAAAAAAAGGCAATTCCCTTTTATCATAAGAAGGTTTGGTTCCAGTCATTCACTAGTAAGAGCAGCTTTCTTTATCCCTATTTTTTATACAGAGAGAACATGGCCCTAATTTTCCCTTAGAATTTGAATACGTTGAGTGTGGCAAGACATTCTGGTATTTTCTTTCTTAAAGGAAACTGCAGCAAAGCCAGCATTTGAATCTGCATTTGTTGCTTCTGCCTTTTAAACTTTTTCAGGTATGAGTTGGCAGGCTTCTTTGCAAGTCAAGAAGTCTTTTTTTTAAAAAAAGGAACTTTGTTTTGTAGAAATTTTGCACGAGAAGGGCCCTTGGAGCCCCATGCTCTGTACACTTGCAGAAAGTGGAGCGGCTCACCCTTTACACTTCACTTCCTGCTCTGAGAGGGCCCCGTCTTTCATTATTCTCCATACTCTGAAAATAAACAACAACAACAGGTGATCTGTCAAGATACTTGCAGAGTTGCCCTCCACAAAGCACATCAGAACAGAAGCTGTTCTCTTCTTCCACAGATTTTGCTTTTACAACTCTCTGGTTGTGTTTGGGTTCTATAACAGCATTAAGACTACTGTGATCTGCACAGTTTGATTCAGAGGGTTGGGGGTCAACTGGCTTACATTGCCTCGGCATCTTGATTTAGGGACTGTGGTCCTTGAGGCTCTTCTACCTAAGCTGGAGATCTTGTGCTTGCAGGCTATCGGGTACAAGTGAATGGCAGTCTATGCCTGCCAAAAGGTGATGAAGGTTCCTACCGCTACCGCTGTTGTGAGAAGGGTCAGCGTTCTGGGTTCATTTATGCTGATGCATGCTTTAGTTATGTGCTTGGAGCACCGGCCCTTGTGTAGTAGCATTATTGGGCACAGTGGTATCCGGCTGCCCCTTTGTGGAATTGTTTTTTTTTTAACCTACATTTTGCGTGCACAAATATAATGCCCTCTCCCTTAGCCAGTAGGGGGAATAAATGGCTACTTTATAGTTCCTGAGGTCCCATCAGACTTATACGATTGAGAAATGTTCCTATTTCACTGCAGCAATTTAGACATTCAGAAGAGGAAACCTATGTATCAGATATCATCGTTTAAATATCTTGAAGAGCGAGAAAGGGCCATTTGAGCATCCTTGGGAAAGGTCTGCAGCTGCCTTTGGCTGGAGGGCAGGGTGGGGGCTCATCAGTGAATCCCAAACTCTGTAAAACTCTGCTTGGAATTAATTGGGTATTCTGTTGGATGTAGGCCAAGACTCACTAAAAGTGGTGTCCCATATAAGTTGGAGAGATCAGGTGTTGGAATTTGCCAAAAGGAAAGCCTAAGTAAACGGATATTGTTGGGCCTCCCTGGCCGCAAAACCAAAGGTAAAGTTGGGGTTGTTGCTGTGCAGAACTGTGTTTATCCTACAGACTTTCAGGTCGCTAGAACAGACTGTAGCTTGCTTTTGAAAACCCCCAAAGACAAACAGCAGCAGTAGAAATCTCTGCTGGAGAATTTTGTATGGGCCTCGAAATGCCGTCTTCCTTCGGGAGCTTAGCCGGTGGCACACAATGCCTGCTAGCCCCTAATGCTGCTTCCTTCAAAGCAGAAGAGCCGAGGAAGGTAGGGAATAGGGAGGCATTGGCAACCAACCTTCCTCCACTGCCTTTGGGCTGCCCCCCCCACCCCCCCTCCCAAAGCTGTGCTTGATGGGGATCGGAGAGTGGTGCTTAGCTTCCAAATCGTTATTTGACCAGGGCTGTGTGTGTGTGTGTCCCTGGGTTGGTTTCTTGAACCAAGAGATCACTCCCTGGTTAAAATCTGTGGGAAATTATTTGGGGTGCCTTTGGGGAGTGCCTTGAGAGATTTTTGAATTCCCCCAGGGAAAGGGCCTGACCTTTTTCTCTCTCTCTCTCTCCCTCTCTTTCTCTCTCTAAACTTCACTTCCTAAGCCAATTGGAGTCAGGTCATCTCGTCACAAAGTTTAAGTGGAGACAATCCTTGTTATTACTAACAAGGCAGATGCAGGTTTGAGGGCTGCAGTCCCAGCTATCAGAAGATTGTGGCCCCACCCATTATTGTACTGTTGTGTATGTTTATCTTTTCTGTTTGTATCCCTGCTTGCTAAAGAGGCATTGATGGTGGCCTCTTAGGACAGCCTAGAACACGGGTCTCCAACCCTGGCAACTTACAGCCTGGCGGACTTCAACTCCCAGAATTCCCGGGGAATTCTGGGAGTTGAAGTCCGCCAGGCTTAAAGTTGCCATGGTTTGGAGAGCCCTGGCCTACAATGTTTGCAGCCAGGTTTCAAGCTTGGGCGGAATCTGTTCTTGCGCTGGTTTGCCATTCATAACTTTAAAGTCAATACATAATTCTGAAGCAGGGTGGTGCGTGCAACTGTCCTTTACTTTTGTGTCTTTTAATATTTTGCATTGGTTCTTTTTATTATTGGGATGTGTGTAGGTGTGCATTTAATATTGAGCTTGGGCAAAGGGTAAAAAGCACATACGACTTTCGTCTGACTACATTGGCTTTGCAAAAGATTTCTTTTCCCGGGGAAGTGAAATAGGTATGGATGAGTTCTGCATTATTCCCTCCACCCCATCTTTGGTACATTTAGCTGTTTGTTTTTTTAAATAAATTTTGTTGGTTTCTCTTTTTTTCTCTCTCAGGATGTCTGGTTGAGGGAAATATTCTGAAATTTACTGCCTGGCAGTTTTAACCAGCAGTGTGTTAAAAAAAATAAAAATTATATTGTCACTTAAACAAACCAGTGTTTTTATTTTTTAAGTGGAAAGATGACGGTCTCAGCTCGTAACTGGCGCCTAACTTAAACTCCTGGAACCACAACAAAGAATCCTTCCCAAGCTGGCAGTTATATAGTTGCCTCCATTAGCCTTAAGCTTGCTTGTTCTTCAGCCTTCCCTTTTTCCGAGGTGGGTAAAATGAGGAGCCAGATTGTTGGGGGCAAGAGGCTGATTCTGTAAAACCGCTTAGAGTGGGATGTAAAAAGCACCGTGAAGCGGTATATAAGTCTTAAGTGCTGTTGCTATCGCGAAGTGCAAAAAACAGGGTGGATGGTTTAAAAAATTATTCCCTCCCTCTTATAGTAAGGTGTGTTTTAACTCGTCTGCTTTCTGCCAAATTCTGTTACCGGATCCACTTTAGGACAGTCTCAACTTTTATTAAAGTTGTGTGGACTTCAACTCCCAGAATTCTCCAGCCACCACGCGGAGGGGGGGGGGCTCTGGGAGTCTGAGATTCTTTTTCCAGAAGGCAACTGGACTTTTTTTTTCCCCCTTGAGGCGGTTCAGGTTTGCCTCACTCGAGCCACGCTGCTCTAAAGAAACCGTCTCCCGAGGCAACGGGGTGGGAAAGGACCGGACGACACTTCAGTCGTCGTCAGCCCACCCCGAAGGGGCCGCGGAGGAGCCGCCCGGCGAGAGAAACCAAAGCGGGCTCGGGGAGGGCCGGCACCGCGCGAGAAGGGGGCGTGGCCACGTGCGCGCCCGCCCCTCCCGTTTCTAGGGGCGGCGCCGTCCCCTTGTTAGGCCGCGCGCCCCGCCCCTCGGCTGCCATGGCTACCGGCGGGGCCGAGGGAGAGGCGGCGGCCATCTTGGCAGCGGCGGCGGCGGCGGGGCCGGCCCGGCGATGAGCGGCTCGAAGCCCAGGGTGGCCGCGGCCGGGCCCGGCGGGGCGCTGAGTCGCCTGCGCGGGCAGAGGAGCTCCGGGGCTGCCAATGCCGCCGCGCCTCCGCGGGCCGCCCTGCCGCCTCCCAGGACGGAGGCGGAGCTGCTGGCGCTGGAGGCGGTGCGGCCCGAGCACGTCCTGGGACTCGGCCGCGTCACGGAGAGTGAGTAGCCGCCCTCCCGCCGCCGCGGGGCCGCTTCCCCTCGCCGGCCTTTCTCGCTTCCCGCCCGCGCTGCGGCCTCCTCGGCGGGGAAGGAGGTCCCTGGGCGGTCCGGTCCTTTGGGGGGGAGGCGAAGGGAAAGCCCCTCCGGCCCTCTGGCTCCCTTTCCCCGCTCCTGGTAGTTTCCCCGCCGGTTGCTCCCCGAAGGCCGAGACCCTCCGCGGGGTCTCCCTCCTCCCCGGGCTCCGTTGGGGCTCCCGCCAGCCGTCTAGGCGGGGGAAGGGCTACTATGCACGGAGCCCCGTGGGGAGGGCGCTCCCACAAGGCCCGATGGCGCCGGCAAAGAAAGTTTGGACGTCTGCCGGCTTTTCTGATTTCCGGCCTGGACAAGCTGCCCCCCCTCCGCATCTCCCCCCCCCCTTTGCCTCCTAGGCCAGTGTTTCCCAACCTTGGCAACTTGAAGATGTCTGGACTTCAACTCCCAGAATTCCGCAGCCAGCATTCGCCAGAATTCTGGGAGTTGAAGTCCAGACATCTTCAAGTTGCCACGGTTGGGAAACACTGGCCTAGGCCTTTTGGGCACCCAAGTTCCTTCCCCCCCCCCCCCGCACGGGAATGCAGAAGCCCCCTGGTTGCCCTCTTGACGTCCCAGATGCTCAGCACTTTTTGGAAAGATGGAGCCCCTCCCCCAATCTCACACTCAACCGGAGGGGTCTCCAACCTGGCAACTTAGACTCGTGGACTCCCTGGGCAGCCATGCTGGGGAAGCCTTAAAAGTTGCCAAGGTTGGAGCCCCCTCCTCTAGCTACAGCCCGGACTGAGGGTCCCTCACCCTTGTTCTTCAGACTCACAGTGGCATCCTTTAAGATGGATTTGGGCAGCATTGTTTGCTTGCTTGTCCTGCACGACCTGGGCAATGCCAGCAGCAGCACCCATCAGGGCACCCATTGCACTAAGGTTAGTAACAAGGATGCTGCCCTCGGGGGTCATCCGCTTCGGCTGGGTCTTGCTCAACTTCAGTTCTGTTCCAGCACCCCTTGTCCTCTTCATGATGTAGGCAGTCTGCAGTTGTGTTAGCCCAAACTTGTCAATTCCAGAGAGTTGTTCACAGGAGTGTCAAGGTTTCGACTGATGAACCCAACCAATTCAGCTTGGTTGAAGAACTGTTTTATTGAGTACACCATTTCCGCACGCATGAAAGCAAAACCAACTCCATTTCCCGCGGTTTTGGAATAATTAAAGAATAGATATTCCCCTCCCCCCATGTCACAGATCACATCGTCCAGTTAGGTGTTCTGGCGTCTCCCTGGTAACCCCTTCCAGTCTCTGGCCGACACCTGTTGAGATGGCCTTGGTTCCCACGGGAGGATCGGTTGTTGTTGTCTGGTCCGACATTCCAAGTTTCCTCCTCCCCCCATACAATGTGGCAAGATGAGAAATGAAAAGATGGCTGCGGCAGCCCAGATCCATTTTGAAGTTGGCAGAGAGTAACTTCAGTGGCATCCCTTGCAGCTTTGGGTAGTGTCCCATCCCCAAATTGCTTAGTGTTACACCAAAGGCAATGCATTTTGTTTTATTTTGCTGCTTGTTCCGATTCCTGGATCCATTTTGGCAAGTCATAATGAGCCAAAAATGGTTGAGCTCTAAAGGGGGGAAGGGGCAAAACTTCCTTCAGTCAATACACTGTTGAATTTGTTCCCATCAGATTCAAGGTAGATTAGCTTGCCACTAACCAGGGGCCAAATGTAATTGTGTTAGCCAACACAGTGGCATCAAAGTCTGCCTTGCCAGTAGTTGTCATCCTCAAATATTTGGACTCCTTGAGCACATCCAAAACAAAGATGCTCAAATCCCACAAGAGAGAGGTGGTTATGATATGGCATAGGTGTTGCACTGCATGGCACGGAATGCCACTGGCACCTGCATCTTGCTCTTTCCGTCTGCTTCCTCAGAAAGACTCGTACTCAAGGAGTGCTACAACCTGTGGCATGAACCAAGATGGCTGAACGAGCATAATCCCACCATTCATCACATCAGTGCACCGGAAGCAGCATCTGCATCACCCTTTCGACTTAGCGGGAGGAACTGCTTGATTCTGTACACAACCTTTGTGTAGCGTTCACAGAAACCGAAAAGGCGTCTCAGCAAGATCATGGAAGACAGTGTGCCAAGACACAGCCTGGAGATGACCAACTCTCTTCAGCCTTTGAAGCAGAAGTGCGCAGCCTTGGCTGCAGCGCTTGTTTCTTTTTGAAACCTTAAACCTTTTAAGAAGTTGTTGCCATAGGTCTGTGTTCCTTTCATCGTTGTGGCCTGTCTGGGATTCATACTATTTTTGATCTCTGCATTATTCACACGATTGAACATGAAAGGGATGCGGTCGTTAATGAGCACCGCCAACCTTTGATGCTGTACATGCTTCGTTGCTGGTCGATGTAAGCGTGCCCTCAACAAGCAAGTAGACAGCTGCAGGTAGACTCCCTGATTTTGTATGTCAGTCTGGATTGCCCACATTTGAGGGGCTTCCACAAAGAAGAGGAAGGAGGTCAGCCTATTCTCCAGAGCACCTGAAGGTAGGACAAGAAGGAATGGATGGAAACTAATCAAGGAGAGAAATTTCCTGACAGCAAGAACAATTAATCGGTGGAATGACTAACCTTCAGAAGTTGCAGGTGCTCCATCACTGGAGGTCTTTAAGAAGACACCGGACAGCCACTTGTCTCAAATGGCATAGGTTCTCCTGCTTGAGCAGGGATTGGACTAGAAGACCTCCAAGGTCCCTTCCAACTCTTTTATTCTGTTATTCCGTCTTGCCAGTGTTGAGGGCAGCGAGGTTCTGACTAGCACCACCTCAACAATGTCTAACCATAATATCGTCTTGCAAGGTGATGTCACCAAAAAGGGTCCTCGTTGAATTGCTAGGGAAATCATTACAGGATTGTGCCCAGAATGGAAATATTATGAAATGGACAATTTGGCCAAGTAGCAATTTCTTGCTTTCCCTGCTGGAATAACATTTTAAATTCAGCTCCATGATGTGATTATTTGTATCGGGTGTCACCAATCCAGCAGTTACAGAGCTGAGCTCAGCCACTGCAGCTGTTTTAAGTGCATGAGAGACCTTCTCTGTTGGCTTTGGAAGCACCTTTGTGACGATTGCCACAACGTAGTTAAACTGTTATTGTCGTGGCCCTTTTGAATAACCTCCAAGCTGAGAGTTGAGAACCTTAAACTTTTCAGTTTTACGGAGGGCTGTGATGGCCTGGCTCTTCTCCCAGCATTGGGCTAGGATTGGGGTTGAGCTGCGGGGTTGTGTGGTCGGATGCCTGGGGAGGGGAGGACTTCTGTTCTTACATTTGGTTTTATTTATTTATTTGATTTGATTTTTATGCCTAAAATCATTGCATGAGATAGGTGGCCATACAAGCCCTGTAAATAAATAAATACAAAATTGGAGAAGAAAGAACAGATATTCATTGGATGCTTCCTAAACTGCTGCTTAGGGAAGATCCAATGACTCTGTCAGTCAACAAGAATCACAGGGACATCAATTGTTAAGTGAGTTGTCCCTGATTTTATGATCTTTCTTTGCCATGGCCATTAAGTGAATCACACGATTATGACCATGGAGACACTTCAACAGTCATCAGTGCAAGGACCAGTCGCAACTTATTTTTTTCAGATCTATTGCAACTTTGAATGGTCATTAAACCGAGGATCCTAAATCTAGATAGCAGATAGCAGATTTAGCTGGCATGTAGGGCTGGTGATCTTTCCAAAGTCACAAGGGTATAAAAGTGTTTGCTCTGATTTTTATATAATGAGTTTGACTTACGCATCCTCCGTTTACCGTTTCCCTCTTTTTTCTTCCATTACAAGACTACTAAAAAAAAGTCAGATAAAGTAGATTATGATCTACAATTCTTTGTACTTAAAATTAGGTCTTTTTTGTCCTGACATGAGCTAGGTTGCACTTACTTAGATTTAGGTAGACTGCTTGTGTTAATTCTCTCTTGACCAGTTGTAACTGTTCTTTCACATTTCTCCTGTCTTAAATATAAATAATGTGGTGCCATTAGCGAGCTTGATAATTATGTTGCTCAGTTCTAAATCCAACATTTTTTGGGGGGGTAGAATCCCTGCCGCGGTGCTTGCATTTGTCTGTGTCTTACATCCTTCCACTGATTCTTCTCCTCTAACCGGGTGCCTCTCTTGGCCACAGGAGAGGCTTCCTAGTATTGTCTGCTGCGGTTGGAAATGTGCTTCCTTGCCCTGAATGCAAAGGCCCTTTTGGTGGGCAGGGCCAGGCAGCCACTCAAATCTTCAAGGTTGCATTTCAGCATCATTTCTGCTTTCCTCTCTTCCAGATTACCTTTGCCGACCCGAAGACAATGTCTACAATATCGACTTCACCAAGTTTAAAATCCGGGACCTGGAGACTGGGACGGTGCTGTTTGAAATTGCCAAACCTTCAACTTTGGGTAAGTTACTTTTGGTGTAAAGTAACGTGGTCCGTTCTGAATTGCAAGACCCAACTAACGGTTAAAAATTCCAAGAAGGTGTTTTGTTTCCAAGTATAATTGGATGGTGGTTTCACAATCCCTAAATCTGTGCTTCCCCTTGGGATCTGTCATCACTCTTGGGACGATCCGTTTCCTTGAGACTTTTCTGTCTAAATATGGGTTCCGTCCGTTATTCCAGGTGCCCACAAAGGCATCTGTCTCAACACTTCACCCACCTAAGCCAAGCCACGTTTAGCTTTGTTAGCTTGGTCCAGCAAGGCTGCCTCGGTTGCTCGTTCCGCAGTTCCTGCTCCTGACCTTGATTTTGGCCGTATTGCAGAGGCAGCCCCAGAAGGCCAAGACCTGGAAGGGCAGGCGACGGCTGCGGGGGCTTCCTGGAGTGGCCCCACTTCCAAAAGGGCAGGCCAATGAGAAGCCCCACGTAGCCAACCTGCTGAATTTTCTATAACCGTTAATTCCTGCAGAGCAAGAGGACTACGAGTGTGACCTTGGGGAGGTGGACAGCAGCGCCGGACGCTTTGTTCGCTATCAGTTCACTCCGGCCTTCCTGCGCCTACGGACCGTTGGGGCAACGTGAGTCTGGGCAGAAGCTCGGGATGGGCGAGACCAGGGGGCTGCTGTGGTTGCTTTTGTTCTAACCTAGGCTTCCTGATAAACTCACACAGCACAAACAGCGTCTCACAAACCTCTTTTTATTGTTCACAGCTGCTAATTGTTTGCATTAGCACTCTTCTTCCGAAGTCCAAATAAATTAAAGCAAGTCTTTTCTTTTCAACGGCTGCTAATTATTGTCAATAGCAGTCGGCATAAGTCCAAGCAAAATCAAACAACTCTGACTAAAAGTCTTTCATGGAAAAGCTGATAACACACACGAACCTTGCTCTTCTTTGGCAAGCTGCCAAGGAACAGTTTGCAGGAAACTTTGCCAAGTTCAAACCGGAACAAAAACGGAGGCCTGAATTGCAAAGACAAGATCTGGAAATGAATGGAGTTGCTTCCTGCAACTCACCCATTGGTGTTCTTCACTTAAATAGCCTATGGGAGGGGCCAGTTATCCCTAAGACTTACTCCCGAGTAGTCCTAAGCCTCTGGAACTGTTCTTGCCTTTTGGCAGCTCTGCTCCTGCGCACATTGAGAACAGGCTCCTCCTGTTCTTCTCCAGACTCCAGACCTGGCCCAGGTTCCTCCCCAGCCTCCTCGCTGTCCGACTCTGCTGCCGGCTGCACAGGCCGCTGGCGGACCACAACAGCTTTGCTCAGCACCAGCCACAAAATCACAATCAGGCGTGGCAAAAAGCAAGTTCAGCACTTCTAAATGAGCACGTAAAAGAGAAAGAAAGAAAAAATTTCAAAATCCAAGTCTGGAATTTTGCAGTTTGTACAAATCAAAAGAAAAATATATGTTGCTTGAGGCAGGTCTGTTGTGTTTATTCTTTTTTCTTCTTATTCTTTCCGCTAATTTGAATTCAGAGTTGAATCCTTGGGTATCCCCTTCCTAGGTCAGCCTTTCTTTACAACCAGGGGAGAAATACTGGTTGTGATGCAGGCAGGATCCTGTCAAGGGACGGCTGAGCCCTTCAAGGGTGCTCACGCTGCCTCAGCGGCTTCAGGGCATCTCTAGGGCAGGACTTCAGAGTTGCCGCGTGAGAGGAGATTCTCCTTGATTCTCCAGCTGTGGGTTTATCTCGCCCTTTTCTCTCCCTGCAGGGTGGAGTTCACCGTGGGAGACAAGCCCGTGTCCAACTTCCGTATGATCGAGAGGCATTACTTCAGAGACCGTCTTCTGAAGAACTTTGACTTTGATTTTGGCTTCTGCATCCCCTGCAGCAGGAACACCTGTGAGCACATATACGAGTTTCCTCAGCTGTCCGAGGACCTCAGTAAGTACCTCTTGGGTCTGGTCGGGTGACTAGTCCACGTGGGAGGCTTTGAACCAGATGAGTCCCACGACCCAAGCAGCCTTCCGTAACAGACTCCTTGTGAGCACCGGATTCTTCTGTAGCAATCAGAAAATTCAGCCCTTTTGATGATTTGTCCATAGTGATCTGCTTTGGTGCCATTATTGGCGCCACTGTCAATGTTCTGAGGGAGACAGGAGATAAACGGTCTTTAATTTCTCTGAAACCCACCGATTCTCTCTCTGCTTCCTGCTCCCCAGAATTTTTCAGGCTGCTTTGTGGAGTGGACGCTGCCTGCACTGCAGGGTCGGCGCCAGTGGCCTTCTCTTCTCTGCAGGCTGTTTCTGGGCTGTGGCTGACCCTCCTCCCTCTCTTTTGCCCCTGCAGTACGCTTGATGGTCGAGAACCCCTATGAGACTCGCTCAGACAGCTTCTACTTTGTGGACAACAAGCTGATCATGCACAACAAGGCCGATTACGCCTACAATGGCGGGCAGTAGCCATTCCAGCATCGCCTGCGGACATTGCGTGGGCCAGAGGCAGCCTGGTCCTGCCCCTCCTTCCCGTGAGGCTCAAGAAGCAGCATGCCAAGCGGGAGGGGTCTCTTCTGGGACAGTAAAGGAATTCTCTGGGCCGTTGATTCCTTGCTCCATCATGGCTTCCATTGGCATCCTGGTCTGGTGACAAGCCCACTGGCGGCCCCTCTAATGGACCAAGCTTGGCTAGAATCCCCTTCCTAACGCATCCCGCAGTTCAGAGAGCTGGGCAGGTGCTGGGCAGTTGCTCCTCCTGCTGCCTCCTGGCCTGCTTTGCACCTGAGCTGATGTTCCTGTTTGTCAGGGTTGTTCCTCTGTCTTTGGGGTCAGAGGGGGGCCTGGAGGGGGCTCTTGGGGGAGGGCAGAACTTCACAGAGTTTTATTCTGGGCCTGTTCGAGCAACAGCAACCCCTAAAGGTCTGGCCTGTATGGTAAAGGTGAGTGGTGCCCTGCAGCCAGAGGAGCAGAAGGTGTGACTCCCTGGCTTCTCCTACCTAGCAGCTCTCACCTAGCAGAGGTGGGTGCCATCCTAGTCTTTCTCCTCCCCTCCCCACCTCTCAATATTGCCTTGCTTCTGGCCGATAGAAGGCAAAGGCTGCAGGTGAGAATTGACTCCGCCATCTGGCTGGCCTCTCTGGCAAGCTGCTCTAGGCGCTGCTTTGGCAGAAGGGCTGGAGCCTCTCTGGATGGTTGTGGGGCACCCCATGGCAGTCAGTCTCCAAAGGGAGGGGGCTCCAGGGGGCAATGGAGTAGTCCAAAAAGAGCAACGTTTAAACCTCTTAGTTGGGGGGAGGTTTAACTGCCCCCAACAGAAGAGCTTCAGGCACAGGACTCGGTTCCGTTTTTTGAAGGGGTAGGTTCTCGTGGTCGTCCGGGGAAGGGCTGGTGGTGAGAATGGTGGGTCGACGCTTCCCCAGCTCTCTCTGGCAAAGTGCCTTTCTCCAAGGGCTTTCTTTTCCCGATCCCTCGCGGTTAAATCCAGGTGCCTTTGGAACTACCCTCTGCTGCACGGAGTCCCCAGGCAGCTCGTCTGACCTGGAAGCCTCGGAAGGGCTGACCCCAAAGCAGGGGCCGTTCGCAATAACCCCCCCTCCCTGCCACTTTCCCTCTGTGCCTTCCTTGCCACTGGCTGCCCAGCAATAGGAGGGAAATGGGGTACGTGTGTGAAAAAAATGGGGTGCTTCACTGGCAAGAGGGAATTGCCGAAGGCCCCAAGTGCATCCTCTGGGGCCCTGGACAAGAGCTGCCTTTGTGCCCCCATCCGTTCTCTCCTGGAGCTGTTCTGCTCTGCAAGGGCCACGTTTCTGCCACTCCCGTTGGGCATGCAGGGTCAGTTTGGGGGGTGGGGTGTTTCTGCCATGCTGACCAAGGGGGCATGGAAAGAGTGGGGCTGCCCTTCCAAAGCAGGATCCAGGCCTCCCTTTTGGCCAGAGCACTGCAGGGGGGCTTGGGACCTGAGCAAGCGGTGGCCTCTAAACCTGCCCCGTGGCTGGAAAAGGGACATGAAATTGAGACGGTGCCATTTCCTCCTTTTCAGCTCATGACAAAAGCAAAAGGGGGGCTCCCCTTTAGACCCATCCCCCCCACCCTTGAAAGCGAAGCCCAGCTCTGGGGAGACCTCCTCTCGGCAATCAGCAGCGACCTCAGCCACCTTTGTGGTCACTGGTAGTCATCCTGTCCGGAGCATGCCCCACTGCTGAGGGGCAGCAGCTTGGCCATGACTGCTGTGTGGGGGTCAAGCATGTGTGTGTGTGGGCGCGTGCGCGCGCGCACACACACACACCTACCTCTGGTAGTTTCCAGTTATGTGAACTGATCCGCAGGCTCAGGGCCTGGGAATTGCATTTCCCACACTGGATGTTTTGGAATTCTGTATGCAATGACTTACGAGATGGTTGTTTAGAGCAACAGTGCAATGAATTTTCCAAGGGTGGGAGAAGATTGAGCACTGTGGCCAGAAGCCCCCCCACGCGCACACACATATCCCCCCTCACCCTGATCTTGTGGCTTTGAATTGGCCATTGGCGCTTCATGAGAGTTTGTCCATGAAAGGGGCTCTCCCTCCCCACAGAATCTTGGTGTGGCAAGTGTGGAATGCACAGGAGACGGTTCCTAGTTTTTCTAATTTTCTGCCGAGATATTTTTCAATAGAGAATGGCAGAAGTTCCAAACATCCCATCCCTTTCCCCACCCACAAGTGATTTCCGTAATAGTATCGGCTCCATCATGCTATCATTTTTATATCTCCTTGATCTGCAGTAATCTAGCTGACTTGTTTGTATAAAGTGTTATTTTGTCTCAAGCAATAGTAATTAAAAAAAACCTACATTCCACTCTGGTGTTGTGTCATAATGTGGGCATGAATTCCATAAATTCAGATTGTGACTTTACTTAGAAAGGGGGCCTAAGAGGATGCATCAGAAGAGTGCTGGAGGATGTCAACATCCCACATTGCTTGGGAGAGGAGCCTTTTTCAGTGGCGGTTAATAATACTCCTATAAATAGAAAGTTATAACTAACAGCCAGCATGAATTTGTTAAAAACAGATCATGCCAAACCAATCTTATTTCATTATTTGACAAGGTGACTAAATTAGACCAGCGAAATACTGTGGACATAATATATTTAAACTTCAGCAAGGCATTTGACAAAGTAGACACAACATACTTCTTGGTAAGCTAGAAAAATCTGGGATAGTCGGCATCACCACCAGATGGATTTGTAACTGGCTGACAGACCTTACTCAATGAGTCGTCCTTAATGGTACATCTACATGGAGAGAAGCAGTGGGGTACCACAAGATTCCGTCTTAGGCCCGGTACTCTATAAATGACTTAGGTGAGGGAATAGAAGGGGAACTCATTAAATTTGCAGATGACACTAAGTTGGCAGGAATAGCCAACATCCCAGAAGACGAGCTCAGGATCCAAAAAGATCTTGACAGACTTGAACAATGGGCCCTATCCAACACAATGAAATTTAATGTGGAGAAAAGCAAGGTTTTACACCTGGGCATAAGGTACAAGTACAGATTAGGCGAAACCTGACTTCAAAACGAACTCTGAGAGGGACCTTTGAGTCCTAGTGGACGATCACTTAAACATGAGCCAGCAGTGTGCAGTGGTAGCCAAAAAAGCCAATGAAATCCTAGGCTGCATTAATAGAAGACAATGTGAAATACATATTAGTGCCTCTTTATAAAGCCTTAGTAAGACCACACTTGGAACACTTGTATCCAGGTTTAGTCCCACAATATAAAAGATGTTGAGACACTGCAAAGAATGCAGAGGAGAGCAACAAAGAAGATTAGGGGAATGGAGGCTAAAACATGAAGGATTGCAAGAATTGGATTGGCCTAGTCTAGAGAAAAGAAGGACTAGGGGTGACATGATAGCATCTTCCAATATTTGAGGGACTGCCACAAAGAAGAGGGGGTCAACATGTTCTCCAAAGCACCTGAAGGCAAAACAAGGAGCAATAAATGGAATCAAGGAGAGAAGCAACGTAGAACCTGTCCTATACCCATTTCAGACAAGTGGCTGTCCAGTTCTCTTCTTAAAAACCTCCAGTGATGGAGCACCCGCGACTTCTGGAGGCAAGCTGTTCCACTGGTTAATTGTCCTGTTAAGAAATTTCTTAGTTCTCCTGCTTGAGCAGGGGGCTGGACTAGAAGACCTCCAAGGTCCCTTCCAACTCTATTCTGACTGATCGATAAAGACTTCTGAAATCCTTGGTGAGTAGTAAAATTGAATTTCTCTGCAGACCCAGGGATTGGATTTGCTGGCCTCTGTGGTCACTTTCAACTCTTGTTAAATTTATATTTACTGATAAATGTCAGTAAATACAAATTCAACACAAAATAGTTTGTTGTGAAAGCGACTGCCTGCGAAGGCTCCTGGATTGGGGCTGAAAGACGAAAGTGGAAGCAATATGCTTCGTCCTGTATCTGGGTAGACCAGGTTGCCCTTATAGAAAAACCACTTTTTCAACTGTGATTATTGCAAAAGAGGAAAAAGGAGAGAAGCCCGAGGTGGTGCATATTATAGCCGCCTTCACATGCATGCCAAGAAATCTTGCTTTACATCATCCAGAAGTGCAGGAGAGGTTAACTGGGTAAACTGCAAGAATTGTAGTGATTCCCTCGGTTGGTCTCACTGATTTCTTGGGACAATTTTGGAATGCAGAAGTCACATCCTCGTTTTGTGACCAAACCTTTTGCATGTGGTTTAATTCGTGTGCAGCAAACGTCCCAGAGAGATTCTGACACCTGGGTAACAGATTCTGACACCTGTCAGAATTCTAATTCAGGAATTAGGAGCTGAGGTGGCGCAGTGGTTAAATGCAGCTACTGCAGGCTACTCCAGCTGACTGCTAATTCAGCAGTTCAGCTGTTCAAATCTCACCGGCTCAAGGTTGACTCAGCCTTCCATCCTTCTGAGGTGGGTAAAATGAGGACCAAGATTGTTGGGGGCAATATGCTGAACTCTGTAAACCGCTTAGAGAGGGCTGTAAAGCACTATGAAGCGGTATATAAGTCTAAGTGCTATTGCTATTGTCCTTCCTTCCTTCCTTCCTTCCTTCCTTCCTTCCTTCCTTCCTTCCTGTTGGCTCAGCCTTCCATCCTTCTGAGGTCGGTAAAATGAGGAGCCAGATTGTTGGGGGCAATATGCTGAACTCTGTAAATCGCTTAGAGAGGGCTGTAAAGCACTATGAAGCGGTATATAAGTCTAAGTGCTATTGCTATTGTCCTTCCTTCCTTCCTTCCTTCCTTCCTTCCTTCCTTCCTTCCTTCCTTCCTTCCTTCCTGTTGGCTCAGCCTTCCATCCTTCTGAGGTCGGTAAAATGAGGACCCAGATTGTTGGGGGCAATATGCTGAACTCTGTAAATCGCTTAGAGAGGGCTGTAAAGCACTATGAAGCGGTATATAAGTCTAAGTGCTATTGCTATTGCCCTTCCTTCCTTCCTTCCTTCCTTCCTTCCTTCCTTCCTTCCTTCCTTCCTTCCTTCCTTCCTTCCTTCCTTCCTTCTTTCCTGTTGGCTCAGCCTTCCATCCTTCTGAGGTCGGTAAAATGAGGAGCCAGATTGTTGGGGGCAATATGCTGAACTCTGTAAACCGCTTAGAGAGGGCTGTAAAGCACTATGAAGCGGTATATAAGTCTAAGTGCTATTGCTATTGCCCTTCCTTCCTTCCTTCCTTCCTTCCTTCCTTCCTTCCTTCCTTCCTTCCTGTTGGCTCAGCCTTCCATCCTTCTGAGGTGGGTAAAATGAGGACCCAGATTGTTGGGGGCAATATGCTGAACTCTGTAAACCGCTTAGAGAGGGCTGTAAAGCACTATGAAGCGGTATATAAGTCTAAGTGCTATTGCTATTGTCCTTCCTTCCTTCCTTCCTTCCTTCCTTCCTTCCTTCCTTCCTTCCTTCCTTCCTTCCTTCCTTCCTGTTGGCTCAGCCTTCCATCCTTCTGAGGTCGGTAAAATGAGGAGCCAGATTGTTGGGGGCAATATGCTGAACTCTGTAAATCGCTTAGAGAGGGCTGTAAAGCACTATGAAGCGGTATATAAGTCTAAGTGCTATTGCTATTGCCCTTCCTTCCTTCCTTCCTTCCTTCCTTCCTTCCTTCCTTCCTTCCTTCCTTCCTTCCTTCCTTCTTTCCTGTTGGCTCAGCCTTCCATCCTTCTGAGGTCGGTAAAATGAGGAGCCAGATTGTTGGGGGCAATATGCTGAACTCTGTAAACCGCTTAGAGAGGGCTGTAAAGCACTATGAAGCGGTATATAAGTCTAAGTGCTATTGCTATTGCCCTTCCTTCCTTCCTTCCTTCCTTCCTTCCTTCCTTCCTTCCTTCCTTCCTTCCTTCCTTCCTGTTGGCTCAGCCTTCCATCCTTCTGAGGTGGGTAAAATGAGGACCCAGATTGTTGGGGGCAATATGCTGAACTCTGTAAACCGCTTAGAGAGGGCTGTAAAGCACTATGAAGCGGTATATAAGTCTAAGGGCTATTGCTATTGCTAATTAGAAGCTTCATTTAACGAAGAGAGCCGTCAACCGGAGCGAGCGAAGAAACTGGCCATTAAACCGGTGTGTGTGTCCCCCTCCCCGATTTCTCGCAAGCAAATCATCCCG
Source organism: Diadophis punctatus similis (assembly GCA_023053685.1). NCBI lineage: Eukaryota > Metazoa > Chordata > Lepidosauria > Squamata > Dipsadidae > Diadophis > Diadophis punctatus. The sequence continues at coordinate 1,943,750 of JALIGW010000048.1, forward strand.
CTTCGGACCCCGGTGCAAAAGGAGGGTCGTTGGGCGGACGCAGCGAGCCCCGGGCGGGGGCTTCTCCGCCGGGTGCGAAGTCCGAGGAAGGGGGGACCCTCCCCTCCCCTCCCCTGGGACTCCCAACGGGCCCCGCCCCCCTCCGCGCGAGGGAGGGGCGAGGGAGAGGCCCCGCCCAGGCGGATCCGCAGCGCCCACGTGCCTCCGGTGGGCGGCGACGGAGGCGATGGCGGCGCTGGTGGCCTCGGTGGGGCGTCGGGGCGTCCTTGGTGCCCGCGGAGGTCGGCGGGGCTTCGGGGAGGGACCCTCCGGCTGCTCCCGGGCGACGGCCGGCGCCTCCCGCCCAGGGGCAGCCTACCTGGCAGGGGCGGCGGGCGGGCGGCGGGTCGGGGTCGGCGGCCGGCTGAGCCCCTCTCCTCCTCTTCCTCCTCTTCCTCCTCCAGCGCGGCTGCTCCACGCGGGGCTGCCCGAGACGCACCGGATGCTGCGGGAGACGTGCCGGGACTTCGCCGCCAAGGAGTTGGCGCCCCTTGCCGCCCGCCTCGACCGCGACCACCGCTTCCCCGCCGAGCAGGTCCGAGCAGCCCCCGGGGGGAGAAGCCAAGCGGGCATTGGGGGTCGGGGCAGCCCGCGGGGGCTTTGGGCTTCATCAAAGGGCGGATTCTGGCCCTGCCAAAGGTGGTTAATCCCTGCAGGACAGGCCGCAGCCGCCTCTGAATTACTTCCAGGTAGTCCTCGCTTTAGGACCATTCGTTTAGTGACCACAGTTACAACGGCACTGAACAAAGTGAGTGATGGCTCTCTTTCAGGAAGTTCAGAGGCTTGGCAGGTGTCTCAGGGCCCCGAGATCCCCTTTGGAATACCCAGGTCATGGCTGCTGGGCTTTCTGGTTTTCCTAGGAAGGACCCGATCCAGTCGCCCTTTGGAAAAGCCCCTTTGGGATCCCCTTTCGCGACCTCCTGACCAGCAAAGTCAATGGGTTAGGGTTATTTTGTGTTGCAAAATCCTTTCATTTTGCAACGCAGGTGGGGCATCTTGGCCCTCCAGCACGGGATTCCCACCAGGGCTGGCCGGCTCTGCCTCCCCTCCTGGCATTGCCAGTCCTTTAACCACGAGGTGCCGGCCTTTTATTTCTAAAGTGAAAAGTGCAGCTGCTTTGCAGGAGAAGTAAACTCTCCAGCCACCATTTCCTGTTTTCTGCCCTTAAGCTATGGCAGGTGTGTCAGCTCAACATCTTTTGCACCGATTTGTGTTTGCCTGGTGTGTCCTTGTTGAACTTAAATTGAGCTACGCCTTTTTGAGAAGCAACGAAGGGCATAAATCAGGGTTGAGCAACTATGTCCCTTTAACAACCTGTAAACTTCAACTCCCAGCATGGCTGACTCAGGAATTCTGGGAGTTGAAGTCCACAGGTCGTAACGTTGGCAGAGTTGTTCAGCCCGGGCATAAATATTCTAGCTTGAGGGTAGATCCTGGATTGGTGCCATCGGCAACTGCCACTAACTTGATCGACACTCAAAGCCAAATTGCTTTGCTGGGTTTTCACCATGGGGCCAAACACCATCAAGTCCCTTTTGTAACCTCATTCCTCCCATTTCTAGATTAAGAAAATGGGGGCGCTTGGCCTTCTAGCGATGGCTGTGCCCGAAAAATACAGAGGAGCCGGCTTGGATTGTTTGGCCTACAGCGTCGCCGTGGAGGAGATCAGCCGCGGCTGCGCCTCCACCGGTGTCATCATGAGCGTCAACAACGTAGGTCCCACCGGCGGTCCCTTCTCCGACACCCCAACCCCAGTGGCCCTGCCCTGCCTGTAGGGGCCACGCCTGCTCCCCGGATGGTCAGAGGTGGGGGGTCCCGCAAAGGAGATTCACGGGGATCCTTTTGTTTCTTGAGTCACTGTATCTAGGACCGGTTTTGAAGTTTGGGTCTGAAGAGCAGAAACAGAAGTGGATCCCTCCTTTCACCAGTGGGGAGAAAGTGGGGTGCTTTGCCCTAAGCGAACCAGGTAACTTGGGTGCTTGGGAGTTGCCCCCTGGCAGCCCTTTCGTTTTAGACCAGGGGTGTCAAACTCAATTTCATTGAGGGCTGCATCAGGGTTGTGTTTGACCTCAGAGGGCTGGGGCGCATGGCCATGGTGGGTCTGACATGGGACTCGTGGGGGGGGGCACCTTTGGTGGCCAAGTGCTAAGGCAGGACTTTCCCGAGACCCTCCCCCACTCATTATATCCTTCCTTCCCTCCTTCCCTCTCTCTTCATTCTTTCTTCTTCCTTCCCCTCTTTCCTTATATTTCCTTCCTTGCTCTCTTCCCATCTTCCCTTCTTTTTCTTTCCTCTTTCCCTTTCTCCTTTCCTGTCCCTTCCTGCATGCTGAAATGCTAAAGGGGAAACATTCCTCCTTTTGTTTTTAGTTTGCGTTGATAAACTAAAAAGTTTCCTCTGCCAGTGAAAACTGAGCTTGGGGGAGCCTCACAGCCCCTCTCCCCTGATGCCCATTTTCGCTGGCTGAGGGCTGCAGGAGGCGTCAGAGCTGAAAATGGGGCGCAGGGGGCTGCATACAGCCCCCCTCCCCGGGGGCTCCATTTTCATTGGCAGAGGCAACACGGGCTGGTCCTTTGCTGTTTCCAGGCCGGCCCCAGGGGCCAGAACTAAGCCCCCCGTGGGCCGGATCCAGCCTGCGGGCCTTGAGTGTGACACCTCTGTGTTAGATTCTGCAGGTAGTCCTCAACTTATGACCATAACTGAGCCCAAAATTTCCATGGCTAAGCAAGACAGTTGTTGAGCTAGTTTTGCCCCATTTTACAACCTTTCTTGCCACAGTTGTTAAATGAATCACTGCACGGTTGTTAAGTGAATCCAGCTTCCTCATTGACTTTGCTTGTCAGAAGGTCGCAAAAGGGGATCTCGTGACCCCAGGACACTGCAACCGTCATAAATACGAGCCAGTTGCCAAGCATCCAAATTTTGATCACGTGACCATGAGGATGCTGCAACGGTCATAAGTGTAAAAAATGGTCATAAGTCACTTTTTTCAGTGCTGCTGTAACTTTGAACGGTCACTAAATGAACGGTTGTAAGTTGAGGACTACCTGTACAGGGAAGCTTGCATATATGTCTGTAGGGTGTTATGCAATGGAGAGGAACGGGGGCTGCAAAGAGCCCCTGGATGTGGCTTCGCAGATGGGGCTGGGCCTCCCCCACCCCAAATTCTTGCCTGAGTCTTTGCAATTCAAAACCTTCAGAAAGCCCAGCAGCAGCTTTGTCACCTGGGCATCCTCTGTGCTCTGGCGGGGCTCTAAACTATTTATTTATTTATTTAGTGAGATTTATATACCGCCTCACAGTGCAAGCACTCTCTAAGCGGTTTACACCAGTAAGCAAAGTATATTTATATTGCCCCCAACAATCTGGGTCCTCATTTTACCTACCTCGGAAGGCTGGAAGGCTGAGTCAACCTTGAGCCGGTGAGATTTGAACCGCTGACCTGCGGATCAGTGTCAGCTAAAGTGGACTGCAGTACCCGCCTCTAACCGCTGCACCACCTCGGCTCTTAAACTACCCCTCGGTGGCTCCGCTTTGCTCGACTGAGCAGAAGCTTCTAGAAAAATTAAAGATGGCAGTGAAGAGAGCCAGAACTGGAAGCTCCCTGCTGGGCGTTACTTCCGTTTTGCAGAATTTCTTGCATGTTTTTTAACATTTAGCCACGTCCTGCCTTCACATAGTTACTTAGCAGAGAGTAAAGGGCTCCCGGGGGAGGCTGTGCCCCACACGCCCCCCTGCAGTTCAGATGCTGTTGTCACACCGTCCCCTCTGTGGCTGCCTGCCAAAGCGCCTGCTGAGCAAGGTGGAAGTTCCACAGGGTCCAGCGGAGGGTCAGTGCCTGAGAAGTGCAGTGTGTTGGCTCTTTCTGGTTCGGCTTGGCGCCTCACAGGCATCCTGCCATCAAAGGCTGGGGGGGGGAGGATGGGAGGGCAATAAAGCTGTGTGTGTACATGAATGAAAATTGGGGGGAGGGTGGGAATGACAGGTAATAAAGTCTGGATCCAGTTTGTAACAGGCGAACCTTTTTGTATCTTTTGAGTGCAGGGAAACATCAGAGCTAGCCTGACTTTACTACAGCTAACATCTTTAGTAAAAGAACCCTTTGCTTTAACCAAATGGGAGTCGAGGGTCTTTCTTTCCTAAGGGATCAGATTGGGGCAGGTCTGACACGGCACTGTCCACCTGGTGCAGCCAGCCAGGGAGTGCTTGCCTGGAGAAGAGCGAAAGGCAGCATTCTCTCCCCCCCCCCCCCCGCCCAATGCATGTGGCCACAGCACCTCTTGGCTGCCGACGGTCTTTTTCTTTTTTAAAAAAAATAATTTTTATTAAATAGTTTTAAAAAGTACATAAAACATAAAAGACAAAAACATGTACAAACATATATACATATATACATAAATATATAAAGATAGAAACCAATCTATAAGAAATATGCATAATACAAACCTAACATACCCCAAAGAGAAAACAAAACTTAACATCTAACATAAAAAGTGTAATTATTATTCATTAAGCAGTTTGGCGTATCGTTATATTTCTATATATCTTTTTCTATGTATATTCCTATATCTCTACATATCTCTCTTGTTTTACAACAAGCAGTAGAAAAAAAAACGAAGAAAGAAGAGAAACCAAGATGATTTACTTTATCCTCGTTATACAAAACCTACTATTTTGTTATGCTTTTGCAATTCAGCCAATTGTAAAAATTTTCCCAAATTTTGTAAAAATCTGTTTCCTCTTTATCCTTTATTCGCATAGTAAGTCTATTCATTTCAGCACATTCAAGTATTTTATTTATAACCATTAAGTTGCTTGGAACTGTTTTTTTTCTCCACATTTGAGCATAAGTAATCCTTGCCGCTGTTAATACGGTCTTTTTCTTGCCAAGGAAACGGCAGCGATGCCGGTGCTGCATCCACGGTCGCTCAGCTGGTTGGGGACGAGTGGGTGTTGAACGGCACCAAGGCCTGGATCACCAACGCCTGGGAGGCCTCGGCCACCGTGGTCTTCGCCACCACAGACAGAGCCCTGAAACACAAGGTAGGCTCCAGCCTCGGCCGGGGGAAGCGGCTGGTCTCTGTGTAGGGAGAAAAGGTCCTGGGAAACATCTCCAGAGGGATGAGGAATCTGGCTGAGAAGATAAAGAGGAGACCACGGTGGTCATCAGGCGTCCAAAGGAAGGCATGAAGCTGGTGGGAGGAATCGGAGGTCCTGATCTTTGGGACAATCTCCCCAGCGATGGCTGCTGCTGGACATTGGGGGGGGGGGCTGGGTTCAGAAGCAGAGCAGGTGACCTTCCTGGAGGGCTCCCTTGGGAGGAGGGGAAGCTGCCCCCCTTTCCCCAAGTCCTGGTGGGCAGCGAAGTCAGGCATGGCTGTGGGGCTTCAGGAGAGGCCCTGGGAAAGGCTGCTGTCTGTCTGTTGCAGGGCATCAGCGCCTTCCTTGTGCCCATGCCGTGCCCGGGCCTCTCGCTGGGGAAGAAGGAAGACAAGCTTGGCATCAGGGCTTCCTCCACCGCCAACCTCATTTTCGAAGACTGCCGCATCCCCAAGGAGAACCTGCTGGGCACGCAGGGCATGGGCTTCAAGATCGCCATGGTGAGTGGAGGAGGGGAGGGTGGAGCCCCCCCCCTCTCCCAGACCCACCCCAAGGCCCCTCCCCCATCGCCTCCTTCTCTTCTCCTCAGCAAACCTTGGACTCCGGCCGGGTTGGAATCGCTTGCCAGGCCTTAGGGATCGCCCAGGCGGCTCTGGATTGTGCCGTGGATTACGCCGAGAAGAGGCTGGCGTTTGGCCACCCCATCAGCAAGCTGCAGGCCATTCAGGTAGGGGGGTGGGCAGGCCCCCTCCCCCTGCTTCCCCGCTCTCCTTCAAGGGCCTCTCTCCTTTGGAGGCTCAGAAGATGCTCACCGGGTCAGGGAGGGGATTAAAGGCGCTTCTGGGGCCCAAATGAGAAAATACAGGCCTCCCCCTGCCCAGTTTGGGGCTCCAGCCCACGTCCCACTGGATGCTGGGGCTGAAGAATGCAGAATGGGGAGGGACCCTGGAGGTCTTCTAGTCCAACCCCCTGCTCGAGCAGGAGACCCTATAGTCCTCGATCTACAACTACAGTTGAGCCAAAACTTGTGTTGCTAAGAGAGACAGCTGTTAAGTGAGTTTTGTCTCCACAGTTGTTAAGTGAATCACTGCACATTAAGTTAGTAACACGGCCGTTAAGTGAATCTGGCTTCCCCATTGCTTGTCAGAAGATTGCAAAAGGGGGTCACATGACTACCACCACCCCTGGGACACTGCAACCGTCATAAATACGAGTCAGTTACCAAGTGTCTGAATTTTGATCATGTGACCAAGGGGATGCTGCAATGGTCATAAGTGTGAAAAGTGATCACAAGTCACTATTTTCAGTGCTGTTATAACTCTAAATAAACCCCCAAACGAAAGGTTGTAAGTTGAGGACTATCTGAAGTGGGGGAGGCAACTGTGGCCACTTTATCACCCGGGGACTTCAATTCCCAGAATTCTTGAACCAGCCAGGAATTCTGGGAGTTGAAGTCCACAGGTCATAAAATGGTCATCGGGGCCCACCTCTGCCCTATACCTTTCCCATGTGACCTTCCCCCCGCCCCCCCTTCATGGAGAAGGCCCCTGCTCCATCCACGGGCTCTCCTTCGTGGTGTCTGCAGCACTGAGACACCATCTTCCCTTCAGCTAAGGGAGGGTGGTCTCCTAACCAGAAATAATGCCAGATTAGGCTCCCGTGGCTTAGTGGTAACCCCCCCCCTTGGGGGGTGTTCTGTGTCTAGTTTAAGCTGGCTGACATGGCTGTGGCGCTGGAGGGGGCTCGTCTGCTGACCTGGAGAGCAGCCGCCTTGAGTGACAATGGCAAGCCCTACACAAAGGTAATCTCCATCTTTACCAACTGGAGCATCTCCTGAGCAGCCTAGAAAATGGCCCACGAGTGCCTGTAGTTCTTTCGAAAGGGCATAATTAGCTTCTTTAGCAGGAGTCTCCTAACTTGGCAACTTTAAGACTTGTGGACTTCAATTCCCAGAATTCCCTAGCCATCTTTGCTGGGGCAGAACTCCAGAATTAACACTTTGTTTCTAAAAAAATAGCATCCCATAAGAATGCCAACATTTTACAAGATTATGAAAAGGAATAAGCAGGATCTCAATAATTTCTTAATAATTGTCAATTGGGAGGGGGCACCTGCATTGGGCCCTGAAGCTCCTCCTTGGTGTAAAGGCCCCCTGGCCCTACCAGGATTTGCAGGCCATAAACAGCAGATTCCCCTTGGCCGGTGATATTTTTTGAGCTTGGCTTGATGAAAATTCAGAAAATGCCTCTCTTGACTCGGCTGGCATGTCACATACACACACAACCCCATTTTCTCCTGCCCGAAAAAAGACGAAGTTGCATGATTTTTGGAAGCCTAAGAGGCCCCGCAAGAGCAAGACCTCTCACATGGCTTCCAGAGGGTCCGGAGGCCTGGCATGTTACTGGTGACACACATATCATACGTGTACCCTGAGCCTCCTAGGGAGGGCTTGTCACGTAGTGAATATTGTCAGATGTATGTCTATGCAGGGTGATGCACCCCTATCCTAATATTATGGTATATTCCAATACAGGCAGAACACGTGATGAGTTGTACGCATGTCAGGAGCCAAGGTGGTGCAGTGGTTAAAAGCAGCACTGCAACCTACTTCAGCTGACTGCTAGTTCAGCAGTTCAGCTGTTCAAATCTCACCGGCTCAAGGTTGACTCAGCCTTCCATCCTTCTGAGGTCAGTAAAATGAGGACCCAGATTGTTGGGGGCAAGAGGCTGAACTCTGTAAACTGCTTAGAGAGGGCTGTAAAGCACTATGAAGCGGTATATAAGTCTAAGTGCTATTGCTATTGCTATGTGTGCATTCCAAAACCACCATTATTCTCTTTGACTTGGCTCTTGACCGGGACGGTCGCATTTTCTTAGCAAAATGTAATTATTCAGGATTTATTGTTTTTGTACCGAAATAAATATTTTCTATTAGACTTTTAATCTCGGCTTTATTTCTAACCGTCTGAATTCCAAGAAAAGATCTAAATCACCTCTATGAGATTTATTCTCACCTTAACAGGGCTGTGCTAGGTAGCTTCTCTGCTTTCTCTCCCTAGGAGGCAGCCATGGCCAAGCTGTCGGCATCCGAGGCAGCGACTTTCATCTCCCACCAGGTAAGTTCCAGAAGCTCTGATTCTTCAGGAAAGGTTGAATGGCCAACCAGCAGCGGCAGGTGAGTTGCGTTTCTGCCTTGTAAGGGCAGAAGATCCTGGCAAAATCTGGGGATTAAATGACCGGGAGACTGGCCCCGTGTGCGGAGAGCTGCCTCCATTGCACCCGTGCCAGAACCGATGCTTTTCTTTCAGGCGATCCAGATCCTGGGTGGCATGGGCTACGTGACAGAGATGCCGGCCGAGCGCCACTACCGAGATGCCCGCATCACAGAGATCTACGAAGGAACCAGCGAAATCCAGAGGTTGGTGATTGCGGGGCAGCTGCTAAAGGCCTATCGAGGCTGAAGGGGAGGACCGCTACGGAGGCCTCTGGAGAAGACGGGCCACCCCTTAGGTCAGGGACTGGCTTAAGTGGAGGGCATTTGCCCCTTGGCTCACCATGGAAGAGACCGGCCGGGCATCCAACTCCTCTGATGACCACGTCTCCAGTGGAGGCTGAGAAGCAGCACCTGGAACAACCAGGGGAAGGAGGACCTGGGAAATGGGTGCACAAGTGCCTCATATCCCACAATTGCCAAAGACCTCTAGGCTCTTGCCAAGATCTACTCTATCATGGACCACACGGATTCCCGTGGAGCCAGATCTGTCCAGGTGCAGTTTATCTTTGACAGCTGCAAGAAAGCAGGTTGTTGGGAAACAGATCCAAGAGACAAGACGTTAACCGGGAATTGGGAAGCGACCCAAATCAACTGAAACGAACCTTGAAAAGTTGCTGGTGTTGGTGGCAGAGCGCAAGCCATAGCCGTAAGAGTCCCAAGTGCCTTGTTTGTGCCCCAAAGCCAAGTTTCCTCGGCCCCACATACAGGTGCCCTCCTTGATGCAATCAGAATAGACTATTAAATTTGAGCACTGACAGCTTGTTGTATCTTTTGGTTTAATTGCGGTCCTTTTCCGAACCCACATTCAAGGGTCCAGCCTCCTGCTTGCTAGAACCCTGAAGTGGAAGAGGGTCCCTTGAGGCTTCCCAGAGAAAGGGGAGACTCTTGCTGGGCCTTGGCTCCCCCCCCCCAAAAGTGGTTTCCCTGCCAGGTGTTTTTGTCTGAGCATTTCACTGAAATTTAACTGGCCCAAACTCACCCAGCCGGCTTTCACGCCTAAGGTGGGACGAGAACTCACAATCTCCTAGTTTCCAGCTTGGAGCTCTTTTCTTTTGTTAATTTTAATTTGCTTTCCCCACCATGTTCTGGAAGTTGAAGTCAACAGGTTAGTTGCCAAGGTTGAGAAACATGCTCTACCTCACCTCATCGCCAAGTTAGCACAGGGAATTCCCAGGCTGATGATTTGGGCAGCTTCAGTTCGCCTTCTCCAGCGTTGGATTCAGTCAAGATGTTCTGGTCGCCACGCTAATCATGGGCTTGTCACAGGCACCCAACTTGGGAGCCTGATTGCACATGGTCTTGGAGCAGAGGCAGATGATTTTGAATTTGGGGAACGTTGACAAGTCAGATATCATAGCCTGATTAATGTTGATCAGTCCCATCTCACTCCCCAAAGGAGAAAGAGGGCTCTGAAGAACATCTGTTGAGCATCTGGCATTCAGAGTTAAGTTGCTGAGACACCAGTTGAGGTGAAGAAAGCCGCCTCTTGTGAAGTTACCTGGGATGAGCCTGCAATTGTTGGTCTGAGGGAGTGGATCTTGATCCTCTAGGACAGGGGTCTCCAACATGATAGCAGTGTTCCAATACTTGAGGGGCTGCCACAGAGAGGAGGGGGTCAGGCTGTTCTCTATGGCACCAGAAAGCCAAACAAGGAATAACGGATGGAAGCTGACCAAGGAGAGATTCAACCTGGAAGTGAGGAGAAACTTTCTGACGGTGAGAGCGATCAACCAGTGGAAAAAGCTTGCCAGCGGAGGTCGTGAGAGCCCCAACACTTGCGACCTTCAAGGGGAGACTGGACTGCCATCTGTCTCAAATGGTGTAGGAACTCCTGCTTGAGCAGGGGGTTGGACTAGATGACCTACAAGGTCCCTTCCAACTCTAATAATAAATTTAAAACCCTGGCAACTTTAAGACTTGTGAACTTCAATTCCCAGAATTCCCAAGCCAGTCTTGAGGGCTGGGGAATTCTGGGAGTTGAAGTCCGCCAGGCTTAAAGTTGCCAAGGTTGGAGACCCTTGCTCTAGGACACCAATTCTACCAACTCTTTTGGGCTGGATCCCTGCCTTTTCCGATCAGAGGAACTGCTCTCCTTGTTCAATTAGACTTCACCCAGTCTGATCTGGAGAATTACCCACCAGCCTCGAATGCTTCATTCGTAGTGAAAGTTCTTGAGTAGGGTCTGTAACTCTGGAGGAAATTGATTTTCAGTTGGTTTGTGAAACAATATCCATGCTTTGTGATGACCTGTGTCCCTCTTGAGTTTTCAGCAGCCTTTGATTAGATCACAGCCTCGGTCTGGGCTATCTCCTGCGTTTGGGAATCGGAAAAGTTTTAAGAGTGCTTGTGCTAAGCTGAATCCAGCAAATGGTGGTGGGAGAAATTGAGCCCTTCAGTTGGTGGCTGCAATGTTCGACTCCTTCTCTACAACATCTGTATGAAGCGTGGCAGGTTATTTCTTGACACAGTATCAGTAGGCCAATATTTAGCTCGGTATCTTGGCATCAAGTCACAAAGCAGTGACCAGAAGTCGGAATCTAGTAAGATGGAATTGCTTTGGATCCCAAGACTATCTGAGTCCGGGGAGATTCCATCTTTGATTATGGAAGGGCTGCACTCCCTTCATTTGGATCTGGTAAACCAGAATCACCAGTTGGACTTGTGTCTTCTGCCCGAAGGAGGTGTGGCAACGGCAGCCAAGGGGGCTCTTGCACAAGTGCATCTTGTTTCTGTGCCAGGAGATTTATTTTATTTTTATTTATTTTATTTTGGAGTTCTTCTATGCCGCCCTACTCCCTAGGACTCAGGGCGGCGTACATTTTAAAGAACACCAGAGAATAAAAAACAATTAAAAACAATTTTTAAAAAGTTTAAAAAAAAACATACAACACCATGCATACATGGGGGAGATCTCAGATGTAAAATTGTCTCAGAACCCCGCCTGCAGGAAGAGCCATGTCTTAATGGCTTTTCGGAAGGCCAGCAAGGTGGGGATGATTCGTATCTCTGGGGGAAAGTTGGTTCCAGAGAGCGGGAGCCCCTACAGAGAAGGCCCTCCCCCTAGGCCTTGCCAGTCGACATTGTTTGGCTGACGGGACCTGGAAGAGACCCACTCTGTGGGACCTGACCGGTCGAAGGGAAGTATGAGGTAGAATGCGGTCCCGGAGGTAACCTGGTCCTAAGCCATGTAGGGCTTTAAAGATGATGATCAACACCTTGAATTGTACCCGGAGACCAATGGGCAGCCAATGCAACTAGCGGAGTATAGGTGTTACGTGAGTGTATCTTGAAACACCCACCACAGCACGAGCAGCCGCATTTTGCACCAGTTGAAGTCTCCGAATACTCTTCAAGGGTAGCCCCATGTAGAGCTCATTATAGTAGTCCAGTCTAGTGGTGACAAGGGCATGAGTGACCGTGAGTAGAGCCTCCTCCAAGTATGGTCGCAATTGGTGCACCAGGCGAACCTGTGCAAAAGCCCCCCTAGCCTGCTCTCAACATGCCTTGCTTTTCCCTTGGTTGGATTACTGCAATACACTTTATATGGGGCTGCCCTGGAAGGCCACCCAGAAGCTAAAGTTGATTCTGAATGCAAATGGCTATAGCTGTGGATGTTGTAGAGTGTTTCCTCCATGGGGCAGGATTAACTTTTGTTAATCTTTAACTTTTGATAGTGATATAAGTTATCTCTTGCTTGGAAAGGGTTGCCACTGAAGCAGTATTCAACTCACATAACTATTTAAAACAGAGATCTTCAAACTTGGCTAGGGAATTCTGGGAATTGAAGTCCACATGTCTTAAAGTTGCCAAGTTTGAGGAGCCCTGATTTAAAACATAATAAAGATATTGCAGGTAAAATTGGTCTTTTAAAAGAAAGTTCAAAATGCACCATTCCAGGATTAGTAACTAGAAGTCCACAAGTAGCACAAGCGTGGGATCTACTTTTCGCCCATCGCAAGTAGAAGACGTCAGCAGGTGGAGGGGATCCTATTGAGTCCAGGAAGCTCAATGTCGGGCCGTTGAGGATCTCCATCCATCTTGGTGTATCTGTGTCTGCCCTTTCACCCCAAGAACATCACAATACAGCTACAGGTAGCTCTCAACCTATCACTCTTCACTTAACGATTCAGTGTTACAATGGCCTCAGAAAAAGGGGCTTGCTTTGAAGTTACAACTCTTACATCAATTTTGCGGTCACGTGATCACAACTTCGGCGCTCGCATTACGGCGGTTGCGTCATCTTGTGGTCAGTTTGCGACCTTCCCAGCCAGCTTCTGACAAGCAGCCAATCGGGGAAGCTGGATTCGCTAAGCAATCATGTGATTCACTTAATGACCACGGTGATTGACTTAACTCTGGTAAAAATAGTCATAAAATTGGGTCTGATCACATGATTTGCTTAATGACTGCATTGCTTAGCAACCTGAATTCAGTTTAAGGGCTGCCTGTACAGTTACACCATAGGAAAAGAAAATATGAGCTTCTGAATCAAAAATATTTAACAAAATGTTTAAGAAAGTCAACAAAATGCTGCTTCTGCTGCTCCTCCTCAGCAGCTTTTCAAGGATCATCCTTGGGACTCCTCTGGCAGGTTCTTCCTCAGTTCCCGACACATCAGCGCCCAGACAACACCTTGTACAGCAAGTCTTAAAACACACAAGGGTGGGATTACCAAGAGTTGGAGAGCTGCTGAACGCAAACTTTCCTTGGTTTTGGGGAGGCCCAGCCATGCAACAAAACCTGGGTGTCTTGAGGGATAAAAACCAGGGACGGTGATCTTGTTAGACCTCCTGGGTCTCTCAGTGGCCATCTGTCCAGCCACCCTGGAATCCTTCTGGAGAGGCTGGCAGAGCTGGCATCTGAAGCAGTGCTTGGGCAGGGCAACGGACTGGGTAAGAGCCAACAAGTGGGGACTCAATCCAGAGGAGGAGAAGCCCCGGACTGAGGTTTCTGGCCACTAAGATGTCTCCAACTGGCAGGGGTTAGCAGAGCCATCTCCACCGGCTCCAGCGCTGCCCACCCCAGCTGGCATCTGCACGTGCACTCTGGCAGCCTTTCTTAGGAAAGGGGTCTCCACTCTGCACCAGAGAACAGTCTTCTGCTACTCTGGGCCTCCGTTCAGACTCAAGTCCCTGCTAAAATTATGGTCGGAAAAAGGCCTGGATCTTGCCTAGAGAGTTGGAGGATTTAAATAACAAAAACGCCACCAGTTTCTAATCATTTTACAGCCACGGTGGGAGAACATGAAGTGAGCCATTTCTTTCCTCCCACAGAGCCAATTCAAAGCAGAAAACGAGAACAGTTTTAAATAGAAAGTAAAATGTGTAATTTGATATAATACAACCCAGCATCGACTGCCTGTATAATAATTTTGCCTCCCTTTTTTTTCTCTTTTAAGGGATCAAAAACGAAAACATTTTTAAATGGATTTGAAGAAACCAGACACTGATAATCAGTGCCTCAATGACATATAATTCCGACACATCTCATTAAATAAATTAGAGCCACAAGCACAAATTAATATATACTTTATAAGATGCTGGGATGTTAATTATAGTACAAGTATAGCTTCCACTTTGGAGCTGCTTTTTAACGGACTTGTAAAAATATGACTTCTAAAAAGTATGGTTTAAAAATATGCGTACATTGGGAATATTTTATAGAAAGGCATGGTCTGAGCAGAGCAAAATAAACACCACATATGCGCTTCTTGCGCAGTGAGAATCCCAGTCACTCTTAACCCATCACAGCGCATCGAAAGGCCCTCTGGAAGGAAGGCGGATAGACACCACGAGACCCCGATCATTGCAGGCTTCCCAGCTGCTTCCAGGCCCTTCAACAAGGTTCTGCCTCATGTGGCCAGATGTGCTTCCTGCCTGCCAATTCCCAGCCCTCTAGAGCCAGACAAGAAAAGCCCAACAAATGGTTATCATGGCTTCAAAACGTTCCTCACATTCCCTCGTAACCCGCAATTTATGTCAATTCTCCATGCAAATGGGTAAATTCTCCTAGGAGCACCAAAACGGATTTTTAACACGAGTGATTACATCACTATCGTTGAGAACAAGAAAATGATCTCTGAGAATTAAAAAATGATTGAAAGTGACAAGAACTTTCAACTGCAAAAAACCTGGGGATTTCAGTAGGGATTTTCAAAATTCAAGCCCAGACCCCCCAAGAGTTTTGTGGGTCGGGGGTGGGGGTGTAAGGAAGGAGGGGTTGCAAAAATCCAGTATGCAAAATTAGTGGACCGGAAGTCAGAGAAGGGTTTCGTCCCCTTCATTAAAAAAAAAAAATCTTGCCCCTCTAAGCAACCTGCAAGTTTCTTCACAGCTGTCACATATGCAAATGCACACCGGCTGCTAATGAAAGCTTTTAAGAGAATCTGTATTTGGAAGTGAATTTCTGCCCAAATGAACAAATGCAAAATAAACTTCCGCTCCAAGGTGGCTCCTTTTCCAAAGGTCTCTGCTCTTCAAATAGTAAAACTGACTGAAGAACAAGTTTAAAGCAGGCAAACATCAAGATACAGCAGAGGTCAGCCGGATGAATCTGAGAAATGTGCAGGAATTCTTAGGATCGGCTCCAATTAGTCAACTAAACCAAGATAAACTGTGAGTCTTCGATGCACGGTACAAAAGCTAGATTTGTTTGGAAATTACAGAAGTCCTGGGTTTCTTTACAACAAAAATGTCAACATGCTCCAGACAGACCACTTGACCAGGACCGCATGTAAAGACAACAGAAGCAGCCATCTTTAGAAGTCAAGCAGCTCTTAAGAGTGGTCAGGGCCGGGATGGAAGTAAGGTGGCCTGCAAGTTCCATGATGGAGAAAAGATGAAATACACATACAGAACACAGAATAACAGAGTTGGAAGAGGTCTACCAGTGCAACCTCTGCTCAAGCAGGGGGCCCTCTACTGCAGGTGTTCCCAAACTTGGCAACTTTAAGACTTGTGGACTTCAACTTCAGCTATGCTGGCTGGGGAATTCTGGGAGTTGAAGTCCACAAGTCTTAAAGTTGCCAAGTTTGAAGACCTCTGCTCTACTGGGGTGTTTATTCTTGGAAATGTAAGACTATGCTGGCTGGGGAATTCTGGGAGTCGAAGGCCATAAAAGTCTTAAAAGTTCCTAAGGTTGGACACCTTTACCCCCTTCTCCATTCCAGACAAATGGATGGCCAATCTGTTCTTTAGAAGCCTCCAGTGATGGAACACCCACAACTTCTCGAGGGAAGCTGTGGGGTTCCTTTAATTTAAGAATTGTGTTCCTGTGCCACTTTTCTCAAGATGCCTCCTAAACTGAGCAGGTCCATTGGATCAGATGAGTGGGGTCCACCAGGCCATCTCCTGCAGGGACCTAAACCAGATGCTTCCAGGAAGCTCTCAAACTGGACATGAAGGCAACATGGAACTTGCTGAGAAAGGAAACAATGAGGGATAGTTGCATGCCAGGAGATGACTGTTCATGTATGACTGAAGGTCAACAAAGCATCTCGGGTCCAACTTCTTAAAAGCAAGCCTAGGAGAGGCCTGTAACCTCCTGGGATTTGAGATTTTACAGGCACAAACCTTTCCTATAGAAAACCAGAAACTTTTCTTTTGATCAGAAAGAGATTATTATGCCGGGAAACTTTGAAACGGTTGATCTGTTACAGTTAACACAACAGAACCTGGACAATTTGTTTAGAAAAGTCCTTATTTTTAAGAGACTCCCAGGTACAAAGTAGTCATCATAAACGTTGACCATCACAACAGCAGAGGGTGGGGTCCCCCACTTTTAAACACTGGGTAATGGGGAGAAATACAACACACTTAATGAAACAATGCAAAAGAAATTACCAAAAAATAGAAAATAGAAAAAATGTATTTACAAGTCATACATTACTATGATCAGAACACACGAAGACAACAGCTGCTATAATACATGCATTAAGTCAAGAAGAGCGCTACTAAAAACGGTAATGGACAAGTTGTAAAAAACAAACCCACAAACAAAATGGGGCAGGAAGGGGAAGGCTTCGTCTTTCTTCCTCCCCTAAGTTTGCTACATTGATTGCAAATCAAAAGAAAATCCCCTAAAATCCAGGAGGACATTCAGTACAACATACTACACCTTTAAAAGAAAACGAAACCGGAAGCGTCACTGGTGGGGAGGAACAGGAAGCGGCATAGGGCTGTTTGCAGATCCATATACAAGAAAGCCATTGTCAACTGCTCTACATGCTCAAAATTACAGCAAGCCCCTCTCAGCTACAAAGCATGATCCTAGCAGAGTTTACCCTTGCAGTGTGGGTGGCGGTCTGTGTTTTGTGTTGGTTCACACACACATATATACAATGCTATATGTGCATATGCCTGTAGGGATGTATAAAAGGAGGAGTGTAGGAGCATGTGTGTGTGTGTGTGTGTGTGTGTGTGTGTGTGGTGCTCTTATTCACTGCATTATGATATCAGGGTGGAAATGTAACTTGTTACAACAAAGTTTTTAATCTGGTGTAATAACTGCGAGAAGTCAATCAATGTCTGTGGATGTCATAGGTCACCTCACACCACAGGAGAAAATAAATGGAAGAGAGGGGGGGGGGGAAGAGTACAGTGAGAGGAGGAATTCAGTTCTTTCCGAAACTGGAGTCCAACAGAAAAACAGGATCCAAAGTACTGCTGGGGTTTTCCAGGAAACTCCCAAGTGCTGTGGCCATTTTTCCTTGTAGTGTTCACAAGTTCCTCAATGACTCAGTGGTGGTGCCGATTTCTGATCTAGGCTCCTGCCGCCTCCTCCTCCTGCCCCCCTCAAGAACAGCGGATGGTCTGGCACTGAGTTGTAAACAGGAGGGGGGCCGGGAGGAGAAGGGAGCCGGGCAGGGGGTCTCCAGTCACAAGGAGGAAGGGAGGCTGGAGAGGGAGCCCGGCAGCAAGTCCATCTGTACAAGTTCCACAAACTGGCAATGCTCCTAAGTACCAGCCCAGCCTCAGGCACCGGCAAGCAAGCTGTGAGTGAAAAAAGGACCAGGCAGAAGTTTGGCCGCTGTCCGTCTGCTCCATCATACCTCCAAGAACCGTGAGTTGCTGGACTTCGAATGGAATGGCTCCGACCACATGCGGCGCAGATCGCCCTGTGAAGGAGATCGGATTAGTTATTTAGCGTACGGCATATCATACCTGGACTAGCAATGTATATATTAACATTTCACCTAGATTAGTAAAGCGTAATAAAATATAAATATTAAAAAGATCTATGTTCAAATACCAGTATCTAGGCCATCTAACCATTGAAGCGCACATCATTTATATTAAAAAAAACACCAGATACTGGGCCAGTATATGCCCTCAGCTCACAGCCGGTCACGATGTGATCTAGAGTTTGATGTAGGACCCCTCTGTCACACTGAGGGGAGAATGCTTTGCCCATTGATACAGAGAGCGGGGTGCGAATCCTATTCAGGATTGTCCATTGCTGATGTGGTAGGTCAAAGCCTGGCACCTTTTTTGTGGGGTCATTCAGGGGTCTCCCTATAACTGGGCATTCAGCCACTCATTTGGGAATTGATGTTAGAAGTTGTTGAGCAGATGTTGTGGAAGGGCCAGTGGGGGCTTCCTGGATTTGAGTCAAAAAAGAGATCGGGAGAGAAGTAAAACAGGGAGGGGGGCCAGGTGGGGGGAATTTTGAGGACTGTCTTCACCCCATTAGAGGCAGGAAGGGATGTTGTGGGGATTCCCAATCTTCAACTGGACAAGTGACCTCTGGACTCCCTGCTTGTGTTACATACCGTATTTTTCGGAGTATAAGACGCACCTTTTTACCCCCCAAAAGAGGGTGAAAACTTGGGTGCGTCTTATACATCGAATGTAGCCCCACCCAGCCACCCCCACCCTTTGGTCTCTGCCTCCCATCAATTTACCTCTGCAGCAAACAGCCAGAGCCCGATTAGCACAAGCAGGTCAGAATCAGCCTCCCGACAGACAGCTGAGAGGCTGCCAGGTGGTAAAATGAAAGTGAAACTAAAGCTGCACGGAGGCAAATTGGGGAGGCGGACTGCTGGCAAGGAGGTAATGCAATAACTATAAATGTCTATAGAATGTTCAAATTATTAGACTTATTTTTTAAAGACTGCTTTATTATTGTTCTAGACAACTTAACAAAATGAAGAAGCTTTTTAAAATAAATGCTTGATCTGAAGAGGCCCAGTGCTTTTGTATCTTCTTTTAAATAACAGAATACTACTTCTCAATCTTATTTATTGATTCTTATTATTCCTATATCTGCTTTAGTGTACTGGAAAGAAGCAGAAATATTCCTCAGAAGTATTTACTTTTTCTAAAGAAGAAAACATAGTATGGATGTTTATAACTCTTCTCTCCAACATTTGCAAATCTACTTACAGTATTTTCTTTTAGCAGCCACTGCAGTGTCTGATAATTTTAAGAACTAGACAACTAACTATCTAAATGGCAGCATGTTTATGGCAGTTTTAATCAGAATGAAGTTGCTTTTAGTGAAAAAAAAGTACCATAGGAAAGTTCTCCTTTCCTTGTCTGTCAAGGTCCCTGTCAAGGTCCTTCCAAGGTGGGTAAAATGAGGACCCAGATTGTTGGGGGCAAGAGGCTGGCTCTGTAAACTAGTAGAGATGGCTGTAAAGCCCTGTGAAGCGGTATAGAAGTCTAAGTGCTATTGTTATCTGTAAAACCCAAGCAAGCAGGAGTCTAGCGGGGAATTCAAATAAGCAGAATGAAGATGAAGAGTGGAGGAACCAAGCAGAGGGATTGGTGGCTGCTGACTGATGCTCCTGCTTCCTTGCCCTGTGTGTGTGGTTGGAGCGCTGCTTTCTGTGGATCTGGCTGAGGCAGCTTCAGCTTAAAGGTACCAGCTGGTCTCACTCACCTCACAAGGTAATCATTTAAGGAAAAAAAATTTTCCCCCAAACCCCAAAAACTGTAACCTTCGACTGTCTACTGTCGACCTCACCCCATTCCTAAGAGGTCTGTAAGGGGCGTGCATAAGCGCACCAGCGTGCCTACCGTCCCTGTCCTACTGCCCTATTGTCCTCATTTATCTGTATTTACTTTGTTTATGTTTATACCTGCTATCTTGTACATGTTTGACAAACTAACAAACAAACAAACAAATAAAATGCCAAGCTCGCATCCTGCCTCTCAGCTATTTCATCTATGGCTATGCCAACCCTTCTGTAAATAGCTGTTCAAGCCCCAGGAATAAAAGTACCACAAAAAAACTGGGGGGGGGGGAGGAGATGGGGATGGACTGCTCTGGAGAAGCTCAGCTACAGGCAGAAAGTCTGGGCTACTGCCAAGAACCATTAAGGCTGTTAGAGGCAGTTTCTGAAAACCCTTAAAGCAGCAGGGGCAGCAATTAAGATAAGGATTAGGCTAGAAATACAGGCACAATCTTTTCTTCCTGCCTTCCTTGCAGGATTAGCCCTGTAAAGTAGGAAAAGATTTCTTTCAGCCACCGAACTGCTCAGAAAATTAACCTACTGTTCTCCCCAACAGGAGCCCACCACTGAGTGCCAGCAGCAATGGGGAGAAAAGGGGAGGGGTGGCCACTTTCTCTCATCTCAACCATGATGAGATAGAAACAGAAGGAAGGAAATGTATGGTCTGTAAGCAAAGAATACTAACAATCCCAGCTGAAAAGTAAAAACAGGCAAGGAATGGAGAGAAACATCAAGCCTCTGAACAAGATGAGCAGTACATAAATAATAAATAAATCAGATTTAATGTATGTAGCAGTGATAAAATACTGGATCTGTAGAGAGTGGAGAATTAGAGATTGCTAGTTTGTTTATTTACTGCGTTTGTAAACCGCCCAATCCCCAAGGCTCTAGAGCAGTGTTTCCCAACCTTGGCAACTTGAAGATGTCTGGACTTCAACTCCCAGAATTCCCCAGCCAGCATTCGCTTGCTGGGGAATTCTGGGAGTTGAAGTCCAGATATCTTCAAGTTGCCAAGGTTGGGAAACACTGCTCTAGAGAGATGTCAATCTTTTCATCAATAAGAATACCCAGAAGAAAATTAAGTAACCCCCAAAAATTGTTAAACTAGAAGGTGCAAAATTGAGTTCCTTCCTGTGCTAGAGGATGCAAAAGGGCCTCCACAGCTTTGTTTAAAGCAGCTGGCCAAGACGCCATGGGAGGGGAGCTTCTAAGTGTGGGGGCACTACTCAAAGTCCCCCAAGTAGCCCTTGGTTATTACTTGTGAGGACACAATCACGTAGGGCTGGATGTACAACTTTAAGAAGTGTGGTCTCCAACTCCCAGCATTTTGTAACGCTGCAATTTCTGAATGTTCAAGAACAGCCATGCATGGAGCACCCCACAGCCGTCCAACAGGAAGTGACCAGGGCTGAGCAACTGTGAGCAAGGCTGCCTAATCCAGAACGGTCACAATTGGCACACAAAATATTACGGTGTGAATCCTGGTCACAGCTGCCCCCTGCCAACTGAGCAGGACGTGCGAGTCCAGGGACGGTCGCAAATGGCTTCTGAATTGGGGTGCGCTATTCTATCCAGAATCAAAGATGGGTTCATCTAGACTTGCTTGGCCCACATAAACCCAAGGCTGCTCCATCTGGGTGGGATTCAGTAGGAACCTGTTCTCTCCCCTCCCAGGAATTTCTAAGGCTCGAGGCCTTTGGCCCAGGACTAGGAAGTACATAGGATAGGAGTCAAGGATGCCTCCCCCCCCATCAGCTGGAGGTTAGCAAGGAAGGATACATGTGGGTATATGCGTGTGTGTGTGTGTATGTATGTATGTATGTATGTATGTATGTATGTATGTATGTATGTATGTATTTGTTTTGTCATGTTTATGTAGTGTTTATTGGAGGTGGAAACCCTTTGAGAGCTGTATGCAAGGAAATTTCATTTTAATGTATGCTGATAAGTGTACATTCAAAGTGACAATAAAGTTAGACTAAGTCTAAGTCTAAGGAAGGGAGGGAGAGAGAGAGGAGAGGTCCACAAAGTCTCAGCTCTCCTCCCCTACCACTGACTGGAGCTGCTCCTTCAGAAAGGAGGACTCTCCCACCAACCCCTCAGAGATGGTTCAGAAGGACATCATGGTGAAGCCATGGTCAAGGAGGACTATGAGTTCCCCCAATCCTGATCTCTTTATAAAGTCATTCAATTTCTTGCCAAGGGTTCAAATATACAGATTACTGCGATTATAATTCCTGGTCTGCTATGAAGTATTTTTCACAGAATTCCTCTGAAGAAAGGGGCAGAAGTCGGGACCCACTGTAGAGGCAATCAATACATTTCATACTTTGCCCCATGCAAAGTGCTGGTGTGAACCTCTGGAGGGAAATGGCTGGGGACCAATTATCTAAAGGGCCATTTAAGCCAACAAGCCTAGCGGAACATCTCATTAGCTCCAGACGGAGTAGGGAGGCATCAGGAACGGCTTATTCTCAACCGCCATCCTAAAAAGACCAGGTTTATTCTAAGAAAATGGCCCCAGAGGCCTCACAACAATCTTTAGTATATTTTGCCTTTCGATGCCCTTCTTTATATTTTGGGCCCTGCGGTTCATGTTGCTCCATGATGAAATCCTACAGCTTCATTTAGAGCAGAGGTCTTCAAATCTGGCAACTTTAAGACTTGTGGACTTCAACTCCCAGAATTCTCCAGCCAGCTGGAGAATTCTGGAAGTTGAAGTTCATAAGTCTTAAAGTTGCCAAGTTTGGGGACCCCTGATTTAGAGTTACAGTGTGCAGGTTGCAAGAAGCATAGGTAATCCTCGGTTAATGATTGTCATTGGAAACAGCAACTCCATTGCTAATTGCTAAGGTTGTAAAGTGAAAAATTGTGGGACTATGTCAAAGGTTAAAACGTCTGCTCTAGCTACTAAGCAAATCAGGCACGCTCATGCTTGTGACCTGTAACTTCCTGCCAGCTTCCGCATTGTGACCATGGGGACGCTATTCAAGGACAGACTGTTACGTCTCCTCATCCAGCACTGTTGTAACTCTAAGTATTTGCTGAGTGGGTGGTAGCTAAGCCAGGGAGGTTTTTTTAGCCACAGGACAACACGCAGGAAAGATCAGTTCTCCAGCCACCAGAAGAGTTCAGGTGGACAACATTTTAGTCTCCAATCCATCATTTCCAAAGCCGGTCAGTCCATGTAATTTGTCCAATGTGCATAATTACATCTGTTATATTTTATATCATTTGCATCAATCATATATTTGTAAACATTGACACAAATGAGTTAAAAACATCAATCCTGCAATCACCGAATGATTTACACCAGTTTAAATTTAACGGACATCCTTCTGTTAAAATGAGGCTTCACTGTATTATGTTTTGCCTATGTATGTTTTGTCCAGAATGGCCTGGCCTCAAAGGCAGCTTATAATTATTCTGAATTAATGACATTTTCTTGTATTGGCTTTTAGTATTATATAGGTGCTCCTTACAAGTGCGACCAGAATATAATTGTTAGTTATGATGGTCATACGCCCAGGCACCATGTGACCGGACTCATTTTATGTTTGTTTTTATGGCAGTTGTTAGGAGAAAAATAGCTGTAAATTCAAATCTGTTCTGATTAGACTTTTTTTTGGTTGCTGTTGGAAACGGGCAAAAACACAACACAAATTGCAGCCCTATGACCACAGGACACTGTGATCAGTTGTAAACACAGGCCAATTGCCAAGCACCCAATAGACGATAGTGTGACTGACATTTTACAACAGCACCCTTTCCAAAGTTTTTTTTAAAAGAACAGGTAAAGGTTTCCCCTGTCCAATTGTTTATGACTCTAGGGCCGTGATGGCGAACCTAGAGCACGCGTGCCAGAGATGGCATACAGAGCCCTCTGTGGGCTCGCGCACCATCGCCAGCTACTCTTCTGGTTTCTGGCGCGCACATGCACGCCAGCCAGCTGGTCTTTGGGTTTCCGGTGCTCTGGCATGCGCACATGCGCGTTTCAGTTTGGCACTCAGTGTTGAAAAGGTTCGCCACCACTGCTCTAGGGCATGGTGCTCATCTCCATTTCTTAGTCGAGTTAGCCAGCGTTGTCCGGAGACGCTTCCGTGGCCAGGCAGCCAGGATGACTAATATATCCCAAGGCGCACAGAATGATATCACCATCAAAGTGGTATCTATTTAGCTACTCGCATTTGCATGCTTTTGAACTGCTAGGTGGGCAGGAGCTGGGGCAAGAACGAGAGCTCACTCCGTCACACCGTGCTAGGCTAAGGCCATCTGAATGGTCAGTAAACAACCAAAGGTAAGTTGGGGGCTACCTGCTCACTGCAGTGCTGCTGCAGGCCATCCTGACAAAGGATCCAAGAAGGCAGTAAAGATATTTAACATGCGTGCATTAGTTGAGGAGTTAAGTTTTCAGGCAGTGGGCAGTCTCAAGCAATTGCAGGCAGATATATTTAAAACTTAACATAAAAACAATGGGTTAAGATCACAATCCTTTCAAGGCATAATTGCATTTTTCCTTTTTTTGAGCAGGAACTATAGTGTCCAGAGAGGCCCTTCTAGGAATTAGCTGCCTCTGTGGCTACAGGTCAGACTCTCCAAAGCAGGGGTCTCCAACCGTGGCAACTTTAAGACTTGTGGACTTCAACTCCCAGAGGAACTCTTAAAGTCCACAAATCTTAAAGTTGCCATGGTTGGAGACCCCCTGCTCCAAAGGGGGCAACCCGCAGCTGGTCTTCATCCTACCCCACTTACCTTTAAGTAGGCCATAGTGAGGAGTGGCAGCAAGGTGAAGGGCACCAGGTACAGCAGAGCCGGCTGGGCTGCCCGGTGGATGCGAGACGCCACGGTTGCTGTCAAGAGCCCTGCAAAGGAGGCAAAGAAATTCACTGCTAGAAGATGCTCATTTTCACTCAGCAGATTGTCTCTGCTTTGCTACCCATTTCCAAACAGAATTATCCGCAAACCAGAGATCTCCAACCTTGGCAACTTGTGGATTTGTGGATGTCAACTCCCAGAATTCCCCAGCCAGCTTTGCTGCCAATTAAAAATTGAAAAGCTTCCGAGAGTTAATAATGGCTCCAAAACTACATTTCTCAGCAAAGTCATGCTATTAGCTAGTTAGCCTATATGTGTATGTTTAAAACTAATTAAAAATACTAGTGGCTATAGAGGTGATCTTTGACTTACAACAGTTCATTTAGTGACTGTTCAAAGTTACAACGGCACTGAAAAATGTGACTTATGATGGTTTTTCACAGGGACGAGATCTTTGCAGCTCTCGTGATCATGTGATTAAAATTCAGATGCTTGGCAACTGATTCATATTTATGACCGTTGTTGTGTCCCAGGATCATGTCATCACCTTTTGCGACCTTCTGACAAGGGAAGTCAATGGGAAGGCCAGATTCACTTAATAACCGGGTTACCCAACTGCAGTGATTCACTTAACAACTGTGGCAAGAAAGGTCGTAAAATGGGGCAAAACTCACTTAACAACATAAATTTTGGGCTCAATTATGGTCATAAGTCAAGGACTACCTGTATTTTAGAAAACCTCATGTTTTAAAAAAAGCTAAACAAGAAACTTCAAGCTACCATACCTCATGAATTCAATTGTTCTACTTGGAATGCCCAGCATAAATCCTCTTCTAAATTTGGTTAAAATGTCTACAGGTACTCCTCAATCCATCATGGCAATCGGGCCCAGGAATGCCGTCACTAAGCAATGCGGTCATAAAGTGTGACCGCTTTGCTTAGCAATGGCAATCCAGGCAGTCTGTGTGTGCCACTGCTAAGTGAATGCCGTTAGGCTGGGCAATTTCCTGTTGGCTTCCTACAATCGAATGATTGGGAAAGCTGGCAGGAAGTGGCAAACCCCAGGCTGTTTTACAATGACAAAGAAATTTTCTGCCAATTATACAGTGATCTGAAGACCCCGCTCTCTTTCTGTATCTGAATTGCCAGAAGTCCCTTTTAGAAACTATTTAGAAATCCAGGCTGCATGTGTTATGTTTATGAGGATGAGCCTGGTGCATTGCTCAAGATACCAGGCTGTAAGCTGGCTGACCTCTCCTCTCTGCCCTGGGCAGGAAGCAATGGCAAACCACTTTCTGCAAATCTTGCCAAGAAACCGGCAGGGACTTGTCCAGGCAGTCACTGGAGCCAAAAAATGACTCAAAGGCACAAAAATACATACACACATACGGGTTTATACGTCTATTTCCCCATTTCTCCCTATTTCCACATAAACGGTAGAAATTTTAATGAGGTTCAGATTAACAATGTCTCAGAAAGGGTGCTTTATGGTCCGACCATCACAAAATGTTCCAACTCTCCCGCCCCCCAAAGTGATGGTAATTTGGGCACTAGGCAATCCATTGGCACTTATGACCATGGTAATAAGTGCCCTGCAGTCATGTGATCGCCATCTGCAATCTGCCAGTTTCCCCAGAAAGTCAAGGCTTTCTATGGGGTGCTTATGAGGGGTGGGGGAGACCCTGGGAAGCTGGCGCAGGCCGACTATCCGTATTAGCACTGAAACTCTTGGTTGGATTTCACCAAGGAAGATTTTCAGTGCCAGAAGAGAAGGGCAATGTGGGTGGGTAAGGAGTGAGGGGGGCTTCAGGGAGTGGAAGAAGCCCTTGAAGGACAAGCCACAGGCTTCTCTGTTCAGGGGCCGACAATTAGCAGGGAGGATCTTCAGTCTGAGGGGAGAAACCTGTCCACAGCACTTCCAACGTGTGTCCCCCGCCCAGGGTGTCCCACACCTGGAGTTCCTTACCTGGAACTTCATCGGCTTAATGACCCCTGAGATCGCTAAACAACAGCAACTGAGAGGGCCAGCATTGTGGTGGTTAAGCGAAGCAGTCATGTGATGTCTCACTTAATGACTACTCTCTCAACAACCAATATCCCATACCCAATTGTGGGTGTAAGTCGAGAACAACCTATATGTTTGTAAGTTAAGTTTTGATCAACATATAAGAGTTTTTTTTTTTGCTTTGTACTTGGAAAAGAATCATCAACCACTCTAAATTATGAACAACTGCAAAGCCAAATGAGCAGTTTGTGAGAGGGAGAGATTCAGGACTATACTACAAAGACTGTTAAAGAGGGAAACATATTCTTTCCGTGGAGGGATCCAACAAACACCTCTACACACACTCAGACGCCACAGACGTTTCACAGTTGCCACAGCCTTTTCCAGCTGTCCTTTCCTCTTACCTACAAAGTATCCGATGAGAGTGCAATGGAAATAGGAGACTTTCTGCATCCGGCCAGAAATGTTCCCGGGTCCTGCTGTGCCACAGGAATCTCCATTCGCTTGTTTTTTGTAGTTGTCGTAACGCAGAACAAAGCAAAGCAGGAGGCCTGGCATCACAATATCTCCGATCCCCAGCATGGAAAAATGGCTGCCCGTAGAACTGCAAAAGAGCAAGTGGCGTTAATGCCCCCAGCACCAGCCCTTCCTTCCCAGCAACAGCTACAAACTGGCCAGGTGAGCCAGGTGGACGAACGGGAAGGCTACGGGTCTCTCTTTTGTAAGGGCAATCATGTCCCGAAAACAGTTCCCAAAGTCAAGAAGTCAAGGACAGGAAACAAAGAAGCCCAATCCTACCTTGGAAAGACAAGTTTGCCAGGCAGCGACAAGCGGGGGACATCACGGCCAACACTGGGCCCCAGGTGAAGCTTCCGAGATAAAACATCCAGGGGGTTGTCTGCCGGCTGCGTGGCCACTTTCACCATGACGTTGCTGTTGAAGATGTAGGCAGAGAAGAAGACCTGGAGGGGAGAAAGAGCGAGTCTGAACTCCCCACGAGCCAACTTGGGACCTGCAGCAGGGAAGCAAAACGGGGCTGGCAGATGCACCCACCAGATCTCAGGGACCAGGCTGAGCAGCCTTGTTGCTGATGTGAAAGACATACAGAAATGTTTTGTGGGGAAATTAAACAGTCACCCCTTTGTCCACTTGCATCATTCAGCTCTATCTATGACTTGGTAGCCCTTCCTTAAATAAAAGAACATAACTAGTCAGCGGTGAACAAGGAAGCGGGAGGCTTGTCCAGCTTAACTACCCTTTGAGGAACTCTGAAGAATAAACAGCCCAGCTTCCAAGAAGGCAGGTCTTCACAATGAGGCAGCTCTGCAAAACTCAACAGCAAACTAGAGACTGTGCCAGGCGTTGTGCCATCCCCAAATAACAGATCCCTGTCGAAGATCTGCCCAGTCCTCTTTGGAGGGAGATTTGGAAAGTGAGGCCTGCCCACCCCATGTGCCTCTAAGGCAGGGGTGTCAAACTTGATTTCATTGAGGGCCGAATCAGGGTTGTGTTTGATTTCGGGAGGCCGGGGGGGGGGGGCATGGCCAGCTTGATGTCACTCGTGTCGGGGCGCCTGTGGTGGCCAAGCACTTTGCCAGTAAAAACGGGCTCCCAAACTCAGTTTTTGGCAGCGATGGCCTCCTGCAACCCTCTGCCAGTGGAAAACAGAGCTTTTCCAAGCTCCGTTTTCGCTGGCAGAGGCACCATAGGCTGGTCCTTTGCTGTTTGCAGGGTGGTCCCGCAGGCCAGATCTAAGCACCCCACGGGCCGGATCTGGCCCCCGGACCTTGAGTTTGACACCCCTGCTCTAAGGTCTAGGAAAGAGAGCAGGAAAACGACTTGATGGGAATGTCTCTTAGTGCCTGCAAGCACAAAAATGTAGCAGGTACCAAAGAGCTGGTCAAGGGCTTTTTTAAGTGTGACTGCTTCCATCCCAGAAACTCCAGCAGCTTTGCTTTCCATGAAGTCACAGCTGTTGATATGGTATGCCTAATATGGTCTTTCAAGCTCAAAGGAAAGATAAATAAATAAATATAAATAGAAGAGCAAATGTTCAGAATTAAAATATGTTAAGATTTTATGGTGAGCCTGGTTTATGATGCACATCGTGTAGCAGCTTTTTATTTCCCAAACTCTGAAGTGCATTAAGATGTATACATTAAGATGTATATTTAGCTCCCCTAATGAAGATTGCAGATCCTTCCATACTTTTCCCAGCTGAAGTGAACATGAGAGCCTCAGGGGAATGTATATTGGGGGGGCGGGGGGGGAGAGAATGAACATACATTTTATATAAATGAAAAGGCATTTTGACAGTTGATAAATGCAGAGCATTCTGAAATATAATGCCTGTAGAGGCTTTCCATAACACCCAATAAAAGTAGCTGCGATGTCAAATTCTGCAAGCCAAATTCTAAAGCTGGAAGAAGATTGTGCTTGTGGTTACATATATCTAGAAATACAGATATGTATTCAAAAACTCACCCAAAAGACATCATAAATTAATAGCCCTGATAGCAGCAGGCAGGAGACCTTAAGGCTCGGCAGCCGGACGAAGGCAATCATTGCCACACAGAGGCCCATGGCCAGAGCTACGAAGAGAAGGAATGAGGTCAGAGCAGCATTATCAGGCAGAAGAAGAGGCATTGGTGAAAAGAAAAACCTTTAGTAGAGAAGCTCCAGGGCAGAAATATGCCAGTGGATGTGATTGCTGAACCAGGCGCAGGAAAACATGGAAGCTTCTGAGGGGCTTTGAGCAGGCAGCTTTCCCCAGATCAACCCCACTCCCAGGGGGCCCAGGGTCAGGGAAAAGAGGCTGGCAGAAGGAACTCTTCACTCTGATGCCTTGAGCTCCTGCATGAAACATCAGACAGGTAGTCCTCAACTTACGACCATAACTGAACTCATAATTGGACCTTTTTTGCAGCGGTCATTAAGCGAACGCTGGTTGTGGTTGTTGACTGAATTCATTGTTCGCTATGGAATGAAAAAAGCTGGAAACCGGAAGTAAAAGCCAGTTTCTTCAACAACAACAAAAACCAACCCACCACCACCACCAATCACAATCACATACATGCAGGCTGCTGAGTGCCACAACGCAGTTAGGTGACCACACCTGGGGGAGGAGATGTTGGAACTTTGAATCGGGATCATAAGTCCACTGTGATTTTGAATGGTCACTAAGTGAACGGTCGTTAAGTCAAGCACTACTTGCATATAGTATGGGAAACAAACTTCAAATTAAAGCAACAGCTAAGATGTCCAGATCAGAACTGGGGAAATTTACCAGGATCTACTCAATGCCTCCCTCCCAGCGGTCAATTCATTTAGTGCAGTGTCTGTTTGGCCCCTTTAAAATTTCAACGCCAAATATCAGACAAAAGTGTATCTTTCCAAGCAGTGCTGCCGAAAAGGAGATTCAACTGAAAACCGGCCAGGCCTCATTGGGCCCACTTCAGGCCTCCTCTTCATTTCACTGGCACTGCTCATCAGCTCAACACGAGGGCAGCATTGCCATTCTGCGCTTGGACAGAGCTGAGTGTTTGAGATGAGGAAGAATTACAGAATAACAGTGTTGGAAGGGACCTTGGAGGTCTTCTAGTCCAATCCCCTGCTCAAAAGCAGCAGGCCCGTGTCACACGCAGTGATTTTTATTGCCTGTTATAGGTATATGCAGGGAGATGCATCCCTATCCATTATAATGGTTTATTCCTGAGCACGTGATTGATATGTTCTTGTACGCAGGTGTGCATTCCATTCTTTCCTTCTGTTCCTGGCTTCCATTGAAGCAAGACCTACTTTTATATCAGAGATGTAGACTAATGAGGATTTATTGTTTTTGTACCGAAATAAACAATTTTACTTAGACCTTAAACTGTGGTTTCTTTTCTAATGTCTGATGTCCGGGAAAAAGATCAAACTTCTCCTTTGTGAGATTAATTATCACCTCTGTCAGCCCGATATCAGGGGTGTCCAACTTTGGGAACTTTAAAACCTGTGAACTTCAACTCCCAGAATCCCCCTGGCTGGCTTGGAAATTCTGGGAGTTGAAGTCCACAGGTCCCTAAGCTTGGATGCCCCTGTTCTATACCATTCTGAACATATGGCTAGCCAACCTCTTCTTAAAAGCGTCATCTCCTTCCCAGGTAGCCCAACTCTGCAAGAGGAAGCAGCTTCTCAGGAGAACATTTGTAGTGTTTTAATGTCCAACTTGCCTGGCAGCTACTTTGGAAAGCTTTGCGTACCAGCCATTCCCCTGCTTATTTCCTAGAGGCTTTCATTCTGTTCCCCTTTTGGTGGTACCATTAATCTTGGGGGGGGGGGGGATATGACTTGTCGTGGCTTGTATCTAACATAGTTTAGTCAAGACAAACCAATTTAACTGCTGACAAGCCAAGTGCATTCCTGAGGCCCAAGCCTGCTGCCACTGCAGTCTTCCTCACTAGGCACAGAAGCCGTTGCCTCAAACAGGCAAGGAATGTGATCATCCCACACGCCTTCATGCAACCTTATTTTAATAATCTGTCCATTTCAGAAGCTTTCCTGTTGTGCAAAGGGCTTGTGGAAAACACACTTTTTCATTACTTATTAAGTCACTGTGGGTTTCCTCAAGTCAGTCAAGAGTGCTGCTCTGGATGAGGTTTTAAACACCCTTAAATATTTCAATTAAGAACCAGCCTTCCAGAATCCCTGAAGAATAAGGCAAGCTGCTGGTTCAACACTTTCAAAATGAATTTTAAATCCCACCGTCAGTGTTAGCACACAAATCTTCTATTTCTGTGTTCTGCTACTTTGCAAGGCAAACATTTCAATCTATAATCTTTGCAGGCAAGTCACTCCCCACTGCATTTCAGCACTTCCAAGTAGAAAAACCAGAATAATGGCAGGATGCTGAAATCCGTCTTAGCTTTATGCACAAAATCAGGGAGCTGGCGCACCTTAAGGAGGTACCTATCCGGTCTCTGCTTGAAGATTGACAGCGGTGGCTAAATGGCCCCACTGTTAAGACTCCTCAAGAAAGTCCGGGGGGGGGGAGGGGGGAGGGAAGGGGGTGGGTTAGGGGGGAGAAAAATAAAAAAAATGTTTGTACTTTATATTTAATATTTAGCTATTATCTATGTAATTCTGTACAAATAAAACTTTTTGAATTAAAAAAAAAAAGAGACGGAAAGTTGTTCATGGTTTTTCACCTTTCAGAACCAGTTAACAAATCCTTGGTCTTCATGGGACACTACATGAATTTGTCCCATAAAGTGTTGGCCTTCTGTTCACTAGACTAAGCCAGACAGATACTTCACCTCTTCTCGTAAAACTTGCTTTCTATACTGCTGACTCTTCATCCTCTGTGTTTATTTAAATTTGCCTACATCATTTTTAAAGTGCAACAGTGGGCACCAGAATTACAAGAAATGTATCTTTTGTTTATAAAATTGTACAATGCCTTCCACGTGCAGAGAAGAAATTAACGTTAACTGTGAAGGGAATATTGTACACTATTCAAAGTTCCAGTAATTTAAAGATAAGAACTTATTCAAAGGGTTTGGGGTAAAAATATATCGAAGGGGAGACAAAACAATTGTGACAATGTGCTAGCAACCACAAAGACAAGCAGAAGACCTGCATAATGGACAAAAGACAGAACTTTCAGAAGGAGAGGGAAAGGGAGGAGAATTAAGGGAGATTTCAATTATTTGCACATCTGCTCAAAAACTAGCTCAGGCATGATTGCAAACTCTTTAAATTCCTCCCTGGTCTTGCTGACTTTTGTTTTCCAGAAGGCTAGAGAGAAGACAAAGGTATTGCTTCTCCTTAATCTGATCCTAATCAAAAGGAAGAGTTGGCAGAAGAGGAAAAAACAGTGGAAATCTGGGCAGAAATGACACCATCTTGGGGTTCAAGATATTACAGAGTGAGAAAATGGGAGCCCAGCCATACACGCACATTAGATTTCAGGAGATCAACAACTTTAGAGAAATACTAGGCAGAATCCCGCGGACAAAATTTCTCAGATAAAGGGAATGCAAGAGAACTCCTCAAAAACTAAGATGCCGCCCAATGAGGAAAAAGCAGCTCAGGAACCCACCCAAGATGCCCAAGGAGCTTTTGACCAAAGGGGACAAGGAGACAGGACAGACAGCAGCTAATGCAGGAAGTCGGAACCCCTGAAGGGCCATAGGAGCAGAGCTCACAAGGGAAGCCGAAAGCAATAAAAGCCCCTTTTGGCTCTAGGGGTGGTAAAACCAGGAGGAGGGAGGGGTGGCGGCTGCTAAGAGGGGAAGGCAAGATGGGGAGAGGGCCCAATTCCTACATGGCTTCCGGCTTCTCCTCTGGGGGAATTGCATTCAAAGGGCTCTAAGTAGGATGGTGTTCAAAAGGAGGGAGTAACAAAGAAAAGGCAGTAAAGAGCTGTTGAGGGGTCCCGATTGCTGCAAATGGGTTCATGGCTCCAAAATCAGATCATCCCAGGGGCACAAAGGGACCCGTGGGCATTCTCTTGGAGGGCTTTCTGGTGCAGCTGAGGAACCATGGAAGATAGAGAGTCAGAAGTTCGGAGAAGGCAAAAGCTGCCCCACTTTCAAAAGGGGGGGGGGAAGGAGAGCAAAGCACCATCCAGGTTGATGTGAATCCTGGCCAAAACTCTGGAACCGACGACTAAGCAGTTGGCTTGTGTGCATTGAGAGAAGAATGCATCGCTTGGCAAAAGCCAGCAGGGGTTTGCAAAGAGTAAATCCTGCCAAACCAACCTGATCTCCTTTTCTGATAGTCACCAGTTGAGCTGGCCCAGGAATGCAGCACGCTCAACGTGTTTTAATTTTTGGAAAGCATTCCACCCCTGTGACTCCAGCAGAGAAGATGGCAAATGGAGGCTGGACTGGCCTATCAGAAGGCAGAGCAGGGCTGGCTGAATATCTCAGGCAAGTACACATCAGTGGGTCCATGTGACACTGGGAAGAGTGGAGCAGCATTGGCAACTCCAGGCTAACGTCCTGGAGTAAGCAATGGGGTAACATTTGGAAGCAGCTCAGGTAGATACTTCCCTAATTCGCTGAACTAGAACAGGGTGGAGCAGGTTTATGGCACAGACTTTTTATGTATGCAATTTTATAGCCATTCTCAGTAAAAGTTGATTTCCTGGGTCTGGTCTACTTTATGGGCTTATTTACAAATGACCTAGACAAGAGGTTAGAAAACGTGGCTACAGGTAGTCCCAAAGGTGCTTTTTCAGGAGGCAACTGGACTTTCCTGTTTTTTCTTTTGAAGACATTTCATGACAACAGGTAGTCCTTGACTTATGACCACAACTAAGCCCAAAATTTCCACTGCTAAGCGAGACAGTTGTTAAGTGAGTTTTGCTCCGTTTTAAGACCTTTATGCCTCAGTTGTTAAGTGAATTACTGCAGTTGTTAAGTTAGTAACACGGTTGATAAGTGAATCTGGCTTCCCACTTGACTTTGCTTGTCAGAAGGTCGCAAAAGGGATCGCGTGACCCAAGGAAGCTGTAAGCGTCATAAATATGAGTCAGTTACCAATGTCTGAATTTAGGTCACATGACCATGGGGATGCTGCAATGGTCATGTGAAAATCATCACTTTTTTCAGTGCTATTGTATTTTTGGTCACTAAATGAACAGCTCTAAGTCAAGGACTACCTGTATTAGATTTGCAGCAATAGAAAGATGGAAAGTATCTTAGAGAACAGGAAGTTCAAACACAAGCCAGATGAATTTCAACAAGGACCAATGAGGAGCCCCAAATTCTTGTATGAAAAGCTACATGTGTAACGGAGGAGGGAACCCTAATTAATAGTTGCACACGTAAAAGGATCTTGGTATCTTAGGGGATCATGTCCAGCTGACCCTATATATATAAAAGCAAATGTGATCCTAGGCTGCATCAACAGAAATACAGTGTCAACAACAGAGTACAGAATAACAGAGTTGGAAGGGACCTTAGAGGCCTTCTAGTCCACCCCCTGCTCAAGCAGGAGAACCTATACCATTCCAGACAAATTGGCTGTTCAGTCTCCTCTTAAAAGCCTCCAGGTTTTCTTTCTTGGACAGACTGCTCTAGAACACTGAATTCTATTCTGGCACTGGATTTTGAGTTTGATCCTAGGTAGAGGCAGATATTTCTCTCTCTGGGCACAATGAGAATATATCTGCTGAATATAACTCTGCATTGGCGACAGGAAGGGCAGCCAGCCAGTAAACACTCAGCTCCATTCAGTTGCCCAGACTCTACCCCGCAAGGGATTATGGGGTCATTAAAACAAGATGATTGGATTTTGAGAAACTCAACTTTTTTTGGAAAACAAGAGGCATACAAAACAAAATGGTTGGGGAATGTTTGGAGACAGGCAGTGTCTGGAGAAGAAAAAACTAAAGGGAAATACTATCACTATCTTCAAGTCTCTGAAAAGCTGCCACAAACAAGGTGCAGAAGTATTCAGAGTTATCCAGAATGCAAGAAAAGAAGCAATGGGTTTAAACTGCAGGTGGAACAGGTTTCATTGGAGCATCAAGAAGACTATCCTAACCTGGGACTTCCGGTTTTGGCTCCGACGGCGTCGCTGGTGCTCCTCGCTGGGCGTCCTTCCGACTCCCTTCACAAGACAGAACAGCTGTCTTGTGGCTTGAAAATCTCTCCCCGGGCGAAGGGGAGAGATGAGAGCAAGACAGGTGGGGTAGAGCCCCCCTAGTGCCCTAGAAGCCAACTTAGGGCGCGAAGGGTGAGGGCTCCCCAGGGAGCCTGTCTGTTGCTCCGGGAAGTCGGAAGCCTCCGCTTAAAGCGGAGCAAGATGCCGCGACCACCGCTGCTATTACAAAGGAAAGTATAATTATTTTAAACTTAAAGAGAGCAGCCAGAGAAAGGCAGGAGTCCAGAAGGGCATTAATTTTGACTTTAACTCCACTGCTGGATTTTACTTCGGAAGCAACAAAGTAGCTTAATAAGGAAGAAGTAACAATATGGCGATTGGAGATTTGGGAGTGGAAAAGAAAGTTATTTTTGCTTTGTTACCAGCTTTTTCCTATGGAAACCTTTGATCTGGAGAAATGATTTCTTCTCCTTTTGTCTCCTGATTTAACTTACAGCTTCATAGAAGATAAAAGATTAACTGGCTTTGGATTTGGAAAGAATTTTGTTAAGTATAGATCTGGGGTTTTTTCCCCTCTTCTTTGTCTTTTCTTTTTGAAAATATTGAAATGGCTTCTAAACCTGGAAAGACTGTTGTGAATAAAAGAACTGAGTACTCTTTTGATCATATCTTAAAGATGCAATTTACGCCTGATGTAACATCATTAAAAGTCTTTAACACCTGAAAGTTTATTTAATACTTTGAAGGTCATGAAAAATGAACTGATTATGGAATTCAATTCAAAAATTACTGAAATAGATAAAAAATGCAGGCTGCTTTGGAGAAGATGAATTTACAACTGAGAGCGGATGTGGTGAAAGTTTGTAAAGGACTAGCAGCAAATATGGAGATTTTGGAGAATGATTTGGAAAAAAATAAGCAAGCTCTGACAACTTCAGAGGAATACATAGCCAAGGTTCAAAATAATATAGTAAATTTGGAAACAGAGGTGTTGATGTCTCAATTTAGAGAGATGAAATTAAGAGTGAGGGGCCTGAAGGAGGGAAAATTTGAAAATTTGAAAGGAAGGATGGCAGAGGCCCTGGAGCAGGTGTCTGGAATGTCTAAAGAGGAATTGGCTATGCAAATTGATAAGATATATAGAGTCAATTCTTGGTATGCAAAACAAAACCATTTGCCAAGGGACATTGTAATATATTTTACTACAAGAGCTCTGCGGAATAGAATTACACAGGCAACCTTCAAGAATAATCTTCAGGTAAATGGTCAGGAAATAAGGATATGGAAAGAAATTCCTTTCAAGATGCTTAAAGCCAGAAAAGAATATACCTTCTTGGTTGAGGAATTAAAAAAACGAAATCTACAATATAAATGGAATGCACCAACAGGAGTGATTGTGAAATTTTTGGGAAAAAGATACGGGCTTAACACAATAAAGAAAGCTACAGAATTCTACATCAACGTTTTAAAGGCTGATATTTCTAAAATTCCAGAGGAAAGAAGCATGGAAATAATAGAGGAGGAGAAGAAGAATCCAGACATACTTGTTCAAGAGGAAATAATTCCAAAGATTCAAAGTGATTGGCAGAGCCAGATAGATGTTTGCGACATGGAAAAGGAGACGGAGGATTGGGGTCAGATGGGAGGTGAATCGACAGATTCGAAATTGTCAAGTGACAGATGGTGTTGAAGTATATAGGATGGTTGGAAAGATTAACAGGACTGTAATTATTTCTTTTCTTATTATTATCATAATATTTCTTTTTGATGGTAGTTCCTTTTTAGATTATTTTATATATATATATATCATACATTTTGAAGTAATAAATTTGATATAGTGTAATATTATGTTATTAATATTTTGAGGGATTTTAGGATTAAGTTTAAGGTTTTTGAGATACAAGGGGCCGGTTTTTACTCTTTTTTATTATTATTACTACATATATTATATATCTTGATTATTATTAAGTTAATAATTTGATATAGTGTAATAGTATGTTATTAATATTTTGTGGGATTTTAGGATAAAGTCCAAGGTCTTTGAGGTATAAGGGGTTAGGTTTTACTTCTTTTTAATTATTATTATTATATATATTATGTATTTTGAAGTTGATATATTGTAATATTATTATTAACATTGTGTTTGATTCTATGATTTTATGACTAAGTTTAAAGTCTTAGAGGTATAAGGGGTTACTTTTTTAAACCATGGGAATAAATAATTTGATAAGATATTTTAAATATTGAGGTATTGTGATTAGGTACAAATACTTAATGTTTAGTTAATGTTTATGTAATATTTACTTAAGTTTGGTTTGGTTTGGAAGAAACGTTGTGCTGAATGAAAGGGGGACGAATGAAAGGTTTATTTTTTCTTTTTTTTCTTTTTTTTCTTTCTTTATTACTATTAGTTTATAGGTAGATTATATAAAAGATAGAGGTTTAGATATGTAAAGTATAGTTTGAGATGATGTATGATGTATTAATATAATGTTCTTTCTTTTTATATATATATATTTGTTAATCCTTTTTTTTAACTTATTTTCTTTATTTTTTATTAATTTTATTCTTCTTCTGATCATGTTTTGAATAGTTTTTAAAAAATTTGGAGTTAAAGATTTTTTTAAAAAAGTGGAAATTAAGAATTTGCTTTAATGTAATTTAAATATATTTTATTGAATATTATGCCCTGTACTTTCTCTGGGAAGTCCGGGGGGAGGGGGGAAGGGATGGGGGTGGGTTGGGGGTAGAAAAATGGAAAAAAAAATTGTACTTTGTACTTATAAAACTTTTTGAATAAAAAAAAAAGAAGACTATCCTAACCTTAAGAGTTGTTTAACAATGGAATGGGCTGCCTTGAGAGCTGATGGACTTTCTTTTGCTGGAGCTGTTTCAACACAGGCTAGCCGACCATCTCCTGGCAATGCTGTAAGAGCGAGTTACTGCTTGGGCAGCCAGTTGAACTAAGTCATCTCGAAGGTCCCACCAACCCTTATGTTCTATCATTCTACAATAGTATAGTTGTTTATTTAAAGATGATGCTTCACTGAAAGTGCTGAGAGCCAGTCCGTGTGGTATCAAGCATGTACAGGCCCTACAGGCTTCATCACAAATGCAAATATTAGACGAGGTACAAAAAAACAGCAGTATTTACACAGGGGAAAAGTGGGTAGCTCCCAATGCCTGAAATTCTTCATTCTCTGAAGAAAGAAACAGGCAGAAGAACTGATAAAGAACCAAACCCCTCAAGGAATACAGAAGCAGGCTATGCAATAGGCTTATTTGGTCAGGATGTTATACCACAAGCCCTTCCAAATCCAAACTATTTGCTATAAAAACAAAATTTTATTAGCTAGCTGGAATATGGCAGTTGAGCGATGAAGAACACCGTGCCCGCTTGTTCCTCATGTTGGGCCCAGAGAAGGGAAAGAAGACTAACTATAGTGATTCTGATCACTGGAAATCACCACCTGTACCCAAGTTCAAGTCAGAACTAACTAAAAATCCAAACCCTGTTTGGAACACAAAGTCACCAAATGCTTGGGGTAGTAGAGAAGTATGGATGATAACATGCTATAGTTCCCAAATTTCTGAAAGCCGAGCCACGGCTTTTCCTGCATTGAAAATGTAGGCATGCTTCATCTTTCTATTCTAGGAATGAAGAATGAAGCCCATGTACTGCGAACACAGCGACTTTTGCCTGCCTGAGCTAGAAGGGCCCTTTCTGCACACTGAATGTAGACTTTGCTGCCCCTCTGCATCTAGTAATCCAGGGGCTGTAACCTTAGTCAATATTAGAAGGACTTCAGATTAAAAACATCCTTTTTTATAAGTCTGCAAGTGTTTTGAGTTCAGAATAGTATGTCTCAGACTCGAAACAGGCCTGTCTTTGAAATACTTTCAGAATGAGGCAAGCAGCCCGTTTCCTGCTTGAAAGTTTGAAATAGGTTGGATTCAAAGCGCCTGCATATCTCTAGATCAGCATTTCTCAGCCTCTGCAACTTTAAGGTATGTGGACTTCAACACTCGCCCAGAATTCCCCAGCCAGCACCGTCTGGGGAATGCTGGGAATTAAAGTCCACCTATCTTAAACTTACTGAGGTTGAGAAATGCTGATCTAGGTGGCCCATCAAAGCTAATGGAAAACAAGCAAATAAAACAAGTGAAGGCAGGTCTGTGCAAGGATTCTGAAGTTCTCTGAACCCAGGGACTTTATTCCAATTCAGGAATGAATGCCGTATAAAATACTCCATCCCAGGAGGAAGGTGAGGGGGAAGGAGAGAGGGGGGGGGAATTCGGGAAGGTCTGACCCTTCTCATGTGCATCTTCTGCACTTACCATCCATGAGAAGCCAGTGCCCAGTTAAGACCCAAATAAGGACGAGCATCACAGAGAGCGAGAAAGAGAGCAGCTCTGCAGCAGTGAAACGCCCACAGCATCCAAAGGAAATCCTGCAAAATATGGCCACAAGTTTAAGATCCTCTCAACAAAAGGAGAGAAAACATCTCCAACTCTCATTTCTATTGACTCCAAGAGCATAAGAAAAGGGTCCCTCAGAAAGAACCACAAAAGCTTTTTTTGGATCAGCCATTAGATTTCTGCCTTTCAGAAGGCGTAATAAATATGACTGTATAATAGCAATAGCAAAAGCACTTAGACTTATATACCACTTCACGGTGCTTTACAGCCCTCTCTAAGCGCTTTACAAAGTCATCCTCTTGCTCCCAACAATCTGGGTCCTCATTTTACCCACCTCGGAAGGACGGAAGGCTGAGTCAACCTTGAGCCTGGTGAGATTTGAACTGCCAAATTGCAGGCAGCCGGCAGGCAGCAGAAGTAGCCTGCAGTACTGCACTCTAACCACTGCGCCACCGTGGCTCATAATGGTGCCATACTTACATTCTAAAGCAAAGTACAATTTAAAAAAAACCTCGCTATTAAAATTACTAGGTTAATTTGGAAGCTTAAATGCTCTTTTGTACTACACTTCTCTTGAATTATTTGTTTTCAATGAGATATAAAATAAACAAAACAAAATTAATCACAAAATTGATGTTGTACCCACTGAGCTAGATGTTAGTAACAAAATATATTTGCCATAAAATATCTATGAGAATACAACTTATAATGTAAGTGAGTAACGTAATTAATCACAAAGTTCAAGTGAATAACTATGAATCTAAAATCTATGTATTACTACAATAAAATAGAAATAAGGTAACTAAGAGTTATAAATAAATTTAAATTCTGAACTCTGAAAGCCCCTGTACAGTTTATTGAAAATCCATGTGACTTACTTAGATATGTAACCAAATTTAAAAATTAATTATGCATTATTTTAAAAAGCATAAAACAACAGATATGCATAGCTGGCTGCTAAGATCAAGATAAAAAATAGAATTATTTTAGCCCAATTAGCATTATCTGGATATCAATTCCCGCAGTATTGCACACACTACACAATTGGCTATGTTATAAGCCAGAGGTGGGGAACTATGGCCGCTTTATGACTTGTGGACTTCAACTCCCAGAATTCCTTAGCCAGCATGGGAATTGAAGTCCACAAGTCATTCTGGGATTACTGGGAATTGGTCCACAAGTCATAAAAGGACCATAGTTCCCCACCCCTGTATGTAAGTAATGAAAGAATTATTGTGCAAAAATACCAATACAGAACTGACTTGCACAGCCTGATAACTTTAGGAGCCCTGATGGTGCAGTGGTTAGAATACAGTATTGCAGGCTGACTCTGTCCATAGCCAGGAGTTCAATCCTGACTGGTTCAAGGTTGACTCAGCTTTCCATCCCTCCGAGGTGGGTAAAATGAGGACCCAGATTGTTGGGGGCAAGAGGCTGACTCTGTAAACTGCTTAGAGAAGGCTTGTCGACTGGTGGGAGGGAGGATGGGGAAGGGGAGGGTTCCGCATGTGCGGTGGGCAAGCACGCAGCTCCATTTGCAAGAGCAGCAGGCACGCAGAGTTCCATTTGCGCGAGCAGAAGGCACGCATACCTGTTCGTGCAAATGCAGTGTTCATGTGAGTGGGGATGCACACTTGCTCACCACTTCCGTGGCCCGGTTCTGAAAGGCTCAGGTGGGCCGTGGCCCAGTGGTTGGGGACCCCTGCTGTAAAGCACTATGAATAATATATAAGTTCTAAGTGCTATTGTTATTGCTAACTTTACAGGTCCTGAGTGAATAAGGGTTGCGAGGAGAGCATGCTCAATGGCTCCTAGTGCCATCCTGAGCCTTTTTCTCTTAAGAGAATATTTGTTGTTTTATAAGCAGGGCCAGAGAATCTGTCATGCATCTCCCATTTCAGGATGCTATCTCATTTTCATTATCTTTATAAATAAACCAAAGCAGCGAACAGATCTAAATTCTATCCTTTTCCTATTTTCTCCACAGCGGGTTGTGGGTTAGGCTGAGAATGTGACTGGCCTAAGATCACCCAGCTGGCTTTTTCTATTTTTAAAATTATTATTTATTGTTTCTATTTCTTTCTTTCTTTTCTATTCACAAAGAGCACCATTTCAGAGGAGAGCATGGCTCCAATCGATATACTGGGGCATTTTTTCCATGTCCCTGCCCAAATTGAAAAGCCAATGCTAAATGATGGTGTAGAACTGGAGCCGTTATTCTCTCCCTAAAGGCATGGCAACCCACAGAAAATGCCCCATCACAAGGAGAGGGTCTGCTTGTGAAATGGAGGTGGGGTGGACAGAAGATGGGCCTTTGGATTGTGGCCCCACAGAATTGAGTATGTCACCCAGGCATTGTTCATCTTTTTCCCCTGGACTCCAGGAAGCTCCTTCTCCTTTAAGTAGGCCTATAATGTCTGGCCATTTTTTATTTGAATAGTTAACAATTTTTATTTATGCTGTCATATTGTAAAATGTGTTATATAAAGATGTTTTTTACACAACAATGTTGTGGATTGGGTCAGCATATGATCAGCAGACAGACAGACAGACAGACAGATGTTTGTTTCAGTATTGATAGAGGAGAATATTTGTAGCTCAAGGCTGCAATGAAGGGTCCTTGGTGCTCTCTGAGCTTGGTTGTTTTCTTGCAGACTTTTCATTACCCAAACTGGGTGACATCTTCAGGGATAGTAAAGTGTGGGGTTTGTTATTCTAGTGCACGGGTGTCAAACTCGCAGCGTCACGTTGCCATCATGAGACATTTTTCCCCTTTGCAGAGCAGGGGTGGGCGTGGCCTGCATATGGCCCATGGGCCGCCAGTTTGACACCCCTGTTCTAGTGGCTTGCCGTATCTGTGTTGGTGGAAGTGGTCTTGGAGGTTCTTTGGCTGGACTGTTCCTGCTATTTGGCAGTTTCTTGATTGGAGTATTTTGTACTTCTTGATCGTTGGTCGGATGTTAATCTTGGTGTCAATCTATGAGGAGGTGTTTGTTTTTGTCTACATTGATCAGAGTTAACATCAAGTAGATGCTACCTAGTTTGGGTAATGAAACATCTGCAAGAAAACCACCCAGCTCAGAGAGCACCAAG
The DNA here is from genome assembly GCA_023053685.1 of Diadophis punctatus similis. Classification (NCBI taxonomy): domain Eukaryota; kingdom Metazoa; phylum Chordata; class Lepidosauria; order Squamata; family Dipsadidae; genus Diadophis; species Diadophis punctatus. The sequence continues at coordinate 1,986,044 of JALIGW010000048.1, forward strand.
GACCCCTTGCGTTTCAGTATCATCTGCGCATCAGCAGTGCCCCACATTGCCAGGGAAAAGGAGCTTTGGGTTTTCTTGTCTGATGCCAGAAAATATTGCACACGGTACCTTCTCTGCATACATGAAAAGCCCCTGTAGAATTCACTGCTAAGCTATTTCACTACCAGTCCAACAGGATCTCTTAATGACACAGGTGGTGAGCAAACTTCCTTCTTACTTGTTTTGAGGTGAACAAGGTCGTGTTAAATACTGGCACATTGGGAGCAGGAGGAACGCAAAGGCTATTGTTGCAAGGACTGCAGAGAAACAGAAAAAGGGGGAAATGCCATTATTGCCAAAAAAAAAAAATCCAAGAAAAGCAGACATCCACAATTAACTCAGACAATTTTGTTTTGAAGGGTCCTGTTTCTTGAAGAACAATATCAGTACCCTCGTTGCTTGCTATCCAGTGCCTTAGACCCATGAAAGAAATACTTTCTGAAAGGGAGACGCATACGTGAAATTTGGCAGAAGAGAAAAAAACTGGGCGCAATGTACCAGAGGCTGCCTTTTTGTGACTGGGCCCAACTTTCATCCCACAGACTCGGGGTGACTAAGATGCAACTGGGGAAAGTTTTGCAACATCAGCAGCACATTTGGACTCTAATCTTCCGAGTTCTTCTCCGCAGCTCCACTGAAAGAAATCGGCATCTGGGGCTCTTGTGGAGTTTCTAACCGCTTAAATATAGTTTTAGAAAAAGAGCTTCCCAGCGGATTATGTTGTACTGTTATTTATTTCATTTTAACTGTTTTATTCTACAGGTTTATGCCCACCCTTCAATTTCATGGTGGTTTACAAAAAAACATTACTACTGTATAAAGGTAAAACAGAACCAGTGCAATGTATAAAAAGCAGCATAAAAACAAGAGAATCGTAATAAACATAAAAGGATCTTAAAAATAGCAGAAATAGGTGAGGTCAGGCATTTGGGGGGGGATTGTTGTTGTGTTAAGTATTTCCAAATCAAGGGTTGACAATTTAGTTGTGCCCAAATCGTTTGTGCTGCAACTCCCAGCATGCAACACACTTCTGGTCATGGTGTCTGGGGTTGACAAAATAAATATGTCTATTCAGCCCTCTTGGATACACACACAAGGCTAACTAGACTTTTGGCAAATATTACACCAGGTTTTTCAAGCTGTTCCTTGGAACCCCAAGATTCTGTGAGGGTTTAAGGGTGAAAAAAGGATGATTTTGCCAACAAGCCTGGGAACCCAGAATCCATCAAGTGATTGGTTTGACTGTTGTCACCAGGGGTGGGTGGAGGTTTATTGGGGTTTTGTATTGGGATTTTATGTCTTTAAGCTGCCTGAAGTCATCATGAGTGAATTGGGAAACCATATAAATACCTTTAATTTTTTAAAAAATCAAATCAATAAAACGAATTTGCTCAAATGCAGCCAATTTGTGTCACTAGCCCTGCATTTCTTGATGAGGGCTTCCAGAAAATCAGTTTACAGCTAACAGCTTCTAAATCATGAACCAACCGGGAAACCTCTCCATGAGACAACCAGCCTCACCTGCTGTGCATATTGTAAAAACCACCTGAACCGAGTCAAAGAAGAAGAACATAACCAGGAGAGACACGGATGCCCCAATGGGCAGGAAAAGCGCCTGTGTTGAATCAATGGTCTGGATACCTGCAGGGGAACAGGAGGCAAGGTAACGATCACTTGGCATCACACAACAGCCACAGCTACAAGGGCATCAGCCTAGACCAGTGGTTCTCAACCTTCCTAATGCCGCGCCCGCCACCACACACCCCGCCCTGCTGCTGCCATTTGGGTTCTTTTACCTTCTGCGCATGCGCAAAGCATTCTGCGCATGCGCAATGTGTAAAAGAACCCAAATGGCGGCATCTGGGCAAAGTCTCCCGACCCCTGTGAAAGGGTCGTTCGACCCCCAAAGGGGTCGCAACCCCAGGTTGAGAACCGCTGGCCTAGACGCTCTTGGTGCCACACAAACAAATAAAGCTAAAGTGACAGGCTAGATATGCAAATTTTTAAACTGCAAATAGGAAATGTTCAGAAGAGGAGAAAAACAAGAAGTATTATATAGATCAGTGTTTTTCAACCACTGTGCCGCGGCACACTAGTGTGCCGTGACATAGTGTAAGGTGTGCCGTGGGAAAAACACCCGCCGGGTGTTTTTGCTACGGGACATCTCTGTGTCCCGAAAGTTGGTTTCGGGACACAGAGATGCCTCTATTAAGTCCCTGCAGCCCCGCGTTTACTTTAAAACGCGGGGACCGCCGGGAGGTAGCGCACGCAGGGACGTCACTGATGTCCCATGCGTGCGCCGATAGCAACAATCGCGGAGGACCAGAGCAGCGAGGAGGACGCACGCTGTCAACTTGGTAAGTGTTGAGGCAAGTGGCGGCATCGGGGGAAGGCTCCTGCCCGCGTCTCCCGCCCGCCCGCTCGCCTCTCATTCTTTTAAATGCTAAGGCAAGAGACGGCTGGCGAGTGAGGCAAGTGGCGGCATCGGGGGAAGGCTCCTGCCCGTGTCTCCCGCCCGCCCGCCCGCCTCTCATTCTTTTAAATGCTAAGGCAAGAGACGGGCAGGCGGGCGGGAGACGCGGGCAGGAGCCTTCCCCCGATGCCGCCACTTGCCTCACTCGCCAGGCGCCTCTGCTCCGTGGTGCCTTCCGCGTGTGCAGCGTCTGCAATGTTGACAAGGACGCGGGCTCCCCGGTGCAGCCAGTGACCGGGGAAACACGCCGGAACGACAATAGCAGCTCCTTCCCTCCCATGCATCGCAGCCTTCCCAGCAGGCTGCCGGGCAAGACCGAAAAGACCGAAATGCAGGGCGGCGTCGGCGCTCCAGGGCTCCTTCGGCCGCTTGGCCGGAGAACAGCAGGGATGCCGCCGCGGCCGTTTTTGAGGCCCCCCCCCCCCCCGCTCGAAGGCCACAGAGGTTCCTTCTTCCTCCTGCAGGGAGAAAGACAGAAGGAAGGAAGGAAGGAAGGAAGGAAGGAAGGAAGGAAGGAAGGAAGGAAGGAAGGAAGGAAGGAAGGAAGGAAGGAAGGAAGGAAGGAAGGAAGGAAGGAAGGAAGGAGAAGACAGACAGAAAGAAAGGAAGGAAGGAAGGAAGGAAGGAAGGAAGGAAGGAAGGAAGGAAGGAAGGAGAAGACAGACAGAAAGAAAGGAAGGAAGGAAGGAAGGAAGGAAGGAAGGAAGGAAGGAAGGAAGGAAGGAAGGAAAGAAAGAAAGAAAGAAAGAAAGAAAGAAAGAAAGAAAGAAAGAAAGAAAGAAAGAAAGAAAGAAAGAAAGAAAGAAAGAAAGAAAGAAAGAAAGAAAGAAAGAAAGAAAGAAAGAAGAAAGAAAAGAAGTTAGGAAGGAAGGAAGGAAGACAGAAAGAAAGAAAAAGAAAGATGTTAGGAAGGAAGGAAGACAGAAAGAAAGAAAAAGAAAGATGTTAGGAAGGAAGGAAGATGGAAGAAAGAAAGAAGGAAGGAAGGAAAGAAAGAAGAAGAAAGAAGACAGACAGACAGACAGACAGACAGAAAGAAAGAAGTTAGGAAGGAAGGAAAACAGACAGAAAAAAGAAAGAAAAAGAAAGAAAGAAAGACAGAAAGAAAGTGATGTTAGGAAGGAAGGAAGACAGAAAGAAAAAGAAAGATGGTAGGAGGGGTAGTCTTATACGGTGAGTATATCCCAAACTCTATATTTTAAAAGGAAAAACAGGCCCAGGTTTCGCACTGAGTAAGTAAACAGAAATATGAACAATTAAAAAATAATTTCTTTTTGTTTATTTGATTCCTATTCAAGAGAATTACTTTATATATAGTCAATATAGGCACAGAGTTAATTTTTTTTAACATTTTCTAATGGTGGTGTGCCTCGTGATTTTTTTCATGAAAAAAGTGTGCCTTTGCACAAAAAAGGTTGAAAAACACTGATATAGATAGTCCCTGACTTATGGCCACAATTGGGACCAGAATTTCAGTCATTAAGCAATGTGCTTGTTAACTGACTCCTCACATGACCCGGCCTGATTTTATGACCATTCTTGTAAATTTCATTTACGGTGACCATTTTCACTATGAAATGAATCACTGGGATCATTAAGCAAATCCGGTTCGGCTAATTGACTTTTTAATCCAGCCCGAGAAGGTTTTGTTTACTTTGATATAAATTCAGAATCAATTAAAAGACTTTGTCCTCAAGAATAATGTAGATTTGGAGAGCTGAAAATGAATGACCATTTTGAAGGGTAGGATTTAAAGTGGTGTCACAATTCAGTCTGTTCTACTCTATTCACTTATTTGAAGTCCATCGTTATTTTTATTCTAATCTGTTAATTGTTAATATTGTAGTTTCAATGCTTTTATTTAACATTCTAATAATTAAAAAAATAAAAGCTCATAGCCCTATTGGGAGACAGTTCAATACTTTGCACTAATATACTTACATACCACCATCATCTCTCAAACTAAAAATATTAAAAATGGAATGAACCCCACTATATTTCCTATGCCTTTCTTCAAAGTAGTTGTACTACTTGTTAACTTCCAAAATCAGGTTAATTTTCTTAGAAGTATTTCGTCTATATTTCATAGACAACAGCATTGCTACTTCAAAATGAAATAACCGTTATTAACCTACAGTATATTAGAAATGCGTAATTTTAGATTGATTGTATTAGTGCACGTCAAATAAAATTATTACAAGGAAAGATAGTAAAAGATTTATAAAATCTTGATATTGTTCTACCTTTCTAGTTCAAGCAAGGTAACCTGAGTAGGCTAAATTTCATTTTAATTCTTCAACATGCTCCTGGAATGTGTCATTTATTATAGGGGGGCCCAACCCTGCAATAATTTTAAGATTTACTGTCTAGAGTCTAGACCACTAAGACGAGAAACAGATGACAGAACTGGACACACCAGTTACTCTACCACAGGGCTAAGAGATCAGCTTCCACCGATCTCACAATCCCGCAGTCCGAATCCTCCTAAAAACATCTCATCCGGAGCTTCTGGGACTCACAGGCACTGTGGCTGCTTCTGCAGATGCTGAACCTTACACAACCTGTGATTCAACCAACTTTACTTCTGACTTTTATTTGGAGTTTGTCATTGTTGCCGTCCTTTTATTAATTTTCCCCTTTTCGCAAATAAGCTCATTTTTGTATCTTGCATATGCCAGCGGTATTTAAAAAGAAACATTCAACTAAGCTATTCCTTGCTTTATGATCTTGCAGGTTCTGTGTTTGTCACTTTGGGCAAGCGATTCTAGAGGACTTTCCTTTTTTATATACTTTTTGCAGAGATGGGCAAAATTGAAGAAAGGCCTGAGCCCTCCAAACCCAACTGAAAAGACTGGCTGCAGTCAAAACAATACCTTGCGGGTGGAGCCTAACCTTAATTCCTATCGGGAAAGCACTACCCCTTTCTATTAACAGAAGGTTTTTAAACATCTCAGTTTTGCAGAGGGGGCCTCAGTCCCTTTTCTTCCAGCAGGGCTACACTGAAAGCTGGATTGGCCGGCTGTGGGCAGTTGCCAGTGCTAGTCACAGTCTATCCCCAAAAGTAGCGCTGTTATGAAAATTGGCCTCTTACTGTTATTGGTGCTACCGCCATTGAAGGGTCCAGCCGAGTTGCTGCTGTCCTTTTCCTTGTCTTGGTTCTCAAAGTCCATGTTCAGGGACCTGCAGAAAATGAGCACATGCAAAATATCTTGCTTTACATCTGGAAGGGCCAGAACTTTGGTGTCCTTAAATGGAACATCAGTGCAATCAAAACATGGGTTTTTAAAAATTTGTACACACTTTTTGGTAGAATTTTCCAAGCATCTTACACAAATAGTAGACGTATTAACAAAAATCAATTATGCAGAAAAATATGAAATTCTAGCAATGTAAATGCAAGCAATCACAGAATCAAACTTAGCAGCATGATTCGTTAAAACATCCTTATGCACAAGAGTTAATTTTGTTTTTTATTGAAGATCTGCATCCTTCCAAAGACATTTTTTCCCAACTTTGCTGTATAGAAAGAGAAGCCAAACAAAAAACTAAAAATAATATTATAACAATATCAATCATAATAGCTTATAAAATCAATATGAAGCCACTTTCAATTTTCAGATTTAGGGAGATCGTTCTGCAGCTGAGCAACACTAATTTAAAAATATGCTTCCTCTCAGGGTACACAATCTCATCTCAGATGGTAAGACAACAACCTCTTAACAGATAATGGAATCCGAGAAGATTTTCAACAGATCTAGTGCCCACCTATCTAGACTCATAAAACAGTATCTGAAGAGACATCTGGGCTTCAAAGGCCTTATATGCACATAGTTGAATTTTACTACTAAACTAGATAAGATTTAGTATCAAATCAAAGTAGATATCCATTGGATGTGATCTTCTCTAATGGTTCATGAAGGCAAAAGGACACTGATCAAGTTGTTGCCTTATAAATGTCTCTGAAGTTGTTCAAAGACTTAAATTTCAAGCAGCTCTCCAAGCCCTATTCTTCAGCCCCATGCAAGGAACAGGGGCAGAGTTCCTTTCCCTGGTCAGTCCCTGTTCCATTGCAAGAGTTTCCAGTACTGTAGGAGATCTATTACAAGGAGTCCTTGACTTACAACCATTCATTTAGTGACTTAGAAATGCCACCACGGCACCAAAAGTGACTTACAATTGGTTCACACACTTATGACCATCACAGGATCCCATGACAACATGTTGAAAATTTGAGCACTTGGCAATGAGCATGTATTTATGACTGTTGCAGCGTTCTGGGGTCATGTGATCACCATCTGCGACCTTCTCAGCCAGCTTGAGACAAGCAAAGTCAATGGGGGAAGCCAGATTAGTTTATACCAGGGGTAGGCAAAGTTGGCTCTTCTATGACTCATGGACTTCAACTCCCAGATTTTCTGAGCCAATCATGCTAACTCAGGAATTCTGGGAGTTGAAGTCCATGAGTCATAGAAGAGCCAACTTTGCCTACCCCTGGCTTATACTATCGGGAAACTGCCAGCTAGGCTGGAAGAGGAGAATCAAGCATGGGCTTAGCTTAGAGTCCTTACGCAGCTGCAAAAGGCTTGCCCTCCCTCAAGATTAGCCACCCAAAGTTGCCTCAAACTGTAAGATGGGCAACATATAGATTGATTGATTGATTGATTGATTGGATTGAATGAATGAATGAATGAATGAATGAATGAATGAATGAATGAATGAATGAATGAATGAATGAATGAAGCTTTTTATCTGGTTGTTCCCAGGGGAAGGCAAGCATCCTGGGGAGATTCTTGTAACTTAGGTAGGGAACAATAGAGTTGCTCTCTATAGCTACTGACAAGCAGCTCGGGTTGCTTGCATCTGACATTGACTGCGTGTTTCACTTAACTACAGCAAAACGATTATAAAATCAGGTGTAACTCATTTAATGGCTGCATTATTTAGTGACAGAAGTTCAATTGTGGTTATAATTTGAGGACTACTTGTATTTCCCCCTTAAATTTTTTCATTTCTTTCAGCTGAAAGAAGGGAGATGATAAGAACTTATTTCCTGGTCTTGCTTTGAATTCTACGACGTAGCCCAATCCAGCACCTGTCTTTCTTTGCAAGTAAGGTCTGCTCTAGGCGTCTGTCTGTCTGTCTGTCTGTCTGTCTATCTATTATTTATTTTATTATTTATTTTATTATTTTATTATTCATTCATTCATTCATTCATTCATTCATTCATTCATTCATTCATTCATTCAATCTTATAGGCCTCCCAACTCCCAAAAGGACTCTATTCAACTGGGTGGTGATATCAATTTGGAACTTCAAATATTACCACTTCCTTTCACTCACTTCAGAGGAGGAAAGAAACATAATGCCTAGAACTATAGGAAGCAACATCTGCTCTTAAAACACAGAATAACAGAGTTGGAGGGGACCTTGGAGGTCTTCTAGTCAAACCCCTGTTCAAGCAGGAGGCCCTATACCATTTCAGACAAGTGGCTGTCCAGTCTCGTCTTAAAAACCTCCAGTGATGGGGGATACACAACTTCTGAAGGGAAGGCACCTTCTTGCCTTTGTTTTCAAAATGGGTATGGTCCCCAGCTTCTTTAACATATAGGGCTTGTCCACAAGTAGGGTGGTGATCTATCTCTCCCTTGACTGAGCCATAACCTATGTTGCACTGCTATTCTAATGGTCATGGCTCTGGCTGCTGGGAAGTCAAAGCCAAATCTACCTTTTCCACTGATCTGAGGGTTTTAGCGACACTTTCACTCTTAAGTGTTTTGGTTTGCTTGGAGCCATCTTAAGCAGTTTTTAAATCCCACATGGTCCTTGCCCTAATACAGTGTTTCCCAACCTTGGCAACTTGAAGATGTCTGGACTTCAACTCCCAGAATTCCCCAGCCAGCAAATGCTGGCTGGGGAATTCTGGGAGTTGAAGTCCAGACATCTTCAAGTTGCCAAGGTTGGGAAACACTGCCCTAATAGCTAGTGATGGTGCCTCATGTATCCCACTAAGTAAGCTTTGCACTCTATTGGGAGGGTGAGACCATGTTTGGATAAGTTTCTTGGAGACCAACCAGGGCTCTAATGGGATTGTCAATGCTAGAATAGCTATCCACTTATTCCCAAACTGAAATGGGTTCTGTCCATATTTTACTGGCAAAATCATCATCATCATCATCATGGTCATGAAATTTTAGATGCAGTTTAGACAAGACAGGGAAGGCAGCTGACTTTCCCCTGCTCCTTTTGGTGCTACTAGTAAGTGTTCTCAGAATCCATGTTTAAGGTTCTTGTTGGGTTTTTGATTACCATGTTGTAGGAATCCAGGTTGAACAGTTTATGGAAGTTATGTGGCTGAATGCTGTCCCCATCCTCCACATCACATAACTGTCCTTTTTACCCGGCTATTCCTTTTGACCTGGAGGTAGGGACAGTGCACTTCGTCTCCATATGAAGCCTGACCTTCCCTGGGTCTCCTAAGTAGGGATGCCTGAAGTTCACAGAATTCAGTAGAGAGAAAGGAGGAAGCAAATCTGGAACTCTCTGCTTGCCTCATTCACCCTTTATTCACATTGAGGAGCCGAGGTGGCGCAGCGGTTAGAGTGGGGTATTGCAAGCCACTTTAGCTGACTGTGATCCGCAGGTCAGCGGTTCAAATCTCACCGGCTCAAGGTTGACTCAGCCTTCCATCCTTCCGAGGTAGCAATAGCAATAGCAATAGCACTTAGACTTATATACCGCTTCATAGTGCTTTACAGCCCTCTCTAAGCGGTTTACAGAGTTCAGCATATTGCCCCCAACAATCTGGGTAGGTAAAATGAGGACCCAGATTGTTGGGGGTGATATAAATATACATTGCTTACTGGTGTAAACCGCTTAGAGAGTGCTTGCACTGTGAGGCGGTATATAAATGTCACTAATAAATAAATAAATAAATCTGAGGGCAGAAGTGGGGAGATGCACCCACCCAGAACTTCCAAGGGTGCGCGCGAAACGTTGCGATGCGCACCGGTAGCGAAAGGTAAGTGGAACCCACCCCTGCTACCTACCTATCTACCTACCCACCTACCTATCTTCCCTGTAAGCTTCCTTCCTTTTCAATACAACAATAGCAATTTTAGAACATTTCAATTCTTCCCCAAAGTATCTAATCTCTGTGAATTTAACAAAAACAACACTGAAGAAGAGCAGCAACTGCACAATACGGTGTTATTTTTAGATTTCCCAGGGTTCTGTAACAGCTCTGGAGTCTTTGCTTATTATTTTTTTTAGAAATTCAAGGAATGTGTCACTCTTTCCCTGAATTATCTGGAGTGTTTCAGATAAAAGAGCCGGATTGCAATTTTTATTGCATGTTGGATTAAAATGAGCCTTAAGAATAAATTGACAAATGCTTCAATTTTCACCTTTAAATAGGTCACAATAAAAGTAATTGCTTCTTCACAACCTTTAAAAAAATATTCCATGAAAGCTTCCAAGAACAAATAACATGTTAAATGACCCGCTCTTCAGTTCTGGCCTGCTTTGCAATTCTACATTTCAGGGAAATAGCATCAATACACATTCCTACTTGAAAGAAGGGCCCACTGAGACCTGAATTGTAGACCGTCCTATTTCCTCCTGGGCTCTGCTAAGTTCATAGGCATGCTGGGGAGGAGGAGGAGGAGGAGGAGGAGGAGTGACAATATACAAAAGACAATGACCTTACCTGAAGCTGCCGTAAACAATGAGAAGAATGGAAATCAGGAAGGTGGATACTTGACTAGAGTCCACAAGGGAGTAAGCCCTGAAAGGCAAGAGAGAAACACAGCATATTACAATAATGAACCATTCCAATTTAAAATTGGGCAAAAGGTTTACTGAAAATTCAGAATAAGCCTCAAAGCACCTGTCGCAATCTCTAACTTGTCAATTCGCTCAGCTACTCAACATTCACCCATTTACTGGACACCGTGACTCCAAATGCGGGCATGCCAGGAGAATTGTAAGCACACTATTGCTGGAACAGATGGGCTACAAGGATGACCAGGTTCCAGGAAAATGGAAGGGGCTGCAAAGGCTTCACCTTGAGAAGACCGAAGGAGTGGAGGGGATAGGGGAGTGGTCTCAAATACCTTAAAGGCTGCCATGGAGAAGAAAGTCAAGATCTATTCGCTACCTTTCCAGACACAGAGACAAAGAAGGAAGAGATTCATTAGATGTTGGGGGAAAACAATCCTGCCATGAGAACAAGTGATCCACAGTTGGGCTCCCTCTTTTATTGTCTGTTGAAGCAGAGGCTTGACACTGCAGGTGCTATAATTTGAAATCCTACACCAAAGCTGAACACAATGCCCTAAATGGCCTTTTTCCAGCTGTACCACTTCATGATTCAGAATATAAACTGGGTCACAATACGGAGGACTTATGCAATCGGCTTCAGGTTGGACTTCACAGCCCAAGAACTTCTGCAGCATCTTCAATCATAAAAAGGAAATAGTGCTGAAAAATGTAATTCTTCCTTGTGCCAGGTAATATTTTTGTTTGGCTCTTCAATTTAATATCCCCAGGGTGATTCATAATAACTCATTAATACACAATAATCACTAAGAAAACGTATTCACAGCAGAACAATAAGAATTGCAAGAGCCACACCTTCAGTAGCTGGTCGGCCTATGCAGTGAGACAAACCTAAAGGCTCTTCTATCTACAGAAATACTCCAAGCCCGTGTTTCTCAAACTTGCAACTTTAAGAGGAGCTGGCTGGGGAATTCTGGGAGTTGAAGTCCGCTCCTCTTAAAGTTGACATGGTTGAGAAACACTGCTCCAAGCTATTTTCAAGCTCTATATGCAATGACAATTGCTAGGCAGATCATAGATTTAAAAGCATTAAAAAGGGGGCTTCCGATGGTGATCGTCCCATGTGCTGTGGGAACGGGCTCCGGACCCACAACATGAATTTCTGCAGTTGGGTGCCCATTCGGGGCATCGCAGATCCCGAAGAGATCTGCGAATTTGTGGGGGACACTCTGGAGAGTGAGCGGGTGTGAACAGACACCCGTTCACTCAGGAGAACCCCCCACCCCCCCCCCGAAGCCGTCTGGAGAAAACCTGCCTCATTTGACAGGTCCAGAGCGAAGACAGCCACACAGCAGGAAGCAGAAGAGGGACTTTTATAGTGAAGATCAGAATAAATTAAATCGTCAAAACCTGTGAAACTTGATGAGAATGACAACAAAGAATTAAATAGTGCACTAAGATTGAGACTCTAAAAATGAGTAAGCGGAGTTTGCTGATGTTGAAGCTGAAATTGAAACAAGAACTGACAGGAAGAGAAATGACAACGGAGAAGTCAGAGTAAAAGCGGTGAGAGGAATTACCTTGGATTTCTTTTTGCTATAAACTTTGTTATGCATTCTTCTACTGGGAAATTAGAAGATCTGGGCTTTACACTTTAAATATTGTGAGAAGTGGGACTAAGCACTAAAGATGGGGGAACTAAGGGAAGTGAAAGTGTCACACTTCCGGAAGAGAAGCCATAAAAGAAAGTGGATTTCAAACTCGCTGTTTCTAGGGTAGCCCAGTGGGCCAGATCTAGCCACATTGCAGGCAAGATCCAGCCTGTGGGCCTTGAGTTGGACACCCCTGTGCTAAACAAATAATTAATGAAGACCATAAGTAGAATTTAATATTTCACACTCCTTAACCACCCATATCTCCCTCAGAGAGAATGCATGCAATCTCTTCATGGCCTCTGTGACTAGAGCCACTCTCCCATCACCATAGATTCCACAACATCCCCAGATTCCCTTTGGTGCCTGGAGTCCCCAGGCTGCTGCTTTCTGCCTTCTTCAGGATGGGTTCTTTGGTGTGCGGCCAAGTTTTGTTTGGGCTAGGTTAACAATGATGGCATGCTGCATCATTTTCATTTTCCAAAATACTTTTTGGCATAGTAAAACCGGTGTGTGTGTGTGATCAGAACAGCTGGGGGAAACATGAGAGGACACATCTGCATGGATGTAAGCAACAGACGGAGGAATACAGGGAGTTCTTGACTTAGCATCATTGATTCAGCGACCGCAATAAATTACAACAGCGCTGAGTGACCCAGGCTCGAAATTAGGGCGGTGACAGCACCACTGTTGTCATGTGATCAAAATCAGGCCCGCACACATGTAGCAACCACAGCTTTCTAGACATTAGAGATGACTCAGGTGGCAATTTATGTGTTTAGACATTTTCTCTTTGAGAAAATCTTGACAATGCTTGCTGACTAATACAGTGAATATTCGTAAAAACAGTATTAAAACATAATTGTTATAAAACCTATAAGCTAAAATATGGGAAATAACCCCTCTCTACATGGGAGAGCCCAGATTTTAGCTTCAGCAGTAAAAAAAAATTTTTTGAATGATATGAGCTCTGATCCAGAATAAGATGGATTAGCTGTTGTCCATGTAGGGATTTATAAAAAGTACCCTATTGTAGGAATACAATGCAAACTAATAAAAAAAAGTGCAAAGGCATGCATCAGCAAAATCAACAGAGTCATAAAATTAGCAGCAAGGAAAGAAAAAGGGAAAAATGCTAGAGAGAGAAGTCTCAAATCTTTGATCAGATGCTTGCAAATCATCCTCTCGGCCCCTTCCCAATCCCCCACCAAAAAGGGTGCACTGACACACATCAGCAACTCGTCTGAAGGTTGAATTATGGCGACTGAACTTATTTTTCTTCTTAGTTTGAGATGTTTGGCTGGTCAACTTCGAAGGTTTCCCCCAATCAACCTATTACAATGCACTTTGGGGAAGAAATCCCTGAGGTTCATCCGTGAGGAGTTGGTACCTCCAAGGACTCTCTGCCTAACTAACTAGCCGCGGCTTGGATGAGCAGCGGCTAGTTAGTTGTCTCAAATTAACAAGAAACATAATTCCAGTCACCATGTCCCAACCTTCAAACAACTGCACCTGACCTGAATGACTGAGAATCTTCATCAACATATCACCAACCTGTTTCAGCAGATTAGCTATACAAAATCTTTTGGCCAGATCCTATTCCTGAGAAGTCCACAGCTAAATATTTATTTATTTATTTGTGAGATTTATATACCGCCTCACAGTGCAAGCATTCTCTAAGCGGTTTACACCAGTAAGCAATGTATATATTTATATTGCCCCCAACAATCTGGGTCCTCATTTTACCTACCTCGGAAGGATGGAAGGCTGAGTCAACCTTGAGCCGGTGAGATTTGAACTGCTGACCTGTGGATCACAGTCAGCTAAAGTGGCCTGCAGTACTGCCTCTAACCGCTGCACCACCTCGGCTCTTACCATATCTTTACAAATTCCAAGCACGTTGTCCTTTCCATCACTTAATGGGAATCCTGCTTTTCACTTCTCACACTAGATGCTCCTGGCAGTTGCTTATTTACATTTTCAGCCTTCCAGCCCTGTGAGGCTCTTGCTTACAACTGCCTCCTATACGCAAGATCAACTACTAGACAAAGGAAACTGTAGATGTTGCTGTGCGGATGAGGTAGTAGAAGAGTTTGTGTGCTAGTTTAATCAGATTTTCCCACGCTCACAACATCCAGTTGGGTGGGAACTTAATTCCCATCAAGCTCAGCCACTGTTGCCACCAGGGATAAAGTTGCACTTCAATGTATTTAATGGGCACCCCTTGGGGAAGGTTGTTTGGCATTCTAGAGCATATTTGAATACTTCGTTGGGTCTGCAGAAAACGGATGGATTCCATGCCAAGAATAAAAGCAGACCATAAAAGTTTCACATCAAAAGAACATAATTCTTTTAAAGTATCTGTTCAACAACAGAGGAAATGTATGCAGATCATTTTATGGGAGAGGTTTAAAATGGTATATTCAGCTCCCTTCCTTCTTTAAGTTCTCAGAACAGAGATGGATGGGACTATATATTGTCACCTAAATTGCATACAGCCCTTCAGCTCAACTCCCAGTGCAGGGTTTGAACCCCACAGATGAGGTGGCTACATACACCTGATGAGTGTGCACCTCTCTCTCAAAAGATGCAATAGCATGGCTTCAAAGGGAGATCAGAGGTCACGGAGAGTCTGTGGTGATTATGTTACCTGTAATCCTTGAGGCCATGCACCTCTAAATCCCAGCTGCTAGAAACCCAGGGAATTAATAACTTTTTCCTCTGATCCAGCAGAGTTCTTTTTGTTACTTTATGTTTTTTGGCAAGGAGGGCGAAATGAATTAGGATGAAATGTGCTTGCATATTTTTACACACACACACACACACACACACACACACACACACACACACACACACACACAGAGAGAGAGAGAGAGAGAGAGAGAGAGAGAGAGAGAGAGAGAGAGAGAGACAGAGACAGAGAGACAGAGAGAGAGAGACAGAGAGAGAGACAGAGAGAGAGAGAGAGAGGGTGTGTGTGTGGGAGAGAGAGAGAGAGAGAGAGAGAGAGAGAGAGAGGGAGGGAGGGAGGGAGGGAGGGAGGGACAAAGAGAGAGGGAGGGAGACAGAGAAGCAAGCTGCAAAAGATGAGTTGGCAGCCCCAAAGAAAATTATTATATTGAGAGATAGCTAAACAGTAATTTCTTCAGGTAATAAATCTGTGGGAAATTCATTTGAAGAACAATTCATTTCAGATAAATTAATTTCCAAATGATTTGGGAAAATTAATGGCTTGTTTTCTGTGAAATGAGTGCTCCGTTGGAGGAGATAACCAGTTTCAAAGCAGTGAAGAAATCCTGGAATGGACTCATGTCTGCCTTATGATCAGACTTGCAAACTTTTGTTGCAGAGTTTGACTTTTATGAGGTGAGCATTTATTTATTACAGGTGTCATGCAGCTTAGTACTGTCTTTGCTCGGTTTCCCTTGTGTGAAAAGGTTTACTGTATTTTTTTGGACTATAAGACGTACTGGTGTATAAGACGTACCAAGATTTCGAAGAGGTAAGTAAGAAAAAAAAATTCTCCTCCCCGGCCCCCAGGAGCACTCTGCAGGCCTCCCAAACCCTCTGAGTGCCTCATTTTTTGCAAAAACGGGCCCATTTTCCACCCGCTTTTGCTAAAAACGGGATGCGCAGAGGGTTTGGGAGGCCTGCAGAGTGTTCTGGGGGCTGGGGGAAGGCAAAAATATCCAATTTTTTGGAAAAATAGGGGTGTTTTTGCCTTCCCCCAGCCCCCAGAAGCAATCTGCAGGCCTCCCAAACCCTCTGTGCACCCTGTTTTTTGCAAAAACAGGGCCGTTTTTTGCAAAAATGGGGGCATTTTTGCCTTCCCTCAGCCCCCAGGAGCACTCTGCAGGCCTCCCAAACCCTCTGTGCACCCAATTTCTGCGAAAAACAGCCCAATTTTTGCAAAATGGGATGCGGGGGCGGGGCTTCGGGAGGCCATAAATGGCTGTATTCGGTGTATAAGACGCATCAACATTTCCACCCTCTTTTTGGGGGGGAAGGTGCGTCTTATACTCCGAAATTTTCCTCAATTAATGTTTATGACTGTTGCAGGTTTTATTCACGCTACCAATTCTTACAATACACAGTAAAAATTCATAGTGTTTTGAATTCTGGAACAATGTAAAACCATTTGTTAAATGTTAAGTAAATCTGCACTTTCTGTTTCAAAATAGATTTGTTTCTTAACCCAAAGAAGGATATGTAAAAAATATTTTAATTAAATTATTTTCTTCCTTATCCCAGAAGTGAAATTACTCATTAAAGCACTAACCACAAAACACCCATGTCATAATTTGCTGACTGTACTGTACTGATCTGTCAATCTAGTTTCAGTTGGAACTGCTCAAACTGAATTCTAGCGATCCTTCCTCCTGAAGCAGACTGCATCCTTCTGCATTGTGAAAAGTGTAACTCGGATCAGAAGTCCAAAGTTTATTTTTGTACTTTAGATCCTGCCCTAATGGATCAGACAGTTAAAAGGGATGGCAGGACTTCAGACTTGCAAGATTCTGTTAATGCACCCTTAAAATAAAATAAAATAAGCTCATCTAGTCTTGTTTCCTGCTGTTTTACCTGAGAGGGCTGAGAGTAGATGAAAAGGTGACTTAACTCATTTTTATCTGTCTGCACCAGGAGACATTAAGAAAAAGCCAAATTGCTGGAAGCAGGCAGCTTACTGTAAACAAAGCAATTGCCCTGATCCTGAGCTGCATATCAATTACGTCCTCAACCGAGTCAATTCTACAAAGTGGGGACTTTGTAACTCCGGGTTGAAGTCCACACGTCACTTGTGAAGTCGCTATAGTTGAGAAACACAGGGCTAAGCATGAGGAAGTAGGTACAACAAAGATGACAAAGCAGTTGTGCACCGCAGGAAACAGGCGGGAGGGAAAGCTTTGAAGGCTGCAATCAAAACAAGCCTGAGAAAACCAGACTAAGACATCCACATATCATGCTAAATCAGAATTGTTTAAGCCATGGGTTGACTACTAACCTGATTCACATATCATATTAAACCACACTTTGGGTGTGGGAAGGGGAGAACATTTCTGACAGTGCTAAATAAAAACAAGCAAACTTCACCATAACTTAGCAGTAAGTATGAAACAGGTGATTCTCACATTTCTGCCTTTAGAAATCTTTTGATTCACATAATCATATTTTACATTATTTTATTTTGTAACTGCTAACAAAGCCATTAAATTTATAAGATGACATCAGTGCCTTATTTTTCAGCTGTTAATCCAGGCTAGGCCACTTATAGGGCCTTTTCTTTGCCTTGTTTATGTTCTTAACCATGCAGGGCTCTTCCTAACAATTTCATACAAGATTTTGCCACATGCTGGTGGAAATGGCAGAAGGGAAAATCACACTGTAAGAGACACGAATGGAGATCTAGACTGAATTTAGACAAACCCAGGGGTGGGTTCTAACTTATCTCGCTGCGGGTTCGCTTCCTCCTGTGCCGCGTGGGTGGGCGTGCACCACGCCAAAAACCCAACTTCTGCGCATGCGAAGCAAAAAACAGCTTCTGCGCATGCACAGAAAGGAAAAGCAAGATGGTGGCACCTATGGCACCGACGAGAGAGCCAGTTCAGGGGCATGGCTGCTGGTTCAGCGAGCGGGGGGAAATTCCTACTATCAGTTCTATAGAACCGATCTGAACCGGCAGGAACCCACCTCTGGATAAACCACTTCAAGGGGGAGGGGGTGGAGGAAAGATCTCCAAAATAAATAAATAAAGTATTTCAACACATGGACACATTGACTTTGATGGATACTTGGAGGCAAAATAATAATAATCAGAATTTGAGAAAAATGACAGAATCTGAAGCATTTACATAAAACTAAGATCATTCATTATATTGTATTCACAATCTGAAATATGATATGGAAACAGGACCAAAAATTGCATGATAAAATGGATGCAAAATTTCAAAGCGTGGATCAATGGGAGAGGTTTTTATTTATTTATTTATTTATTTATTTATTTATTTATTTATTTATTTATTTATTTATTTATTTATTTAATTTATAGGCCACCCATATCCCGTAGGACTCAGGGCAGCGTACAACAAAGAGAAGAAAAAAACAATCAATAAGAACAAAAGATGACAATTTAAAATAATACAAAAATTAAAACACATCTTCATTCATACCTGGGGCATTAAGTTCTATTCTCACCCCGCCTGCAGGAAGAGCCATGTTTTCACGGCTTTACGGAAGGCCAGCAGGGTGGGGATAATCCGGATCTCTGGTGGGAGTTGGTTCCAGAGAGACGGAGCACCCACAGAGAAGGCTCTCCCCCGCAGTCCCACCAACCGGCATTGCTTGGTTGATGGGACCTGGAGGAGACCAACTCTGTGGGACCTAACCAGTCGTAGGGAGGTATGCGGTAGGTTATGTGAAAAAACATCTAATTTATTCTGACCTGCTTTGGATAGTGAGATGGTCAGCATATTAATAAATATATACATAACGTATATTCAGGTCTGGATGCCACACCAAGCACAAGTGCATCCCCTTGGCTTCAGCAATGCACCAAACAGTTGATTGAGAAAAACACTTCCCATGATCCTTTGTGAACTGACATCCCAGTACACCTTGTGGATCTGAGCAGGACAGAGTAGAATGGAACAATGACTTTTTGTGCTCCTGGGAACAAACCTCAAGATTGCAACTTGCTTTTTAGCAGCTGTCCCCCACCACTGGTGCCCAATTAACATGGACTCCCAGAGACAGCTCCTACAGTTTCTGGGGACAACCTTCTGGTCTTTTATTCCTTCCATTTTCTGTTCTTGTTCCTTTTTCTCTTCATCGTTTCCAGAAGCAATACCTATTTTCAGGCTGAGCTCTTTCCGGCAGAGTCCTCCCATTTTCCTTCTTGCAGAGATTGTCTGCAATAATGCTTTTCCACGGGGTAGTGGAATTTCTTTCCATAGGATATTCTCTCTTTTCTGGACATATTTCTCCTTGAAAATAGGATTTCGAGCTATTGGATCCAAACTACATGGAGTTCATCAACAACTGTGCTTCTGAAGTTTAGTATTACAAATTTAATTACTCCTCCTCTGGACATCACAAATCATGCTGGACAGCATGATCACTTTTGCCCAATGATCCAATTCCCTTTACTTCGTCAGCTGGCTTAATCCTCCTGGGTGGTGAAGATGAAGTCTTAAGACAGCCGACCCACTTTCATCTACCTTCTCATGTCTTATTCCCCATTCGGGACTGAACTAAGCATCTCCTGCCTGCCTGCTCTACTTCCATCATATGCTGCTCTTACTACATTCAACAACCAACCCCAATTCCATATTTACGTAGAACATTTTCACATCCTCGTTTCAGCAGGCGCAAAACACCCGTGGAATTGGCAGGCAAAATAAAGGCACAGTGCAAGCAGCCATGTGTGAGCCTTGCAAAGGGGCTAAGGTGGGAACAGACTCCAAAGAGGGAACTTGGCAGCAGAGGCAGAGACAGAGAAGCGAGGAGAGCCAAGGGGAGAGTCCATATATGCACAATGGGAACAGTGCATTTCCAGTGAGGTTTTTGAAGAGTCAGGAGAACCTGGCTGGTGGAACCACAACAGGAGGGCAAAGATGAGACATGAGGAGTGTACCAATATGGGCAGATGAGAGAGACAACAGGAGTAGAGTTGAGAAGGAACATGTGTGCACATATTAGCTTAATGGAGGCTGAGAAGGAGACATAAACCAGGTCAATTGGTCCATAATCAGAAAATGCCCCATTTCTTGGAAAAGGCCAGTGGAAGAGCCCAAGACCTGGCCAAAAACCATAAGAGCCAGGACCAAGAAAACCTGAAGTACAAAGCCAGACCCCAAAGCTGCTTCCAGCGATGGGAGGCAGTCCTCTGAATGCACCCAGCTGAAGCTTCCCTTGCTCAGCAGCTGCCAATAATTAAATGCTTGGCTTGCTTGCAGGCCAGCAACTGGCTGCTTACTCACAAGGTGCTCAATTTGACAGGATACAGCCCTCTTGGTCCAGGGACTTCCCCACTGCTTGGCACTATGTTAGCCAAAGAGGGAAGGGTGCTGGCCAATGAGGATCCTGAAGAGGCATTGGGGTTGGCAGGGGAAGGCTCTGCTGTGGTTCAATCTACAGGCACAATACCCAGCAGGACACCATCTGTCTGGCAGCCTGACACTGACCCCACTCAAGCCAATTCACTTTAGCATATATGTTTTTCAAATATATAAACTTTATTTTTCATCTTCATACAGCTCTAAATAACTCGCTGAAGATCAAATGCCTGGTCTGCACTCCCTCAGCCTGGCACTGCCCTTCCCAATGGTTTTCTGATTTTTACCTTTCCTGACTTTTCAATGAGAATTTTGCCAAAACCTTCAACAGGCATAGTTAACCGATTAATCCGCTGAAGCTTTTGCATTCAACCCTCTGTCTGTCCTTTTGTATAGAGAAATAACACCAAGATTCTTCCAGTTATTATTTTCACACAGACACACATTGAATAAGCTGCACAGCCATTCCATGAGCAAGTCACTTTTCTCCAGATATACTATCTTCACCTGCAGTCGTAAGTATTTCAAACTGTATTTATATAGCATCTATGACCCCCTTATCATTTTTTCTTGGGCGCTCACATGTACAGTGTTTGTTTCAATTCTCTTCTTTTATATACCAGTATCCTTTCCAAAGAAATCTCCCAGTATGCCCTCACTTCAATTTCATCCCTAATAATTTTATTAGTTTTATTTTTAATTCTACTCTCTCTCTCTCTCCTGAAGGCTCCTTGTTTAGGCGTCTTCACCCAATTTCCAGAACATTTTTTAATCTCCATCAAAATTACTGTATTTTTCGGACTATTTTTTCCCCCCAAAAAAGAGGGGGGGGGAAATGTCTGTGTGTCTTATAGACCGAATACGGCCCTGTTTTTGGCCTCCCGTGCATCCCGTTTTCGCCAAAAATGGGCCCATTTTTGGCAAAAGCAGGACGTGTGAAGGGATTGAGAGGCTAAAAACAAGCCCGTTTTTTGGCGAAAATGGGACGCAAAGAGGGTTTGGGAGGCCTGCAGAGTGTTCCTGGGGACTGGGGAGGGCAAAAATGGGACACGGGGGTTCGGAAGGCCAAAAACGGGCCCGTTTTTCATGAAAATGGGCCAGTTTTTTGCAAAAACGGGACACGTAGAGGGTTTGGGAGGCCTGCAGAGAGTTCCCGGGGGCGGGGTAGGACAAAAACTGGACGCGCGGAGGCCAAAAACTATTTTTTCCCTTGTTTTCCTCTAGGTGCGTCTTATACTCCGGTGCGTCTTATAATCCAAAAAATACGGTATTCTGCATTTTCTTTGCCCTTTAACCATTCTGTGCTCTCTTTGACTACACTTTGCAATTATTTTTTTCCTTATGTTCTATTTTATCTATCTATATTCTCTACAACTATTTTTTCCTTACATTCACATGTCCTGCACCATTCTCTAACATTATTTTTTAATCATCCATTGCCTCTTTCTCTTCATCATTCCATTAACTTTTTTTTTCAAACTTGCCATTACATACTCCCATCATAGTTCTGTGGCATTCTGTAAGATGGTTCTTTTTACGCTTTTCTAAGCAGTTTTTTTTTAAATCCTTTTTCCTTATCGATTCCTATTCATTCTTTGGGAGATTATATTATAATAATTTTGATATAGACTTCATTCTTTTTCTTCCTGAATTCCTTCTGCGTTCACTTTTGTTTCTTTCACTTGTTTTTCTTTTTCCAATTTCATTCATTATGGATATTACAAAAGAATAGTCTTGGTCTCACGTTCAGATACATTCCTTTTATCATAATTCACTCATCACTAATTGATCATAAGCAACCAAGAAACCATTCTGTAAATTTATATTAATTCTTTAATTGCCCACACAGATGGCCACTCTAATGCTTGTCCTCACATAATGAATTTTAGAGAGGTAGAGAAGTGTGATCTAAGTTACGTACAGCATTCCCTGCTAATGGTAAGGTCAGTACAGTACTTCTTTTAGTACCTTTGGGCCAGTATAGCGCTGGGGCAACTAAAACAGGATTTCACCCAAGGACACTCCTGCAGTTCTATGCAGTCTACCTTCAATGTCATAATATACTTGCTGCTTGTAATATCATTGCCCATATCCCAACAACTCAGAGATACATACAGTATGCTGATACCCTTGGTAGTTAATGCCAACAATTATCAGTACTCGGTAATAGTCTCCAAAGCACCCGAAGGCCAAGCAAGGAATAATGGATGGAAACTGAACAAGGAGAGATTCAACCTGGAAATAAGGAGAAATTTTCTGACAGTGAGAACAATCAACCCATGGAACAGAATTTGCCTTCGGAAGTTGTGGGAGCTTCATCACTGGAGGCTTTTAAGAAGAGACTGGACTGCCATCTGTCAGAAATGGTGTAGGGTCTCCTGCTTGGGCGGGGGGTTGGACTAGATGACCTACAAGGTCCCTTCCAAATCTGTTAACTTGTAATTTCACACTGAGAAGGATAGTAAATTGGATTTCTGCACTGAAAGAGCTGGGTTCAGTGGCTTCAGTGGCCCCTGTCAACACTCTTGTGTGGCAGATAAATAATTTTATAAGTCCCCTTCAATTAAAAGCGGTTTAGTTATAAGTGCAATTGTCATAATGTTATTGTATAACTTTTTGCAAAATTGGCTCATATCCATGAAATGCACTGCCAAAATTCAGAAGGAACCAAATCCAGGAGTCTGCTAAGAAATTCTGTTGAAGAGATATGGAATCAAATTTAATTAAATTTCTTGAGAGAAGAATCTCATTAACATGTTTGTATTAGTTTTAACTTGGGAAAATGTCAGATCTTTGGTTGCATAAACAGAAAAATATTTATTCAGTTTGTGCCCATAGTCAACAAAATATTTATGCAAGCTTTCTCACTCACTTACACAAATGAAATAATACTGTTAAACTTGGAAACAGAATAATACTACTTTACAGAACAGTGAGGGCCAAATGCAACTCTGCAGGCATCCATAGCCTCAGAGCAATACAGAGAAACCTCCGTTCATCATGCCAAAGAGGTAAGCTACTGACTGGGAGAATACTTTCAAAAGGGCTGCTCCTATCATTCTTATTTCTGGAAAAATGCATAATGAGAAACAAAGGACATATATGCCCTAAATAAGGCTTCCCTGTTGTATACTGCTTAAGTATGATGAACGCAATCTGACGGTATGACAAATGAGGAACTGGGCTGCAGTAATCCAGATTTAAAAGGGAAAGGGTGATTCAGTGTGTATATGAACAAGTAGGTTGCATCTACTGCAACTCCTCAGACATGCCGCCCATCGTCCTGGACTTACACTGCAGCAGTCATGGGATTTCAAGAAAAGGCACATCTGATTTAAGGCAGTGCAACATGTGTGATGTGGACCCTCACATACACTCCAAGTCAGTTTTTTCTTTTTGAATAAATACTGCTTGCAAAAGGCTCCCAATTCACAGGCAATAATGTTTCTTGCGTATGCTTTTCAAAGAGGGACCACAGTCATGATGTGGGAAAGAAGTATACACAGCTCCCCAATATTTTTTGGGGGGGATGTTGAAATTATGTATCCAAATAGTACATATGATATAAATTGAAAATAAAGTACGTATTTAAATAATAATTGCAAGGAAATTGGTACAGGAAATCCTCCACTTACAACACTTCATTTAGTGACCGTTTGAAGTTACACACCACTGAAAAAAGTGACTTATGACCATTTTTCACACTTATGACCATTGCAGCATGGTCAAATGATCAAGATTCAGACACTTGGCAGCTGACTGATATTTATGACGGTTGCAGTGTCTCGAGGTCATGTGATCACCTTTTACAACCTTCTAACAAGCAAAGTCAATGGGAAAACTAGATTCACTTAGGAACTGTATTACTAACTTAACAACTGCAATGATTCACTTAACAACTGAGGCAAGAAAGGTTGCAAAATGGAGCAAAACTCACTTAACAAATGTTTCGCTTACCAACAGAAATTTTGGGCTCAATTCAGGTTGCAAGTCTAGCACTACCTGTGTTCAAAATTAAAATGAAATTAGCATATCTTAGTTATTACCTATTGGAAAAACGTCATAAATATAGAAAGAATGAACAGCATAAGTAAACTCTTTGTTCAGAGTTTCTTTAGGCTCCTTTGGAAAGTCTAGCTTTCTAAATAAGAAACAAAATAAATTATACAAAATGGAATTTTAAAATGAAAGAGCAACTCAAATTCACATTGCAAAAGAATACATATGTGCAGATGCAGAGTGAGTAATAATCTGAATGAGAACTCACCATTATTATTAATAATTATAATTTAGTCAAATACTAGTGAAGACATACTGTTGGGCTCCTTCCTGTCAACAGGTCCCCCTCCCCGATGGTTTATAATTGGTCATGGAGATGTAACATGCCTGCTCAGCCTGCATGGCAACCAGACTCTTCCTCCCCACTTGCTTTAAGATCCTCCTATTTGCTGACAGCAACGTGCAAATCATGTCCTACATATTTCCCAAGCTCACCTCCACTGTGCTTCTCCTATTCAACCTTCTTTTCATCACATGCCAGCTGAGAGAAACCACTGGGTGTTTTTTTTTAAAGCTTGGCATTTTTTCCCACAAGTGCAAGATCCTTTTTCTTTTTCAGATGAACTGAGTATTGATCCATTGGTTGTGATAGGAATTGATCAACCAACTTGTCACTTGAGGCTGACAATCGGGCTGAGAGAGGGACTCGCTCAAAACCACCCGGCTAGCTTTTGCGCCTGAGGTGGAACTAGAACTTCCAGTCTCCTGTCCCAAAGGTGCTTTTTCAAGAGGAAACTGGACTTTCTAGATTTTCTTTGAAGACGTTTTGCTTCTCATCCAAGAAGCTTCTTCAGCTCTTCCAGCTTCCAGTATCCTGGTTTCTACCCTGGAGTCTTCATCACTAGATCACACTGGCTCTCTTAAGCAAAACCACTGATTGCCTGGGCAGATTGCAAGAATGGGAAACACACCAAAGACACAAAAGCGGGGAGAGGCAAGCACAAGGGAAGCTAATCACACACAAGCACAGTCAGTACACAAATACCATAGGACAAAAAAAAAACCCCACCAAGAAAACCAAAGGTACTGCTGTAAACAAAGCTTGCCTAGCAAGTTACCGTATTTTTCGGAGTATAAGACGCACCTTTTTACCCCAAAAAAGAGGGTGAAAACTTGGGTGCGTCTTATACACCGAATGCAGCCCCACCCACCCACCCACCCACCCCCACCCTTTGGCCTCTGTCTTCCAGCAATTTACCTGCTTGCAGCAAAGAGGGAAGCCTGTAAAGCCAAGCAAGTCAGTAGCAGCTTCCCGACCTACAGCTGATTAGGTTTGCCAGGTGGGAAAATGAAAGTGAAACTAGCTGCAAAGAGACAAATAGCTGGGAGAGACACACAGATTTTTATTTTCTGCTGGATGCAAGGGGGTAAGTGAATAACTATAAACGTCTGTAGAATGTTCAAATTATTAGACTTATTTTTTAAAGACTGCTTTATTATTGTTCTAGCCAGGTGTCTCCAACCTTGGCAATTTTAAGACTTGTGGACTTCAACTCCCAGAATTCCACAGCCAGCTTTGTTAGCTTTGCTGGCTGTGGAAATCTGGGAGTTGAAGTCCACAAGTCTTAAAGTTGCCAAGGTTGGAGACCTCTAGACAACTTAACAAAATAAAGAGGCTTTTTAAAATAAATGCTTGCTTTGAAGAGGTCCAGTGCTATTGTATCTTCTTTTAAATAATAGAGAATAATGTATACTTCCAGAAATTTTAATTAATTTTAACAGCTCTGTACAAGTATAGTCTGAAATGTAACAGTGTCCTGTTTAGTATTAGAGTTTAGTTACCTTGGAGTAGATCTATTTAAATAATTGGGAAGAGTTAGTGTGACTACATTTAAGAAAACTTTCTGGCATATTGTACATTTCTCCAATTCTTTGCTATTTCTATGGGTCAAGCACACATGCACAGAAATACACAGCGAACAGTGTATATCATCTGTGCTCTTTGGCAAATTGCTTAGAGGCAGAGGCCCTTTTTCCTTGTTTTCCTCCCCCAAAACTAAGGTGCGTCTTATACTCCGAAAAATACGGTAACTGCAAAACCATGGCAGGAGGAAGTGAGAACTGCAGATTCTGTGGCTCTGTTTCTGGATGTAAAGAGTTCCTTAACTCCGGGTGACTAGCGGGTGCGGCTGTTTTGTTTCTTGGCATGAATAATTAAGGCATTTGCCACTTCAAGACAGTGAAGGACACAAAACGTGCTGCTCCATTTTACCTATGAAAGATGCAGGGAGAAGAAGCAGGTTCGGAAAGCAATATCCCAAGCAAGGCATGCAGAAAGAATAAACGCTTAGAAGGTTATAGTTTCCAAGCAACAATTCCAGACTGCTCGAAAGAGCTCCAGAAATGGAACCACGAGGGGACCGTCAGTCTTTCTGTTCAACTATTCTATTGCCCTATAAGACATCCCAAGGGAAGGAACAGGTGGCCAGAAGCTGCAAGCGGGTCGGTTCCTTGAATTTTAGCTGCTAGACTGGAGGTGGTGGTGGAGGGAGACCCCAGTGCAGGATTCAGGTTCAGGATCCCACAATTTCACTTCTCAGAAAAAGAAGAAAAACCTCTGAACCTAATTGGCAGCCTTCCAGCTCTACAGAAGAGTCAAGAGGCAGGTACCGTTTTGTTATAACTTCAAACACACCCAATAACAGCCTACTACCCTTTGTCCTAATTATTATAATGCCTTAGAAAACTTTCTTCAGGATCTGACTGTCTTTTGTTTCTTACATTTACACTGTTAAATGTATGATGAGAAAAAAGTTGTGCAAGGCACCTGAAAGAGGGCACTTTCAAAGACCACTTTCCCAAAAGAAGACCCTCCTTTCAAAGCGTTAAAGCAGCCCTTCTGTGAGGGTCACCCAGTTGAGTGTACATGTCTGGAAAGTTCTTCTGGCAGGACCATCAGGTAAAAGGAAGGGACTGTGCAGTTAGAAAATCAAATCTAGATAGCTATAATTTACACCTGTTATTTCTGGCCCTAGTTCTTCCAGCCATAGAAAATACTTCAACTGGACTTTCCAGGAAGCAATGGTGCGCACTGAAGACAGCTCCATTTTCAGTGGAGCCAATGACCACAGCAGAACTAGGACCAGGCAAATGGACTGGCACCCTGAAATTCCTCTCTGGACAAAGAGAGCACTGGGATCACCCACAAGCGCTCCATCCAGAGGCTCGCTGTGAGGAGACTGTAGAACAGCTGTCTTCAATGGGTTTTAGAGCTCTGGAAGCCAAGGAAAAAGTCCCCTTTGCCCAAGTTGTGATTCAGAGACTTCAAGGGGATACTGAGATCCCTCACTTCCTTTCTTGATCACTTCAGGAAATTGCTTGTTAACTGATTTTTGGAAATTAAGAACCTTCAGAAGGACAGGTTCCATCACACCAGATGTCAGACCAAAACCAAAGATGACATAGTGAAATCCAAACGAGTCCAATTCTTTCTTTGCTTATACCTAATAGACAGAATCTCACCAGACTATAGCTAATCTAATCTAATAGATATACCCTGGGAGATTTAGGTGTGGCTACCCTTCTTCCTTCTCTGTCCAGTCAGGAGGGCACAATCCCTTACTCTGGGTCTCTGGAATGTGTTGCCCCCTCCCTAGAAAACCAGGGTGGGATTGCTAAGATTCTTCCCCCTCCCCAAACTCCTTCTCCAGCTGCACATTCCATCACGGAGTGATTTTCCATCAATCCTTGGCAAAAGAAGTTTTATATAACTTTAAAAACTTAAAACAATATTCTGAAATAAACAGAAAATTGATGATTAGAACATTGATTTTGGAGTAAAGGACAGTTGGCTTAGAAATAAGATTTTGAAATTAATTATAAGAATCCTTCTTGTGGGTTGCTTAAAATTCCATTAAAATATATGAAGATTTTGAACTTAAGTGTAAGAAATGTTCCTGTGGGGAAAATTTTGTGGATTAGAGAAAAACGTGATAAGAGGAAACTTTGAAGGCTGGACACCAGAGGCAAGCAGAAAGAACTAAAGATAATAATTAAAGAAAGACTTACTAATACAGAATACAGAAAAGTATTTTAACTTTGGAAAAATCCAGGGACATTTGGGAACAACACACTAATAAACTTCTCTTAAGATTTTCTGATACCATAAAAATGGGTTTAAAAGAGTAAATAAAAAGAGGATACAACTGAGAATTAATCTGTTTGGGATTTGGATTAAAAATGCCATGTTACAAGAGTGGTATGGAAAAAGATTTACTTTCACTGGATTTACAAATAAAACCAACTGAGTTTTTAGTTATTAAGGAATGCAGAAGCCTCCATCTTGGCTTCCCATTTCTCCATTTATGATGCATTTTTGTGCTCCCAGTGCTTGGCTGCATATTTGGTTCTGGGTCCCTGGCACTCAACCTCTTTGTTTGTAGTTTAAAACTCTCCTGATGAGACTGATAAGATGCTGCCAAATGCTTTCTTTCCTGTTTTTACAAGAGATATCTCACCTCTTCCAAGGAAATAAACCACTGTCATAGACTTTAAGTCCTTCTCAATGACCTTATTTGCATAGCCATTTGCTGACTCCTAGGCTTGTTTTCTTCTAAAAAGGCCTGATTTGGGGGGGGGGGGGGAACCACCCTATATGTGCCTTCACATTCCTACAACTTGTAGTCTCTAGAGATTCTTTTAAGATCTCTTCTGGATCTATCATTTATCCCAAATGAGGAAAGGATAACAGTAAATTTGAATAATCTTGCTAATACCTCCATCCACATCCTGAATAGGGTATGTAACAATTGTTGGAAGAAATATCCATCTGGTTCAGTTCCAAGCCGGGAGAAAGGCACTGGAGACAAAATGGAGGCTGATTAGAAAGATGGTTTAATGATGAACAGAACCACCAAGCACATGGTTCTGGGCAGCTGACCACATGGAGTTGAGAGTGGGTGGCTTTTATACCTTCTCTGGGCTTTGTATTTGAGCTTCCTGTTCCTGTGCAAGAACATGTATTATATTGGCTGTTGTCACTCCCATGGGATCATGTTTGTCTGAGCTAAGTTTGGTTGTAGTTTGGAGGGTGATGCAATGTCCTTGTGCAATGTAGTGAGCTCTGTGTCTTAGCAATAGCAATAGCACTTAGACTTATATACCGCTTCATAGTGCTTTACAGCCCTCTCTAAGCGGTTTACAGAGTTCAGCATATTGCCCCCAACAATCTGGGTCCTCATTTTACCCACCTCGGAAGGATGGAAGGCTGAGTCAACCTTGAGCAGGTGAGATTTGAACAGCTGAACTGCTGTGCTGCACTTTAACCACTGCACCACCTCGGCTCCTGTCTTAGTGGGTTAATCCTATTATGTCCTGAAGGGTCATGTTTTAATCCCTTCACCCTGGAGCTGAAGGTCTTTTGTTTTGTAGATAGGCTGGCCCAGTCTTTCTTAATGGGGACAAAATATCTGCTAGGGGGAGGGAGACTGAATCTGCTTTCTGTCTTTGTAAAAGCATGATTCTCTATTTCTTATTTAGGGAAATGTAATATTCTACCTTTTTAATATTTCCTAAAATATTTCATTCTTCTAGGAGAGGGATGGCTGCTAACTTTCTACACAGATAATACACCTTCACCAATGTCATACCAAGCCTGCATGGAGTCTGCATAACATGGAATCATCTAATGCAGGGGTGTCAAACTCGATTTCATTGGGGGCTGCATCAGGGGTGTGTTTGACCTCTGGGGGCTGGAGTCGGGCATGGCCAGGGTGAATGTGGCCAGCTCGACATCACTCGTATCGAGGGCACCTGTGGCGACCCTAGCACTCTGCCAGCAAAAAATGGGCTCCCGAGCTCCATTTTCAGCTGCCATGGCCTCCTGCAAACCTCTGCCAGCTAAAACCAGTTTCGCTGGCAGAAGCACCGCGGGCTGGTCCTTCACTGTTTCCAGGGCAGCCCCGCGAGCCAGATCTAAGTACCCCGCAGGCCGGATCCAGTACCCCTGATCTAATGAATCTCCAAATTTTATATACATCCATCCCGCTAATTTTCTTAACAGATGGAGGGAAGGTTATGGACATAAGAAGCCTTGACTTCAGCAAAGGATTTATACCATGCAAACCTTTAGGCCAGGGTCTCCAATGTTGGCAACTTTTAAGGCTTGTGAATTTCAATCCCCAGAATTCCCCAACCAGTCCCATGCTCACTAGGGAATTCTGGGAGTTGGGGGTCCATGAGTCTTAAAGTTGCCAAAAGAGCCGAGGTGGCGCAGCGCTTAGAGCAGGGTAGTGCAGGTCACTTTAGCTGACTGTGATCCGCAGGTCAGCGGTTCAAATCTCACCGGCTCAAGGTTGACTCAGCCTTCCATCCTTCCGTAAAATGAGGACCCAAATTGTTGGGGGCAATATAAATATACATTGCTTACAGGTGTAAACTGCTTAGAGAGTGCTTGCACTGTGAGGCGGTATATAAATGTCACCAATAAATAAATTAAATAAATAAATAAATAAAGTTTGAAGAACCTTTGCTTTAGACTGATACAAATAGAAAGCAAGGCCATTCAAAGTTTTATTGGCGCACTGTAAAACTTTGAGCCATAACCAAGATAAGGGTAGGCTACGTGGATAACAAGAACAAGGCTTGGAGGGTTGAAAAAGACACTGTTTGCCTTATAAATGATATCAGCACTGCAAGGCTTCTAGTTTGAAGAATCTGGAGGCAGATACACAAAGTAATGCAAAACGTTGTGAGAGAATTCCATGAAAACTGATCCAGAAATAAAAGCTGAGGGTGCAATTGCAGAGAAACAAGCAGGGGGAACTTGAAATGGGTATCACAGGAGAACCGGTTGTTGGAAGAAAAATCCGATCTGGTTCCAAGCCGGGAGAAAGGTGCTGGAAATAAAATGGAGGCTGACTGACGGCAAGGAAAGGTTTATTTGTACCCTGAGTCCTTCGGGAGTTGGGCGGCATATAAGAATACCAAAATAAATAAATAAAATAAATTTGATTTCCAGAAACTTCAGTGATAGCAGCAATATTTCTGAGGTGGCTGACTAAATAGCTGAGTGAGTGGATGGATATTTATAGGGTTCTGATTGAGATGCTCCAGGGGGTTGTGCAATGCAGTGAGCCTTATGCCTTTTGCTATTCTAATGGTGGTGGGTTAATCCTATTATGTTCTAAAGATCATGTCTTGTCCTTAGAATTTGGGTGGGGAATGCAGATTTTAATTCCATCAGCTCCAACCTTCTGACAATGTGTTTTGTTTATGAATAGGTTGGTCCAGTCTTCCTGAATGGATACCAAATCTCCATTCCAAAATACCAGTCTCTTCTGTTTGAGGCTGTTTTCCCATGGCAGGAAGACTGAGGCTGCTTTCTGCCTTTAAGAACCTGTTTCTCCAGTTCTCCTTTGGGGAAATATTCTATCCTGCCTCTTTTAATATTAAGAATAAAGAATATTTTAATCTGGGGAGGGGGGGCATTCCTACCCAGTGAAAAAGGAGTTGAGCTGTTTCCAGCAAACTCTTCTACAACCAATGTTTTTAAATTTTCTTTGTTTTCTGAGACGCTCAGAGAAATAAAGCGGGCAAAGACCACTGGCATAAATGAGAAAGAAGTTTGACTGAGCACATCTCTGAGCTCAAATCTGAGCATGTGCCATGACAATCAGGGTGGCTAAGCAGAATGAGTTCTCTGCCCTCGCTGCATCTGTGGAATGTTGGTCGGCTGCACTACTATTTAGAGTGTGCTAATCCCTAGTAAGAAAAGATAGACTGGAAAAACCTATTAGGTTAAATTGCCATAATCTGCTCAGGCACTTTCTGAATAAAATCGTTCCCATTCTGGCTCAGAGCAAAACCAAATGGACAGAATCTAGCGAGATGATAGAGGTGATACCCTGTGGAAGGTGCTGGAGACTGGGAAGCTTGAGGGCTCTGGGATCTCAGTTCTTCCGTCTCTTGTGAATTGGATTTCTGTTCCACTTGGCTACTGAAAGCAGCTAGGGAAGGGATTGAGAACAGGATTGGAGCTGCAAATGCTTGTTTGAGAAAAGGTAAGGTCCCAGCAACACTGCCCACTTTGCAGGAACCAGGACAGCATGCAGCCTACCATCCCTTCCCCATTATTCTCTTAGAGAAGATCATTTAAAAAAAGCAATTATAGAGAACAGGTAGAAGAAACTGATCGTTTGATCTATGGCAGTCTGGCTTCAGCTGCATTCGGAGGGAGGCACTGCACTGGTCATTCTCATGGATGATCATGGTTTGGTCCGTTCAGCAGCTCCATGAAGCTGCTGGGAAAGTCATCTTCTGGTTAGGTGTCAGGCATCATTCGTACACTAATGAAACCTAGTTCTGCATTTCACCCCAACCTCAATGACAGCTATAACAGAAGTCATGATTAGATGCCTGGAGTCTATCAGGATTTAGACAGGGAAAATCCAAGCAAGATGGTGGCTTAATTCAAGACTGGGAAGCTTCTCTCTTTTGTTCCAGAATATTCCATTAGGGAGTAATGGATTTAAGGCAGGCTCCAACTGAATGCCAGAAAGGTGATGGATTCATTTCACAAGATGTGTTCAAACCAAGCTGGGGTAACCTCTTGTTTGGGATAGTTTAATTTGAATTCTTGAACTGAGCCAAAAGTTTGATCTCAACGGTTTAAATGGACTCCTTCAATTCCACTGTAAGATCCCATGATTAAGCATAAGAACCTGCAGGTTTGTGTGTAACAGCTGTACTTGTTTTACAAGCACAATCTATATAAATATTTCATCAGATGAGTTTTTGTTAACTTTTCCAATTCCAAAATTCCTAACTGACTTGCCTAATTAGCTCTCCCCTCAGGTGCAGCAGACGGACATGCCAACAACTCTGTTGCCCTAAGAACGGGTATTTCTTTTGTCTTTTTCCTGTTCCTCCCGTCTTGTGTATTTTCAGATTATAAACCTATGGACAAGAAGTGCCTTTTGTATTGTTTGGTAAGCATCAGTTGATTTATTCCTTACACTACTGAGGTGTGATACTAAACAAATAAATTAAAACAATGAAAGAACAGAAACAGAAAAACACAGCTTAAAACAATGAGCTGGCAATTTGAAACAGTTTTTAAAACCATGAACAGATTAAAATCCTGCTAAAAGCTTTCTTTCTGCTTGAAAAAAATGAAGGTGTAAAAAAGACGCTCAATCTACTTCTTCAGATAAGGAGAAATCTCAGCCAACTGTATCTCAAAAAAGCTATTACTTTAGAAACGGGTATATTCCCATCAATTAACTGTAAGGTGGTTTATATCTAAGCAACAAACAGCACATAACAAAGCACAGAAACCAAATTGCACTTAGATAAAACAATATAAGAAAAAACATTACCTGAAAGATAACAAAGTAGAAGCTCAAGATTTTAGTGAAATAATTTCAAAGATGGCATAGTACTTTCCTTGCCTTTCTCTTCTCTCAGAAAAGGAAAGCTCTTTTAAACTTCCTTGTATAAAAAAAGGGAATCCAACGATTCAAGCAGCAAGCGGATTTTTACCCTTAGCAAGTTGGTATCCTGGACCAGACAAATTATACATCCCAGGATGTTGAAGAATATACCAGAAATGATGGAAGAACCATCCCTGCAAACTCTTGGAGAATTGGTGAAGTGCCAGAAGACTGGAGAAGAGCAAACACACATCCACTATTCAAAAAGAGCCAGTGGCGGCCTGAGAAACTGCACCAGATGGAATACTAGAACACACTATCAGCAATACATCCAGGATGGAGCCAGGAACTAGCACCTGTTTTACAACAACAACAACAACAACAACAACAACAACAACAACAAAACCATGCAAGCCTAAATCTACATCTTTCCATAATAAACAAGTAAGGACTGGTACAGATGCAATGTCTGATCAAAGTCTCCTATGGAGAATCACAGTTCCATGGATTTGCGATCGGTTTATACCACTGCACCCAAAGCGTGTTTATAAATGCTTCTTCAGCATACTGTAAGGCTGAGTGTCCCCCGGGGCTCCGTCTCTGCCTACTAAAACCTATTTACAAGTAACAGACAATGCAAATGGATGTGTTGCTTATCAATGGCCAAGATAGGAGAATTGCATTATATCCCACATGCTTGAACATAATACAAAATTTAACTTTAACAACTTTGCACGTGATAGGGAAGTCCAAATGCATCGGGGTAACACTGGAGAAATGTGGCATGGCTGCTTTCTGTGTGAGAAGTGGCGTTGGTCTTACCTGATACGCCTCTTCTGGTAGGGTGGAACTATCATCCGGGATGGGTTGACCCCGTCCAATCAGCTGAGGACTGAGTCTGTTAATTTTGAATTTGGGGCTCCACCTTCCCTGGTATCCCGTTACGACGAAGCTGATGAACACAGACTTGACGTGGTGTCTCCAGGATGCTCAGGAACCTCAGGAAGCCCCAGGAAACCGCAGACCGGCCAAGGAAAACACTGGCCATGACCGGAAAGCACAGGAAATTCGGGAGGCCGCAGTCACGGCAAAGAGAAACACTGTCCATGCCCAGTAGAACTTGGGTGGGACTGGATGATAGTTCCACCCAACCAGAAGAGGCGTATCAGGCAAGACCAACGCCCCTTCTCCATAGTGGGTGGAACTATCATCCAGGATGGGACATACCCAAGCAGTCTGTCCTCGGGAGGAATCGAGCTGGGCTCCTCACCGTGCCCCGTCCTCAAGGACCCTCTGGAACACCCTGTGGCCAAACAACATGTCAGCTGACGCAAAAGAATCTATTTTATAATGGCGAATAAACTGTGATGGAGTCGCCCAGGTGGCTGCACGTCACACCTCGAGAGACACCTGGGTTGCCCAGGCCGCCAAAGTCGCCGCACTATGCGTGGAGTGCGCAGTGATCCGAGTGGGCCGCACCTTCGCTGAGGAATCATAAGCTGCTGCGATCGTCGCCCAAATCCACCTGCCAACGGTGGAGGCTGATGCCTTCTGGCCTAAGGACGATGGCAGGAATGCCACGAAGAGAGACTCCGTTCTGCGAAGGGCTGACTAACAGAGTCCATTAGTGTTTCTTTGAAGGATCTCTGGATATTGGACATCTAAGGAAGAAACTCAGGGAGGGAGAGAAATTCCAAGGAGAGACTGTAAGTAACAGTCTCTCTGACCCACTATCCTGGGTGATGAGCTCCCACCTAGAGGCATAGAGGGACAGACGGCCCCGGATGGGAGGATCGGGGAGAGGATTATCTGGGGCGTCGCATGGAGCGACCCCCACCCCCTGAAAGGGCCGCTTGAACTGCTTCCCGTGGCTGGACCTGTCCTGGGATTGTCGTTGCCTATAGCCTGTCCGCATGGAAAACACAAAGGTCCGAGCGAATGGAAAGAGCCGCTAGTTCCGAAATTCTGCATGCAGAAGTAACCGCGACTAGGAAGGCTACCTTATAGGACAGATGGTGTAGGCTGGCCTCTCAAAGAGGTTAAAATGGACTCAGGGTGAGGGAGTTAAGAACCTTCAACAAGTCCCATGTGGGATATCGATGAACAACGGGAGGATGCAGGTTGGACGCTCCCTGAACGAATTGGCGAATCACTGGATGTCGAGACAAGGAGTCCTTAGGCCCACAGGTTAAGACAGAAGACAGGGCTGCCACTTGCCTTCGCAGAGTATTAGGAGCAAGACCTTTGTCCAAACCATCCTGCAGGAACTCCAGAACCTTAGTCACTGATGACTCTAAGGGCCGCAGCCTTTGCGCTGTACACCATGAACAGAACGCTCTCCAAGTGGCATCGTAAATCCTGTTGGTGGATGCCCTGCGGGAAGCCTGGATAGTTCTGATGACTCGATCTGGAAGATTGTCCCCCCTAACAATTACCGCTCAATTGCCAAGCGGTCAGATGGAGCCACTGGGGGTCTGGATGAACTAGCGCCCCTTGACTGAGGTGAATCCTGCCCTGAGGAATCCACCATGGACTGGCCATGGACAAGTTGACCAGATCCGCGAACCAGGGACGCCTCGGCCAGTGAGGAGCCAGAAGCAGAAGTTCCACCTTCTCCTCTAGAAGCTTCCGGATGACTCTCGGGATAGTGGAAAGAGGGGGAAAGGCATACAGGAGACCCTGAGGCCACGGGTTGTTCAATGCATCCACTCCCTCCACTCCGGAAGACGGGAAGCGGGAAAAGAATCAAGGAAGTTGAGCATTGTCCCGAGTAGCAAAGAGTTCGACCGATGGAAGACCAAACCTGTCCAAAATCTCCTTGAAAAGCAATGAATGAAGGCGCCACTCTGCATGGTCCACTGTGGATCTGCTGAGCCATTCCGCTTGTATGTTCAACACTCCTGAGATGTGAGCTGCCCGGATGGATCAGAGATTGACATCCGCCCACAGACCCAGTTGAAATGTGCTACTGTTAGATGGCTCGTGCGCTATTGCTAGATGGCCACGGCAGCGTTTTCGTGCCAAAACAGGGCCACGCCAAATGCCTATGCCCCCCGGAGGTGCGACTTGAGACAGGTGGCACCAAGCAACTCGGAACGAACTCACCCCCAGAAATGGTGGCTCGGAGTCCCCGCACTGCTGCTGCTGGCTTCTTAGAGCCTCCTAGTGCTGCGGAGCAAAGCTCGTGCACGCAAAGCCTGTGCTGCCAGTCGACAGCGATCACCAATAGGCTACAGGTTGAGGTAAAAAAACTGCTTGTGGGTCAGCGTGGCGGAGAATACTCTCGTGCATGCTGCCCTGCTAGGATTGCCAGCCGGCAGCCTAGCCGCCGCAAAAGCAGCCCTCTGCGGTATCAGGCAAGCCCTTCTCGTCGGCAGTCTATTCAAAGTGCAAATGGAAATGGAAGATTTTTTTTCAAAGATGCTTGGAAACAATATTCAGGAACAGGAGCTCTTAAAACCACGTCTTGTCCAAGATAAGACTGAGTCTAAAAAGCGAAAGTCATAGGAAGAGGAAGCGTGTCATCTACTTTGTAGACTCAGTCCTATTGGACAATAGACGGAGTTAACCCTTTCCTGGATGTTGTCTCCACTAGCATGGAGAAATGGGGCAAAACTCCCTCAATGGATGACTTGCAATGGAAATTTTGGGTTCAATTGTGGTTGTAAGTCGAGGACTACCTGCAACGTATTCAATTTATATGCCACTCAACTCCCACCAATAGACGATACCTGTCTGGATGCTTAAGTGCAATTATACGCAATCCGTTTTCAATCAGCTCCCAGTCTTTCAATATTCTTACACTTGCAATAGATTTTATCACCCACTTATATAACATTTCTGGTTTTTATACCTCTTTATAAATAGTTACTACTCTCAATTCACCTGTGACATTTCAGTTTTGTAAATCATTTTAAGTTTTATTGAATTTAAAGAGGTTCTCTTTAGTGGCTATCAAATCAATTTTCACACAAACGACACGTTTTCATTATTCACATAAATAATGACCACCTAATGAGAAGGAAGGACTCACTGGAGAAGAGCCTAATGCTGGGAAAGACTGAGGGCAAAAGAAAAAGGGGACGACAGAGAATGAGGTGGCTGGATGAAATCAGTGAAGCAGTCAGCGTGAGCTTAAATGGACTCCAGGGGATGGTAGAGGACAGGAAGGCATGGAGGAATGTTGTCCATGGGGTTGCGATGGGTCGGACATGATTTTACAACTAACAACAATTATTATTATTTAAAAAAAATGTCCAAAATAAGTTTCTTTGGTAAAAAGATTGACTGCACAGGAACCAAATTCAACTAGGTACAAAGTTGTAAAACTGGTAATGTAATGTTTTACATTAAATGTAAAACATTTAATGAATGTTTATTCCACAACTGTGGATGAAGAGCATCGTCTTCTGGTTGCTGCTGCTGAAATTATACATTTCCACCTTGAACACAATAGGCTTTCATTTGTCACTGTGGCACAGTTGCAAAATTATCTCTTGACACGTTTTCCCCGAGTGTATTTACCATCACCCTTCAAGGTTTTTAGGCCACTGAACTCAGCTATCCTGTCAATTCTCAGAGCACATTAAGTGGTTTCTAAATTTCTCCATGTCAGCAGTTTTAATCTGCTTGAGAATAGTTAACAGAATTTTCTTGCCTGAATAGTCAATAAATACAGAGATAAAATCAGTAAGTGTAACTAAATATGAAATTAATGTTATTAAGCTACTTAGATATTTCTGGGAGTTGAAGTCTGCCAAGCTTGAAGTTGCCAAGGTTGGAGACCCCTGCTCTAGAGTTACCCTGTGGTAAGATGGGCAGCCGATAAATTTAATAATATAATCATGTGACCTCAGGACCCTGCAATCATGTAAATACATGTTAGTTGGCAAGTGCCTGAATGGTGATCACATGGCCACAGAAACAGTCGTAAGTGCGAGCTCAGGTCATGTCTTTCTTTTTTCAGCATCCTCATAACTTTGAGCAGTCACCAAATGAATGGTCCTAAGTCAAGGTCTACTGTATTGGAAGATTTGGATTTTACATAAACTCTTTTTTCACCGTTTTTTAAATTCAAATCGCAGCAGTGTTTTTAAACAAAAATATTTCAGCGATGTTGAGGCAGTGGTAACATGCACATACCGTGTGAACGTATTGTTCTGCTACTCCCAAGTCAGTCAGTTCCATGAAATGTCTCCCATTTTCAATTAATTGGCTTTCTGTGGGAGAACTTCTACCTTTTACCATGAGCACAAACAGCAAAGTATTTCAATGAAACTTTACTTTAATACTTGGCCGTCTGCTTGAAACTATTGTACCTGGCCAACTAAAGACATTTTCAGCAGATGAGAAAATGTGCCAGGGGGCATACTCACAAAACAGCTGCCAAGAGGATGATTACCTATTAATCATTCCCTTGGCATATTAACCTATTAACATATCCAGTCTACCCACAAATATTATTTGGGCACTTCGTGAATGTATAAATACAAATCCCAGTAGGGTCAATGATCCATCCCACTTCACCCTTGATTCAGCTGATCACTCCTTTCTGAAGAAGGAAAAGGAAGGAATTACAGCACTAGCCGGGCAAATGTATTGACCTGGGCCCTGCTAGCTCAAAAGAGTGCGTTCGAGAGCGATGTGGCCCTGCTACCAGATCTGACTTTAAATTAGGTATCAAATCACATAATCCAATGAAATATTACTAGCTAGAAGAAATGAATTGTGTGTGAAAGTGCCAGGCTCCGTAATAATTAGGAGAAAGAGGCGGGCATTAGATGTGGCTAGACCAGTGGTTCCCAACGTGGGCCCCACGCCCCACAGGGGGGCAATTTGATTTTTAATGGGGGCAATTGGAACCTTGTTAATTGTTCATCTTTACAGTACAGGATGGGGTTTTGAGCAGAGTCTCTGTGTTGACACACAATACATGATTACAATGTGAAGTCTATCAGTGGGAATCTTGAATCTCTGCTTCACTGACCAGCTTCCCCTTTGGATCCAGTTTGCTGGCAAGAACCCTGTGCATGGTTCATTAAAAGCATTCACACTTAATTTACAACGGTTGTAAAACTGGAAGGCCAGGACAAATTGTATATCCCAGATCAGAGATAACTGACGATGTTGCACATCCAGTTATACAAATCACAGAGGAAATACATTTTCTCCTAAATGCAAGCTGTGCTAACACAGAATGGACTTGCATTCTGCACACATAATGTGTTTCACTA
This sequence comes from Diadophis punctatus similis, assembly GCA_023053685.1. Classification (NCBI taxonomy): domain Eukaryota; kingdom Metazoa; phylum Chordata; class Lepidosauria; order Squamata; family Dipsadidae; genus Diadophis; species Diadophis punctatus. Next base: position 2,025,698 of record JALIGW010000048.1, read on the forward strand.
TAATACATACTTTTTATTAAAGAGCAAATTGGGTTATTTTTAAAAGGAAAGCAAAGTATTGTAAGAGACATGATGACAGGAATCATTTCAGGCAAGCCACAGTTTTTGCCCTAAAACTTGGCACATTTTTTCCAATAATTTGTTCATAAGCAATTGAAGAGATTCTGTACCTGTCCTCATTTTGGAACACGGCTTTAAAAATCAGAATTTTCTGATTAATTTTCTCGAATAATCTGGACTTGATGTTGACAAGTCCACATTTTCAATTAATATGAGGAAAGACATTTGACATATAGATAATAAGAGAAGAACATGGCTTTGGAATATTAAAATGTCTTTAAAATGGTACGTTGTCCTACCTGAACGTCCATTCTCGTAGGTGTGGAGCTATCATCCAGCGTGGGTTACATCACGTCTCTCAACCAATAGGACTGAGTCTTTTGTTAAGGTAATTCTGCCTCTGTGTGCAAGACCCGCTTTTGACGAAGGCGAATCACCGACTCACGTGGTCACCGCTGAACTCTCTTGGATCTGATGAAAAAAACAACTGGTACCCCCGTCCCACCCTATCCCCAGCCTAACCGTAACAATGGTAATAAAACTATAACAAGAACTTATCACCCCGGGACCCCTAACTGAACGGGAGGGTCTGGATGATAGCTCCACACCTACGAGAATGGACGTTCAGGTAGGACAACGTACCATTCTCCATAGTGGGTGGAGCTATCATCCAGCGTGGGACATACCAAAGCCTGGTGTCCCGAGGGAGGGAGATTAATGGTGTTCCCGGGGTTCAGATGGCAGAACCCTCTGTAGGACCCTGCGGCCAAAGGCCGCGTCTGAGGAGGCAAATGAATCTATTTTGTAATGCCTAACGAAAGAAGAGGGAGTTGCCCACGAGGCCGCCCTGCAGATCTCCTCCATGGGGGCCTGAGCGGCCCAGGCCGCGGAGGTGGCCGCGCTCCTAGTGGAGTGGGCTGTGATCCCGGATGGGCAGGGTTTGGCCGACAGTTCGTATGCCTTAGCAATGGCTGCTCGGATCCACCGCCCCACCGTAGCTGACGAGGCCTTGTGCCCCATGGACGATGGAAGGAAGGAAACGAATAGGGCCTCCGATCTGCGCCATTCCTTGGTGCGTTTCAGGTAAATACGGAGAGCCCGGCGAACGTCCAGTGAACGCCACTGTCGTTCCAAGGGTAGGGTGGGACGGGGGTAGAAACTGGGTAGAACGAGTTCCTGGGCTCTGTGGAACCAGGAATTAACTTTAGGAAGGAAGGTTGGATCTAACCTAAGGACCACCTTGTCCGGGAAAAAAACACACAAGTCGGATCGAGCTGACAGGGCCGCTATCTCAGAGATCCGACGAGCTGAAGTTATGGCCACCAGGAAGGCCACCTTCTGTGTTAGATAGCGAAGGGAGGTGGTCCTGAGAGGCTCGTAAGGAGCGCCCGTCAGGGAGTTAAGGACCAGGGACAGGTCCCAGGTAGGGAAGCGATGGACTACTGGGGGTCTACGTGAGGAAGCTCCCCTTAGGAAAAGCTTGAGTAATGGGTGATGGGAGAGAGAAGGCAGGCTGCCACAAGACAGAACTGAAGAAAGTGCTGCCACCTGCCGCCGGAGCGTGTTGGCTGACAAACCCTTGTCGAAGCCATCTCTGAGGAATCCTAGGACATGCCCTACTGAGTTGGAAGTGGGTGAGCATCCCGCTGTCTGGCACCAGGCACAAAAGGTGCGCCAGGTGGCTGAATAGATGCGTTCCGTTGAAGGGCGCCTGGAGTCTAGGATGAGTTCGATGGCCCCGGAAGGAATGTGTCGGTTGACTAGGGTGCTCCGCTCAACCGCCACACGGTCAGTTGAAGCCAGCGCGGTTCTGGATGGTTTATCTCCCCCTGGCTGAGCATGGATCTGGTCACAGGAAGGTGCCAGGGGGGGCAAACTGATAAGGTCAGAATGTCCGCAAACCAAGTCCGGCGAGGCCAGTGAGGAGCCAGTAGAAGAACTTCCGCCTTCTCTGCTATGATCTTGCGTAGTACCCGGGGAATCAGAGCCAGTGGAGGAAAGGCGTAAAGTAGTCCCGGAGGCCACCGGCACCGTAGGGCATCTGTTCCCTCCGCTTCCGGGCATTGGAACCTGGTGAAGAATCTGGGCAGTTGTGTGTTCTCCCTGGTGGCGAACAGGTCCACTAGAGGGGTTTTGAACCGCTGAGACATCTGGAGGAATAGGTCGGGATGGAGCCTCCATTCCGTCTGGTCTATCAAGGAGCGGCTCAGCCAGTCCGCCTGCGTGTTGGCCTCCCCGGAGATGTGTTCCGCCACGATGGAGAGCAGATGACTCTCTGCCCAGGAGCCCAGAGCCCAGGCCTCGTCCATGAGGGCGCGGGAATGTGTGCCCCCCTGCCTGTTGACATGCGCCTTGGCCGTGGTGTTGTCCGTTAGGACCAGTATGTGACGGCCCTGGACTAGGGCTTTGAAGCTCAGTAAGGCTAGCCTGATGGCTCGCAGTTCTAGTAGGTTGATGGGAAGTGAAACCTCCTGGGGGGACCAGAGGCCCTGGGCGACTGCTGTTTCCAGGTGAGCTCCCCATCCCTTCAGGCTGGCATCGGTGGTAAGTATGAGCCTGGAAGGTTCGAGGAAGAGGCATCCTTGGAGCAACGAAGGAGATTTCCACCAGCGGAGCGACTGGCAGACCGACTGCGGCACCAGGATTTTCGCCGGGGAGGAGCCCCGTCCGGTCTTCTGAAAAGGTAAGAGGAGCCATTGCAAGTCCCTGGAATGCAGGCGAGTCCAGGGGACTATGTTGATGGCTGAAATCATCTTCCCCAGGAGAGTGGAGAGCTGGCGAAGGGGAACCCTACGACATCGCAAGACCATGGAGACTAGTTCAAGGATACTATCCACGCGGTCCTGGGATAGGAAGACCCTACACTGTTGGGAGTCGATGATGGCGCCCAGGTGAATGAGAGAGGTACTCGGGGACAGGCGGCTCTTCTCCAGGTTGATGGAGAATCCGAGGTGTCGAAAGGTGGAAAGGGTTACCTCGACATCGCGGACCGCCTGCTCAAGGGAGGAGGCCAGGATAAGGATGTCGTCTAAGTAGCAGTATACACGGACTGGAATGGTTCTGAGGTGAGCCGCTAGGGCCGCCACTACCTTGGTGAATACCCGGGGAGCGGAGGATAAGCCGAAGGGAAGGGCTCTGTATTGGTAGTGAACTCCCCCATAACAGAACCTGAGGAATTGTTGATGCTCAGGTAGTATGGGTATGTGGAGGTAGGCCTCCGTGAGGTCAATGGAGGCTAGGAGGTCGTCCCTCCGAACGCACGCCAGGATGGACTGGAGCGAGTGCATCTTGAACCGTCGGTATCGAATGTGACGGTTCAGTCTTTTAAGGTCTAGAATGGCTCTCCACCCTCCCGAGTTCTTGGGGACTACAAATAGAATGGAGTAGAACCCCTGCCCAATTTGGTCCTTCGGTACCTGTTCGATGGCTCGAATTTCCCGGAGGTGCGAGATGGCATTGCTCATGAGAATTCGTTTAGAAGGTCTGTTGGAAACTGGGCTACGGATAAAGAAACTCGGGGGGGTGGAGAGAAACTCCAAGGAGAGGCCGAATTTTAGCGTCTCCTTGACCCAAGAATCGGAGGTGATCTCCTCCCACCGGTCGGCAAAGTGTAGAAGGCGGCCGCTGATGGGGAGATCGTCCGACGGCTCACTTAGTGCGTCTGTAGGGACGACCCCCTCCCCCTCTAAAGGGCCGTCTGGCTTGCCTCCCCCTGAAGGCCCTGTCCTGAGGAAATCGTTGGCGATTCCCGAACTGATTCCCGTACTGACCTTGTGGTCGCTGAGGGTAGGAGGGGGGTGGGTCAGGTTGTCTGAAAGGACGCCTGGGATAGGGGGCTGGTCTTGAAGCTCCTCTGCGTTGGTTAGAAGGGAGGATTTTCCTTTTGTCCTTAGTTTCTACGAGGATGGGATCCAACGAAGCGCCGAACAGTTGGGCGCCGTCGAAGGTCGAGGTGGCAAGGCGCCATTTAAGCTTGATGTCCGCTTGCCAAGACCGAAGCCAGTGTAATCTTCTTACCACCACCGAGGCCCCCATTGCTCTCAACGCGAATCGGGCCGATTGAAGAGTGGCGTCTGCCGAGTAGCGTGCTGCCGCCAGAAGTTTGTTAATGTCCCGGTGTGCCCGTGTTTCGGACTGAGGCAAGCGTTCCTGAAGATCCCGAAGCCATAGCAGTGATGTGCGGGAGAAGAAAGAGGCCGACGTGGAGGCCCGTACCGCCCAAGCCACTGCCAGATAGGTGCGATGGAGTGCCAGTTCCGCCTTCTTGTCCTCCGGTCGAAGGAGGTCCGCGGAATCTGCGGGCAAGGTCGGTACTGCGAAGTGCGCCAGGACTGGGGCGTCCACGGGTGGAACCTGAAGGGCTGGAAAAATATCTGAACCAATGTTAAAGTAGCGTCTATCCAGAGCCGATGGAGCGGGGCCCGTGACAGGGGTGGTCCATTGTGAGCGTACGGCCTGTACAAAGTACGGGGGGCAAGGAACGACTTGGGCCTCCGGAGCACTTTCCGAAAATAAGGGATCAATTTGGGAATCATCTGCCGGATTAGTTGTTTCAGTGGGCCCCCATTTGGAGGCGTTACGCGCCTTGAATAAGAGTGACTTAAATAAACTGGGGTGAAACAGTCCGGTGGTAGGAGGGGGGTCAGGGGCCAATCCCTCGTCCTCGGACAGTTCCAGGTCTGGGCCTGTCCCTTCCCCGGAGACTTCCTCTTGAGAGGTGGCCTGTGGTTGGTTCCCCTGGGTCCCCGCATACCAATAGTAGTGATCATCATTAGGTTGGGATGCTGCAGCAGTGGGAACGGGCCCGCCCCCTTGGTATGCTTGGGTAGGTAGCTGCATGAGTTGCAGACATTCTGATACCCTGTCTCTAACCTCTGCCTGAATTATAGCTTGGACCGTGGGGTCCTGAAGGTAGGCTGGGGTATCTGGTCGAAGGCCAGCTGCAGTAGGGGTGAAAGTGGCTGATGGCCTAGATGCCGCCCTAGTAGAGGCTACCTCCCTCATCTGAGAAACAGCTCCCTGTTCCCAGATGTCTGCATCTGTGAGAGGTAGATCCCTGGCGTCTAGGGATGAGGAATCCCCAAAATCTTCTGATCTGGGGGGCTCAGGGTGGATAACCAGGTCAGAAGGGCCTGGATTATTCCTAGCAGCTTTGTTGCAAATCTTTTTTAAAGCCCTGTCTCTGCGAGATTCATCTCTAGTAGGGGCTTTGGCCTTTGATTTCAGCTCCCTGCTTTTGCCCTTCCTGGATTCCTGGTCTTCCCTGCCCTGGGAGGGTAAGGTCAGCTCTGGAGGTGAATCAGCCTCCTCAATTTCCCCTTGTTTCTTATTTGCAGCTGCCATGTTAATGGAAGAGCTTCCGGTACCTGAGGAGTGAGAAGGAAGAACGGTAAGCCCCTCCCTTTTTGGCGGGAATTTTAACCGCCGGGAAAATGGCGGCCGCGGTGGTGTTTGGCCTTTAACAGCCGATCCACTTCTTCCATCATTGGCCTTAAGGTGCTGCCTCCGGAGGAGAATCCTTTTAATCTGGCCGATCTTGCTTTTAAAATGATTGAAAACGCGGCTTCTGTGGCTGCTGCCGCTTGCGCCGGCCATTAGGCCTACTGCGCATGCGTGAGGGAGCTATTCCGGACCTGCTGTAATGGCGCCGATTTTAAACTTGTAAGGAGGCCGGGCGCCGATGCTCTAGGCTGTGGGGAGCAGGCCGGTTGGGCAGCGGGCGGAAGAAGCCCGATTGCTGCCCTGGGAGTCGGCTCGAATAATTCAGGATCCTGGTGACTCCCTGGCTGTGGTGGTCCAGTTACTGGGATCCCGGTCACCTGGGGCGTGGGCGGGAACGCGGCTCAACCGCCTCGCAGCGAGCCCGTACGCTGCATATGGAGGCGAGGGTGACCGGGCTAGGACCACGTTGGCCGCTTGGACTGAATTGAGTCCGGATGCAAGCGGCGGACAGCCTGCGGCGAGAGCCAGGCTCCCTATTGCCGCTGCCTCTCGAGCCTGGAGAAGGTGGGGGTGGAAGGGGGGGGAAGGGGGAATACTTACGATTTGCTGCAAGGAAAGAAATTCGTTATTCTTCCCTCTATAGTGGATGAGGCTATCAGGAGATGGGTGACCACACGTCCTCTTTGGTGTCCAGACTGAGTCAAAAAGCGGGTCTTGCACACAGAGGCAGAATTACCTTAACAAAAGACTCAGTCCTATTGGTTGAGAGACGTGATGTAACCCACGCTGGATGATAGCTCCACCCACTATGGAGAATGTGTCTTTCTCTCAAAAGGTGTACAGATCTTAATCATTTTGTTGGAAGAGCATAAAGTTTGTTCTCCAACAGATTCTCTAAATAATATTATTTTCTTTCACACAAAAAAATAGGCTTAGGATACTAATCTGATGCTATTTCTATGATGTTAAAATTTTATTTATTATAATCATTTCAAACCACTGATCATTCTTATGTTACAGCCATCCAAAGAAGGCACGGTGAACTAGATGCCTCTGGGAAAGCAGAGCCGACAATTGTGGCAAAGTCCAAAGACCAGTGGTGAAATTCAAAAAATTTCCCTGCCGGTTCTGTGGGCATGGCTTGGTGGGGGGTCATGTGACTGGGTGGGTGTGGCCAACTTTTTTTTTACCGGTAGTTAAAAAATGCTAAAAAGTTTTTAAAAGTTCTGACAATCAGCTGTGACAATCAGCTGTGCCCGCGATCGTCGTAACCTTTTTTTGTTAGCATTTAAAAGCATTTTACTATCTATTCGCCAGAACCGGTAGTAAAAAATGCTTCTAAAAAGTACGCATCCCCAAAAAAGGTTCCAACGATCGCACTGCCGGAACCTTTTTAAAAAACTTTTTAAAAGCATTTTTTTACTATCTGCTCAGGCGAACCGACCCGAACCAGTAGCATTTCACCCCTGCAAGACCCAATAAGTAGACCAGTTTTGGGGAATCTTCTCCAAAAAAAAGCAGTAGATAATTCTGCACCCACTCTGGGCAGCTCCTCCTCCTGAGGAGACCACAGGGCATCAGTCTTTCATGAGCTTGAGTGCCAGGAGACATCTTGCTCACAACCACTGCAGAGGCTTTTAAAGGAGTCTTGCTTTAATTGTCCTGCTTCAGTTCAATTGTTTGAACTAAATTGTTCAAATGTTTCTTTCAGTTATTGACTCACACATAGTTGGTATGCTATTTTTCAGCTTGCTCAAAGTCAAGAGATAAGAGCATGGAAACCAACTCAGAGTCTTAGGTGCTTGCTTGAATGAATTGCTTTCAAATAGGAGCACACCAAAAAATAGTCCAGAATCAATCTAATGTTCCAAGAGCTGGGTCAGAGTTGCCTGCCAGTCCTATGGGTCAGAGCAAGGGTTCTCAATCTTGGCAACCCCTGGACTAGAGGACACAAACAGGGATGCCATACAAGAGCCAGAGACCAGATGTTGCTTCCAAGCAAAGGGAGCATGGGTCAGACCTGCTTCTTAAATGAGGCTGCAACCAGCTGTTATCAATCAAGAGATTTACTCCCTTGCTTGGCCAGAAGACTAATAGAATGATGTCCCTCTGCCCTTCCCTCTATTGGGGGGGGGAGGTCTGATGTCATGAAATTCACCTGAATCCTACAGCTGCTCCTGTGTTTGATCAGCCTCAGATAATTCTTAGTTCTGTGTCTTCTGAGGCTGACATCCTACAAGTTCTGCTGGCGCCTTTTCCTCAATGTCTGGGTTCTGGGCCATGACAGACACTAGGTTCACAAGCTTCACCTTCTAATCACTTTTGGAAATTAAAGTTATTTGGAACAATAAGTGTGAAAAGTCACCTGGGTGAGTTTAGCTTCAACACTGAACAAAAGAAAAATTGCAAATTTAATTACATAAAAAATAAAATCAATAGCAAAAAGGTAAATAAGATGTTGATCTAAGAAAACTACAAATGGATTAAGGGTCCAGTTAAATTTGAAATATTTACCTCTACTATAAGATTTTGGAATTGACTATTAAAAAAATAGCTTTCTGATGGGAACCAGACTTATTTTGATTACCTTGGCTCAAAGCAAAGATAAGTATCTTTAATTTTTTTAGAAACTGGACATTAGGAGCGAATTAAAAATTATAAGAAGAAGGGGGAGGGAACTACAAGCCAGTTTTTGATGTCAGTTAGTTGGGATTTACAAAATGACACAAAATGTCATTAACAAGGGAAATATTAAAGGAGAACTTTGAAGAATGGAGCCAGAAATTAGAAGTTACAATATTAACCCAGTGTCAGTAATAATGTCTGATTCTATGGATAGATTATGTCCAAAAGATCTCAATGAGGGAATGACAGATATGGAACATTTTTTTCCTGACAAGATAACTGCTGAAAGTGGAATTACAAATGATAGGCCAAAATAATGATTTGGAAAAGGGTGCTTTGCTTTATTGAATATACAAAAGAAATTGCCTGAAGTTTTAAAAATTAAAGAGGGAATACAAATGCCAAACCAAAGGAAAATGTTTTCTTATTGGATTCAAAAAAGAGGCTTGTTGTTTTCTTTATTATATTCTTTTTCTCTTTTTTTCCTTGCCCTTTTTGGTATTAGTTTTTGTCTTAGTTTTCACTATTGTAACCAAAATCCTTTGATCAAAAATTATGTATCATTGATTATTCTTTTGTTATATATAAGTGGTAATTTGCAGGCACGGGCACGGCAATAAAGTAAATCAATACTGTGCTTTCCAAGTATAACCAGTGGCGTCCTGCTGGCATGGAATTCTCCAAATGGCATCTGATTACTTTTCAATGCATGCACTATATTTACTTACTGAGCTTGTTATACTGCTAACCGTTATTGTCTCTCAGCAGCATGCACTAAGATAAAATTTATATTTTTGGATTGATTTGTTTTATTTAAAATGGGGGGGGGATCTAAGCACTTTGTTCAGATTTCTGCTGCTCGTCAGAAATCAGAGTATTCTATAAAAAGTGTGCTTCTGTCTAGTAAAGCTTTAATAAGTGAAGAATTACAGATTTTGAAATACATTTTAAGAAAATATATCCTGATAGAACTGTCAACTTCCATTAATGATAATTCCTAATAACCATGCCATGATACCAATCTTGAAAGACCATTATAGTGATCTCAAGCCAAATAGGTTGCTGAATGCCCAATTATAGGAAGAACATATGACCCCACAAAAAAGGCGCCAGGCTTTGAACTACGTCAGCAATGGACAATCCTGAATAGGATTCGCATCTCGTTCTCTGTATAAATGGGGCAAAGCATCCTCCCCTCAATGTGCCTGAAGGGTCCCACATCAAACTGTAGATCACATTGTGACTGGTTGTGAGCTGAGGGCCTATACCGGCCCAGTAGCAATAGCAATTAAGACTTATATACTGCTTCACAGTGCTTTACAGCCCTCTCTAAGCAGTTTACAGAGTCAGCCTATCCCCCCCACACACAACCATCTGGGTCCTCGTTTTATCCACCTCGGAAGGATGAAAGGATGAGTCAACCTTGAGCCTGGTAAGATTTGAACTGCCAAATTGCAGGCAGCCAACAGTCAGTAGAAATAGCCTGCAGTACTGCACTCTAACCACTGCGCCACCTCAGGTCTTATCTGATTTTTTAAAAATATAATTTGAACATAGATCTTTTTAACATTTATTTTTTATTGGGTTCCATTAACCTAGCTGAAATGTTAAAAGCTATTGCTAGTCCATGTATAATATGCCGTACGCTAAATAAATAGTGTTCTCAAGTTCAATGTCACCAGAGCCTAAGGCCAGTTGCTCACGCCAAAAACGAATAGATATTTAGAGTGGACAAAGTCTGCACCAAGCTTTGTGTAACGTTCTCTCTGCATTCTCAGATAGGGTCACAGCTACCAGCCTATGCCAATAAAGGACATTTTGTGCCATAGAAGCAATTTGGAATTCAAACAATACATGGCACCTTTCCTATGAATATGCATCAATTATGAAGTCAGATACATACATGTTTGTTCTCCATAGACCAGCATTCACTTGCAGATAATTGGAACCACATTTTTCTCTATGAAGAACCATTTCAATACTCATACTGTATTGCACGCACACTGTATTTATCACAAAGGAAAATATCTCTGAATTTAAGACAACCCTCCTGTCTTTAAACCTTCATTAACATTAACAAAAAAAAGTTATAAACGGATTTTTAAAAATTCTGTACTCTGTCCAATTTCCCTTGCTAGCTACAGTTGTCAGTTCCCAAAGAAACCTACCCTGTATATTGTTTTTTGGAACAACTGTGAACATGTGATCCAGATAGACAGATGGGTGGGCAGGCAAACATGTACATAAATGGCCATTTCACACACACACCTAAAAAAATGACCAAGACCAAAAGTCAAAATTAACTGAAATGGTACGTTGTCCTACCTGAACGTCCATTCTCGTAGGTGTGGAGCTATCATCCAGGATGGGTTACATCACGTCTCTCAACCAATAGGACTGAGTCTTTTTGTTAAGGTAATTCTGCCTCTGTGTGCAAGGCCCGCTTTTGACGAAGGCGACTCACGTGGTCACCGCTGAAATCTCTTGGATCTGATGAAAAAACAACTGGAACCCTGTCCCACCCTATCCCCAACATAACCGTAACAATGGTAATAAAACTATAACAACAACTTATCACCCCGGGACCCCTAACTGAACGGGAGGGTCTGGATGATAGCTCCACACCTACGAGAATGGACGTTCAGGTAGGACAACGTACCATTCTCCATAGTGGGTGGAGCTATCATCCAGGATGGGACATACCAAAGCCTGGTGTCCCGAGGGAGGGAGATTAATGGTGTTCCCGGGGTTCAGACGGTAGAACCCTCTGTAGAACCCTGCGGCCGAAGGCCGCGTCTGAGGAGGCAAATGAATCTATTTTGTAATGCCTAACGAAAGAAGAGGGGGTTGCCCACGAGGCCGCCCTGCAGATCTCCTCCATGGGGGCCTGAGAGGCCCAGGCCGCGGAGGTGGCCGCGCTCCTAGTGGAGTGGGCTGTGATCCCGGATGGACAGGGTTTGGCCGACAGTTCGTATGCCTTAGCAATGGCTGCTCGGATCCACCGCCCCACCGTAGCTGACGAGACCTTGTGCCCCATGGACGATGGAAGGAAGGAAACGAATAGGGCCTCCGACCTGCGCCATTCCTTGGTGCGGTTCAGGTAAATACGGAGTGCCCGGCGAACGTCCAGTGAATGCCACTGTCGTTCCAGGGGTCGGGAGGGATGGGAGTAGAAACTGGGTAGAACGAGTTCCTGGGCTCTGTGGAACCAGGAATTCACTTTAGGAAGGAAGGATGGATCTAACCTAAGGACCACCTTGTCCGGGAAAAAAACACACAAGTCGGATCGGGCTGACAGGGCCGCTATCTCTGAGATCCGACGAGCTGAAGTTATGGCCACCAGGAAGGCCACCTTCTGTGTTAGATAGCGAAGGGAGGTGGTCCTGAGAGGCTCGTAAGGAGCGCCCGTCAGGGAGTTAAGGACCAGGGACAGGTCCCAGGTAGGGAAGCGATGGACTACTGGGGGTCTACGTGTGGAAGCTCCCCTTAGGAAAAGCTTGAGTAATGGGTGATGGGAGAGAGAAGGCAGGCTGCCGCAAGACAGAACTGAAGAAAGTGCCGCCACCTGCCGCTGGAGTGTGTTGGCCGACAAACCCTTGTCGAAGCCATCTCTGAGGAATCCTAGGACATGCCCTACTGAGTTGGAAGTGGGAGAGCATCCCGCTGTCTGGCACCAGGCACAAAAGGTGCGCCAGGTGGCCGAATAGATGCGTTCCGTTGAAGGACGCCTGGAGTCTAGGATGAGTTCGATGGCCCCGGAAGGGATGTGTCGGTTGACTAGGGTGCTCCGCTCAACCGCCACACGGTCAGTTGAAGCCAGCGCGGTTCTGGATGGTTTATCTCCCCCTGGCTGAGCATGGATCTGGTCACAGGAAGGTGCCAGGGGGGGCAAACTGATAAGGTCAGAATGTCCGCAAACCAAGTCCGGCGAGGCCAGTGAGGAGCCAGTAGGAGAACTTCCGCCTTCTCTGCTATGATCTTGCGTAGTACCCGGGGGATCAAAGCCAGTGGGGGGAAGGCGTATAGTAGTCCCGGAGGCCACCGGCACCGTAGGGCATCTGTTCCCTCCGCTTCCGGGCAATGGAACCTGGTGAAGAATCTGGGCAGTTGAGCGTTCTCCCTGGTGGCGAACAGGTCCACTAGAGGGGTTTTGAACCTCTGGGACATCTGGTGGAATATGTCGGGATGGAGCCTCCATTCCGTCTGGTCTATCAAGGAGCGGCTCAGCCAGTCCGCCTGCGTGTTGGCCTCCCCGGAGATGTGTTCCGCCACTATGGAGAGCAGATGACTCTCTGCCCAGGTGCCCAGAGCCCAGGCCTCGTCCATGAGGGCGCGGGAATGGGTGCCCCCCTGCCTGTTGACATGCGCCTTGGCCGTGGTGTTGTCCGTTAGGACCAGTATGTGACGGCCCTGGACTAGGGCTTCGAAGCTCAGCAAGGCTAGCCTGATGGCTCGCAATTCTAGTAAGTTGATGGGGAGTGAAACCTCCTGGGGGGACCAGAGGCCCTGGGTGACTGCGGTTTCCAGGTGAGCTCCCCATCCCTTCAGGCTGGCATCGGTGGTAAGTATGAGCCTGGAAGGTTCGAGGAAGAGGCATCCTTGGAGCAACGAAGGAGATTTCCACCAGCGGAGCGACTGGCAGACCGACTGCGGCACCAGGATTTTCGCCGGGGAGGAGCCCCGTCCGGTCTTCTGAAAAGGTAAGAGGAGCCATTGCAAGTCCCTGGAATGCAGGCGAGTCCAGGGGACTATGTTGATGGCTGAAATCATCTTCCCCAGGAGAGTGGAGAGCTGGCGAAGGGGAACCCTACGACATCGCAAGACCATGGAGACTAGTTCAAGGATACTATCCACGCGGTCCTGGGATAGGAAGACCCTACACTGTTGGGAGTCGATGATGGCGCCCAGGTGAATGAGAGAGGTACTGGGGGACAGACGGCTCTTCTCCAGGTTGATGGAGAATCCGAGGTGTCGAAAGGTGGAAAGGGTTACCTCAACATCGCGGACCGCCTGCTCAAGGGAAGAGGCCAGGATAAGTATGTCGTCTAAGTAGCAGTATACTCGGACTGGAATGGTTCTGAGGTGTGCCGCTAGGGCCGCCACTACCTTGGTGAATACCCGGGGAGCGGAGGATAGGCCGAAGGGAAGGGCTCTGTATTGGTAGTGAACTCCACCGTAGCAGAACCTGAGGAATTGTTGATGCTCAGGTAAGATGGGTATGTGGAGGTAGGCCTCCGTGAGGTCAATGGAGGCTAGGAGGTCGCCCCTCCGAACGCACGCCAGGATGGACTGGAGTGAGTGCATCTTGAACCGTCAGTATCGAATGTGACGGTTCAGTCTTTTAAGGTCTAGAATGGCTCTCCACCCTCCCGAGTTCTTGGGGACTACAAATAGAATGGAGTAGAACCCCTGCCCAATTTGGTCCTCCGGTACCTGTTGGATGGCTCGAATTTCCCGTAGGTGTGAGATGGCATTGCTCATGAGAACTCGTTTAGAAGGTCTGTTGGAAACTGGGCTACGGATAAAGAAACTCGGGGGGGGGGGTGGAGAGAAATTCCAAGGAGAGGCCGAATTTTAGCGTCTCCTTGACCCAAGAATCGGAGGTGATCTCCTCCCACCGGTCAGCGAAGTGTAGAAGGCGACCGCCGATGGGGAGATCGTCCGACGGCTCACTTAGTGCGTCTATAGGGACGACCCCCTCCCCCTCTAAAGGGCCGTCTGGCTTGCCTCCCCCTGAAGGCCCTGTCCTGGGGAAATCATTGGCGATTCCCGAACTGATTCCCGTACTGACCTTGTGGTCGCTGAGGGTAGGAGGGGGGTGGGTCAGGTTGTCTGAAAGGACGCCTGGGATAGGGGGCTGGTCTTGAAGCTCCTCTGCGTTGGTTAGAAGGAAGAATTTTCCTTTTGTCCTTAGTTTCTACGAGGATGGGATCCAACGATGCGCCGAACAGTTGGGCTCCGTCAAAGGTCGAGGTGGCAAGGCGCCATTTAAGCTTGATGTCCGCTTGCCAAGACCGAAGCCAGTGTAGTCTTCTTACCACCACCGAGGCCCCCATTGCTCTCGATGCGAATCGGGCCGATTGAAGAGTGGCGTCTGCCGAGTAGCGTGCTGCCGCCAGAAGTTTGTTAATGTCCCGGTGTGCCCGTGTTTCGGACTGAGGCAAGCGTTCCTGAAGATCCCGAAGCCATACCAGTGATGTGCGGGAGAAGAAGGAGGCCGACGTGGAGGCCCGTACGGCCCAAGCCGCTGCCAGATAGGTGCGATGGAGTGCCAGTTCCGCCTTCTTGTCCTCCGGTCGCAGGAGGTCCACGGAGTCTGCGGGCAAGGTCGGCACTGCGAAGTGCGCCAGGACTGGGGCGTCCACGGGTGGAACCTGGAACAATATCTGAACCAATGTTAAAGTAGCGTCTGTCCAGAGCCGATGGAGCGGGGCCCGTGACAGGGGTGGTCCATTGTGAGCGTACGGCCTGTACAAAGTACGGGGGGCAAGGAACGACTTGGGCCTCCGGAGCACTTTCCGAAAATAAGGGATCAATTTGGGAATCATCTGCCGGATTAGTTGTTTCAGTGGGTCCCCATTTGGAGGCGTTACGCGCCTTGAATAAGAGTGACTTAAATAAGCTGGGGTGAAACAGTCCGGTGGTAGGAGGGGGGTCAGGGGCCAATCCCTCGTCCTCGGACAGTTCCAGGTCTGGGCCTGTCCCTTCCCCGGAGACTTCCTCTTGGGAGGTGGTCTGTGGTTGGTTCCCCTGGGTCCCCGCATACCAATCGTAGTAATCATCATTAGGTTGGGATGCTGCAGCAGTGGGAACGGGCCCGCCCCCTTGGTATGCTTGGGTAGGTAACTGCATTAGTTGCAGACATTCTGATACCCTGTCTCTAACTTCTGCCTAAATTATAGCTTGGACTGTGGGGTCCTGAAGGTAGGCTGGGGTATCTGGTCGAAGGCCAGCTGCAGTAGGGGTGAAAGTGGCTGATGGCCTAGATGCCGCCCTAATGGTGGCTACCTCCCTCATCTGAGAAACAGCTCCCTGTTCCCAGATGTCTGCATCTGCGAGAGGTAAATCCCTGGCGTCCAGGGATGAGGAATCCCCAAAATCCTCTGATCTGGGGGGCTCAGGGTAGATAACCAGGTCGGAAGGGCCCGGATTATTCCTAGCACCTTTGTTGCAAATCTTTTTTAAAGCCCTGTCTCTGCGAGATTCATCTCTAGTAGGGGCTTTGGCCTTTGATTTCAGCTCCCTGCTTTTGCCCTTCCTGGATTCCTGGTCTTCCCTGCCCTGGGAGGGTAAGGTCAGCTCTGGAGGTGAATCAGCCTCCTCAATCTCCCCTTGTTTCTTATTTGCAGCTGCCATGTTAATGGAAGAGCTTCCGGTACCTGAGGAGTGAGAAGGAAGAACGGTAAGCCCCTCCCCTTTTGGCGGGAATTTTAACCGCCGGGAAAATGGCGGCCGCGGTGGTATTTGGCCTTTAACAGCCGATCCACTTCTTCCATCATTGGCCTTAAGGTGCTGCCTCCGGAGGAGAATTCTTTTAATCTGGCCGATCTTGCTATTAAGATGATTGAAAACGCGGCTTCTGTGGCTGTTGCCGCTTGCGCCGGCCATTAGGACTGCTGCGCATGCGTGAGGGAGCTATTCCGGTCCTGCTGCAATGGCGCCGATTTTAAATTTGCAACGAGGCCGGGCGCCGATGCTCTAGGCTGTGGGAAGCAGGCCGGTTGGGCAGCGGGCGGAAGAAGCCCGATTGCTGCCCTGGGAGTCGGCTCGAATTGTTCAGGTTCCTGGGGACTCCCTGGCTGTGGGGGGGTCCAGTTAAGGAGGTCCCGGTCACCTGGGGCGTGGGCGGGAACGCGGCTCAACCGAGCCCGTACGCTGCATAGGGAGGCGAGGGTGACCGGGCTAGGACCACGTTGGCCGCTTGGACTTAATTATGTCCGGATGTAAGCGGCAGACAGCCTGCGGCGAGAGCCAGGCTCCCTATTGCCGCTGCCTCTCGAGCCTGGAGGGGGGGAGGAGGGGGGGGAGGGGAATACTTACGTTTGCTGCAAGGAAAGAAATTCGTTAGTCTTCCCTCTATAATGGATGTGGCTATCAGGAGATGGGTGACCACACGTCCTCTTTGGTGTCCAGACTAAGTCAAAAAGCGGGCCTTGCACACAGAGGCAGAATTACCTTAACAAAAAGACTCAGTCCTATTGGTTGAGAGACGTGATGTAACCCATCCTGGATGATACGTACGCTAAATAAATAGTGTTCTCAAGTTCAATGTCACCAAAGCCTAAGGCCAGTTGCTCACGCCAAAAACGAATAGATATTTAGAGTGGACAAAGTCTGCACCAAGCTTTGTGTAACATTCTCTCTGCATTCTCAGATAGGGTCACAGCTACCAGCCTATGCCAATAAAGGACATTTTGTGTCATAGAAGCAATTTGGAATTCAAACAATACATGGCACCTTTCCTATGAATATGCATCAATTATGAAGTCAGATACATACATGTTTGTTCTCCATAGACCAGCATTCACTTGCAGATAATTGGAACCACATTTTTCTCTATGAAGAACCATTTCAATACTCATACTGTATTGCACGCACACTGTATTTATCACAAAGGAAAATATCTCTGAATTTAAGACAACCCTCCTGTCTTTAAACCTTCATTAACATTAACAAAAAAAAGTTATAAACGGATTTTTAAAAATTCTGTACTCTGTCCAATTTCCCTTGCTAGCTACAGTTGTCAGTTCCCAAAGAAACCTACCCTGTATATTGTTTTTTGGAACAACTGTGAACATGTGATCCAGATAGACAGATGGGTGGGCAGGCAAACATGTACATAAATGGCCATTTCACACACACACCTAAAAAAATGACCAAGACCAAAAGTCAAAATTAACTGAAATGATCGACTGAAATAAATTAGCATAAAATAAGGCATGTCATTTGTAAATTTATTTATTTATTTATTTATTTATTTATTTATTTATTTATTTATTTATTTATTTATTTATTTATTTATTTATTTATTTATTGTTTTTATAGGCCGCCCAACTCCTGCAGGACTCTGGGCGGCTTACAACATGAAGATTGAGCTTCCTTAGCCAATACAAATATTGCCTAATCTTCAATCTCTCTTTTGAACACACAAGTTCATGAACAAACTATAGACACTGTGAAAGAAAACATGAAGTTCTGCATTACTGTGTAGTAAGTCCCACTGCAACGTGTAAATTGTGTTTCAGAAACCATATGAAACAACGGGATAAATTCATTCTGAACATGGATCATTCAGAACCACAATGTAGGTGAAATGGCTGAAATAGCTTTTTGGAGTCTAAAATCAGATTATGGCAACATGGCTCCCAAATACAAATAAGATAGTTCTGTACTTGTTTCCTTTGCAGTTCCCCTTTTTGAAAATTTAACATGATCAACTCTGCAGCTATAAGTAATATGGCACCTTCTGAAATTAAAAACACAACTTTGTTTGCATAGTGATTTTTAACCCTTTTTGTAATGTTGGAACATGGCATAGGAGCTTTTTTGTCACGATGTGAATATATTGCCAGTTGAGCTTCTCTACTATATTTCTAGATCTACTGTATTTTCTAATCAAGCAGACATGTGACATGTATTACTGCGCATGTGTGCATTCCAGGAGTTTTGTCTCCTCCTTCCTTCTCCTGCAAGCCTCGCCCGAGGCAGATGTGAATTCTTAGCTGGGACAATGTAGCTTATTAAGGTTTATGTTTTGTTACTTTTATACTGAAATAAATATTTTGTTAATTAGAATTAAACCTCGGTTTTATTTTCTAAGTAAGAATGACTTCAAGGGAACAAGGTCTATATCGCCTCGGTAGGAATAATTTCCTATCCCGTCATTTTTCATTATGGATATTTATCTTCTCTATCAAGAGAAACACAGGAGAATAAAGGAAAACCAGATCAATACCCCAAGGATATCTTTCCCAGTTTTACTGATCATTTACACTGCCAGAATGCATTTCATCCCCAAGAGAATTGCATTTTTTTGCATTTTAGGGGAAAGTTATTTCTTTCTCAAGAGCTTACCAATGTTTCCTTTGCTCCTCAGAAACATAGCCATGTTTATGGTTTCTGCATAAGCTTCTCACTCTTCTGCTGGATATGCTGTACAGGGGTCTCCAACCTTGGCAACTTTAAGACTTGTGGACTTCAACTGCCAGAATTCTGGGAGTTGAAGTCCACAAGTCTTAAAGTTGCCAAGGTTGGAGACCCCTGTGATAAGTGGAGACCAGCTCTCCTGCCTCCCTTGTGATATACCAGAGCTAACAGCAGCTAATATTATTACTACTACTACTAATTGGATGTTTAGACACCTTCCCGCCTAGCAATGTCCCTCATGGCATGTTGAAATGCAGCACAATTTAATAAAAATATAATGGACATGATTGCAAATAAAAAACTTCAAGCAATAACTATACTTAAAGGGAAAAAAATCAATATTGAAGTCAAGGAACATTAATTTCCTGATCAATTCAGAAAACACAAGCATAAGCGACACCCAAATTCTTCCCAGGCCAAATTCTTCCCAAACATAATAAAACGTTCAATATGTCTGGAGATATATGCAAGCATACAGAGACAGAATCCAACTGTGTCCAGCCAGGCTAATCCATTCTTCATTTGCTTTAAGAACTACACCATCACAAAGCCAGCCTATGCTATAAGCAGATTACTAGGACAGCTTTTAAACTCTCAAGAACAGAAACTGAACATAAGACAATAGCATAGCCCGATATAATAAACCCATCACAATTAAACATTTAAGCCAGTTACCAACACATCTATAAAGTATGGAACCATGCTATCTGTGTCATATATAAACTTGGTTTAAACATGTACAGGTATATACAAAATTACAAATCTGATTTATTTCAAACCTGAAATAACGCAGGCCACTTCAATATGATTCATCGGAACAAAACTTGAAGTCTCATGAAAAATATTTTTTGAGTACAGGAAGTCTTCCCCTTATGACCACAATTGGGACAAGAAACTCAATCACTGAGCAAATTGGACGCTAAGAGAGAAACCATGTGACCACTTTGCTCAATGACCACAATCCCATCTCTTCCAGTTGCATTCCTAAGCAATCCGATGGGTGATTAAGCGAAATACCAGAGAGAGGGCTGGGATGGGGAGAGGGCACGTTGGAGAGAATGGTCATGAACATGGGTCTCCAACCTTGGCAACTTTAAGCCTAGAGGACTTCAACTCCCAGAATTCTGGGAGTTGGAGTCCGCCAGGCTTAAAGTTGCCAAGGTTGGAGACCCTTGGTCATGAAGACCATCATTCTGGATGGCTCAGAACGCAGCCATTTGCTAGTATTTGAGCGAATGCCACTGTTTCCACTTCTCTGAAGGAAGAAACAATAGCAAACAGCTGCATTCTGAGAATGCTTCCAGAATGCTGGGGTGGAGGTTCACTAGTGTTTTTGCCAGATTTCAGGTCCATTCCTCCAGCAGGTGGGAGGAGAAATCCCTCAGTATGCTGGGGGAACAGACATCAACTCCACCATCCGGTCCACTTGCCAACTTCGCTTCTCCACTGACTTTCTGGGGAAGCCAGCAGAGAAGACTGCAAATGGTAAACATACGATTGCTTGAAGGACACTTTGCAATCAGTCATCAATGCAAACAGGTTGCCACCCAAATGTGATCATGTGACTGGGGGGCAATGTTTTATGACAGCCATAAAATGCCTGTTCCAAGGCCGCCATAACTGCAAATGACCATTAACATCCAGCCATAAATCAAGGACTACTTGTATTTATTTCAAGCTCAAAACAGAAGTTCAATTTTTAAGGTATTTTCTATTATCAAGACTGTTGGAATAACACTCTTCAAAACAACCAAGTTTGTTTTGAGATCACATTCTATTTATAACTTATAATATAGAAAACAGCCCTTATTAGGCTGGAATATTTTGAGGTGTTGAACCCTTGATTATTCTCAATATAGGAATAAAATAAAATACAGCAACAATCCCAAATGCTCTCATTCTTTTATATCTCATGTAAACTGGAAGCATCTGTTTCTAATTTTAAAATTAAATACATCTCGGTGACATTCCAAACTCAAGGAACTGTAATTAATTTAAAGCCAGAATTAGGTACTTGCACACAGCTATTCTCATGCGAGACAGAACAGAAAACAAACTATACAGTCCTAGAACAATGGATTGCAACAATATGGCTCATTACTGGCCACAGAGTACTTCCATATAAGACAACTACCTCCATCATGGGAATGAATGATTTATAAGTTCATACATACATACGGTGGAAGAAATGTGGGTTGTCTGGTTTTAGCTTAGCATAATGTTTAAACACAGTTCAGCGAGATTTGCAAACCAGAATCTATGGATCAGCATTATGTAAGAAAACAAGCAACTATTATGGATAAAACAAACCTAATTCAAAAGTGAAATCCCAAATTGGCTCAGAACATGGTACAAGTTCCCACTTCTGCAAATATTGCTAGTGATTTAAATCTCAAAAAAGATGGAAGTATCTGCATGATACTTCTAAAGAATCTAGTATGAAACATAAGGCAGTTTCCTATGTGTTCTTAAAAAAAATTGTTTCCGTATTTCCCCAGAGTCACTTTGTACGAGTTGGGTGGGTAAATAAATTTGTTTAATAAATGAAATAAATATTTCGGAAAGCAGCATTTTTAGAGAAATTTTAGAGAATCCCCAAATCATGTTAATTCCACAATCTACGTTATATTTATACGTGGCAAAAAAACAACGCAAGTCATTTATTTCAACATGGTATAGATTTTATACATCCATTTTCAAGAATGACATCATCAGAGTTCATCCCATCAGTTACTGAGTCCCCACTGATTATACACCCATACATATCATACATGTCAAACCTTTAGTATCTACCTCAACTGATAGTGATTTTTTGCAAGGACAAATCTCATAAATTCCTTCTATAAGAATAAAATGGAGGAGGAGGAGGAGGAGGAGGAGACCACCACTAAAGGAAGCATCTCTGCCCATAGATGCCTGAAACAACAATCTGGAAACCAAATGTTTCAACTTATAAATCATTATGCGGTTTAATATACTAGTTTACATGAAGATATAATAATCCACTATGTCTTTTCTGCCCTCTCTCTCTAAGTATGTCAAATTGAAAAGTAACCAAACAAACTACTTTGCCTATTATGGTTATTTGCTTTCTCCTCCTTAATCAACCCTAATTTCCCATCAAATGAAGTACATGCTTAAGATTTAATACATTAGTAACTTTAAAGGTGCGATAAAATTCTTTTTGCAATAACATACTTTTAACAGCTTGACACCTAAATTGGGCTTACTATGGTGACTGCCAACTATAAATCTGTTTTGATGGCAAAGTAAGTATAATTAAAGTACATTTAGCGAGAGTGAAGCAACAATGCATCCAATCACCAACTCCAGCAATCCCCAACCTTTATAGGCTGGTGGGCACGTCTGGAATTTTCAAAGCATCTTATTTTATGTATTTATTTAATTTCGATAGCCGCTCATTTCAGAAAATGACTCTGGGAGGCAAGGAACTTATAAGAACTTGCATAAAATGGTTGATATAAGCAATCACTGCCAGCCACTAAACTCCCATTTAGCCAAAGGCAAGCTATTGAAGTTGCTCCTCACCAATGTCTACAGCTTCTCTCCTTCTCCAGCTACTGTTTCTGGGCAGGTGGGCACACTCCCAAACAAAACTCTAGGCATCAGCCGCTTATCATTTTTATATTGTATATATGGGAGCTGTTACAGGCTCAGAGAAATTCTTGGAGACCGAGATTATAAGTTAAACTTAGGCTTTGCTTTGAAGTGTACTAGTTTCCATTTTTTGTTTTTTTAATTAAAAGAATCTTAAAATCAGGTGTGGGAGAGAGCTTGGCAAACACTCAATGGCATCACCAGGGACGTTTGCAGCCAAAGGCATTAAACAGCAATGTAATGAATGTAATACAAGTTAAATTTGAGGAATAGAATGCTTACAGTATTCTACATTTTAGACAATATTCTTCATGCCGCCGAGATGTTCCAAAGTTGGGCCCCAACTGCAAGAACCAGATTCAAGCTCACATTCAACCACAGAAGCTCTCGGATGGACCTTAGGATTCAGCCTCTCAGCATAATCTCCCTCACAAGGTGCTCACAGTACAGGCACAAAATCAGGAGCATGTATTTTGTGTGCAATTTGTAGGGCATGTTATAAGCTAAAGCGCCTTCACTTTTTAAAAACATCAATTTAAGAGAAACAAAACATTGTTCAGTTTTGACACAATTGTCAGTCTCACGAGGCAGATCGGATCTGACTCCACAGAAAAACTAGAACAGCGGGTCCCCAATCTTTCCGGCTTAGCAGACCTGCGGGGTGGGTGGGGAGTGGCAGGCACCTGCGTGAATGTGCGCACCTCCATTTGCACAGGGGCGAACATACCGCTTGCACCAATTGAGATTTGTATGCGAGCACCCACTGCCCAGTTCTGAACAGGCTGCAGCACGATAGTGGGCTACGGCTGGGAGTTGGGACCCCTGTTCTAGAATAAACTATATTGAGATAGGCTACAGTAACAGAATTTTGCATTCTGATGTTTACTTTCTGTCCCTCTTACACCTCACTGAGTCAACGAGGAACCAACCAGAGCCGCTTTCTAAGGCTAACTCTAAATATTCTGCCCTTCTGGTTTCTGTAAGAGGCTTCTGAATATTCTCTTCAAGGCCATTTCCATTCCAAATTTATTACAAATCACAGTTTTAAACAAAACACTTTAAAAATAAGAATTAAAAATACAAAGCAGGACAAGAATGTTGCAATTGACAGCAGATTAATTGATGGGTAATCAGTGTGCTAATTTTACAGGCCATATAACAGAATTTGGCTACATCCAAGGAAACTAAATCATACTCATGTCATACTAGTAACCACACATAAAATGACCAGAATTCCTGAGGTGTGTTATCAAGAAAGGAGATATAAGGCTGTTCTTAGGATATTTACAGAGGGTATAGTACAGGGGTCTCCAAACTTGGGAACTTTAAGACTTGTGGACTTCAACTCCCAGAAATCCCCAGCCAGTTGTTAAAAAATCTCATTGGTTGTTAAGCGAATGGAGTGCCAAGTAAGGAGGATGGGGTGCCTCAGGGGAATGGAGGAGACCCTGGGAAGCCTGGCACAGGCCTCATACAAGTGTCTCTCCACTCAGGAGCTGAACATCATCCCTGCCAAAATCCATGCAGAGCTTTAGCCCCTAAGTGGAAAGATGCAAGCAGCCGGCACCAGGCCTCTCAAACCCCTAAGGCACACAATGCCCCTTACCTCATCACACTGCCTCTCAACTCAGGGATTAAAACATTAAGATTGCAACTTCCTCTTGTTTCTGGGGGCCAGTTGAAATAAGTGAAGACTGGTTATCCAGTTACCTTTTCATCACCACCTTAACTGCAAATGATCGCTAAACAAGGCAGTCACTGAATGAAACCTGTGTTTGCTCTAACTGCAATGGATGTCCTCCTAGAAAACTGAGATTTCTGAGATTTTTTTATTAATTTATTAATTATTTAATAAATTATTTAGTTTATTATTTATTATTAATCATTTAATTTAATTATTTAATTTATTTATTTATTCAATTTATTTATATAAAATAAATTGAATAAATTTTATTTATTATTAATTTATTATTTATTATTAATTTATTAATTGGTTGATTAGTTCCATCACTTTTGCCATTTCAGAAATCTTGAAGGATTTCTGAATTGGCAAAAGTGATGGAACTAATCTCATTTGTAGGGGAAGCATGTTCCAGGAGGCAGGTGCTCCTGGGATCCACCAAATGTAGGCAGACGTCTTCTCTGCCAGATCTAATAGGAAGAATTGATGTGACCAAGGATGGAATAGGGAAAGAGCTACCCTTGAAAAGTATCCGGAGACTGCAACTGGTGCAAAATGCGGCTGCGCGAGCTGTGGTGGGTGTCTCCAGATACACCCACGTAACACCCATTCTCCGCCAGCTGCATTGGTTGCCCATTGGTCTCCGGGTGCAATTCAAGGTGTTGATTATCATCTTTAAAGCCCTACATGGCTTAGGACCAGGTTATCTCCAGGACCGCATCCTACCTCATACATCCCTATGACCAGTTAGGTCCCACAGAGTCGGTCTCCTCCAGGTCCCTTCAACCAAACAATGTCGGCTGGCGGGCCCTAGGGGGAGAGCGTTCTCTGTGGGGGCTCCGGCTCTCTGGAACCAACTCCCCCCAGAGATCCGAACTATTCCCACCTTGCTGGCCTTCCGGAAAGCCATTAAGACATGGCACTTCCTGCAGGCGGGGTGAAATAGATCTTAATGCCCCATGGATGACTGGTTTTAACTTTTGTATTTTTTTAAAATGGTTTTATTGTATTGTATTGTATTATTGTATTTTTATTGATTGTTCTTCTTTCTGTTGTATGCCACCCTGAGTCCTACGGGATTGGGCGGCTTATAAGAACAATAAATTAAATTAAATTAAATTAAATTAAATTAAATTAAATTAAATTAAATTCCACTGGTCTGTCTGAATGGAGATATCCTCCCTCCGAAGGAATTGGTTTACAGTTTGGGAGCTCTCTTGGGAGTCATGTTAAAGGGGTCTTTTGCCCAAGTTCCTCAGGTGTGTCAGCAGTGATCCAATCTGCTTCTACCACTATCCAGCTGATTGCTTAACGTATACTGTATAAGGCAGCCCAGAATGGCATCTGATCCAAAAGGTAGCACTGGGATCACTGCAGAGTTAATTGCGAGGTAAACTCTTTTCTAAAATCACTGCACTGGCCATCAGCAGATTAACAGAGTTGGAAGGGATTTGGGGTCCAAGTCAAAGTGTCTTCATTACCTACAGATCATAAAGCAGCACCTGGATAGATTCAGCACCTCCTTGCCAGGATGGAAACTTCAGAAGGCCCACGATGACTCACCCGCCCAACAGAGTTTGGTAGAGAAGTAACAGACAGCAGGCTTTCCTGCTGTGGCCCCTAAACTTCAGAAATCTCAACTCCCAAGTGACTACCAAGCCCCCCCCCCATTGGTCCCATTCCACTGAGCCTTTTACATTCATTTACAGAAACATTTGGAGGAGGTGTTTTAGTTTTTATAAAATGTTCTGTATTCTTTCATATCGGTACTCTGTTAATAATTTGCCCAGAATCCCGATTGTTAAGTAAATAAATGTTTTATCTAAAGTACAGGTAGTCCTTGACTTACAACATTCATTTAGTGACTGTTATAAGTTACAACAGCATTGAAAAAAGTGACATGACCATTTTTTCACTTATGACCATTGAAACATCCTCATGGTCACGTGATCAAAATTCAAGCGTTTGACAACTGACTCATATTTATGGACAGTTGCAGTGTCCTGGGGTCATGTGATCCCCTTTTGTGATCTTCCGACAAGCAAAGTCAATGGGAAAGCCACATTCACTTAACAACTGTGATACTAACTTAACAACTGCAGTGATTCACTAAGCAACTGTGGCAAGAAAGGTCGGAAAATGGGGCAAAATTCATTTAACAACAGTCTTGCTTAGCAACAGAAATTTTGGGCTCAAATTTGATCGTAACTCAAGGACTACCTGTATTGCAGCTTAATACTGAGAGAAAGTTGATGACATTCAGCTGCTCACGTTTGAATCTGCTTCTGTGGTCATTTTCAGTCACATAATAATTTTGACACAATTGTAAAACAATGTACAAAAATGCAATGTTTCACCAATGAAATGTCCACATTTAGCAAACACAAACAAAGTCTATTAAGCATAGATGATTTCCATAAGAGCTACAGGTTTTCAGCAATCTAGAATCAAAATGACAAAGTCCCCATTTTCTGATTTGGAAGCAAGTGTTTTTCTAATGTGGATACAGTTAAAAAAAAACCAACAAAAGTAACAAGATTCTACAAGGAAATGAGAGAAACTCAAAATCTGAACCTGAACACTGCAATATATGTCCACAGCCGCCAAATGCAATTTTTAATTAAAAGAGCAATTTGAACCACATTTTCTCTATCCAAAATAACACATTAGTCCTACACTATAGCTTGGGAATTCTCACCTCTTGGATCAATTACATCACTATAAAATTCAGATTGCAGTCCTAAACACACTGACACAAAAATTAAAGAGATTACTAGATCATGTCAACTTCATCTAATTTAGCATTCTAGATCACACAGTGGTCAATCTGTATTTAAGATCAGCTGGTCATGATTTTTGGAAACAGAACATAAAATATCAATAATTGATTCTCTGTAACTTGATCCAATCCCCTAAACCAGCCACAAGCTATCACATCAGAATACAAGAGCTTCTATACTTTTAACCATGGATTATGTAAACAAATCCTCCCTTTAAATACTGTTGAATTTCCCTATATTTAATTTTAATAGATAAACCTATGCTTTAATATTGCAAGGGGGGGGGGAAATGTATGCTCACATCTTCCATAATTTTCATAATTTTACTTTTAACACTCCTGGGCCACTGTCTTTCTTCACTGGGAAGGTGTTCCAGCCCATTAATCATTTTAGATGCCTTTGTTGTGCCTTTTCCTATTATAACATATCCTGTTTTTCAGGTATTATGGCGACCAGGGCTGCACATAACATTCCAAGTGTGGTCCAATCATATTATAGTAGCCAGTTAATTTTTGGTTCCTTTAAGAATTTATTGGTTGGAACTTAACTTTTTCACAGTACCCATAATACTCTGGCTAATAATTACTATGTCTGTCTTCAAGAATCTCTTCCTTGTCACTTATCACCAGTTTGGATGCCATCATTGTAACACGTGAAATTTTTGAGAAAAAAATGTGCCAGATACTTTTTGCAATTGCAATTCGCATCTTTCATTATTCATCTACTTTGGAGATCCCTTTGAAGTTCCCAGTCTTCTTTTGATTTTACAACTGATATCACTGGCAAACTGGCCAATTCTCTAAATTCTAAGTCCAAATAAATTAAAAGTAACTGTCCAAATATTGTGTCCATTTTGAACATCTATGGCAGGACTTGCTCTTTTATTGTATGGTTTTAAGATTTTATAAGAGCTTTGGATGAGGGAGACAACAAAAGCTTTTTAAAATATCAAATATACAATCTGTTGACTATAACCAGTCTAAATGCTAGCTGACCTCTTTGTAAAAGCCATGTTGGTTCTTTAGAACAAGTTTGTTCTTCTGTATGTATATTTTATTATTGCCTCTTCAATAATGCTTTTTATCATTTACTTAGAAAGGATATTATAGGCCAGTCAATCCTGCCTCCTCCCTACATCCTTTTAAAACCTGGAGTTAATGATTTTCTAGTTTTCAGAAAAAGATGTCAACTTTAAACAGAAATATTTCTGATAGAACAATTCTTTAACAACTTCCAAGTGGATATTGTTGTGACTCAATAATTTTTTAAAAAATTTATCAATTGAGAGCCAATTTGGGGTACTAGTGAAAGCATCAGGCAGGAAACCAGGAGTCCATGATTCCTAGTCCTGCCTTGGGCACAAAGTCGTCTGGGTGACCTTGGGCACTTTCTCTCAGCCCTAGGAAGGAGGCAATGGCAAATCACTTCTGAAAAAAAACTTGCCAAGAAAACCACAGGGACTTGCCCAGGCAGTCTCCAAGAATCAGACACAATTGAATAGAAGAAGAACAAATGAGGTGCTCCCTGTGCTTGGTTGTTTCCTTGAATCATCTGAAGATGTTAGCTAGTTTGTAATGAAACATCTGCAAGAAAAGAAGTTCAGACAGCCCCAAGGACCCCTCGTTTCAACCCTGAACTACAAATATTCTCCTCTGTCGAAGAACAAATGCCATTAGTTATCATGGGAGTAAGGAATGAAATCTCATTTAGGATGTTAGCTATAGGTCATTTTAATTGGCATGTAATGGCCAAAACATAACATTTCAAGTAAAATATTTTTCTACATATGTAGTTATCTCAATTTAACCACAATTCACTCTTAACAGTTATGCTCAGGTCAATGATATCACTGCCTCACAAACATCCAGCTTTGGAATTAAGCCTACATTCCACTAATTTTAAGCCATGTGAAAATTTAGTTTATTTATTTTTAATCCCCTTATTTTTATCAATAACTAAGGCAGCAAACATATCTAACAATCTTTCCCCCACCTATTTTCCCCACAACATCCCTGTTAAGGTGAGTTGGGCTAAGAGAGCAACTGGCCCCAAGTCACTTGGTTAGCTTTCATGCCTAAGGCAGGACTACAACTCCCAATTGCCAGGTTTCTATCCTTAGTGCCTTAACCACTAGACCAGTGTTTGCCAACCTTGGCAACTTGAAGATGTCTGGACTTCAACTCCCAGAATTCCCCAGCCAGCGAATGCTGGCTGGGGAATTCTGAGAATTGAAGTCCAGACATCTTCAAGTTGCCAAGGTTGAGAAACACTGCACTAGACCAAAATGGTTCTAACCAAATAACTGATCCTAACTTTACAAAAAGATCACCAAAGGAATATGAAACAGCACCACTTAACACAATAGCCATCCAAGCTTTTCCATTTACTGCTTTATGTGAGAATCTTATGTATGAATACCAAATTCCCAACCATACTTTAAAACATGGTGTAATATTATGTCCATTCACTTACAAATGAAGCCCACTAGATCTTAGCTGTTTTCACACATTACATTAAACAATATACCATAATTTACAAAGTCCAATGCTTGGGGTTTACAGGATCCAATAGTCAAAATATATACCTACTGTTTTATCAGTTGTACCATTTATCCAAATTTGATCTTTTAACAGGAATATTTTAAACCATTAGGAATTTGTTGGACAATAGTAATCTGAAAGATTAGTAAATAAATAATAAAATTAAGCTGCATTATGGCTTAGTGTGAACTGTAGTATGAATCATGCCTCTGTCAGAGTTCATCCTAAGAAGGCATTAACAGAAAGGACAGTGCTGTCTCTTCTCACAATTGCAGATTTCAGGGAGAACAGCCATTGTGAGACACGTGCAAAGCTGCAGCCCCCCCTTTTATTCCCCACTCATCACACAAGCAAAGCAAGGTTGCCCCACACAACCAGACAACTTGCTAGGAGCCCCCATCAGCGTGATAATAAGAAAGCCACGTTCTCTTAATAATCCCTTTCCCCACGGAAAATGGCCTTCATCTACCACTCCGTTTTTGGTTCTCCACACACAAACAAACCTGTTCCTGGCAGAAGGGCAGGGAGGCACCGCGGAGATTGCCATAAAAGGCGCGAGAGCAAACGGATGGACTCAGGCAGCATCCCGGCGCGATGTGCTTGCAGGTGGGATGCTCTGCTGCTCCAAGCCCGGAGAGGAGACGGTTGCAGCATCCCGGACTTTTTATCAGATGCCCGCCCAGCGGGGTTCCCAAGCCTGTCTGGCAACATGGCACACACACACACACACACACACACAGGCGCGCGCGAGGCCTCCTCCGCCTCCATCTCCCCCCCCCTCACGACTGAGCGCCCCGAATCCGCCACTTTCTAGGCCAACAACAGGCCCCGAATCGGCCCCGCGGCTCGATCTGTGGGGGGAGGGAAGCGCCCGTGGCCGAGCCCCCCCTCCCCGCTGCCCAGCCAAGTGGGCGCCCCCAGGTGCGCTCCAGCCCCCCCCCCCGAGTGCCGGGGGAGGAGGGGGGGTCGCTCGGCCTCTTTTTCCTCAGGGGGACAATAGGTCCCAAGGCCGGAGGGACCCGGGCCTCCCCCCCCCAACAACCGGAGCGCGGCGCCTGGGCAGCTCCGGGCAGCCCGAGAAGGGAAGGCTCAGAGCCGGGGCTCGGCCAGCGGGGCTTCCGGGGGCTGCGGGGAGGCCGGGGGCGGCGGCGCTCACCAGGAGTAGGTCTGCTCCGCCATGGCGCCGGCCCTTCTCCTCGTCCTCGTCCTCGTCGTCGTCCTCCCGCTGCCGCTCTCGGCTCCCTCCGCGTCTCGCTCTCAGCGGCGGCCCGGCTGCGGCTCCCGGCCCATCCTGGCGGCGATGGCGACGGCGACGGCTGGGAAGGCGGTCCCCGCCCAAGCGGAGGCGGCGAAGCCTCAGCGGCGGCCGCGCCGCACAGACCCAGCTGCGCTCCAGCGCCGGCGGGCGCGCCTCATAACCGAGCGGGAGGGCGGCGGAGGGAGCGGAGCGGGCCGGGCGAGCTCCGGAGGGGAGGCCGCTTGCTCGCTCGCTCGTTCTCGCGCGGAGGGGGCGGGGCTCGGCGGGGCGGGGCGGAGGCGCGTCGCCCGCTCACGCAAGCACCCCGCGCGAGCCGGAGGCGCGTCACGTGGCCCAAACAGGCTCACGTGCCTCGGCGCAGCGCGTCGGGGAAGCCAGCGGCGCCTGGTGGAGAAAGGGACGAGTGAGGAGGCCCCGCCCACCCAGCTGCGCGTGCGCCCCGTGCGAAGCCGGCTTGGCGGCCTTCTGCGCTTGCGTGGATTCTTCCAGGCCTGCCCGAGGGGACCGTGGGGGAGCCGAGTCGGACCCGTAAGCGGGCCGCCGATTGGGCTGCCCAGCGCAGGGAGCACCGAGGTTCCGATATCTCTCGCTTTCCGGACAGTTCTGCATCCTATGTCCAAACAAAGCCAAGTCGTGTTCCTCACGCTGCTGGCTGGGGAATTCTGGGAATTGAAGTCCACTCCCCTCTGAGGAGAAATGCCGAACTGCGGAGGATGCCCAAAGGGGTTTTGGCCGTTTGGAGATAGGCCGGAGAGCTGAGGAAGACCCCGCCAGCCCCGGCTTTCTCCCTACGCCTTTCCCGTTGACTGGCATGTTTTCCTCCCGCTCAGGCCCTGCAGTTTTCTTGGCAAGGTTTTTCAGAAGTGCTTTGCCATTGCCTCCTTCCGAGGGTGGGGAGTGAGTGACTGGCCCAAGGTCTCCCAGCTGTGCCTGAGGGAGGACTAGAACTCGCAGCCTCCCAGTCTCTAGCCTGATGGTGCCTTAAACTGGCTCTCATTGAATCTGTAGCAAAATGTTCCTGGAGTGCTCAGATTCGGCCTAAGGGGCAGTCAATGTGGAGAGCCTATTTGGCGCAAAGGTTAAGGCACCAGGCTAGAAACCGGGAGACGGTGAGTTCTAGTCCTCCCTCAGGCACAAAGCCAGCTGAGAGACCTTGCGCCAGTCACTCCCTTAGCCCCAGGAAGTAGACAATGGCTCACAGCACTTTTGAAAAATGTTTTCTTTTTTTTATTATTGAAAAGTTTTATAAGTACAAAGTACAGACATTTTTCCCCCATTTTTCTCCCCTTCCCCCCTCCCCCTTTCTCCCCTCCCCCCCTCCCGGACTTCCCAGAAAAAGCACAAGGTATAAATCTAACAAAAACTAACATAAAACTTACTATAAAAGAAAAAAAAGAAATTATTAGTTCAAAAATACCCATTCATCCTTAACTCTTTAACAATCCCAAAGCTTGAAAATATAGTATATCATTTCACAAATTTCTAACATTAATAAACTTTAAATTGTTTGATCTGATACTTTTTTTGAATATATTCAGTCCACCTACTCCATTCCAATATATATCTTTCATTTGAGTAGTCCTTTAAATATGATGAAATCTTGGCCATTTCAGCAAAATGTATCATTTTCAACGTCCATTCTTCAATTGTAGGTATATCTTCTTTCTTCCAGTATTGTGCTACCAACAATCTGGCAGCAGTTATACAATTCAAAACCAGCTTAGTCTCTATAACAGAACAATCCGTTCTGTTTGTTCTGAAAAATGTTTTCTTGATTAAATGTTTTTAACCGTTGGTAAACAATTTATAACATCACTGAGAGTTGGACAGCATATAAATTAAAAAAATTATTATCCCAACATCAGTGACTCTCCATCAGGCTGGAAGGAAGTGTCAAACGGCATGCCACAGGGGTCTGTTGTATGTCTGCAATTTAATATATTAATAAATGACTTGGATGAATTAGGAAATATGATTTATCTGGTTTGCAGATGAATCAGATATTTTCCTTTTTGAAGTCCTCTTTGGTTCATTAGAAGACAGTATCTAATTTAAGCTACAAGTAATCTTTATTTGGTCAAGAACCAGCAACAAAATAGAGACATAGTTTAAAATTCAGAGGATATTGGGATGCTGGAACAATAAATGGAAACCAGCAGGATGAATTCCAACAGGAGCAAATACATTTCAATAGAAAAAAAATAAAGGCATGGATATAGCATGGAGCCGAGGTGGCGCAGCGGTTAGAGGCAGTACTGCAGGCCACTTTACCTGACTCTGATCCACAGGTGAGCGGTTCAAATCTCACCGGCTCAAGATTGACTCAGCCTTCCATCCTTCCGAGGTAGGTAAAATGAGGACCCAGATTGTTGGGGGCAATATATATATATATTGCCCCCAACAATCTGGGTCCTCATTTTACCTACCTCGGAAGGATGGAAGGCTGAGTCTGGTGTAAACCGCTTAGAGAGTGCTTGCACTGTGAAGCGGTATATAAATCTCACAAACAAACAAACAAACAAACAAATAAACAAATGGAACCTTATGGTCAACTGTACACGTCAAAGGGAATGTGAGTCAAAAATTTGATCCCAGGGAATAAATACAATCCCAGGCTGCATCAACTGGTATTGATACCTTCCAATCCATACAGGGGTTTAAAACTCAGTATATTAATCCCTGATATTTCAGCCTCTGATAACAGAATAGAAGCAGTGCTGGACTGTGTATAGTGCATCACACAAAAAGCATCTCAGTCAGGAATTCTGCCCATGGAATTCTGCCACAAGGACAGCCCAGCCTGAGTGGTATCTAATCCAGGGATACAATCCAGCCTGGGATTATATTTATTTCCTGGGATCACACTTGTGACTCACCTCCCCTTTGACATGTACAGCTGACCATAAGGTTCCATGCTATGTACATGTCTTTATTTCAAGCTTCAAGTCCAACCTAAGACATCAGGCAAAACTTCCTGAAGGATCAAGCTGGAAGCCAATGTAAGCCCCTCTGCACAAAGTGGTGAAATCTACTTTGCCGGGGGTCTTTGAGCAGAGGTTGCTAGTTTTAAGACCTGGCTGCTTTCTAAAACTTTGGGGTTTTGCTCTTATTTGTTTACATGGTTTTAAGTTGGTTAGCCCCCAAAAGTCATGTTTGCAAGATTAGTGCCTGTATAAATAAATAAAATAAATTTGCCAAATATTTCAGTGAATCCTAGACCAGCCTGCTTAGACTAAATGACTTTTAAAGCATCTTCCAACTGCACAATTCACCCTTGAGCTCACCAGTGCATAAACACAGCTTTGCTTATGTTGTTGCTGTTTGTGAGGAGATCGGAACAATTAACCAGTGGTATGGCTTGCCTTCAGAAGTTGAAGAAGAGACTGCACAGCCATTTGTCTGAAATGGTCTAGGGCCGTGATGGCAAACCTATGGCACACATGCCAGAGGTGGCACGCAGAGCCCTCTGGGCACGCGTGCCGTTGACAGCTGCTCTTCCGGGTTCCGTCGCACACACCGGAACCCGGAAGAGAGCAGTTGGCTGGTGCGCATGCGTGCCGGACCAGCTGTCCAGCGTGCATGCGTGTGACGGAAACCCAGAAGAGCAGCTGGTAACGGCCCGCGTCACATGCCCACAGAGAGGGCTCTGTGTGCCACCTCTGGCATGCGTGCCATAGGTTCGCCAACACGGGTCTAGGGTCTCCTGCTTGAGCCAGAGGGTTGGACTAGAAGACCTCAAAGACCCCTTCCAACTATGTTATTGTATCTTCTATGTTCTAAATCAATTCCCTTCCAAGTCCTAGCCAGGTTTTGTTTGTCTTCCTAAATCCCAATAAGGTTGGGGCAAGTCAAATCTTGAAGCTATTTCAGAGAATGGGGCAGTGATAAATAAAATACTGCCTTAACATATTGTAGCTAACATTCTTTAAAAGAGGGACCCTGCATGAAGTCCCTTCTGCAATCTAATAGCACAAGCCCACCTTAAAAGTGATAACCAACCCCCTTGAATTTTTTCCAAAAGCGAACAGGTAAAAGCATTTGCAGCTCTCAAAGCAGTTGTGTTCCATGGACGAATCAAGGTGCAGCCGGCTGCAGCTTCCAAGTGATCTTCTGTCAGGCCCAAAGCCAAGAATGATGATTCAGTGGTGATTCTTCCAAGCTGAGTTCTTTATTATTTTGTGTCTATACAGATAAAATCTTGCCAGATTCAGGATTCTACTATCTGATTCTACCACATATTCTGGGAAGAGTATGTAAGTAAGTATCTGACAAAAATTTTATAGAATATTTTGTCTTATAACACAAGATGTATAATTGTGAAAGCAGCAAGATTAAAAAGAATTAGAAAGGAAAGGAAAAGAAAAGAATTGCAGCAAATGAAAGGCCACGAGTGGGTTTACCCCTTTGATTAAAAAAACCCCCTCACATTTATTTTAAATTGCACACTGTAAAAAGATCTAATTTGCTGTCATCTTGCTTAGAATTTGGACATCTATAAGCCAACAGATAAACTTAACCTGTCTGAGAAAGACTGGGAAAAATTATTCCCTACTTTGCTATCAACTACCACCCTTATCCCATGGCACCCATGATGGGATCTCTCTGACCAGCTGAGCATGACCCTCAACAGCCCCAAAATACATCCAGAGAAGTGCAGCCCTCAGCAGATGAAAACACGTTTGTATCTGGTGCAGAACACCTGTCTCCTCATGGTCCCATCCAGACATTCATCCCAGCCTGTGGGAACACATGCAGCGTGGGTCAAGGGCATTCGTGTGTTTTTTCCAAAGAATTAAAGTGGTCAGTTGTCATCAGTTAAACTGAACTGAGGAATGAAGGAAAATTGGATTCAGAATCCAGTAGCTTTGGTTGTTTTTAAATGAATTTCATTTATTTTATGTTTGCACAGTTAACAAAACAATCTCTAATCTTAATGAAAAAATCAAGAACCCTGTATCTTTGTACAGGTAGCCCTTGACTTACAACCACAATTGAACCCAAAACTTCTGTTGATCAGCAAGACAGTTGTTAAGTGAATTTTGCCCCATTAATGACCCTTCTTGCTACAGTTGTTAAGTGAACCACTGCAGTTGTTAAGTTAGTAATATTGTTAAGTGAATCTAGTACCCATTGACTTTGCTTGTCAAAAGGGGATCACCTGACCCCAGACTGCAACCATTATAAATATGAACCAGCTGCCAAGCATCCAAATATTTATCACGTGACAATAGGGATATGCAATGGTCGTGTGAAAAACGGTCATAAGTCACTTTTTTCAATGGTTGTAATCTTTTTTTTAATAAATATCTTTATTCAGTATTTAAACTTTAAAAAAACATACATAGTAACACACGACATCAAAGAGAAAAAAGAAAAGAAAAGAAAAAAGAAAACTTTAAGAAAAGGGAGAAAACGGGAAAAAGAAAATACAAACACAATACACAAAAAAACAGCATTTCATTTTAACAGCTATACCTTTGGGTAACTGAATCCAGTTTTGCAATCAATCTTACTACATTGGTTGCTTTTAACCTTTATCCCTTTTACTATTTACTTCAAATTAACCCAAAACGTATTTATACATATTTACATTATTTTTCATATTTATATTCTCAGATTATGTGCATCAATAATAATCTTTTTTATTGTTATGAAGAAGATGGTAAGGAAATATTTCTCGGATCAAGTCTTCTTCTGTGTCCATAATTTTAGATTTTTATTTGATTGTAACCAGGAATACCATTTTGCCCATGTTTCATAGAAATCAGAGTTGTCTTTTTGATGAATCCTTGGAGGATGGTATCCTTCTGCATCGTCTCGGCGAGTTGGGAGTGGGAGGCACCGTTTTACGGTGGTTCTCCTCTTATCTCGCTGATAGGATGCAGTCGGTGTTGGCAGTAGGGCAGAGATCCGCCCCTAGACCCCTGTTATGCGGGGTGCCTCAGGGGTCGGTTCTCTCGCCCATCCTGTTTAACATTTACATGAAACCGCTGGGGGAGATCATCCGCAGACATGGGGTGTGTTTCCACCAGTACGCTGATGACACCCAGCTGTACATCACCACCCCGTCTGACTTCAGTGTGGCAGCCGATGTAATGTGCCAATGCCTGGACGACGTTAGGATCTGGATGGGGAGGAACAGACTCAGACTCAACCCCGACAAGACTGAGTGGCTTTGGATATTGCCTCCTAAGGATTATGACAACTATCCCTCCTTGGTTCTCGAGGGAGCGAAACTGACTCCCTCAGATCAGGTCCGCAACTTGGGGGTCCTCCTAGACCCACAGCTAAAATTGGAACACCATCTCACTGCTGTGGCTAGGGGGGCCTTTGCACAGGTTCGCCTGGTGCACCAGTTGTGGCCATACTTGGAGAAGGAGGCTCTATTCACGGTCACTCATGCCCTTGTCACCTCCCGTTGGGACTACTGCAACGCGCTCTACATGGGGCTACCCTTGAAGAGTATCCGGAGACTCCAGTTGGTGCAAAATGCGGCTGCGCGTGCTGTGGTGGGTGTGCCAAGGTACACCCACGTGACACCTATACTCCGCCAGCTGCATTGGTTGCCCATTAGTCTCCGGGTCCAATTCAAGGTGTTGATCATCATCTTTAAAGCCCTTCATGGCTTAGGACCAGGTTATCTCCGGGACCGCATTCTGCCTCATACTTCCCTCCGACCGGTTAGGGCCCACAGAGTTGGCCTCCTCCAGCTCCCGTCAGCCAAGCAATGCCGGCTGGCGGCTCCCTCCAGAGACCCGAACCATCCCCACCCTGCTGGCCTTCCGAAAAGCCGTTAAGACATGGCTCTTCCTGCAGGCAGGGGGTAGAGCTTAACTCCATCTGCACTCTCCCCCGGGTATGTCTGGTGGTTGAATGGTTCTTTTATATTGCAATTTTTAATTTTTATATTTTGATTTTAAATTGAATTTATTGGTTTTCTTGTATCTTTCCTGTGTTGTAAGCTGCCCTGAGTCCCTCGGGAGTTGGGCGGCATATAAGAAACCATAAATAAATAAATAAATAAATAAATAAATAAATAAATAAATAAATAAATAAATAAATAAATAAATAAATAAATAAATAAATAAATAAATAAATAAATGTCCATCGTTAACTTGCTCATTTCTGAGCATTCTAAAATTTTCCTAATTATCATATTTGAAGAAGGAATAATATCAGATTTCCAATTTTGAGCATATAATAGTCTAGCTGCGGTTGTTATTTGCAAAATTAAATATCTTTCTTCTTTAGTGAATTTGCTCCGGAAGATCCCCAGTAAGAACATTTCTGGTTTTAATTCCATTTTCACATTTAATATCTGTTCCAACCAAGATCTAATCTTTTTCCAAAATACTTGAACCTTGGTTGTAATCATTGGTCAATGGTTGTAATCTTGAATGGTCACTAAACAAATGGTTGCAAGTTGAGAACTACCTATATTCAAACGGTTGGCTTTGCCAACTAAACTCTGAGCCGTAGTGGCACAGTAGTTAGAATGCAGCACTGCAGGCTACTTCTGCTGACTGCCAGCAGTTCAGCAGTTTAATTCTCATTGGATCAAGGTTGACTCAGCTTTCCATCCTTCTGAGGTGGGTAAAATGAGGACTCAGGTTGTTGGGGTCAATAGGCTGACTCTGTAAAACCGCTTAGAGAGGACTGTAAAGCAGGATATAAGTCTAAATGCTATTGCTATTGCTATTGTTTTAATTATGTTTTGTGAGTCAAGCCCTGAAGATTCATATAGAACACTGCAGCATATATGGCAGTTATGAACCCCAGTGAGCAGAAACTAGCACGCGCTCTACATGGGGCTACCCTTGAAGAGTATCCGGAGACTGCAACTGGTACAAAATGCGGCTGCGCGTGCTGTGGTGGGTGTTTCACGATACACCCATGTAACACCTATACTCCGCCAGCTGCATTGGCTGCCCATTGGTCTCCGGGTGCAATTCAAGGTGTTGATCATCATCTTTAAAGCCCTACATGGCTTAGGACCAGGTTACCTCCGGGACCGCATCCTCCCTCACACTTCCCTTCGACCGGTGAGGTCCCACAGAGTGGGCCTCCTCCAGGTCCCGTCAGCCAAACAATGCCGACTGACAGGGCCTAGGGGGAGGGCCTTCTCTGTAGGGGCCCCTGTTCTCTGGAACCAACTCCCCCCAGAGATCCGGATTATCCCCACCTTGCTGGCCTTCCGAAAAGCCATTAAGACATGGCTCTTCCTGCAGGCGGGGTGAGTTTAAGACGATTCTATATCTGATGTCTCCCCCATGTATGTTTGGGTGTTATAGGTGTTTTAAATTGTTTTTTAAATTGTTTTTTAATGATTTGGTTGGTTGTTTTCTCAAAATGTTGTACGCCACCCTGAGTCCTCAGGGAGTAGGGTGGCATAGAAGAACCTCCAAATAAATAAATAAATAAAATGTTGTGGCTTCTTGCTATGTAGAATCCAGCTGCTGAGTTTAAGAAGGGTTGCTGAGGGGCTTCTCAACGTTAGCAACTTTAAGATGGGTGAACTTCAACTCCCAGAATACTGGGTCAGAGTGACAGAGGAAGTCTTGCTAGTTACATTTTGCAATCCTGAGAATTTACACACACTCACACCCGCTGGAACTCTGCAGCAGAGAACTGAATCTGGGGCTTCCAACTTGTCTTGCAGTCCTTCACAGCTTTTAACATGAAAGAAAGGAACAAATTTGCCAGGAGGATTAGCAGAGATGTTATCCTTTGGGGAAGCGTCCAGCAAGGAGCAAATAGCTTGGCAGCATTTAAGTAAATGAGGCAATTCCATTCATTATGCTTATGATAATAACAGTAATTACATCATTAACCTTTTTAGCAACTTTCCCAGGAGAGCTGAGAAGTTCTGTAATGTATAGACATCATAATGATATGGTGGCTTTAGGCTGCAGTCTTCAAACCACTTTCTCCCAAGTAGTCTAATGGGGTCCCCCGGGTACCTTTCAAGAGGAGGAGATGGGAAGGGGAGGGGGGAATCGGCTTCTTTGGGTTGGAAATGGGGCTGGTTGCTAAGAAAAAGGACCAAGAGTTGGCAGGGAACCACCCACTGCTGGGTGCTTGTCCCAAGGCCCCACGGAGTGAGGGGGAGAGCCCTGGGTGGGAGCATGTTTGCAACATGCTTGCAAGATTCCACCTGAGTCTGAGGAGGTGAGGAGGAATCTCCGTTCTCTTGCAAGATTTTGTGTTAGTCCTGGGAACGGATGGAGACGTGTCTTTCCTCCATTTGCATCTCGGTGTAGGTGGGGCCTCGTGTTCGGTTTGTGAGGTGAGGAGCAGGGAGCTTCTCTGCATTCCACAAGGACAGGAACGGATGCCTCCCCCCCCAAGCCCCTTCCCCACTCCCAGGTCAGAAAAGATCAACGGTCCCCTCCAACTTCAGAGCTGGGCAAGGGACGCCAGCTTCGCATTTTGGGCTGCAGAGAGGCTCTTACAGGTAGGTCAGGGGAGAACCTTGTATCTCTGCTACTAGTTCCCAACTCTTGTGCAGCCTACTGGCTGCCCTCATTAAGAAAAAAAATACTTTTTTTTTTACAAAGCAGAAGATTCTACCTAAAACAAATAGACAAATGCTTGGTTATTTTGCCCAATGGCGCTCATAGATAGCAACAGAACCAATAGGGTTATGTTAGCTTCAAAGAGAATAAATACAATTAACAAGAAATCACTTGTTCAGTCCAATACAGACATATAACATTTCCAAATCTAACCTATAACAAAGATTAAAAGTGAAATGCCTAAATCAGAGATAAGGGAAAGCTTAGTTTTCCACCAGATCAATAGTGATGTGAACTCTGGGAGTTGAAGTCCGCACATCTTAAAGTTGCCAAGATTGGGAATCATTGATCTAGACAGAGGGTAATGGAAGAAATTCGCTTATTGTCTGCAAAGTGACATTACCTCCAAAACCCCCCCCCCCCCATTATGATTGATTCTGTTCTCATATGTTTTGAACAAGAAACACGGATCTGGGATGAAAGCCATCCATTTTTTTAACAAAGAAAAGAAAGAGAGAGAGGGAGGGAGGGAGGAGGGAAAGAGAAAAAAGAAAGGAGAAGAAAAGCTTCCCAAAGCCACTTCTCTGACTCAGGAGGGAAAGTGGAACATCCCAGGATGTGCTGCCAGCATCCCAGATCTCCTTGCCTCAAGTGGTTCATCGGAAAAGGTGCCACCAGATTCCTTCTGGATTTTCTGCTGCAGCTCATAAAAGCTTCTGCCTTATAATAAATTGCTCCCGTTGAAATCAGGGTGCCCGTCAGAGTAGCCCAGCCTTTGGCCCGATCTCATGTTGGGTTAAAGGATGTG
Organism: Diadophis punctatus similis; assembly: GCA_023053685.1. NCBI lineage: Eukaryota > Metazoa > Chordata > Lepidosauria > Squamata > Dipsadidae > Diadophis > Diadophis punctatus. The sequence continues at coordinate 2,066,171 of JALIGW010000048.1, forward strand.
CGTGCTAGATTGCATTCTTTAACCTACACCCTCATGCCACACCCGTGTTAATTGATTTAAAATGAATTCCGTCTTTTTTTTACAAATATTTTTATTTCATAAATATTAAAATACAAACTAAGATAGAGAGGATAGGAATAACAGGACAGATTAAAAAGTAACAAAAAACATCAAATATAAAAGTGACCTCCTTTTTTCATATAAACGTAACAGTATAATACAACAACCTCTCTAGTTTAAATGAAAAGTCAATATTTAAACTACCTTAACATACTAATACCCTGTTTCCCCCAAAATAAGACATCCCCTGATAATAAGCCCAATCGGGCTTTTGAGTGCATGGCAATAAGGCCAAGCGCTTATTTCAGGATTCAAAAAAATATAAGACAGGGTCTTATTTTCGGGAAAACACGGGTAGTTAACACTCTTGCAAAACATAATTTGACATTTGAATTAAAGTCCATTGTCTGATGATGATACTGCAGCATGTTATTTTCTAGACCAGTGGTTCCCAACCTTTTTGTGATCGAGTACCACTTGGAGGTCCCGTACAGTCGCCACGTACCACCTGGTTCCAGAGAAACTAAATTTCCATAATTGTACCGTTCCTTTTTTGGCCCCGCGCATCCAGCAACTGGATTCTCGGGCCGCTGGGACCAGGTGGGTGGCATGTGGCAACAGTTGCAAACCGTTGCCAGATTATCTTGTGTTAGGCAGTAAACATTTTTGTGAAGTAAAAAATAACTAACTAAAAATCGTTCATGGCCCCGAAAGTGTTCGCGTACCACCTGGAAGGCCCTCGCGTACCACTAGTGGTACACGTACCACAGGTTGGAACCACTGCTCCAGACCTTAAAGAAAAAGTATAAATGCCTTAATCATCTGTTTTGGAGATATTTCAGATTCAGAGGCAACTCTTGAATATTGTTTTCTTTAAGTTTTATATGTCTAAAACTTCAGCAGAAGGAAAATATGCCCCGTTGCTCTTCTGAAGTGGAATTTTCAGGAGCCAAAGGAACCTTTCAATTCCTTTGATGGAATCAGCAGAGGCTTAGAAAGGGTGCATTGCTTTGTTGGGGCACAGCCCCTGACCCCATTTCAGATTTTCTTTCCAGTGAACACAGACTTCGGTTTATATCCCCTTTGCCCATCAAGCTACTCAGCAAATCTAAAAAGAGAAGGAAAAAACCCAGCAGTCAATACAGGGACCCTAAGGTAGAAATTTAACTGTGGGTCCCACAGCTACGGCAGTCCTAGGTTGCATCACCAGGGGGATTTCAGTTTTAAGATCATGTCAAGAGTTAGTACTGCTTTACACTGCACTGGTGAGGCAACACTTGGAGACCTGCATCTAGTTTTGGTCACCATCATATAGAAAAGTTGCTGAGACCCTAAAAACAATGCAGAAAAGAGCATAAGTAGGGAACTAGAGGATAAAACTTAGGATGAACAGTTGCCAGAACTCTACTCTAACAAAGAGGGGGACATGATAGCTGTCTTTTATTTTATTTTATTTATTTATTTTTGTCAAGTACGTGTTAGTAATATACATAGATGTAACATTGTTTATGTACATAAGATTGGTACTGATAAGAGGGAACATTAGGACAGGGACGGTAGGCACGCTGGTGCACTTATTTATTTATTTATTTATTTATTTATTTATTTATTTATTTATTTATTTATTTATTTATTTATTTATTTATTTATTTATTTATTTATTTATTTTGTGACATTTATATACCGCCTCACAGTGCAAGCACTCTCTAAGCGGTTTACACCAGTAAGCAATGTATATTTACATTGCCCCCAACAATCTGGGTCCTCATTTTACCTACCTCGGAAGGATGGAAGGCTGAGTCAACCTTGAGCCTGTGAAGCTGGTCAACCTTGTGAACTCTCAAGTTTCCTCCTTCCGCTACGTATTCAAAATGGACAGTGATTAGTGCTGTGATGGTGAACCTATGGCACGTGTGCCACAGGTGGCACGCGGAGCCATATCTGCTGGCATGAGGAGCCATTGCGTAGATCAGCTCCAGCGTGCATGCGCGCGCTGGCCAACTGATTTTTGGCTGGCCATGCCCCCCTCCCAGGAGTCTGTAGTGGCCCATTTTGAGGTAAGTAAAGGGCTCGCGTGGAGGCTCTGGGAGGGTGTTTCTGGCCTCCATAGGGCCTCTGGGGGTTGGGGAAGACCGTTTTCGCCCTCCCCAGGCTCCTAGAAAAGCTCTGGAGCTTGGGGAGAGCAAAAAACCGAACTTCCCCACCCACTCCAGAGGCTGGAAACAGCCAGTTTCCCAACTCCCAGTGAGCCCAGAAGGCCCAAAAATCAGCTGGCCGGCGCGTGCATGCGTGCCGCACCTGAGCTCACATGCCCACCAATGTGGCTCCATGTGCCACTTGTGGCACGCGTGCCATAGGTTCGCCATCACGGGTATAGAGTCTCCTGCTTGAGCAGGGGATTGGACTAGAAGACCTCCAAGGTCCCTTCCAACTCTTATTCTGGTCAGTCTCTGTTACGGACATAAGTCAAGGACTACCTTGTAAATAAAATAACTTTTATTTATTGTTTTCTTTTCCTTTTTTTAAGTGGGTGGAGGAGGCTTATCAGTAAAATATCCCTTTAGCCACTGCAGATTAAAGCCAAATGCCTCTAGCAACTGATTGTTGCACAATTAATTGGTTAACAATCGAACATTCATTCTGAGCCTTTACAAAGCCATTGTATAGATGCTTAGTAAGAGAAACTAGATCAAAAGAAATACACAATTATTTCGAAATTGCAGCCAATAATATTAGTTCACAAGTTAATGATCAACCAGTAAAACCAATATTTTGAACTAAAACAACTCAAACATATCTTCTTACTCGCTTTCAAGGTGCCTTAGGACTATGTAATGTGTTTGTTGTTGTTGTTGTTGTTGTTATATCTCTAGGTTGTTTTTGAGGACAGTAAGAGCACAATTGTGCAATTCCATCTGCCACATTTTGTGAGGAGAAAAAGTAGCTCAGACCTGGAATGGAGGGAACGTGATTTTTCTATGCCCCGTAACAGAACTGGAATGAAGCATGATCCACGGTTCTATTGGCTGCATTCCTTTCACCTTCATCCCTTATGCTTGGGGTTAAAGTTGTTTCTTTCCCTTCCCTACAAGAGGAAACAGGGATGTTCTGGCTGAAGTTTGGTTGCCAAAGAAGGAAACAGACCAGCAAGGTCTGCAAAGCAGCCTTCAGCTCAAGGGAGAAGGTCCCATGACAAGGCAACCGAGAAAGTCACAACAAGCAGGCAGCAGAGAATGGGACATAATCCCTGTTGTGCTTCCTCTCAACGCCTGTCCTGCAACAGGGCCATCCATGCTGGAGATGGCTCTCCGTTAATCTAGAGGAGAGAGAGAGGAGCTCTGGAGGGCCCATCTGAGATATCAATCTTCCATGGAGCTTCTTAGATGAGGTCCCTCAAGCTCTCGCCTTGATTGGAAGCCCCTTTTCCCACAAATGCGAGAGGATCTTGGTGTGGGGTCCTTGTGCGTCCCTGGCCCTTCTCTCCATTAGCCTTCCTCCTCTCTCTTCCTCCCCCCCATTTTCGTTCTCCCTCCCTCCCTCCTAACGCACTTTGTGAACTGCTGTCGCAATGCCGAAGTCCAAAGTTCAGCTACTTGCCTAAGCACACAGATAAATATGAACCTTGGAGAATTTGCATTGCTCCAATGTAAACAGAGAGGCGAGGGTCTCTTTATCAGGACTGGCTCAGGACAGTGGTGGGGGGCCTAAGGCAGCTTTTTCTCTCTCTTTTTTGTCTTGGGGAAATTGAGGGTGGGGGGGCCAAAAGAAGATCTGCGGCCATTTCTACTCTGCTGACGGCTGGATGGCTGACTTCAGAAGCATGATGTAGCCCCAAAAAGGAGTTCAGTGGCAAAAGGCGTTGAACGCGCAGGTTCCAGGCGAGGAGGACAGTCGGGAGGGACCATGGTCTCCAAACTGACCCACCTTCAGGTGGAGCTGCTGGGAGCCCTGCTGGAATCGGGGCTCAGCAAGGAGACCCTGATCAAGGCTCTGGCGGAGTCCGAACTGCACCACAGGGAGAGCCAGCAGCTCGGTGGAGCCCTCCAAGTGGAGAAGGGGGAGCCTTGTAGCGAGATGATCCCGCATCTCCCCAATGGAATGGGGGAGTCCAGGATGTCGGAGGAGGAGACCTCGGATGATGGGGAAGACTTCACTCCTCCAATCATGAAGGAACTGGAAAACCTGAGCCCAGAAGAAGCTGCTCACCAGAAAGCCGTGGTGGAGAGATTATTACAGTAAGAGCACCTCTAGCCTTCTTCTCCCCTCTTCCTTCGTCCTTGGCTCTTGTCTTCTTCCTCCTTCACTTTGGGACCCCTTTCCCCAATAGGATCCCTCTGAAGGAGGCATTGGCTGGGGATGAAGGACGGTGCAGCCCAATGTGCACGGAGAGGGGCCCGGTGAGAGAAAGATGACCCCAGGAGCAGTTTAGGGATCCCAACTAACCCAAACTTCAGATGTTTATCCCAAGGCTGTCAATGAGATCCAACTTCTACCATTCCATTAAATCCTGAAAGAGGGTAGAGGGACAATGGACATTTCAGGCACATCTAGGGTGGGGGGAAATCCTTTCTAGGTCAAAGCAGAAAACAACCTTCCACATCATGTTTTTTTTGGGGGGGGGGGCGTTTCAAATATTGCTAAATATTTGGGAAACGGCATGCAGGAACCCCATAGAACCAAACGGGGAACAAGCTGTTTATGAAGGTCGGGAGCTGTGAAGAACTGTGTTGATGGCAGAAGTACCTTTCACCTGTATTAATTGTAACCTATGGCACACGATGAAGCGAGTTGCACAAACACACAACTTACAAAGGGTGTTACCCTGCACCTAACCAGCTTAAAAACGGGTAGCTGAATTCTTGGAGGGGGAATAATTCTATACGATTAATTCGAGTCTTTGTATGAGGCCCCTCTATTCTTGGGCAACACGTTTGGGGGGGACACATTTTGCTGCCTGACATTAGCACTGTGACTGCTCCCCCCCCATCATGACTCCTGGCAGTTTCTGTACAGGATGGAAGACCCCCCCCCTGCAATGCCTCTTCCCCACCTTACGTTTCTTTCATTCTCCTATATCTTAATGCAGGGACTGTTTTATGCTGTCTTTTTTTATTCTTTTCTAAAGGGCTCAGGACGTTGCTAAAGAGTGGGTCGTAGATCTGTCCGAATAAAAAGTGAGGACTCCCGCACTAGCCATTTAATGAAAGGCTCCCCTGGAAAATGTGAAGCCCCACATGAGCCCCTCCAGATCTGTTGGGAGCAGCCATCTCTTTCCACATGGGGGGAGGGAATGAGTGCCAGTGCAGACGCCTCTCTTCCAGAAGGAAGGGAATAGAGAGATTGCAGGGGTTGAGAAGCTCTTCTGCCCTAGAGATCGAGGAAGCTCCCTTCCCTAGTAAAGGACAAGCATGCCCTAGATGGGATCCTTACCTGTGGGGCAAAGCAGACAAGCTTCTGGGCTTCTTCCTCCTCTTCCTCTGTTGCCGCTAGGAAGACCTTCCCCACTCATCTCCCTTCGCTAATTCCCCTTCTGGGGTTCAGCTTCCAAGCTACCTGCCCTTCAGATGACCCCTTCTTCTCGTCCCCCAAGTCGCCCTGACTCTGTGTGGAGATCTAGGGTCAGCTTGGTTTCCAACGTTTCAGGACTGGGCTGGTTACTAATTATCCAGTGGCTTTATTATTTCTCTTTTGTCTTATACATTTATAAACGAAAAGGCTCAGATAAGCCTTTTGATCATTAACTTCTGATGATTTATCAGGTGTCTCTTCTTAGAGGAAAGCACAGAAGCCAGAGAACACCTGTCCTGTCCTGCAAGGGGTCCTGGGAAACCAGCAGGGCAGAAGGGGAGAGGGAGGGGAGCAGGGGTCTCTGCCTGGGTCAGCACTAGGCTAGATGTTAATATACAGAATACTTATTCCATTCTCATGAGCCGATGTATTTTGAAACATAACCTATAACTAACTTTTGAATTCCTCATACCTTACAAAATTGATTACAGGTAGTCCTTGACTTACAACCATTTGTTTAGTGACCTTCCAAAGTTGTAACGGCACTGAAGTGACAATTTGATCATTTTTCACACTTATGACCATTGCAGCACCCCAATGGTCATGTGATCAAAATCAGATGCTTGGCAACTGACTCATGTTTATGACAGTTGCAGAGTCCCGGGGTCATGTGATCACCTTTTGCGACCTTCTGACAAGCAAAGTCAGGTTCACTTAACAACCACGGTACTAACTGAACAACTGCAGTGATTCACTTAACAACTGTGGCAAGAAAGGTTGTAAAATAGGGCAAAATTCAATTAACAACTGTCTCACTTAACAACAAAAATTTTGGGTTCCATTGTGGTCGCAAGTCGAAGGAACTTAAGTACTTAGGTACATACCGGTATTTCCTTCACACATGTACCATAGTATTATGTGCTTCTTTTATATATTTTTACTACTGTTATCCGAGTACTCTATGCCATTCACTAAATAGAGAGAGGAGAGAGAGAGACAGAGACAGAGAGACAGATTATGATGATAGATAGATAGATGGAGGGAGGGAGGGAGGGAGGAAGGGAGGAAGGAAGGAAGGAAGAAAGAAAGATGATAAATTTGATAGATAGATAGATAGATAGATAGATAGATAGATAGATAGATAGATAGATGATAGAAAGAAAGAAAGAAATAGAAAGAAAAGAAAAAAGAAAGATGATAAATAGATGATAGATAGATAGATAGATAGATAGATAGATAGATAGATAGATAGATAGATAGATAGATAGATAGATAAATGATAGATAGATAGATAGATAGATAGATAGATAGATAGATAGATAGATAGATAGATAGATAGATAGATAGATGATAGATGGGTGGGTGGGTGGATGGATGGATGGATGGATGGATGGATAGATAGATAGCTAGATAGCTAGATGATAGATAGATAACTAGATGATAGATAGTTGATAGATGGATGGATGGATGGATGGATGGATGGATGGATGGATGGATGGATGGATAGATAGATAGATAGATAGATAGATAGATAGATAGATAGATAGATAGATAGATGATAGATAGATAGATGATAGAAAGAAAGAAAGAAAAAGAAAGAAAGAAAAGAAAAAGAAAGAAAGATGATAAATAGATGATAGCTAGATAGCTAGATAGCTAGATAGATGATAGAAGCTAGATGATAGATAGATAGATAGATAGATAAATGATAAATAGATAAGCTGGGGGTTCACCTGAACTGGGTGCCCAGTGCTCAAGGAGAGCATTCTGGCCAGTTTTGGAGGAATATGGCCCAATGACAACAATATTGGCCCTCTGATCTGGCGCTATTTCAGAATTCAAAATATCTCCCATAAATTTACGGAATTAGCTCATCTAGGATTTAGCTTAGTTATTATAAAGCCATACCAGGTGGCTCTGTGGATTTATGAGACAAACCATAGTGACTGACTTCATCGGGTTTCCCCATAATCAAGTCAGATCCATGATAACCTGGGGCATGGAGTGCAGCAGCCCACCTCAGGGACCTCCCTTCAAAGGTGGGGTCCATCCTCTCCAACTGCAGAGAACATGAGGTCCTCCATAGTCCCCTCCAGGCCACAGCAACCTCCTGTCTCCCTCCTTTTCTTGCTTCTGGATGGGCCACCTAGAATATAGGTCAGAAGGTGTCTGGAAACACATTTTAAATCAGTGTTTCTCAACCTTGGCAACCTTAAGTGTGTGGGCTTCAACTCACAGAATTCCCCAGCCAGCTATGCCATGGTTGAGAACCATTATTTTGGAGTAAGCTCTTTTGTTAGGAGGCACAATATGCCTCCTTGTAAAACCGATGAGCCTTCAAAGGTGTTATTATTGGGGGCTACCAGAGGCTAAGAGGGCTCTTTTCCTACAATCTCTTCAAGGGAGCATGGATGCCCTCTGTCCTTCTGGGAAACTCCCTACCAGCTTGTGGTTCTTCTCCCTTTTCCCTAGGGAGAGCATTTCCTTATCATAAACCATCTGGTCACTTAGTTACAAGAAAAAACACCTTTTCCTTCACATATTTTCCTCTCTGGGATATCTAGTTTTCCCACAATCCAAATCATGATTCATCACCTGTGTTTTAGTCTCAGGTAGAGGATTTGGGAGGAACATGAAACTGTAACTGAATTCACATGTAACACTAAACCATAGTTTGCTACTTCCAGGTTTGTTTAAAGAATCACAATTACCAGGATTAAGCCTCATATTAAATGAGGGATAGACAGCTAGTGACTTGAGGGTCATGTGAGCCCTTCAGCTAAGTTCTTCAGCCCCCAGAGCCCTTAAGACTGGGCTGCTAAAATTCAGCATCAACTGAACAATTTGTTTTCAAAGGATCCTAGAGCTTTATGGGACATTAGTGGTCATTTAGTCCAGGAGTCTCCAAGCTTGGCAACTTTAAGACTTGTGGACTTCAATTCCTAGAATTCCCCAGGCATAATACTTGTGGACTTCAATTCTCAGAATTGAGGAATTCTGGGAGTTGAAATCCACAAGTTTTAAAAGTTGCCAAGATTGAACCCCCTGATTTAGTCCAACCCCTCGCTGGGCTTGAAAACCTCCAGTGAAGAGAAGAGTTCTTCAGTGCTCCATCAAGAGAGAAGACCACAATTAGGAAATAGTTTTTCACGTTTAATCTATTTATGAATCTATTTTTCTGAAGTTCCAGACCTCTGGGCAACAGAGAATAACACAAATTCAAAGACTGCTATCCCATCGCCCATCAGTATTCTCTTTTGCAGACCCTTTAAATGTGTAGCTTCCAGGGCAAGATCAAAGGAACCCACAATATGAACCAGCTCCAACACTCATAATGAGGATCTCCATTGATTAACTGCTTGATTAATCAGTGGAACGACTTGCCTCCAGAAGTTGTGAATGCTCCAACACTGGAAGTTTTTAAGAAGAGATTGGACAACCATTTGTCTGAAATGGTATAGTGTTTCCTGCCTGAGCAAGGAGTTGGACTAGAAGACCTCCAAGGTCCCTTCCAACTCTGTTATTCTATTCTATTCTATTCTATTCTATTCTATTCTATTCTATTCTATTCTATTCTATCTGAAACCCACCAGGAGGGTCCACAGGGTACAGTCAGAAAAGTCAAGATGGCAGCCACAAGGGAGTCAGTGAAGCTCTGCTGGTTTTTATAGGCAACAGCATTAAAAGTTTCTATCATGCTATCCCGGCCATCATCTTTGCTTCTTTGACTACACCCTGTGGATACTCCGTATCCTGCCAAATTCAGCCATTTTGTCCCCATGTCACCATTTTGCATTTGGCTCATGCTGTAGCCAGTATTTTGCATCCACCCCTCCTAGAAATAACAGCAACAACAACATGGCCCTGGTGCAACACCCAAAGCATTAATAGACTTGACACCCCTCATTTTGCAAAACACCGTTCTATTTCTTGGCAATGCATCGGTGGCTCTTAGGTTCTTGGTTGAGAACAGAATCACCGTAGTCGTCAACCCCCATTGATTACATACTCATTTGGATGTCTAGAAAATCATGCAATAAAATAAAATCAATCTTGCAGGGCTGAAATTGACCTTTTCCACTCTCTTATCAGGTGACTGAAAGTGTGGAATGCCAGGAGTCTAATGCAAATCTAGTCTAAGGGCTCCGATGAGCTAAAAAAAGGGGGGGGGCTTTTTAATGTGTATTTAAGAGCCCCTTTTCAAAACTCTTTAGAGCAGGAGTGTCTGACCTTGGCAACTAGAAGATTTGTGGACTTCAATTCCCAGAATTCCCCAGCCAGCATGCTGGAAAGTTGAAGTCCACAAGTCTTCAAGTTGCCATGGTTGGACCCCCTTGTTTTAGAGCAGCTGATTGCACTGATTTTCATTAATTTACACGTGGGTGCAGCTGACTCTAGTAATCGTACTCTTTCTTGGTGCCTGTTCTCAGCAAAGGACGTTTCTGCGTAAAGGAACTGAAAGAAGAACGTTTCCCTTGCTCCTCTCCTCTTCCCAAACCATCTCAACGTGGCTTCATAAACAACTCCTACTGTCCCTTTCACGACTATAAATGACTTCTTACAGGAAGATTTTTCCACTTCTTTGGAAAGTGAGAGTCTACATTCCCTGGTGCTTTTCTACCCAGGAACGAAGTCCTAATTCTGTTCACTTTCCTTGGCTAGCAAGGTGGTTACAGCCACTTTGGGGAGGGTGGAAAACACCTTGAAATAACTGGCATGGAGAGGGACGGAAGAGGAGCATCCCAACCCAGCAGGAAAGACACCACTGCAGCCAACAGAAGCTGCACCCCAAAAGTCTGCCCACCCTTTTGCCTCTGGTGGCACGCCAGATCTGCCTTGCCTTGTTCCAGGGCCATTTCTGGATCACATCCAGGCCTTTTCACTGTCCTTCTGGGAACAGATTGTGCTCTTTATCTTGTAAGGGAGGAGAGAGTAAACATGGACTTCTGTTAATTTATCCAGCTTGTGGAAGGACTTTGGACTTTGGCCTTAGGAAAAATACTGGTAACAGCAAAGGCGCAGAAGGTGAGGTGGCCCTTGCACAGCCAAACAGAAACTATTCCAGAGAGAGAGAGAGAGAGAGAGAGAGAGAGAGAGAGAGAGAGAGAGAGAGAGAGAGAGAGCCGACCGAAAGCTAGTCCTGGATGAGAAACTCCAGAGGTGCTTTTCCAAAAGGAAACTGGACTCTCTTGTGGTTTATTTCCTTGAAAACATTTTGCTTCTCATCCAAGAAGCTTCTTCGATTCTCATCTAGATTCTTGGATGAGAATCGAAATGCTTTCAAGGGGGAAAAAGTCCACTTGTGTTTTGGAAAAGCACCCTTGAGGAAACCATGACCTAGAAGGTGATTGAAAATCTCCATAGACACTCCCAGGTCTATGGGTTCAGATGTGCTGGCACATCTCCTTCTCATGCGTTTGATTCTCTCCGTGGAAGTCCTGGAGAACATCTGGCCTCCTCCAGAACCTCTACTGACAGCTTGCCTGCCATTACCATCAGATTCAGTAACACAGATTGGGGGCACCGAGCACCCAGGAGGGACCCTTGCCAAATCTCTAAACTGGGGAGGAGGGCAGCAGCCAAGGCTGAGAGGGTTCCCAGAGTTTGAAAAGGGCCTTGCTGTAGCTGCCCACAAATGTTCAACTGACAGGCAGGGGCTGAGCATGGGTTGAGCATCAAGCCCTTCATTGTGGAGGCTGCTACTTCCTGAAAGACAATTCCAGGCAAGATTTGCTTTAAACAGAGAAGAAATTGGAGGGGTGGATGGGGAATGGAATTCTATTCCCAAAATAAGAAAACCCATTTAGGCAACTAGAATCACGTTCTGTGAAATGAAAGTAGGCCCCGGGTCCCGTCCTCACTTTTTCTTTGCAGGCATTTGGGCCCATGTCTGAAAATTGCAACATCTCAGACAGCGCAGAATCCAGCCTAAGCCAGGAAGGGCCAAATCCATCAAGAAGAATAAAACACATCACTGCATACAAGTCTTACCTTTCTTCCTGTCCGTCCCCCCAAGTCCACTGCATTCCACAAAAGCGAGCGAGAAGAACGGTCCCGGGTCAAAGGACAGCAGGGATGGTCGCATCCTTGGCACGCATGGCGATCTGGCATCCCGCTTGGTCCTCTGCAAGGAGTCTCAGGGAGGTTTCCCAAGAATCCAAGGTCCTGGTTGACCTAGGCTAAACTGGGGCCGCCCCAGAGCGGCTTGGCTCAGCACTGAGGGAGGCCGGACTGGAGGACAGGGGGACATCTGGACGTGGAGGAGAATGAAAAGGGGAGAAGGAGACTTCAGCAGGAACGGTGTTGATGGGAGGAACATGGAGTCGTCCCCCCACCCCGAAAGTTGAATTCCCTCTTCTGAGGATTGGGCTTTCTTTTAATGCTAACAACTTGATATTTACTTTCCATTTAAATTTGAGATGCTGCTATAAATTATCAACCAGGCTCTTGTTCCCTTTGAGTTGATAACTAACTACCTGGGTTACTTATTGTTCAGGTAACAAAAGGGAGGTGAGGAAGCCCTTCAGGAATAACCTCAGGACCGGGCAAGAGAGGAACTTGAACCCCAGGGGTGATCCCCAGAGGGAAAAGCAGGAGGGCCAAAGGCTGGAGGTCAGGAACTGAAGCCCATGGGCAGGAGGGGGTCAGCTGTCCCACACCCAAAAGCCCTCCTGCAGAGAGAGGCCACTAAAGCCTGTTCCACCTGCCCCCGGGAGGGGGGAATTAAGGTGACCTTCTGAATGTTTAGGTTTCCTCATACTTTTCTAAGGACCACCTTGGCTCCCCACCCCTGCCCCACACCAGAAGGCCCAGACAGGGCATAGTCTGAGCGCTCCTTTCGGCCTCCCTTCAAGGCATTGGAGAGGAAGTGGTTGCTCCAGGAAATGGTTACCCCCAAGAACCCCACATTTCTGGTTCTACCAAAGTAACTGAGATCATTCTGGGGACAGATGGGCACATTTTGTGTGTTCCCTTCACTCAATTTTTTTTCCAATTTTCTTCAATTGCATTATGGGGAAATGAAATATTGGACCTTTTCCCCAGAGTAAAATAAGCTATTGTGGCCACCTTAAATTCACTTATCTCTTTATTTATCTTAAATAAGAGCCGAGGTGGCACAGCGGTTAGAGGCAGTACTGCACGCCACTTCAGCTGACTGTGATCCGCAGGTCAGCAGTTCAAATCTCACCGGCTCAAGGTCGACTCAGCCTTCCATCCTTCCGAGGTAGGTAAAATGAGGACCCAGATTGTTGGGGGCAATATAAATCTACATTGCTTACTGGTGTAAACCGCTTAGAGAGTGCTTGCACTGTGAGGCGGTATATAAATGTCACAAATAAATAAATAAATAAATAAATAAATAAATAAATAAATAAATAAATAAATAAATAAATAAATAAATAAATATTTCTCATATGTATATGTACAGTATATGGATATGCATATGTATATATATTCACACAAACCTGAAATTATATAGTGTAAACTTAAGAAAAAAGATACAAAAGATGAAAGAGTAAGTAGAAAAAACAGTGAAGGAAAGGAAAAAAGACTTTACAAACAAATGGGTTACATCTCTTCCCTCTTTAAAGTTACAACATGGCTCACTTCCTCGCTTTTTAAACAGAAAATCTATAAATTGCCAATTTATTTTTTCCATTTTCAATAAAAAGTCCATCAGAGATATTCAGTCTGTTACGAAAGTTCTACTTGTCTTATCCCTGATCAAAGAGGTCAATTTCACTATTTCCCAAGTTCTGCCATGTTCATATTTCTTGCCTCTCTTGTGGCTTTTTAATTCCCCCCCCCCCATCTTTGTACATCTAAGAGTCTCATTCTCTCTTTACTACTTTAAAAAACAGGTTGTACACCTCTGTGCCACAATAAACACAACACCATCTAAAGCAGTGTTTCCCAACCTTGGCAAGTTGAAGATGTCTGGACTTCAACTCCCAGAATTCCCCAGCCAGCATTCGCTGGCTGGGGAATTCTGGGAGTTGAAGTCCAGACATCTTCAACTTGCAAAGGTTGGGAAACACTGATAAAGAGACTATAAATTCCCCATAGGTTGTGCCTTTGAGGCCTTTTAATTGCTACTGGGGAGATGAGCGCCTTTGTTAAAATCCAAAACCTTCTTGCATCTTGATATTGTCATCTAAACCAGAGTTTCTCAACCTTACCAACTCCAAAATGGGTGGACTTCATCTTTGCTGGCTGGGGGAATTCTGGGAGTTGAAGTCCATCCATTTTACAGCTACCAAGGTTGAGAAATACTGATCTAAACACTTCAATTTTTCCACCTCTTTGTTCTGTTGTTTGCAGATGCGACAACCATATTTTCTAATCTTTCCTCCAAGTCATTTGTAAATATGTTGAGTGGTAGACAGCCTAGAAAGGATTCCTGCCCCTCCCTGCTTTACTCCTGGCTCAAACCAACTACTTAGTCATCCGTTCCAGGGTGTTTTCCCCAGGAATAACATCAAACTAGATCAGGGGTGTCAAACTCAAGGCCCACAGGCTGGATCTGGCTCACGGGGTGCTTAGATCTGGCCTGCGAGGCCACCCTGGAAACAGTGAGGGACCGGCCCGCGGTGCCTCTGCTAGCGAAAACGGGCTCCCGTGCTCCGTTTCCAGCTACGATGGCCTACTGCAGGGGTAGGCAAAGTTGGCTCTTCTATGACTCATGGACTTCAACTCCCAGACTTTCTGAGCCAATCATGCTAACTCAAGAATTCTGGGAGTTGAAGTCCATGAGTCATAGAAGAGCCAACTTTGCCTACCCCTGGCCTACTGCAACCCTCTGCCAGTGAAAACGGAGCTCGGGAGCCTGTTTTCGCTGGCAGAGTGCTCAGGCTGCTACATGAGTGACATAAGAGCCGAGATGGCGCAGCGGTTAGAGGCAGGTACTGCAGGCCATTGTAGGAAGTTAGCACCCATCCCTCTCCTAGGAAATGAGATATCCTAGGAGATATTAAAATGTAGGAAAAATTCTGTGGAACACATCTGGAAACATGCTTTTAAACAAACAAAAGACTCCTCTTGGAAACCCCCACCCCTGCTAAGCTCACATATTCCTCTCACCTGGACTGGAAGTCTTCTGCATGATAAAACCACAATAGGATTTGCCCAAGGCCCTTTCATTCAGCCAAAGCTGGATTAGACAAAAGCCAAGAGCCACCCCAGCATGCCCCTGGGGGGTCTGAGAGCCAATGGGATACATTTCTATACAGGAAAAGGAAATCTAAGAGGTGGGACCCAACTTACACTATAAAAACCAGGAACTCAATATATCTCCTCCTCTCTTTTTTCTCTTCACCACACACAACCATGTAAGTTACCTTTTCTGTACAGGGGCTCCTGCCATGTGCTCCTGTCCACCATTAAACCTTCCTTCCAAGCAACCTTCATGAATCCAGTGTCTTTTTCCCCACTTGGAACTGAACCCAGAAGGATATTTCCTTATAACACCACTTTAGCTGACACTGATCCGCAGGTCAGCGGTTCAAATCTCACCGGCTCAAGGTTGACTCAGCCTTCCATCCTTCCGAGGTAGGTAAAATGAGGACCCAGATTGTTGGGGGCAATATAAATATACATTGCTTACTGGTGTAAACCGCTTAGAGAGTGCTTGCACTGTGAGGCGGTATATAAATCTCACAAAATAAATAAATAAATAAATAATAAAGCAGGTCACACCCACAGTAGAAACCGTGACTGGCCCGCTGTGCCTCTGCCAGCGAAAATGGGCTCCCGAGCTCCGTTTTCACTGGTAGAGGGTTGCAAGAGGCTGTTGCAGACGGAAACGGAGCTCGGAAACCCGTTTTCGCTGGCAGAGCACTCGGGCCGCCATAGGCGCCCCCGACATGAGTGACATTGAGCAGGCCACACCCACTCTGGCCACACCCACCTCAGCCCCCTGAAGTCAAACACAACCCTGATGCGGCCCTCAATGAAACCGAGCTAGATGGGATTTTGCTCTCCATTCTTCCCCCCCACCCATTTTTTTAAAAAAGTGAGGCAGCTTTTGTCTTCTCTGAACTTCTGACATTCTACGTTCCATGGTTCCTCAGATGCACCGAAAAGTCCTCCAAGACCACATTCACAGGTCCCTTTCTGCCTTTTGGATGGAACTGACCTGATTTTGGAGCCCTAAACCCATTTGCAGCAGTCAGGACACCTCAACCTTGCTTTACTCCCCTTTCTTTCAAAATCATGTGAAAGTACCAATTTATAATGCCTTGATAAGATCACTCTTGGAATATTGCATCCAGTTTTGACTGCCATGATATAAAAAAAAGATATTGAGATTCTAGAAAGAATGCAGAGAAGAGCAGCAAAGATGATTACCGTATTTTTCGGCGTATAAGATGCACATCCCCCCCTAAAAGAGGGTGGAAATGTTGGTGCATCTTATACACCGAATACAGCCATTTTTGGCCTCCCGAAGCCCCGCCCTGTGTCCCATTTTTGAGAAAAATGGGCCAGTTTTTTGCAAAAACAGGGTGCGCAGAGGGTTTGGGAGGCCTGCAGAGTGCTCTTAGGGGCTAGGGGAAGGCAAAAATGCCCCCGTTTTTGTGAAAAATGGGCAAAAAATGGGCCGTTTTTCACAAAAATGGGCGTGTTTTTGCCTTCTTTCAGCCCCCAGAAGCACTCTGCAGGCCTCCCAAACCCTCTGAGTGCCCTGTTTTTTTGCAAAAACGGGTGAAAAACAGCCCATTTTTGTGAAAAATGGGGTGCGCAGAGGGTTTGGGAGGCCTGCAGAGTGCTCCTGGGGGCCAGGGAGGACAAAAACTTTTTTTATTTCTTACTTACCTCTTCGAAATATTGGTGCGTCTTATACACCGGTGCGTCTTATAGTCCAAAAAATACAGTAGGGGACTGGAGGCTAAAACATAGGAAGGAAGGTTGCAGGAATGTCTATTCCAGCGAAAAGAAAGGGTGACATGATAGCAATGTTCCAATACTTGAGGGATTACCACAAAGAAGAGTGGGTCAATCTATTTTCCAAAGTACTTGAAGGCTGATCAAGAAGCAATGGATAGAAACTAATCAAGGAGAGAAGCAACTTAAAACTAAGGAGAAATTTCCTGACAGTCAGAAAATTAATCAGTAGAATGGCTTGACTCCAGATTCCAGAAGTTGTGGGTGCTTCACCAATGGAGGTTTTAAAGTAAGGTGACCACACGTCCCGCTTTTGGCGGGACAGTCCCGCTTTTTGATAATTTGTCCCGCATCCCGCGGCGTTTCAAAAAAGTCCCGCTTTTTTCGGCCGGGCCAGTCGTTCGGCATAGAGCCGATGGAACTGGCGGCGGTTGCGGCGCGGGGCTTCTCCCGCCCGCTTCCCCCGCCCGGCTGGACGGCGCCATTCGGGTTATTTTGCCCTCTGTGCATGCACAGAACGCTTTGCGCATGCGCAGAGGACAAAATAACCCGAATGGCGGCGTCCAGCCGGGCGGGGGAAGCGGGCGGGAGAAGCCCCGCGCCGCGACCGCCGCCAGTTCCATCGGCTCTATGCCGAATGACTGGCCCGGCCGAACCAGCAGGATTTCACCCCTGGCTGCGGCGACGAACAGGTAAGCCTGCGCCAGTAGGAACCCACCCCTGGCTGCGATGAAGGGGGGGGGGTGTTTGGTGTGGTGGTGCACAAAGCTGCAGGATAAGAGAGACGGACCCCTCCCGTCTTGCTCCCCTAGAACCCCCCCCCCCGTCAATGGTATCCCGCTTTACAAAAAATAAAATCTGGTCACCTTATTTTAAAGAGACTGGACAACCATTTGCCTGGAATGTATAGAGTCTTTTGCTTGTGCAGGGGATTGGACTAGAAGATCTCCAAGGTTCCATTATGTTATTCTGTTGTTGTTTTTTGTCACTACCTCCTTTTGAACACCATCCTACTTAGAGCCCTTTGAATGCAATTCCCCCAGAAGAGAAGCCGGAAGCCATGTAGAAATTGGGCCCTCTCCCCATCTTGCCTTCCCCTCTTAGCAGCCGTCCACCCCTCCCTCCTCCTGGTTTTACCACCCCTAGAGCCAAAAGGGGCTTTTATTGCTTTCGGCTTCCCTTGTGAGCTCTGCTCCTATGGCCCTTCAGGGGTTCCGACTTCCTGCATTAGCTGCTGACTGTCCCGTCTCCTTGTCCCTTTGGTCAAAAGCTCCTTGGGCATCTTGGGTGGGTTCCTGAGCTGCTTTTTCCTCATTGGGCGGCATCTTAGTTTTTGAGGAGTTCTCTTGCACTCCCTTTATCTGAGAAATTTTGTCCGCGGGATTCTGCCTAGTATTTCTCTAAAGTTGTTTTTTTTCTTTCTTAGTGTTTTTCCCACAAGTGCAGGCCCTGCCTTTTTTTTTGTTTGTTTGTTTGTTTTGCTTTTGATCAACCAAGTGCTGATCAATTGGTTGAGTTAGGAAGAGGATTGACTGGCTTCCATCTGAGCCTGAGGTCATGGGCTAAGAGAGAGGGTCTGGCACAGAGTCAGCCAGCTGGCTAAAGCAGGACCAGAACTCACTCTCTCCTAGCTGCATCTTTGACTGCTAGCCAGGGGTGGGCAACCAGAACAACTTTATGACCTTTGGACTCCCAGAATTCCTGAGCAACCATGGCCAGTTGACATCCACAAGTCTTAAAGTTGCCAAGCTTGGAGAGTCCTGACCTTGAGGGACAGGTGGAAGAGTTGTCAGCAAGACAATGGTCAGAGAGAGAAGAAATCTGAGTCTGGGCCAAAAAGCATATCAGAAAAGATCCTCCTTGGTTGTCTTGAGAGGGAGGATGGAAGGAGGGGTCTTCAGACTTGCAGGATGCTGTGACGAGGACCTCGGAATAAAAGTAGTCTTAGCAAGCACGATGCTGGCTTCCTAGTATGGTCTAATTCAGTGTTTCCCAACCTTGGTAACTTGAAGATGTCTGGACTTCAACTCCCAGAATTCCCCAGCCAGCGAATGCTGGCTGGGGAATTCTGGGAGTTGAAGTCCAGACATCTTCAAGTTGCCAAGGTTGGGAAACACTGGTCTAATTAAATATCACCAGGCTAAAACGGAGTTGTGGGCACTGGGCACGCAGCCGGTGTCTTCACATGTTCCAGGAATCCGAGAACCGAATCTTATCACTAAGACCTTTACTCATTTGGAGGCAACACATTGCGTGAAGCCAGCAATTCTGGATTGTTTATCCTTGTAAGCTGCTCGGAGTCACCAAGAGTGAGTTGGGTGGCCATATACATTTCCTTAAATAAATAAATAAATTGTATTTCAAGATTCGGAGGGGGGGGCAAGGACCCCCCTCTGAGACAGCCGCTTTCCGTCTCTTCCAGGGAGGATCCCTGGAGGGTGGCAAAGATGGTGAAGTCCTACCTCCAGCAGCACAACATCCCTCAACGGGAGGTGGTGGACACAACGGGCTTGAACCAGTCCCACCTCTCCCAGCATCTCAACAAGGGCACCCCAATGAAGACCCAGAAGAGAGCCGCCCTGTACACCTGGTACGTTCGCAAGCAGCGAGAGGTGGCCCAGCGTAAGTACAGCAACCGGCAGCGTGCCCCCTTCCCAAGACCCCTGCATGTAGACCAGGGGCTGGCTCAGACTCTTGGAGGTATCTCTGCTCCGAGATGCCCAGGTTGGAGGCATTGCTCCTCTGAGCAAGCTTTCCCAGCGCAGAGGTGGGAGACGGTGCCCTAGGCAGAGTCCACCTGAGATCTGGGCAGGTCTTCCTCCTTCTGGGGCTGAGGGCTGCTGTGGGCAGAGGGTGAGGAGAAGGGCAGGTGGGCCTGGGGAAGGCTACGTCTTCCGTTCATGAGAGGCTCTGAGCCAGTTCTGAGGCTCGGCGGCTCTTTTGTCTTAGTTTCTCATTGACGGTTCTCAGCAGGAAATGGCCAGATGTTAGCCACACCTGCCAAAGGGTGGGGAGTGTATTATTATTATTGCCCCTTCCTGGGTTGCAAGCCGAGCAGAAAATGTTTCCTGTGGAAATACAGTAACATGTCATCCTCTGGATCTGAAATCCTGATCCTTGAAAACTTTTTTGTTGGGGTGGGTGGGGGGAATCTGCAAATGTCACTCTGGAATCTCTACCCCGAAAAAAGATGATGGGGTCAAGACAAGAGGAATAGGCAGCAAAAATAGTAAGGGGCGTGCATAAGTGCACCAGCATGCCTACCGTCCCTGTCCTAATGTTCCCTCTTATCAGTACTCATTTTATGTATATAAACAATGTTATATCTATGTATATTACCAACACGTACTTGACAAAAATAAATAAATAAATAAAATAAAAATAAATAAACCCACAATTAGGTTTAATTTGATTTAATTAATTGTACATATACATGTAATTAACTATGTCCTCTCTGTCATGCACGTGAAGTTGCCCAGCATCCCTCAGACACTGCAAGGTGACGGACTTCAGAGGTGGGATCTAAATCAGGGCTCCATCAGTTCCCATTATTCCCAATTTATTATTGGGGTGGGGTGAAATTGTGAATTTTTAATCATGAATATTTAATGTTGTACACTGGAGTCTCTCTGTTGACTTGTGCTTAATAAATAAATAATAATGAATAAATTATTCCCAACCATCAATAAGCGCACCAGCGTGCCTACCGTCCCTGTCCTAATGTTCCCTTTGATTCCTATTCATTTTATGCATTCAAATCATGTTTATACTTCTATATACTATCTAATACGTGCTTGAAAAAATAAATAAATAAATAAATAAATAAATAAATAAATAAATAAATAAATAAATAAATAAATAAATAAATAAATTAATTAATAAATTAATAAATTAATAAATTAATAAATTAATAAATTAATAAATTAATAAATTAATAAATTAATAAATTAATAAATAAATAGCCTTTCGTCTTGGAGGGAACAGATGGGGGGAAGCTAGCTGAAAACTGAAGCCACCAAGATCCCAAGAAAACGCGCAAAGGAACAGCTTCTGATCTCTTCTCCAGAGCTCAGCAATCCTTTGCTTTCCAGTCCTGCCCCGTTGATCCCTTCCCAGAGTCTCTTTTTGCCCTTCCAGAATTCACCCACGCCGGCCAGGGCTCCATGCTGGAGGACCCGATGGGGGAGGAGCTCCCGGTCAAGAAGGGCCGGAGGAACCGGTTCAAGTGGGGCCCGGCGTCACAGCAGATCCTCTTCCAAGCCTACGAGAGGCAGAAGAACCCGAGCAAGGAAGAGAGGGAGGCTCTGGTGGAGGAATGCAACAGGTACTGGGGAGACGGACTCTGCCTCGTGCCCGTCCCGGGATGGGCTTCCTTGGGAGAAGACCTTTGGATCCCCCTTGGGAGCTGATGGCCAAATCCGGCTCTAGGTTCTGCCTCGGTTTCCCTTTTCCAATAAGTAACCAAGTTGGAAGATCATTTAAAAGCAATTTATTACAGTATTCTGATAAAGTTCGATCTCCCTATGAGAAGGGGGAACCCTGAGAAATGGATTACATTTACTCCAGGTCCCATCAGCCAAACAATGCCGGTTGGTGGGGCCACGGGGGAGAGCCTTCTCTGTGGGAGCCCCATCTCTCTGGAACCAACTCCCACCAGAGATCCGGACTATCCCCACTCTACTGGCCTTCCGCAAAGCCGTAAAGACATGGCTCTTCCGGCAGACGGGGTGAAGAAGATCAGATTCCCCTTGGATGAATGGTTTTTGTTGCTTTTTAAAAATTGTATGTTGTGTTTTTTTTTGTTTTTTTTTGTTTTTTTGTTTTTTTTAATTGTTTTTTTTAAAAATATATTGTACCGTTCTTATTCATGCTATACGCCGCCCTGAGTCCTCTGGGATTGGGCAGCCTATAAGAACTTTAAATTAAATTAAATTAAATTAAATTTTATAGTTAGAACGACAAAGAACTTCAAAGCAAAAGCGGATTGGTTTAGAAACAGTCATCTGAGTCAATGAGCCGAGGTGGCGCAGTGGTTAAAAGCAGCACTGCAACCTTCAGCTGATTGCTAGTTCAGCAGTTCAGCAGTTCAAATCTCACCAGGCTCAAGGTTGACTCAGCCTTCCATCCTTCCGAGGTGGGTAAAATGAGGACCCAGATTGTTGGGGGCAATATGCTGAACTCTGTAAACCGCTTAGAAAGGGCTGTAAAGCACTATGAAGCGGTATATAAGTCTAAGTGCTATTGCTATTGCCCTTCCTTCCTTCCTTCCTTCCTTCCTTCCTGTTGGCTCAGCCTTCCATCCTTCCGAGGTGGGTAAAATGAGGACCCAGATTGTTGGGGGCAAGAGGCTGAACTCTGTAAACCGCTTAGAGAGGGCTGTAAAGCACTATGAAGCGGTATATAAGTGCTATTGCTATCTGTTCAGCTACATCACAAGAATGACAGCATAGCCAAAGGAAAGAGCATTGCGTTCTCAGTAAAAGTAAAAGAAACATTTGCAAACGATAAACATCCAAATGGGTTTGGGTAAGATACATTCCCAGGGCTTCCCAAGGATGGGCTTGACTGTTTTCTTTCTTCAGGGAGGCTAAAAATGAAACTGTTACCTACAATGGGTTGAATGCTCTCCTGCCAGTCCTGGTTTCTGAAAGGGAGGCCTTTTCTTGAAGGTTAAAGGTTTGTGGGAAATTATTAGCAACACAATTGAAAAAAGCAAATTTAAAACAAATACAAGAAAACCCCTGTTAATTACGCAGTGCAACAGTATTACAAAACCATGTTTCCAGTATTATAAAGTCCACCCTCTGTGCCTCTGAGAGCCTCCCGCAGGCCACCACTGGAAAGGCCCTGCCAGGCCAACGGCCCCTTGATCCAGCCCCACAAGATGGGAAGTGAATTCCTCGTCCTCCGTACACCAAGTCCAGTCGCCTCCAGACACCCGTTGGGAGGGAGGGTTGAGATTGCATCAATTTCCCTCAGTCGAGCAAGACAATCTGCTGTGTGAAAAGGAGGCGAATGCTCCTTCACCCTCCCATCTCTATTTTGTTCCAACTTAACCTTAAACAACTAACCATCAATCTGAGCTTGATGCAAAAAATAAAATAAAAGGAGAACACTGAGAGATTCAGCACAATCATAGTTCGATTACAATTAACACAGTGCAGAATAAACACATGAGAGCTTTCCTGGGCTATTCGTGGCAAAAACCTTCAAACTTATCTATTTTTATTTGTTTGTTTGTTTATATCCTGCTTTTATTATTTTTACAAATAACTCAAGGTGGCGAACATATCCAACACACCTTCCTATTTTCCCCACAATAACAACCCTGTGAAGTGGATTGGACTGAGAGAGAGGGACTGGCCCAAAGTCACCCAGCTGGCCTTTATTCCTCAGGCGGGACTAGAACTCCCAGTCACCTGGTGAATGGCCAAAGTCACCCAGCCAACTTTCATGGCTAAGGCAGGACTTGAATTCACGGTCTCCTGCTTTCTGGTGCCTTAACACCTAGACCAGTGATGGCGAACCTTTTTTTCCTCTGGTGCCAAAAGTGCATGAGCATGTGCTATTGCACATGTGCGAGTGCCCACACCCATAATTCAATGCCTGGGGAGGGCGAAAACAGCCTCCCCTGCCCCCCAGAGGACCTCTGGAGGCTGGAAATGGCCCATTTCCCAACTTCTGGTGGGCCCGGTAGACCCATTTTTCACCCTTCCCAGGCTCCAGAGGCTTCCCTGGAGCCTGGGGAGGGCAAAATCGCCCTCCCCCATTCCTCGGAGGCCCTCCAGAAGCCAAAAATGCCCTCCCAGAGCCTCCCTGCGAGTCAAAAATAAGCTGGCCGGCACAAACATGCGTGCTGGAGTGAGCTAGGCAATGGCTCGCGTGCTGGCAGATATGGCTCCGCGTGCCACCTGTGGCACGTGTGCTATAGGTTCGCCATCACTGGCCTAGACCAAACTGGCTCTCTTCTTAACTCTGGAGAAGCAGTTCAATGACAGTTTGTCTGTTCTGAAGACCTGAATCTTGCAGAATATGCTGGGCATATCCCTAAGCATTTTGAGGTTCATCAGCACCAGCTCTGGCGCACAATACTTATCTGCAATTACATGTTGGGCTGAATAAGCCATCTTTTGGAATGGTGATCACCATGATGTGTATGTTCTTTTTGAGGGCTGGTTTGAATAGTTTGCCAAAGTGATGCACCACATCTCTTGAACCTGGTTCACTTATCAAATGAGCCATAAAACGGACTGCTGGGTTTGGTTTAATGTGCTATGTAAATCCAGCAATTCCGGTTGATGACTCATAATTTATGGTTTAGCACAAGTGTGGAACCTCTGTTGAAGGAAGCCAATTGCCATAGCCTTGGGTGTGCTTAGCGTGCTGTGAACTGTGATCATTCTGCCGTGAACACACCAGGATTGCATGAGATACTAACCCAGTTATCAACTTTCCTTCCCCAGAGACAACTACCACACATTCTTGGAGGCCACTTAAGTTTTCCTAAACTTCATCATTATTTCTCAACCTTGGCCACTTGAAGATGTGTGGACTTCAACTCTCAGAATTCCACAACCACAATCTTTAAGTGACTAAGGTTGAGAAGCACTGTTCCATCCAAAATTCCCAGTTGGTGACTGAGAACTTCCAGGAATTGTGTTGTGCCATATTGGGAACGTATCCAGTTGGGGAGATCCTATGATTGCTCCAGACCTGACCCAACCATGCCCTTCCTTGGCAGGGCAGAGTGCCTTCAGCGTGGTGTCTCTCCATCCCAGGCCCAGGGGCTGGGCTCCAACCTGGTGACCGAGGTGAGGGTTTACAACTGGTTTGCCAACCGCCGTAAAGAGGAAGCCTTCAGGCACAAGCTTGCCATGGACAGCTACAACGGATCCCAGCCCAGCTCTGTGCCCAACTTGGCATCTCATGGGTCGTCCTCTCTCCAATCGGCAACTCCTCTGTCCCCAAGCAAAGTCCATGGTGAGTGCCAGGCATGGGGTGGCAGGGCAGAGGGAGATGGGCAGGGACATGTGAAGAATATATGAAGAACGGTTGCAGAAATTGGGTATGTCTATGATGGGATAGGAATTTATTCCTATCGAGGCGATGTATAGATCTTGTTCCCTTGAAGTCATTCTTACTTAGAAAATAAAACCGAGGTTTAATTCTAATTAACAAAATATTTATTTCAGTATAAAAGTAACAAAACATAAACCTTATTAAGCTACATTGTCTCAGCTAAGAATTCACTTCTGCCTCGGGAGAGGCTCACAGGAGAAGAAGAGAAAGGGAGGAGACAAAACTCCTGGAATGCACACATGCGCAGTAATACATGTCACATGTCTGCTTGATTAGAAAAATACAGTAGATCTAGAAATACAGTAGAAAACTAAGAAATATAGCACAGAGGCTCAACTGGCAATATTTCACATCGTGACAGTCTAGTTCAGGGGTAGGCAAAGTTGGCTCTTCTATGACTCATGGACTTCAACTCCCAGAATTCCTAAGCTAGCATGATTGGCTCAGAAATTATGGGAGTTGAAGTCCACGAGTCATAGAAGAGCCAACTTTGCCTACCCCTGGTCTAGTTTAATAAAAAGAAGCACTAGGGGTGACATGATAGCAGTCTTCCAATATCTGAGGCAGTGGTGAAATCCAATTTTTTTTACTACCGGTTCTGTGGGCATGGCTTGGTGGGCGTGGTGTGGCTTGGTGGACGTGGCTTGGTGGGCGTGGCAGGGGAAGGATACTGCAAAATCCCCATTCCCACCACACTCCTAGGGGAAGGATATTGCAAAATCTCCATTCCCTCCCCACTCTGGGGCCAGCCAGAGGTGGTATTTGCCGGTTCTCTGAACTACTCAAAATTTCCGCTACTGGTTCTCCAGAACCTGTTAGAACCTGCTGGATTTCACCCCTGATCTGAGGGGATCAACCTATTCACCAAGGCACCTGAGTGGGAAGAAGCAATAAACGGAAACTAATCAAGGAGAGAAGCAACTTAGAACTAAGGAGAAATTTCCTGACAGAACAATTAATCAGTGGAACAACTTGCCTCCAGAAGTTGTGAATTCTCCAACACTGGAGGCTTTTAAGAAGAGACTGGACAGCCACTTCTCTGGAATGGTACACAGGGTTGTCTGGAATGCCTGAACAGGGTTGGAGTAAATGATCTCTAAAGGCCCTTCCAATTCTGTTATTCTGTTACTAAGAAGTGGGTATATATACAGTACATACAGTATGTCGGTATGTATCTTTATTCAATGTATGTGTAGTCCTTGCCTTATGACCACAATTGGCACCAAAATTTCCATGGCTAAGCAAAGTGGTTGTTAAACGAATCATACCTGACTTTGCAATCTTCTTTTTGCCACGGTTGGCCAGGGACAAAAACCCCACTTAAATCAACAAAGCAACAAAGCAAAAACTAAGCAAAACCAAGAAAAGCAACCTAAAATAATGCACCTATGTTGTCCCCCTAGTCGAGTATTGATAAATATGAGCGTCTGAATTTTTATCACCCATGTGAACCCTGGGATGGTTATAAACACGAGAAAGCCGCTTTTTTTCAATGCCGCTGTAACTTTCCACGGTAACGAAGTGGATGGCTGTAAGCCGAGCGCTGCTTGTTTATCCACATGCAAAGTTCTGTTTCTAAGTGACACAGGAAGATGTGGTAGCTTTGCTAACTTGGAGCATCTGCTTTGTAGCCTCAAGTTCTACCAAGCTCTGAAGAGAGGGAGAGCAGGAGGAGGTTAAGGTCTCCTAAAGCAGGGGTCCCCAAACCCCCAGTCCGTGGCCTGCTACCGCGGCCTGTTGGGAACCAGTCTGCGCAAACAGCAGGCAAGTGCACAAAGCTCTATTTGCGCACACACAGGATTCGGTTGCGCAACTGAAACCGTTCCCTCCCCCACCGTCCGTGGAGCCAGAAAAGTTGTGGTCCGCTGTCCTCAGGAGACTGAAAGACTTCCCAAGTATTTGTATTTGTTTATTTGTCAAGCATAAATGATTATAAGCAAAGTATAAACAGTAAAACATGATTGAATCAGTGGTGGGTTCCTACCGGTGTGGTCCACTCTGTAGCACCGGTAGCGGCCTGCTGGTGACGTCACAGTACCGGTGCGGTCAGTTGCCGGTGCCTGGACGTCGCCATTTAAAAAAAAATTTTTTTTTAATGTTTTAAAAAAATTTCTTCTGCGCATGCCCAGAAGCTGAGCTTCCGGCACTGCGCATGCACTGCCTTCCTACCCCCCAGTGAGTCCAAGCAGGGGAGGATGGCTGAGGGAGCGCATGAATGGGCGGCAGGAGCTATCTCCATTCCTCTACCTTCAGCAGTCCGAGAAGCCACGAACGCGCGGTGATGATCCCAGGCATTTCCTCACGTTTGAGGCTTCTCGAGCTGCTGAGGGGAGGGGGAACGGACAGCAGGAGCCTAGGATCATCGAATGGGGAGAAGCATTCAGGCCGGACGAAGCCTCCTAAAAGAACCGCTGCCGCGGTCTTGCTGCTCCCGCTGCGGGGGGCTGCGTTGCGGGTGGGCAATTCCCCCACGCTTCTCCGATAGCTGCCAAGCTCCCAAGCCACACCCACAAAATAAGCCACATCCACAGAGTGGTAGTAAAAAAATTAGGAACCCGCTCCTGGATTGAATATATATGTAATGGTACAAGCATGATATTATAGCCACAAGTACCCCATGTTTAGTTTCCAAGTACTACCGTTTGCCCCTGGCTGAGCAAGAGGACGCAGGTCAGGCAACATAACAAAGAGTTATCCTGGGGGCAAAAGCTTGTGGCAGGAAGCCCCCTCCCCAGTTTGTGGCATGGGGTTTTTGTCCCTGGCCGTGCTCACCAGGGCATCTACTTGATGTGGCTTTCTTGTTGTCGTTTCAGAGGCCTCTCCTCTCCAGCAGCAGCAGCAACAAGGTCTCTCCTTCTCGGACCCAGGCATGAGGTACGGCCAGCAGCCCGTCAGCGAGACCGATTCCTCCAACAACAGCCAGCACAATTCCATCACAACCACCCAGACCATCCTGCACCAAGTTTCCTCCCCGAGCCTCTGCTCCACCAGCTCAGGACAAGACACCAAGCTGGTGAGTGAAAGGCGCCCGAGACCCTGGTGGGGGCCGGAAGGGAGAATCTGTGGCTGGATTCTCAGAGCCTGCCAGTGGGAGAGATGCTACCCACCGGGAAATGGGGGGCTGGGGGTGGGGAGCTGGGATGATGGGCTGCAGTGAAGCAGCAGTTTCAGGGAAGGAGGGAGCACATTCCAGAGAGGAGAGAAAGACAAGAGGCAGCCCAAACCAGAGCTGAAAAGGTAGAGACAGGATAGCCACTCTAGAATCTGCCAGCATATATCTGGTAGTACCATAGTAAAGGTTTAGTCTGGCAAGATTCTGTCTATTTAGTATGAGCAAATAAAAAAACTGAACTCTGGCTGAATTGTTCAACGGATGGAAACTTATCAAGGATAGAAGATCTCTATCTCTGTCTCTGTCTCGGGTCTCCTGCTTGAGTAGGGGACCTTCCATTATTCTTTTCCCACATCATTCTTAGGGGCTTAGCGTGTCAAGAAGCCAAGGGGAGCATCCTAAGCCAAGGAAAAGGACCCCTTGCAGTTTCTGCCATCCTTTGTGGGGGTATCTTGAGGGCTTCCCCCTCCTGGTATGTGCCGTCTATACATGGCAGATTATTAAGGGAGTGTGTTACCTGTACACTCTGATCACCCAGCACATTTATGGCCAAGCTGGGTGTTGACTCTAGCAGGAGAGGAGAAGGACCAGCTGGGGACAAGACCAGCCAGATCAAGCAAAGGATAGCAGAGACTTTTGACTTAAAGATCTCTGGGCACTACTGTGGTCCCCAGATACCTGCTGGGCTCCAAAGGTTCCTTAGACCTTCTGGCTTCCTTCCTGTCCCACAGATCTCTGCTCAAGGGGGCTCGCTCCCCCCTGTCAGTACCCTGACAGCACTGCACAGCCTGGAGCCCAACCCACACGCCCTGAGCCATCAAACGCAGAACCTCATCATGGCCTCCCTCCCGGGGGTCATGGCCATTGGCCCTGGAGACACACCTTCGCTTGGACCAACGTTCACCAACACGGGGGCCTCCACCTTAGTCATTGGTAAGTGAGGAGGCATTGGGTGCGGAGAAGGGACTCATTATAGGCAGCATGAAAGGAGCTGGCACCCAGGGGTGTGCAGGGCAGGTCCCTCTTCAGGAGCCATACCCTCTGCTGCCCATCTGGGCATTCCTTTCTTACTGGCAGGGGCTGCCAGTAAGAAAGGAATGAGGCCTTCCATCTTGAGGCCTTCCAGCCGAGATGATATTTTTGGGTGGAAAATATTATGGCCGGAGGACCACTGATCTCAGCCTTCATCCAAAGGAACTGCTGAAGTAGCCAAAGGTGCCACACTGAGATTTGTACTCCAGGCTAATAGGTTTGCATATATGGGTGGCTACATACATTCCATGAAGCCACAATTCATCTTAACCAGCATTTAAGTCCGTGTGCATAACAGAATCCTATAAACCATAGTTTACCGATCAAAAGCATGGCACACTATGAAAAGCCATGTTTCCGCTCAGTGGCTAGACTCTTAAACTACACTAAGCCAATTGGCATGGTTGACTGTAGAAGCCATCATGTGGCCAGTAAGCTAGTCATCCCATTTTGCATAAAAGAATCTGCTAGGACAAAGCCAAGCAAATTGGTTAGCTTGGCTTAGCATGATCGTGAACCCACCCAATTGTGTGACGGTGTGCATGAGGGCTGTGGGTTCATGTTAAGGGGGAGTCACTTGGGGTTTGACAGCCAGGAACCCGGATGCAGCCCGACAAGTTCTGGGTGCTGCTGCAGCCCAGCCTGACGAAGGTTCTCCTGTCTGCCAGGTCTGGCTTCCACCCAAGCGCAGAGCGTTCCTATGATCAACAACATGGGCAGCAGCCTCACCACCCTCCAGCCGGTCCAGTTCTCCCAGCAGCTGCACCCGTCCTACCAGCAACCCATCATGCAGCAGGTCCAGGGTCACCTCAACCAGAGCCCCTTCATGGCCACCATGGCCCAGATCCAGGCTCCTCATGGTAGGTTTGGAAGGGAGGACGCCCAATCCCGGGAATGCTCCACGCCAGGCAGCCTTCCTGCACCTTGGAGCTGAGGGAAAGGATGGCCTTCCAGCCTGTCCCTCAAGGCCTCCGTTGCTCATGGTGCCTTCTTGATCTCCATTATTCCCAGCTCTCTATAGCCACAAGCCAGAGATGGCCCAATATGCACATACCAGCCTTCTACCCCAGACCATGGTGATCACAGACACGGCGAACCTCAGTACTTTGGCCAGCCTGACGCCAACCAAACAGGTGAGGGGGGACCTGGGGGGGGGGCTAAAGGGAGCCCAAGGGGCCAACACCCATGTGGTCCAAGCGGCAACAGAGAACAAGCTGAGCCGAGCCACATGGATCTGCTTCTGCATCCACAGCAGACCAAACCTAGGCCCAAGAGGCAAGTCTCTCGGGGGGGAGGAGGGGACTAATCCTACGGTTTCTTCTGCAGAACAAGAAACTGGTATCTAAACTGAGAGCAAACCCCTCTCTTCTAGCACTGATGATATGACCTAGTTGGGTAACAAAACGTCTGCCAGAAAACAAGCAAACTCAGAGAGCACTAAAGACCCAATAGTTCAACCCTGAACTGCAAATACTCTTTATAAGAAAGTAGTGATTTGCAAAAACAATTAGATAACACTGCTAGCCAAACACAAGTGTGAGTTTCACAACCTGAAATTAAATATCTTGTTCTTGCTAAATTTTGCATCCCAAGTTTCAAATAGAATTTTGGGTCATTTCTGGAGGGTTTTCTTAAGGGGATGAAGTCAGGAATCCATAGAGGTCCTGCTCTCCATAGAGGTCCTGCTCTCCTTCCCACCCTTAAGGTTAAACATTTCCCCCCCCCCCCAATATTGACCCTGCTGGCAAGGTTGCTTTGTTCCCGCAAGGTATCCTCCAGTTCTTTGGCTGGCAAGGAGAGCAGGTTGCATTTTATTCATTTGTACGAGGGTGAGTCAAAACGTAATGCCATTTTCTTTAGGACAGGTATAATTACCAACACAGGAACATGTAGCATACATCAAAATGAAGCTGGTCCTCTGTGGATCACATCCCTACTTCTCAACATAGTCACCGTTTCTCTCAATAGCAATATTCCACCTTCGAATGAGAGCAGGTATCCCTGTCTCGTAAAAATTTGTTGACTGTTCTTTGAGCCACTTCTTCACTGCAGTTTTCACTTCCTTGTCACTGGAATAATGTTTGCCTCTCAAACCCTCTTTCATGGGGCTGAAGAGATGATAGTCTGAAGGCGCTAAATCTGGTGAGTATGGAGGATTATTATTCCAGTGACCAGGAAGTGAAAACTGCAGTGAAGAAGTGGCTCAAAGAACAGTCAACAGAATTTTATGAGGCATACATTTTATGAGGGATACATGCTCTCATTCGAAGGTGGAACATTGCTATTGAGAGAAACGGTGACTATGTTGAGAAGTAGGGATGTGATCCACAGAGGACCAGCTTCATTTTGATGTATGCTACATGTTCTGATACCTGTCCTAAAGAAAATGGCATTACGTTTTGACTCACTCTCGTATATGCTGCCACTCTGCACTCTTCGCTTAACCAAACTCTTGCTTAAAGGGGTTGTGGGGCACAGGAAAGTTGCCCAGGGCAGGTTTTCCTTGGCCACAAAAAGCTGAGATATTTGCTAGACGGAAGACAAGAGAAAACAGGGCCTCCTCTCTAATGCCATCTAGTTACTTCCTGTCTTTGAAAGGTTTCAGAGCTCTCTCTCTCTTTCCTAGCTTTATGGCCAGTTTTGTGCCTTTGATCTTCTCCTCCAAAAATTTGTAAGATTAGAAGATCAAAGGCCAAGGGTGGCAAGATTGCCTTTTTTATTGGTTTTATGGTATTGTGAAGTTTAGTTTGCTTTTTTAGATTGAATGCTATTTTAAGGTCTGTGCAGGCTTCGAAAAGAATTCAGAAGGCCTTTGGACCTCCTGCAAGTAGAAGCAAAGTTCCTCCTGATTATTCATTCAGGCTGCAGTCAACTTGTTAATGGGAATGCAATTCTTTAAAGCAGGTGCTGCTCCCCTCCGCCCCACAGAAGCTGGGGTGTGGGGTGTGGGTGGGAGAACCCAGCTGCTTTAAAGAAGAGGAAGGAACTGAATGAAGAAGCAGGAAAAGTGAAGGCGAACTTGCCTGCAAGGTTTGGGGCCAGCAAATAGAATAGAATAGAATTTTTTATTGGCCAAGTGTGATTGGACACACAAGGGATTTGTCTTTGGTGCATGTGCTCTCAGTGTACATAAAAGAAAAGATACATTCGTCAAGAATCATAAGGTACAACACTTAATGATAGTCATAGGGTACAAATAAGCAATCAAATCACACTAGGAAACAGTCAATATAAATTGTAAGGATACAAGCAACAAAGTTACAGTCATACAGTCATTAGTGGGAGGAGATGGTTGATGGGAACGATGAGAAGATTAATAGTAATGCAGCCTAGTGAATAGTTTGACAGTGTTGAGGGAATTATTTGTTTAGCAGAGTGATGGCATTCAGGAAAAAACTGTTCTTGTGTCTAGTTGTTCTGGTGTGCAGTGCTTTATAGCATCGTTTTGAGGGTAGGAGTTGAAACAATTTATGTCCAGGATGTGAGGGATCTGTAAATATTTTCACGGCCCTCTTTTTGACTCATGCAGTATACAGGTCCTCAATGGAAGGCAGGTTGGCAGTAATTGTTTTTTCTGCAGTTCTAATTATCCTCTGAAGTCTGTGTCTGTCTTGTTGGGTTGCAGAGCCAAACCAGACAGTTATGGAGGTGCAGATGACAGACACAATAATTCCTCTGTAGAACTGAATCAGCAGCTCCCTGGGCAGTTTGAGCTTCCTGAGTTGGTGCAGAAAGAACATTCTTTGTTGTTTTTTTTTAATGATGTTTTTGATGTTGGTGTCCATTTTAGATCTTGCGATATGGTAGAACCCAGAAATTTGAAGGTCTCTACTGTTGATACTGTGTTGTCTAGTATTGTAAGAGGTGGTAGAATGGGAGGGTTTCTCCTAAAGTCTACCACCATTTCTACGGTTTTGAGTGTGTTCAGTTCCAGATTGTTCCGGTCGCACCACAAGGTTAGTTGTTTAACCTCCCGTCTGTATGCAGACAGAAATTGTAGATGTTAAGAAAGAAGAGGGAGTCAAGCTATTCTCCAAAGCACCAGAAGGCAGGACAAGAAGCAATGGGTGGAAACTAATCAAGGAGAGAAGCAACTTAGAACTAAGGAGAAATTTCCTAAGAGTGAGGATAACCAACCAGTAGAACAACTTACCTCCAAAAGTTGTAAATGCTCCAACACTGGAAGTTTTAAAGAAGAGATTGGATAACCATTTGTCTGAAATGATATAGGGTTTCCTGCCTAAGTAGGGTTGGCCCTCTCTTGGCCCTTTCAAGACATTCCGAGCTTCTCTTGCTGACCAGTCGCTCCAGGGGAGAGTCCAGGAAGGCAGAAGAGGTTCAGCTGTTCTGGACTGCATGCTAAGCAATAGGAAGTTTAGCTGAGGAAATGGAAGCAGCAGGAAAATGAATGAAAATGGACCATTTAATGCTGGTTCCTGATTTTAACAAATAATAAGTCTGACCAAAGGCATATGTGTGTCTTGGACTTCAATGAATTTGAACTTTGTTCAAAATAGAACAATGCTAAATAGAACACGTAGCAGGAGAGAGAAATGGGAAGAGGCCTTCAGGATGGATAGCTGCTCCTAAAGGAGGAGATTTTAAAAGCGCCGTTAACAAATAAATCAAATGAAGGAAATAGAACACAAGAGCAGAGCCCCACAAAAAGGCCAAGTGAAGATCTAAAGAGGGGGGGGAAAGACACTTTCGGGAAATGGAGAGGCAGGTGATTCTCTCTTTTTTAAAAAAATAGTCTATTAAATTTTTACGATAAGAAAAAAGACACAAACAAAACACACAAACACAAAGTACACATATTTACAAACAACAACAAGAAATAGTCCAATGCTTTAACAGAGTTATTAAAGTGTTTGTTTCGTATTAATATCTATATATACATTTTAAGTACATTCCATATCATAATTATCGGTGAATATCATCCATAATTTAATTAATTTAATTACAGCTTGTAAAGAAAGCATTTATGAATATATCTCAATTCATTTTCATCCTTATAGCCAAATTTTTAATTTTGGGTTTTGTTTAATCCAATTGTATACCTTTTTCCATATTTCGTAAAAATCCGTGTCATCTTTTCCGTGAATCTCCATTGTCAGTTTGCACATTTCTGCGCAATCGAGTATTTTTCTGATGACCATCGAAGCAGTGGGCACGTGTTCTGATTTCCAGTTCTGGGCGTATGATAGACTAGCTGCTGTGGCTATATGTAAAATTAGGTATCTTTCTTCTTTTGAGTATCTTGTACGCAATATCCCCAATAAAAACAATTCAGGCTTTAGAACAATTTCTTTCTGTAATATTTCTCCCAACCAGGCTCTAATTTTATTCCAAAAGTTTCTAGTTTTAGGACAAGTCCACCATTGGTGGTAATATGTTCCTCTCTCCTTTCTGCATTTCCAGCATTTTGGAGAGGTTGTTGGGAACATTTTTGCCAAGCGGGCAGGGGGGAGGTGCCAGCGGTAGAACATTTTATATAAATTTTCTTTGTATGAGGCCGCTAATGTAAGTTTATAATTTAATTCCCAAACTTTGTCCCATTCTGAAAGTGTAATTGGATAGCCAAAGTTTTGTGCCCAGGCTATCATGTTTCCTTTCACCACTTCTTCAAAAAGTTTATATTCTATCAGAAAATTATAAAGCCGAGAAAGGAGGAGATTTTAAAAACGCCGTTAACAAATAAATCAAATGAAGGAAATAGAACACAAGAGCAGAGCCCCACAAAAAGGCCGAGTGAAGATCTAAAGAGGGGGGAAAAGACACTTTAGGGAAATGGAGAGGCAGGCGATTCTCAAGTCTCTGACTTTAAAGAGAGGAAAGGGAACACTGCAAATAAGACCCTAAGCTTTAGTGGAGGATGCAAAGGACAAAAAGGGCTTCTTTGGATATGCTGAAAATAAAGGAAGTGGGTAAGAATAAATTTAACAGCTGCCCCAAATGCTGGTAAATATTGAAAAGCTTTGCTTCAGTCTTCTTCCACAAACAGCTGTGTGGAAATCTGAGGGGTTATAAAGGGGCAGGAGGAAGCCCATAACCTACAGAAACATCCATAAACACTGCATGAGCTGCAGTCTCTAGGTCCCACAGTGTTTCCCAACCTTGGCCACTTGAAGATGTCTGGACTTCAACTCCCAGAATGCTGGCTGGGGAATTCTGGGAGTTGAAGTCCAGACATCTTCAAGTTGCTAAGTTTGGGAAACACTGCCTAGGACCAAAGACATGGCGTCCCTGGATACTGAACAACAGAAGGACCGTCACTCTGCAAGCTTCAAAGCATTTCTTCTGAATGTTTTGGATCGATTTTAGTTTCTAAGCCTGGCTAAAACAATACTGCTGTTTAATAACAAAAATGTCTGTCTTCTACTGTGCTACGTCTCGCAAGCAGCATGGGCAAGCTTTGTAACTGTCTTTGTGTTGTCCTGTGATTTCCCCCACAGATCTTCACGTCAGACGCGGAAACTCCCACGGAAACTGGGATCCCAACGCCGACCAGCCAACCTTCTGTCCACTTGCAGGGCCAGGAAGGCTCCATTCAGCCGCACCTTCAGTCCGGACCCCGCCTGACCTCCAGCCCCGCCGGTAAGCGGCAACTTTTCACTAGATGTTCCGTTTCTTAGTAGATCCCAGAACATTTTATTCAAAGCCGCCATTTGCACTTATGACCACTGGGTTCGCTTAATAACCCCCTGCAAAAAAGTTATAAAATGTTACGTCCATTATGACTTACGGCCGTAATGGGCAGTCTCCATTATGGTCATAACCCGAGGACTACCTGTATGCCTTCATAATGGAGCCAGTTTCTATTTCATAAGTTATAAAAGGGTCCCCCATACTAAAATGTTTTTTTGTTAAAGCTGTGTTTTTAATCTCTTCTCAATTGAACGTAACACCTTAAAGTGTAGTCGTTCGGCAGCTGCCTTCAGAGAAATGCTACATTGGGTTATTTTTAATCTTGGCAAATAAATTGTGGCTAACCATGCAGAGCCCCAGCCATCTGTGTGTGTAAACACAGCCAGTGGTGGGTTCCTACCAGTGTGGTCCACTCTATAGCACCCATAGCGGCCCGCTGGTGACATCACAGTACCGGTGCGGTCGGTTGCCAGTGCCTGGGTGCCGCCATTTTTTAAAAAAAAAATTAATTTTTTTTTAAAATTTTCTTCTGTGCATGCCCAGAAGCTGAGCTTCTGGCACTGCGCATGCGCTGCCTTCCTACCCCACAGTGAGTCCAAGCAGGGGAGGATGGCTGAGGGAGTGCGTGAGACGCTGAAAGAACGGGCGGCAGGAGCTATCTCCATTCCCCTCCCTTCAGCAGTCCGAGAAGCCACGAACACGCAGTGATGATCCCAGGCATTTTTGCACATTCGAGGCTTCTCGAGCTGCTGAGGGGAGGGGGAATGGGCGGCAGGAGCCTAGGATCATCGAATGGGGAGAAGCATTCAGGCCGGACGGAGCCTCCTAGAAGAACCGCTGCTGCGGTCTTGCTGCTCCCACTGCGGGGGGCTGCATTGCGGGTGGGCAATGCCCCCCTGCTTCTCCGGCCGCTGCCAAGCTCCCGAGGCCCACGCCCACCCAGTCACATGGCTGGCAAGCCACACCCACAAAATAAGCCACGCCCACAGAGTGGTAGTAAAAAAATTAGGAACCCGCCCCTGCACACAGCCACTCCATCTTGTCCGAGCGCACACAAACATATGCAGTCAGTCTATAGAGGTAAGGCATCCCCACCCGTGGGGCGTTCAGCCTTTGAGATACTGGCAGCCCCCTCCCTTCAAAATGCTCCCCACAGCCCTAAAAGAAAGGGGAAGCTTTGCCTTCAGCGGCCTGGGATGAATGATGGAGACAGGGACCCTCCTTTGTTCCTTGGGCATCCGCGTAGCAGTGGGGCATCATCCAAGAGTCAGCTGTCAACTGCCAGAATGGGAGGTTCAGCTCTTGTGATGCCCCCAAGAGTCAGCCATAAACTCTCTAGGAATAAAGCATGCTGTCTGTCATTTTAAAAATAATCCCTTCCGTTTTTTAATTAGCTGATTAAATAGGACTTGGGTACTTTGGGGGTAGGGTGTATCAGCCCCTCTGGATTGTGAAGGAAAGAGCGAAAAGCTCCTTGTGCGATGTGCTCACCTGTTGTTTCTGCTCCCCCCAATCCCCTTCTTCCCCCCCCCCAACAGTCTCCTCCGGCAGTTTGGTCCTTTACCAGAGCTCTGACTCCTCCAATGGCCACTTGCTGCCCTCCACCCACGGCGTGATAGAGACCTTCATCTCCACCCATATGGCTTCTTCCACGCAATAACTGGACATTCAGCAGCCCTTGACTGCAGCCCGAGGGACTTCTCCAGCACCCCATCCCTGCTCCTGGGAGGGAAGGCCAGGCTGCGCCCCTGGGTGCCTCCTCTGCCAGGATTTGTATGGCTCTTCCTCCCATCCCCCCAACACACAATGTAATTTCAAAACTCCAAGCAAAACTATGCACCAAGGAAGCAGGCGGCAGAGATGGAGCTTTTGCACTGCTGAGAAAAGCCAGAGAAAGTAGACAGGAAGGGTTTGTAGTGGACGATGTTCTTTGATCTCAGATGGGCCCCCAGAGCAAGGTCAGAGTTGGAACAAGGAACAAAAAAAGGGAGCACTCATCCTCTATAAAGGATGTAGAAGAGGCACACACCTGGGGCACTGAACCTTGGGAGAACTTGCTCTCCAACCAGACTCAAGTTGGCTCTGGTTGCAGTGAGGTCCTAGCTGGTTCTCGGCCCACAAGCAGCCCTCAGGCTCGGCCTGAGGTGGAAACTGCAAGGAGACAGTCCCGATGTCAAAGGTCTGACCCAGGCAGGAGATACTTCCTGGAACTTCTACATGCTTGTGCATTAGTGCAAGGCACCAGGAATCTGCTCTGGCAGCAATCAAGTGTGACAGCTGCATCTTACATCATAAACAGAATACTGTTTTCAAAGTTAAATTAAAAGACACACGGGTAAACATGGACCTTGAGTTTAAATGCAGAAGTATTGGTCTGTAAGAGTCTCGCCTCTCATTTTAGAGAGAAGCAAACCAAATAGCTCATCCTCATGATGTCAGCAAAAATAGCAATAAATCCCCAAAGAGGATGAGCATCGTTTCTATAAATTGCTTAGAAACAAAGGGACTGTTGTTGCTACCCCAAGTCAAAGAATTTGAGACCACCTGCATTCCACCAGCTTTTTCCCATCTGATCTGCCTCAAGCCTCCCTTCCTGGATTCAGACACCTGCCCCTCCCCCAAGTGCTAGGTTAGTTATGTAACACAGCCTCTGACTGGGCATAATTTGAACCCGTTGCAGAAACGGGCATCTCTTTTCACAGGGGGTTTATTTTTGAAGCACAAAATAGTAGCTGTGCTTTTCCCCTAGTGATTGCTCATCTTGGAATCAGACTTTGGAGACACCTCCGCCGTGGCCAGAGGCAGACCTGGAGCTTACGTGTGTCTGCTATCACCGGCACCAACTAAGCCAATTAGGCCACTTTTCAAAATGCACAATTCAAACTAGTGAATGTTTGGGGATATGCTAGCTTACTCTTCGCCTCCCTGGAGACCAGTGTCTCCACACGAAACAGGCAAAGCCAAGGTCTTTCTGTTGCTAGGAGAACCACAAATTGTTCACATGGAAGAAGCTAGAAGAAAAAAGCCAGAGGGGAAAATCACTGGTCAAGTCAAGGTGAAAAGGAAAGTCAGAAATTAAGCTGGCATTAAGTCTAGTCTATGCATCGCACTGTAAATGCCTCAAATAAGGAGGCTCAAAATATTATTCACTTAGCTTTTAAATTGTGTAAATCAGTAGCCAAATTGTTTCAAGCCCCAGGTGCTGCTCTTAGGCCCCAAAGCACTCTGGAGATTTCACTTGCAGAATCAAGGGCCTCATCAGCTCTGTTTTGTAAATATATTTAACTTTTGGTCAATAAAACAAGGGAGACGCTGTACCTAAAATATTGTTATGTATATTGGCTATTCACATAATGACCATCTCATAGAAACTGGAACCGTGTCTGTAAAAGCAGAGTCACATCATTCTTCAGAGGTACGAGGTGAGAAAACAGAAATTGCTCTGGCTGCTCCCCCAGGTGACCCACAAAGCTGGTCATCCGTGCCCACTCACAGTCTTCACTGCCCCCCATGTCCTGCAGCTCCAAGAGCCACTGGGGCTCACCCGAGAAAGTGGCAGTCGGGGTGTCCACTTTGATGGGATGCAAGGAGTGCCAGACCGCTCTTCCTCCCAATTTGTAATGCTGCCCAGGAGCCACGGCAGCCCTCCCGATCTATCCCAGCCCCACCGGCTGCCCAGACAACAGCAGTGGGAGCAGCTCTTTTCCATCACTGAGAGAGCCCCATCATTTTCCCAGGGTGCACAGCCAAACCAGGCCCAACTCGGGAGCCCCCTGCCCTCTGTAAGTAACTCCCCCTGGCAAATAAGTATTGGAGGGACGGTCATTCTGTTCCTGCTTCTGTTTTCCTCCTTTTCCTCTTCCTCTTCCTCTTCTCTATCCAACTGACGGCCTCTGGACTGCTGGGACATAAGGGCTCCTTGTTCTGGCTATTACCCGCTGTTTTGATGGCCTCTGGCCGGCCACTCTCCTCTCTTTTCCCTTTCTTCTTCTTCTTCTTCTTTTTGACTTTTTTCCATCCGGCCTCTATTGTTTGGCTGGAGTCCTGGGCCGCTGGTGGTGGCAGACCACTCTGCTTCAGAATGTCTGCTGCTGTCACCACAACCTCTTGGCATCTCTGCCACTCTGGGTCACTTTCTAGGCCGCTGGAAGAATCACAGGCAATGCTGGGGAGGAAAGCAGAATTATGTTTTTGCCCATACTCGGCTAACACATCTATATGCTGCTTAATGGCTTACAATTCTGAGACTGAAACCGTGTATTATGAAGGATCCAGATCCACACCGGGAATGTGTGGGGTGTGTGTGAGAGGGGGATATTAATGAAGCCATATTAACAGCTGGAAGACCAGCTGTTTCATTCCTTTATGAGTGAGTCATGCTGACTTATCTTTAATCAAGTTATTCAACCAATATTCTTTGTACTTCACCCAACTTCACATGCTGAGTTTACATGAGATGCTTGGCTAAAATGCGCTTGTTATCCTGTGTGGACACAATCACTGTGTTATGCAAACTGAGTCCGTTTATGGTGCTGTATGCTGTGTAAAACCTACCATGCTCTGCTAAGAGCGGTAACAGACTGGCATCAGTTAAAATCTACTGCCTTGGTCCACACCGCCCTCAAAGCCATGGCTTAAAAATGACCAAGGCTATCTCCATTCAGTTAAAGATTGTTGCTTGACACAGCATATGAATCACTTTGGTTTAGTGGTTAAGGCACCAGGATAGAAACCAGGAGACGGTGAGTTCTAGTTCTACCTTAGGCACGAAAACTGGCTGGGCGATCTTGGGCCAATCATCAGGAGACAGTGAGTTTTAGTTCCTCCGTAGGCATGAAGGATGCCTGGAAGACTTTGGGCCAGAAGACAGTGACTTCAAGTCCTGTCTTAGG
Source organism: Diadophis punctatus similis (assembly GCA_023053685.1). Classification (NCBI taxonomy): domain Eukaryota; kingdom Metazoa; phylum Chordata; class Lepidosauria; order Squamata; family Dipsadidae; genus Diadophis; species Diadophis punctatus. The sequence continues at coordinate 2,106,383 of JALIGW010000048.1, forward strand.
CCTGAAAGCCACCTGGGTATCTTTGGGCCAGTCATTCTCTTTCAGCCCAACCCACCTCACAGGGTTGTTGTGGGGAAAACAAGAGGAGGAAGGAGTATTAGTATGCTTGCCACCTTGAGTTGGATGAGATATAAATATATATATATATATATATAAAAATGGATGTGTGGGTGGGTGTATGTATGTATGTTCCAGCATAACCCTGGAACGCCTCGAGCAATTTTGACCAAACTTGGTATACAGATGACTTACCCTCTGGAAACAAATACTGGGGGGTGGGGGTAAGACACTCCTAGCACCTCGGGGTGTGTGTGTGTATCTGTGTGTTCCAGCATAACGCTGAAACGCCTGGGCCGTTAAGGAGACCAAGTGCGGCGTCCTAGCGCGGCAATTGTTTGTGATGTCACTTCCTTTGCAGCTTCCTCTGGAAAGCCAGCCGTAACGTTTGCCCTCCAGCGGACCAATGGGGAAGCGCCTGATGTTCCCTTCTCTTGGCAGAAGGCGCCCCCTGGTGGATTTGGTGCCAGGATCGTAGAAAGGGCGGGAAAGAGGAGCGCATGGGAGGGGGAAGGGAGGGAAAGAGGAGCGCATGGGAGGGGGAAGGGAGAGGGCAGGGATGATGGGCATGGGAGTAGGAGGAAGAAAGGCCCCTCTCAATGGCTCCCTGTCAGACAAAGGCTTCGACGCCTGTGCTTCTTTTCCCCCAATACAGGATTCGGATAAATAAATACCCAGGCAACGCTGGGTTATCAGCTAGTAAACAAAATAAAATGCACCCAGGAGGGCGAGGCACTCTTCAGCTGGCAGGCCGCCAGAGCCCAGACCCTGAGCCATCTTCAAAGACTGACTGAGGCCCATTTGCAAGCCAGAAGGCTTCAGTACATTACAGCAGCCAAGGTCGTTGTCTGTTGCCCCTTTTCATGGCAGAGACCGCCCCTCCCATTCCCATTCCTCACCTGGAGTTGGACTGCTGCAACGCTGACCGTTTCCGAGGGGCAGCTTCTGGTTCCCCACAGTCTCCCGGGAGAGAGGAGGAAAAGAGGCGAAAGCCTGCGCCATTTCAAGAGGAAAAAGAGGGAAGGTGCTGTGTGAGTTGGCTGGGTCAGGCAACCCTAAGGCTGGTTTCTAGAATTAAAAGCTGGTGCCTGAAAGGAGGAAGACGAGGCTTATGGGAGCTGAACTTCCTACAGCCCACATTGCAAGCATCAATGTCCGGTGCTGAAAGATGGACCCTTTGAAAGGGGTGAACCTCTCACACACACAGCCCATCAATCCCGTGCAGCTCAAGCGTCCATCTACAGCAGGGGTGTCCAACCTTGGCATCTTTAAGACCTGCGGACTTCAACTCCCAGAATTCCCCAGCCAGCACAGCATCCCTGCCCTAGAGCTCCAGACACAGCAGGCTGAACGAACAGGACACATTCACCCCGAGGGATTTCCCCCAGGCAGGCGGCTCACCATTGTCTTCTTCCAGGGAGGCGGCGTTCTCGTGTCGCGGGAGTCGCAACGGGCACTTCGAAAGAGTTATCACACTGAAAGGAAAAGCAGGATCAGCACAAGGGAGGAAGAGAGGAAGCCGGGGCTGCCAAAGGCGGCTTGCAGTGAGTTTTCTTGCAGCCTCTCATGTCTGAACAAAAAACACCACAGGCTAAATCTGCAACCAAGTGCTTGCTGATCATTAACACGCCTAGCTGGCCCAAGTTCACAGAGGAGCAAAGTCCCCAAAATAAACCAGAGATATGGGCCCAGCCCAGCCCAAATGTCTTCAGAGGGTACCGGCCAAGTCCCATGTTTTGCACAACAGGGAAGCAGGTGGAAAGAGGAAAAAAGCCAAGTCAGGAGCATCCAAAGATGTTTTCCTCTTCCCCCCACACATCTCGAGAAAGGCATGGAGAAATCTAGGGCTTTAGCACAGCTGATGGGGGAAGGAATGGACCTTTCAACGAGACAGACGGTGATTTTGAAATCAGTTGTTATTTGGTTAGTTTCAAAGAAGGGAAGTCAGGTTAATAATCTCTCATCTTGTTTCGACACATCCATCCAGGCCACTTAACGGAATAGTTTAACTGCCCAGAGTCGCTGGACAGGGAGATGGATGGCATATAAAAACTTTCCCCTTGATGACATTTATTCAGAATGTTGCACATTTCGCCCGCAGAGCCACCTCTGGTTCTTCCGTTATCCCGTCACTGAGGTGTGTCACATGCAAATAGCCCCAGCCTGTTGGTCCCGCCCTTCACCTGCAACCATCACAACTAGATTAACACTCCTGCCTGTTTTCTGACCTGAATTTTAGCCCTCCTGTTAAGAGAGACCTTCGGGTCATCCACTCCCGTCCAAAGGCCATCACTTGCTTTCAGATTGACCGTATCTTGTTATTTTCTCTTAGCTTCGTAGACCTGAGTTATATCTACAGGGAGTCCTCGTATATTGACCACAATGGGGACCCACAACTCAGTCATTAAACAAAGGGGCTGCTAAGAGGAACTGCAAGTGTGCTGATGATTTCACTTCAGCTTTCCTATGACCTGCAAAGGTGTAAATGCAAGGATTGGATGGAAAGTTACTGCTTCATCACCATAACTGCGAAGAGTCACTAAACAAGGCGGTTACTAAGCGAGGACTACTTGTATTTCTTTTCTTTCAGTCAAGGACTCTGCCATTCTCTCCTGTTTTATTTATATATACTACCTATCAAGATTTTCAAGGAACATTTATTATTTATTTATTTATTGAATTTATATTGCCGCTTATTCGCCCATGGCGACTCAAGACGGCTTACAGAATATGTTGATTGGAAAGAAGTGAGTGTGTAAGTCGGACTACCAGCCTTGGTTGTATCCATGCAACGTGAAGCATTCCCTGCCAAGGACCATACCAACCAGGTTGGCACATCTGGGTTAGAAGCACATCATGGGAGTTTTACCCCAAGGATGTTCATGCAATTCTGGGCAAATCAGGATCTCTAATCTAGAAACTGCTTTGCAAGCAACACTACTGATGCCTGCATATCGCCAACTAAGAGGTATCTGCAGTAGATCGATAAGACCCTTGGAGTGGGGATGTGTACTATTCAGGAATCATGATAGTATAGTGGTTAGAATGCAATATTACAGGCTAATTCTGCCAAGTGCCACAAGTTCGATTCTCACTGGCTCAAGGTTGACTCAATCTACAGAAAGGGCTGTAAAACACTGTGAAGCGGTATATAAGTCTAGGTGTATTGCTACTGCGATTCAGAATTCCCTATGAAAAGCTCTCACCAGGCCACATCTAAGGGGAAATGTTAAGAAAATGCTTGTGCCTACTTGTCCAAGATCGTGTCCAGTTTCTTTGCAACATGTGCTCGAAATTCTGGTGTGGTCTGCAGTTCATTTCCATCCTGCTCATGATTGCAGATCTTCTGTCTGTTTCAGGAGAAAGAAGATTCAGTTATTTTCTGGGATTCCCTGTGGCATAGGAGTAATCTCTGGAAGACGTCCATCAAGCGCTTGCCATTCAGATAGTTCACCTTGAACAGAATCATTTGGATGGATTTGGGGATCCCTGAGAATGATGGCAACTGCAGTTCGTGTCATCCAGGACAGATCATTCGTATGAATTACAGTTTCTAGCACAATGATTTTGATGGCTGGGATGCTGGGAGCTGAAATCCATGCTCCTCAGCGGATGTCCCTGGAAAGCTGTGGGAGAAGAAAGATTCGCACCCTATCTGATTTGGGATTCGTCTGCTTTCAGTGTAGTAGATCTCTAATTTCTAAATATAACTTGCAGGAAATGATCCCCAATTCAGTGAAAAAACAGCCTCCTGAGTAAGTACTGCCTGCACTATTTCTCTCCAGGGGCTGTGCTCCCTTTTTGGAGGGGGATTACAGTAGGGCAGCGGCTGAACATTTTGATTCTTGCCTTTGGGAAGTTAGTATGTTGGGAGTCAAGGACTTCAGCGTTGTCTCCTCAGTGTTCCTCATCCTCATTTCTCTTGCTTGTGGAGGGAAGAGGGGCCACTGTTTAAGAGTCAGACTTATGTCTATGTCACGATGTGAATATTGTCAGTTGTGAGTCTATGCAGGGTGATGCACCCCTATTCTAATATTATGGTACTTCCCAATACAAGCAGAACACGTGATATGATATTCTGCGCATGTCTACATTCCTAATCCACCATTAATCACTTCTGATGTGCCTTCCCACCTGGAAGGTTGTGTTGCGTAGCAAAAATGTAGTTTATTCAGGATTTATTGTTTTTATATTGTTTTGTACTGAAATAAATATTTTCCATTAGACATTTAATCTCGGTTTTATTTCTAAGTATTTGAATTCCAAGTAAAAAGATCCAGCATCGCCTCTATGGGATATTCTTCCCTTAACATGGTAGCAATCGGACGGATCGAACCTTATCTCAAGTTAACAGTCTAGTACAGGGGTCGGCAAACTTAAACACTCAAAGAGCCATTTGGACTGTTTTCCACAGAAAAAAACAACACCGGGAGCCACAAAACCTGGGTGGGCGTGGCCAACTCAACATCACTCACTCCCACCCAGTCACATGACCCCCTAGCCACGCCTACCCAACCAGTCATTAGGACAGAGAACTGGGAATCACAAAACCCTTTTCTCTCCCCCCCCTCTGTCTCTGTATCTCTCTCTCTCTCCCTCTCCCTCCCCCCTCTTTCTGTATCTCTCTCTCCCTCTCCCTCTCTCTGCATCTCTCTAGATTCTGTTAGGGTGACCAAAAAGAAGAAATGCATCTTCTACTCATTGTATGAGAAAAGAAATACTAACCTACTATAGCCAAAAATCAGGAGTCTGGAAGCACCTTTCCTGACTAATAAATCATATTGAAAGACATAAACTATCATGAGATACAGCTCACTTGCAGAGGAGTGGCTAGACATCCTACATTTGTCTAAAAGCTTGACTGCATTTTTTTAGCCATTAAGGAGAGACCAGGTGCCCTGAGATGTACTGGATTTCAACTGGAACACAGCCCCAAAATCTGGTAGATCCCCCCCCTCCATTAATCCCTGTGGATAGGAACACCACAGAAACTTTTAGATACAAAGTTTCCTAAACCAGAGCTTCTCAACCTTGGCAAATTTAAGAAGGTGGACTGCTGGGAATTGAAGTCCATGCATCTTAAACTTGATAAGGTTGAGAAACACCATCCCAGACTTGGCTGGCTCTTTTGCTAAACAGGCCTCCAAATTAGGGAATCACATTTAGCCTACTATCTCACGCAAACCAGTTTTTATGTAAAACTAGGAAATTAGGAATAAACTAGGAATAAAAGTTCCTCAAAAGCACACATCTCACCGAAGTCCATCATGTATAGTCGTGTCAGATTAGCCACCCAAATTATGAACATAAACCAGTTTACCTAGAATTAGAAAAGAAGGTAACCTAGGATAGACTGACTTTGAAATCACTAGCTGCTAATTAGAAATTTGGGCGGGAGGGGCTGGAATGCAAATATTGGAGCATGTAGATTTAAAAAACAAAACAAAACCAGAAAGATCATCTGGGAAACCTTTAGAAAAGGCAGACCTACTGAATCCTCCCTCATGCTGTATTTGCAAAACGCAACAACAAGAGGGCAAAATAAAGACAAACTTACGGTAGGAACCCCCGCCCCGCTTCCTGCTCCTCCCGATTTAAACTACTTCCTGTAAAAGGTCTTTTTAGTCTGGAATTCCTCTGCCAGCTTGAAAACAAAAGGCACCTGGGCTTTGATGCAGAAAATGCACTTTGTGCGTCCCGGGGAAGCAGAGACAGGCTGCTGGGACCTCTTTTGCAGCCAGTGGTGAAGAAAGAAAGTGCGTTTTGGCTGTTTTTGCAAGGATTAGAGTGGGGGGGAAAGGTTTGGGACAAGGATTTACAAGAGCAATAAACCTTCCTAGCTACACTTGGAGCTGGTCTTTCGCTTTGCAGATCGTTATCGCTGCTCGCCCTTTTTCTCTTGGGTACTGAAGACTGCAAGGTCTTCAGCATGGGGGGGGAGAGAAATAGGTCGAGAAAGAAAGGGGAGACAATCTGGGCAGAATTGCGCAATCGCTCCCCCTACTCGGATGAGGGCTCTTTTTTTTCCTCCCCCCACTCCACCCCCCCCCCCGCTGCTATCTCTTCTCCACAACTGCTTCAGTTTCAGCACTGCAGCTAGCAGAATTCGGGAGGGGCTTTGCATGGGACAGAGGGGGGGGGGCTCTGCTTGGCTTTCCCCCCTCTCCTCAGGTGCAGCTGGGATGGGGGTGTGAGGCACGCGCACAATTCAGGCTGGGGGGAGGCGGAATCTCCGTTCCACAAGGGCGGAGGCAGGGGGCTCTGCCAACGCCAGCCGCTGCTGCCCCTTCTCAATGCTTCTGGTGTGCGAGGCTGCTCTGGACCCTGGCTCGGGGAGATTATTCCTTTCTTGCGGGGGAGGCGTTCAGACGCTTGGTTTAAGCCCCGCCTCCCCAGCTAGAGCCAGCGAGCAAACCATCCAATCCTTGTGAGACGGGGAGATGAGCCCCGTAGCTTGTCCTACAGCCCCCACCCCCCAGCGGGTGCCCTCCTTCTCCCCTTCAAAGGCTAGAGGCGGGGGGGCGGGCGGGGGTTTCAGAGCAGCGTGGAGCGTTCCGGATGCCGGAGGATGCAACATTTGACATCCTGCCCCGTAGTCCTCTTGGAAACTAGGAAGAGCCCCTGGGCTAGGCAAGGGAAGGGAGGGCGAGGGGCGGGGCAATCAGTGATGAGACAGGGAGCCACGGCAGAGGGCCCAAAGAGCCGCTTGCGGCTCGCGAGCCGCAATTTCCGACCCTTGGTCTAGTAGATGCAGTTGGGGACAGCTCAATTACCTGATGCTGGGTTCACCTGCTTGCTGGTTCCTTTTCCAAGAATTCTCTGAAAACAAAATTTAAAAAAATTTAAAAAAGCACCTTCAACATGAATTCACAATAGTTGTGACTAAAGAATGTAGAAATATAGAAAACCGATAGTAGGAAGAGTCCACTGAGAATTTGACAGAAAGACCAGTTTAACTGACCACAGGAATGCAGGCCCCTCCCCTATGTTTGAGCTTCATCAAAGCACTTGACCAAGTCTCTCTTCAGAGCCAAGTAGAGAAGAAGTCAGTAAAACAGAGGTCAGGCGATGCTGCTCCCGAGCAGATGCAGAACTGGTTGAACTGCTGTAACCAGAGAAGGCTCAATGGCTCTGTGCTGAGCTGGAGGGGAACATCGAGGGGAGGATGGAAGGCTTCCGTTTGATAAATGGCTTTGACAAGCAACTAGGGCAGAGGTCTTCAAACTTGGCAACTTTAAGACTTGTGGACTTCAACTCCCAGAATTCTCCAGCCAGCTATGCTGGCTGGAGAATTCTGGGAGTTGAAGTCCACAAGTCTTAAAGTTGCCAAGTTTGGGGACCCCTGAACTAGGGAAATGGTTATCGGTTTACAGACAGCACGGCTACCTTGAGCAAAACCCAGCAGCATGAATGTAAACAGAGACAAAAGCAAGGTCCTACATCTGAGCAAGAAAAAAATAAAGATATAAAAAATTTACAGGACGGATGAACCAGACATTGGAAAGGCATCAGGATGTCTCGATGGATCACAAGTTGAATAGAAGCCAACAGTGTGACAAGGAAGCAAGAAAGGCAAATACAGATAGTCCTTGACTTACAACAGTGACCATTCGAAGTTACAACAGCACTGAAGAAAGTGACTTACGACCATTTTTCAATTATGACCATTGCATCCCCATGGTCATGTGATTTACATTCAGATGCTTGACAACTGACTCACATTTATGACGGTTGCAGTGTCCTGGAGTCACTTGATCCCTTTTGTGACCTTCTGACAAGCAAAGTCAAGGGGAAGCTAGATTCACTTAACAGCTGCATTTTGCTAATTTAACAACTTCAGTGATTCACTTCTTGCCACTTTCTTGTGGCAAGAAAAGTCGTAAAATGGGGCAACACTCACTTAACAAATTTCTCACCTAACGACATAAACTTTGGGCTCAATTGTGGTCGTAAGCTGAGGACTACCTGTACAATTTTGCAGCATCGATAGAAGATAAAAATAAGTAATCATTTCTTTCTGTCCTATGCTGATCAGATGGCACCTGGTCTATGGATTCCAGTCCTGGATACTGTACAGGTAGTCCTCGCTTACCGACTACCCATTTAGCAACCATCTGAAATTATGACAGCCATGAAAAAGAACATTTACAATTGGTTCTTGAAATTGTGGCCGACACAGCATCCGTGCAGTCACACGCCCACAACCGCAAGCTCTGCTGCCGTTTCTGACAAGCAAACACCATGAAAAGCTGGCTGGAAGTCACAAAATATCTTGCTTAATGACTGCAGATGATTCACTTAACAACCACATCACTTAGCGACGGTGTTAAGGAGAATAAACCTCCATAGAGGCGATGTTGATCTTTCTCTCGGAAATCAGATATTTAAAAATAAAGCCGAAGTTAAAATTCTAATAGAAAATATATATTTCGGTACAAAAACAATAAATTCTGAATAGTTACATCTTGCTAATAAATCGTGACCGCTCCCGGTCAGAGCCAAACCACAAGAGAAGAATGGAGAATCAGGAATGCACACATGCGCAGAAGATCACATCACGTGTTCTGCTTGTAATGGAATGTACCATAATATTAGGATAGGGGTGCATCACCCTGCATAGACATACAACTGGCAATATTCACCACGTGACAGACCGACTGTCCCAACTTCAGCCAGCAAGTGAGGACTGCTTGTACTGCATTTTAGGAGAGATCTGCCTACTGGAGGAGGGGTGCAATTGAGACTAGGTGCCTGGAAGGTGAGGAATAGGAGGTTGGTGGCTTTTGGCACGTTTAGTCTGGAGAAGAGAACTCTGACCTCAATTTTCTCTCCACGATTTAATGCTGAATTCTTTGTTCTTAAGATCTTTTCTTGAAGCCTTAAATGTCAGATGATACAACATGAAGGCAGGCGAGGCCTGTGGGTGCTGGGCAAGGCTTCCTCGACAGTGATGCTGAAAGGAGCTCTGCAAAGGAATTTTTTCCCATTTGGGAGGCAACACCACCACTCCTGTTTTTTTAATCCCTCTGAAGCTACCTTTGCTTGCATTAGACCTGTTTCACAACGATCTGCTCATGTGACACAGCTCTCCTCACGCCGTCAGTTGATCCACTTTCATGAAGTGTCAGCACATAATAAGGGACGGCTGGATTTTTTTTTTGCATGCCAGCCATTTTCTCAGTTCTCCCAATCAGCATAAGGAAGAGTGCTGCTTCCTGCCCCAGGTTTTTCTTTTAACCAGACAGAGCATAAATATCTAAAAACATCAGCAACACACACAGGATCAAAATTACTGCAAAACAGGTCTCGGCCACACCACCACCACCAATTTCTGTCCGTTTTCCAATGCTCCCCCCACTTGGCTGGGGGTGTCTGGCTGGGGGTGTCTGGCTATCAGAACATGAGCAGAGATGACAGCCTCAGACTATTCCATAGACACGGGTCATCTCTAGGGCAAAGTCTAGACCTCAGAAGAGGCAAAGCAAGCATCCCTCCTTTTAAGCTGCCAGTGTTGGAAACCCATAACTTGAGGAGGCAACTTCTGTTTGCCACTGTGTTCCCACTGTCAGGAAATTTCTGCTTAGTTCTGGGTTGCTTCTCTTGATTAGAATAGAATAGAATAACAGCGTTGGAAGGGACCTTGGAGGTCTTCTAGTCCAACTCCCTGCTTAGGCAGGAAACCCTACACCACTTCAGACAAATGGTTATCTAATCTCTTCTTAAAAACTTCCAGTATTGGAGCATTAGTTTCCATTCGTTGCTTCTTGTCCTGCCTTCAGGTCCTTTGGATAATAGATTGACTCCCTCTTCTTTGTGGCAGCCCCTCAAATTTTGGAGCAATGCTATCAAATCACCACTTGTCCTTCTTTTCACTAAACTGAGACCGTTCTTCCTATGTTTTAGCCTCCAGTCCCCTAATCATCTTTGTTGCTCTTCTCTGCACTCTTTCCAGAGTCTCAACATCTTTTTTATACTGTGGTGACCAAAAATTCCAAGTGTGGCCTTATAAAGCAATACTAACCTCCAAGGACAAATTGAGCCCGCAGAGCTGAGTGTTGGGAAATATCTCCCAGGGAGCCCAGCCAAGTCTGTTGCACAAACTCTGTCACAGGGAGGTGATGGGTTTTGAATCCTTCTCCTTATGCGACTGTATTTGTAGCACATCTATTATTACATAGAATTGTACATTCACATGCAGGTAGTCCTTGATTTATGACAACAGAGCCTAAATTTTCCTTTACTAAGCAAGACAGTCAAAATGAGTTGTGCCCCATTTTGTGTCCTTTCTTGCCACAGTTGTTAAGTGAAGCACTGCAGTTGTTCAGTTAGTAACACGGTCGTTAAGTGAATCTGGCTTCCCCATTGATTTTGCTTGTCAGAAGGTCACAAAAGATGGATTCCATTAGCCCAGGATGCGGCAACCGTCATAAATACGAACCAGTTGTCAAGGATGTGAATCCTGACCATCAGGATGTCACAACGGTCGCTAAGTGTGAAAAACGGTCATAAGTCTCCTTTTTCAGTGCTGTTCGAATAGTCACTAAACGAACTGTTGTAAGTTGAGAGTTATCTGTTTATATGTTTGTGTGTGTACATGTGTATGTATATAAAAACATAGGTATAGTTTATGACACACATACAACACCCCCCAAAGACTCCCTAGATCAGGGGTCTCCAACCTTGGCAACTTTAAGACTTGTGGACTTTAACTCCTAAAGTTAATTCTAGGAGTTAAAGTCAATTCTAGGAGTTAAAGTCCACAAGTCTGAAAGTTGCCAAGGTTGGAGACCCCTGCCCTTGATCCATCCTGGCAGCAACCGAAGCGCTTCACCTCCACGGCGCCCACCTTTAACCGATTAACAGAGTTGGAAGGGACCTTGCAGGTCATCTAGTCCAACCCCCTGCCCAAGCAGGAGACCCTACATCTGCCTCTACCTAGGATTGAACTCACAACCTCTTGATTGTGAGGCAAGAGCTCCACCTCTAGGCCACAGCAGCAAGCCACCTAAGAGCAAGCCCCGCAGCGGCGGCTAATTCCGCAGGTCCCAAGACGCCGGAAAGGCTCGGGCTGCCTCTCGGGGACGCCCAGGGCCGGCGTGGGCACAGAGCTCCCTTGGCAAGCAGGGCGCCGTCGCCACCAGCCGCCGGACGGATCGAGGCGCCTTCCCGGAGGCCGCAGAGGAGGCCCGGCCCTCGCAGGCCAAGAAGCCCTACCGACTGGAGCCAAGGCGGCCGCTCGACCGAGCGCCGGATCCCAGGCCGCCTCCCGCAGGCGCTGCCAGGTCGCCGCTTCTTCCTCGCTGTCGCTCGCCTCGGGGCTGGGCGCCGCCATCGCGAAGCCGTGCTGGCCGCGGAGCACTCTGGGAGTCGTAGTCCGGAGGCCGCTGAGGCGCGCCGGCGCTGGGGAGGGCGGGCGCGAGAGGCGCGGCCTCCCGCGGGATCCGGTTCAGGAAAGCCCGCTGCTCCGTGAACCGCCTCCAGGCCGCGCGGACGGATCCATCGCGCCGGACCTTTTCGCCGCCGGAACCTTTGTCGCGTGGCGCGTGGCGGCGCAGGGGCGAAAGGCGCTTCCGGTGCAGGCCTCACTTCCGGCTGGGAGGGGAAAGAAACGTACGCCGTCCGGGAAGAAGAGCGGCGGCTGTGGCCCCTTCCGGTGAGCGGGGGGGACCGGACGGGGGTCCGGGCGGGCGCGGAGTCCAGAATCGGGGTCGGCGGGCGCTGGGAGAAGTCTGCGGGCGGTGAAGCGGGGCCTTTGGAAGACGGACCGGGGGTCGGCGGAGGAGCGCTCGCCGATTGGCCTGAAGCCTCCGGGGAGAAAGAAGCCGCCCACCACCGACCGGCCCTGAGCGGGGTGGGGGTGGGGTCCTCCGCCGGGAAGGGCAAGGGGCGCGCGAGGCGGCTCTCCTGAGGGGCAAGGGGGGGGCAGGGAACGGAAGGCGGTTGGGGGGGGGGAGATCCGTACTAGGGACCTACCCAGCTGCTGTGGCCTAGAGGTAGAGCTCTTGCCTCACAATCAGGAGGTTGTGAGTTCAATCCTAGGTAGAGGCAGATGTAGGGTCTCCTGCTTGGGCAGGGGGTTGGACTAGATGACCTGTAAGGTCCCTTCCAACTCTGTTAATCTGTTGACCTCGGGGAGGGAATGCTTGGAAACGCAGCGCCTGTGCGAGATTGCTTTTATAATCTGTGTCTTCATTCATCTTGTCTGAGATGAGGAAGCGACGGTGAGTTCTGGCCCCAAAGCCCGTGGGCGACTTCGGACCGGGCAGCCGAGGGTCAGCCTCCAGGGACCAGCCGGTTGATCCGTCCCTGTGGCAGTCAGTGGGTCAACAGCCGGTGGAGCCGAAAAAAAGAGAACAAACCCCACTGCACCTGTGGGGGGAAAATGCTAGGAAGAAGATGATAATATATCATGATAAAATACCTTCACAGTCTCGATCTATATCTTACTCTTCAAACAAGCAAACATTTCATTCCATCAGCCACAATTGACCGCATTGTGCCCAGAGCTGGTGAAAATCACTTTTCTAAACTTCTAGGACTCAGGTTGTCTCACGGGGGGATGATGGACTCTTCATTGCCCAGAGCTCATTGCCTGGAGATGCGGCTTTGAATTTGAAGCTGTTTGTGACTATTTGCCTTGACGGATGGTTGTGTGTGGACTTCCCTGGGCATCGGTTCTCGGACTTGATCCTTCGTTTGTTTTGGTTCCATATGTGGGAAGCAGTTCATAGGCATTGTCTTGTTACTGCTTAATTTTCAAGGTTAACATTTAGAATGGTTTTGCAAGTAAACATATTAGGTTTTTTAGAATATAGCACAATTTATGACAAAGTGGAAGGATATTCGAATTTCTAAGATTCACTTTAAAAATCCAGTTGCTGTTTATGTAAATCATTGGGTTTTTTTTCCTTGTATTGTAAACTATCTAGAGTCAGATGGATAGTATTTGAGCACTATATATTTTCAGAATAAGAATTTTAGACCCTTGTATGCCATCTAAGATCTTTCCAGTCTTATTCTAAAAATTAGTTGGCTTGCTTCTAGTGAGTTGTACAGGGTTCACCTAATGTTTTGCTGCTGGTATATAAGTAAGTACATTAATTATTGCTAATGTAAAGATTACATTTAAAGAAGAATGCCACTTACCTCCTCTTCCTTGTGTATTTTTAAAAACTAAGCTCCAATTAACAAATTGAATTTATTTCCAAATACGTATCATAGGCTTGCATAGAAAATGGCTTTAAGACTCATTGGCTGAAAGGCTATAATTTATTTATTCAGGTTTTATAGCTGCCCATCTCTACCAAGGGACTGGCTTGCAATAATTAATGTACCAGACAGTCAAATAATAGTAACATGGATGTAGAGATTTCATATTGAGAGCTGCAATCACAGAGACAAAGAGGCAGTTAAATTAAATATTTTGTAAAAAAAATATCTCCCATATCTAAGTTTAGAGAATATTTTTTCTGTGGGGAGGAAGCACAAGATGTCATGAAAGTTGGCGCTAACGTTTGCCTACAGTATTGCCTTTTTTTCATTCAAATTGCACACTTTGACGTCACTAAAGAGAGCTCGGAGCTGGCAAAGCTTGTCTGTTAGATGCTTGCTAGCAGATTGTGATGCTGTCCTTTGGGGGCATCCTGTTGCATGATGTAATTGAATGAAAAAAATCTGTTGAAATAGAGCTCTTCTCTTTCCCCACTTGTCTTTGGATACTGTGGGCATGAAGTCTCCCTGGATTTCTTGTGGCTGGTTGTGTGTGGACATTTTCATCAGAGCTGAGAGAAGATACAGACGCCTTCGTTGCTGCTTTTGTGTTTCTTGGAAATATTTGCATAGGAGGTGAGCAGAGATTGCTTCAGGTGAGTCAGGCCAGTGGTTATTGTTATTACTGTATTTATTTGAATGCATTAGCTAAGATGAAGGAAGTAGTCCATATCCCCAAGTATTTTATGACTTTAAAAGGCTGTAGATTTGGATGTTACTTAGCTAGGATTTGATCAGTATTTCAGGTGATGTAGCAACACCTGAGGGCGGCCTTCTTTAACTGGGAGTACACTTGCTTTTTTCTATGTAAAAACAAAAAATAATATATCTTGCAATTCTTCTTGTACTGAGCAGGATTATCTAATGCAATCTACACATCAGAAGAGTAAAACTCTTAGTAAACTAAGTAAAGCTAAGAGTAAAACTGTCTTATGATATCCTAATCCCAGCTCACATTTCCTATTAGTGGGTGAACAGTTCAACTGTAGCTCTGTTCCAGTGATCCTTTACATTGCCACGCTGTTGAATCGAGAAACACAGTACGAAACTAGTTTCCGAAATGCAGCTTTCCTCTGTAGACAGACAAAACAGTAGATTTAAGCAGTAATAAAATAAAAACCCTTTAGCAGCATTTTGGCTTTTTTGATGAGGTGCATTATTTAATTTATATGCTGCCCATCTCACTGTTACAGTGAGTGTTCTTGAGCATTATTATTTTTTTGCCTTTCACATTTTATTAAAAGGCAGAAGTTTGGTGAGCTGCAGCTGCCTTTGTTAGAGGCGTTGAGTACGTAAGACAATATTCTGTTCTCAATCAGCTGCCCTTTGGAAACTATGAAGGGAGCTGCAGCTTACCAAGGCTTCTGCCTTTTAATGAGATGGGCTGCTTGGGAAAAGGGCTCCAAGGCCTCTCCTGATTTCTTAATACCGGGAGTCCTTGACTTACAACAGTTCATTTAGTGACTGTTCAAAGTTATAGCGGCATTGAAAAAAGTGACTTATGACCGTTTTTCACTGTTAATGTCCCTTGCAGCATGGTCGTGTGATCAAAATTCAGGTGCTTTGACAACTGGCTCATATTTACGATAGCTGTAGTGTCCTGTTTTTGCAATCTTCTGAAAAGCAAAGTCAGTGTGGAATCCAGATTCATTTAACAACCTGTTGCTAACTTAACAACTGCAGTGATTCACTTAACAACTAGGGCAAGAAAGGTCGTAAAATGTGGCAAAATTCACTTAGCCTCTGTCTTGCTTAGCAACAAAAACATTGGGCTCAATTGTTGTTGTAAGTTGAGGGCTACCTGGATTTACCATTAACTTAAGCCCCTGTCCTGGGATTGTTGTGTTACAGGCTTTTCGAAGCCTTTCTGCCTAATCGCTTATAACAAACAGAGTAAGATATATAGATATTGGCCTAGAAAAGTTTTTTTAAAAGCTATTAATTAACTGATGTTAATGCAGGTAGTGAAGGGTCTTTAAAGCGATGTTAAGTCTGAATCAAGTGCATTCTTAAGAATGCAATGTTTCTCAATGCAACAACTTATTTATTTATTTATTTATTTATTTATTTATTTATTTATTTATTTATTTATTTATTTATTTTGGTTTTCTTATATGCCGCCCAACTCCCGAGGGACTCAGGGCGGCGTACAGCAGAGAAAATACAAGAATAACCAACACTAAATATTACTTAAAATCAAATATAAAAATTAAAAACTCAATATTAAAACCATCCAACAACCATACAGCAACCATACATACTCGGGGGTGAGCTCAGATGGATTAGGCTCTACCCCCAGCCTGCAGGAAAAGCCATGTCTTAACGGCTTTTCGGAAGGCCAGCAGAGTGGGGATAGTTCGGGTCTCTGGGGGAAGTTGGTTCCAGAGCACGGGGCCCGCCACAGAGAAGGCTCTCCCCCTAGGGCCCGCCAGCCGGCATTGCTTGGCCGACGGGACCTGGAGGAGGCCAACTCTGTGGGCCCTAACCGGTCGAAGGGAAGTGTGAGGCAGAATGCGGTCCCGGAGATAACCTGGTCCTAAGCCATGAAGGGCTTTAAAGATGATGATCAACACCTTGAATTGGACCCGGAGACAAATGGGCAACCAATGCAGCTGGCGGAGTATAGGTGTCACGTGGGTGTACCTTGGCACACCCACCACAGCACGCGCAGCCGCATTTTGCACCAACTGAAGTCTCCGGATACTCTTCAAGGGTAGCCCCATGTAGAGCGCATTGCAGTAGTCCAAGCGGGAGGTGACAAGGGCATGAGTGACTGTGAGTAGAGCCTCCTTCTCCAAGTATGGCCGCAACTGGTGCACCAGGCGAACCTGTGCAAAGGCCCCCATAGCCACAGCAGAAAGATGATGATCCAATTTTAGCTGTGGATCTAGGAGGACCCCCAAGTTGCGGGCCTGATCCGAGGGGGTCAGTTTCGCTCCCTCAAAAGCCAAGGAGGGACAGTTGTCATAGTCCTTAGGAGGCAATATCCAAAGCCACTCAGTCTTGTCGGGATTGAGTCTGAGTCTGTTCCTCCCCATCCAGGTCCTAACGTCGTCCAGGCACCGGCACATTACATCCACTGCCTCACTGAATTCAGACGGGGTGGTGATGTACAGCTGGGTGTCATCAGCGTACTGATGGAAACACACCCCATGTCTGCGGATGATCTCCCCCTTCATAAATAGTTTCTTCATAAATAGTTATTAGAAAATTCTTGGCTTTCAGGTTCTTTCAGTCCTTCTAGAGGGAACTCAGATCTGTCAGGTGCATCTGTCACTGAAGAAATCCCTCGGAGGAATTTCCCCAAGCCAGAAAAACACAGAGAAGGGTAGCCTATAATTTTTAGTGCCACATTCTTCTCAATTTAGTCCATTTTCTCCTATTTAAAGATCTATTTCCTGCTAGAAAAATGTTAAGACCTGATTGCTGTGTTACAGCACAACTCTGTGTGAATGCAACGTAATTCTCACATTCATCTTGGGTCAAGAGACTACTGCAGGGGTGGCCAAACCATGGCGGATGCGCCAAATGTGGCGCATTGGATGATTACAAGTGGCGCATTGCATCCTTGCGCCTACTTATTTTTTTTAAAATAGGTGTCATAACTGAATCCATCTTAATATTTTCAACACCAAAGTGATCTCAGTTCAATTCGTACAGCTTTCGGTAATGTTCAACTTCTCGGTGTCTGAAACTTAGAATGGAACTTGTGAGATGTTACTTTAGGCGGGTTTACAAATGTACGAATATTTTTATCGGTGATGCGGGTGTTTGTCTAGTACAGGGGTCCCCAAACTTGGCAACTTTAAGACTTGTGGACTTCAACTCCCAGAATTCCACAACTTTAAGTCCACAAGTCTTAACGTTGCCAAGTTTGAAGACCTCTGGTCTAGTAGTACTTATCAAAAGATCTTCTGAGCTATGGCTAGTACCACTTGCAGTTCTGTTCCATCCCTGGAGCCAAGCACTCTTGTATTCTGGCTGCTCAGGTTTAGCATCCTGAAACTCCTTCAGGCCAGACCACTTCAAAATGCAGACTTGCTTCATGACATTCCCAGTGAAAGTCAAGTCCAGACCATTTTAGAAGGTAGGAGATGCATCAGGGATTTGTACATCTCTTATTGAACGCTAGATATTTCAGAGAATTTATCTGTTTTTCATGCTACTTTGTTAAATCTATATTTCAGCTTTGTTCTGTCACAGATAAGCTCTGCTGGGCTCTCTGGAAAGGGCAGCATGTGGATATGTATTTTATTATATATTTATATAATGCAGAGATTCTTGATGCATGCAATGAACTTTAATAAGCGTTTAGAAACGGCTGTGTTCAGTGTTGTGGCAGAAATTACCTTGAATCAAAAGCATACACGGGATTCTTAGTCTCATATTAAGACTTGATTGTTTCTTATCTGTCAGGATTTCTCCTGCCTGTTCTAAACTCTTAAGATCTGTCATCAGTGCTCTTATTGCACAACTGGCCTCTGGGGGTATCTTCTCCTTGTGGGCATAATTAGCAAAATAATGGTGGTTTTGAATTATTATTACGGTTGGTTGCATGGTCAGCCAGGCGTTGAGACTGGATCTGGCATTTTTATCCACCTATCGAGTCCTCCCAGGGATCTGGGATAGGCAAATATTGTTTTCTGATGGTGTTAGTGGTATCTTGTAAGCTGCTCCAAGTAAAACTTCCTTTTGCAATTGACTAGCAGTGATTTTGTCAATGCTTATGGCGTTCAAGTGGTGCTCCAGATGTTTTGGGATTGAACCCAAGGCACTTATCACTGTTGGGTACTATCTTTGTTTTCTTTTGCCACAATCGTTCTTCTGTTTGCAGGTATTTGTATTTTGTGATTTTTTCCCCAGTTCTTCTCTATTCTGCTGTCTCAAGGTATTGCCATGTCCATTAGTAATAATAATATTATACAGTCTGTTCACAACGAGATGAAGTGACAGCTGCCAGTTCTTCCCAAAAATCTAGGATGTTGCAATAAATTGGCATAGTATATGTGTGGATCCAAACAGTGTGGACTTTTGCAATTGCAGATGGAAATTTTGTCAATGCACAGATTTTCTGGTATGAGTTTTCGATATGGTACTTAGTGTGCCAATAATCATTGAAATCACTACAGCTGGTTTGTGCCACAATCTTTCAATTTCTATTTTCGATCTTGATACTTTATTTATTTATTTATTTATTTATTT
Source organism: Diadophis punctatus similis (assembly GCA_023053685.1). Taxonomy (NCBI): domain Eukaryota; kingdom Metazoa; phylum Chordata; class Lepidosauria; order Squamata; family Dipsadidae; genus Diadophis; species Diadophis punctatus. Next base: position 2,124,911 of record JALIGW010000048.1, read on the forward strand.
ATTTATTTATTTATTTATTTATTTATTTATTTATTTATTTATTTAGCTATTTTTATAGGCCGCCCTACTCCCTGGGGTCTCAGGGCGGCGTACAACATATATAAGAACAGCTGTATACAATAAAAAATACTATAAAAACAACAACAATAATAAGATAGTGATTAAAAGGATAAAAACAACACAAGCAACAATCTCAATCATCCTGCCTGCAGGAAGAGCCATGTCTTAATGGCTTTCCGGAAGGCCAGCAAGGTGGGAATAATTCGGATCTCTGGGAGGAGTTGGTTCCAGAGAGCCGGAGCTCCCACAGAGAAGGCTCTCCCCCTAGGGCCCGCCAACCGACATTGTTTGGTTGAAGGGACTTGGAGGAGACCGACTCTGTGGGACCTAACTGGTTGTAGGGTAGGATGCAGTCCCGAAGATAACCTGGTCCTAAGCCATGTAGGGCTTTAAAGATGATAATCAACACCTTGAATTGCACCCGGAGACCAATGGGCAACCAGTGCAGCTGGCGGACTATGGGTGTTTCATGGGTGCATCCAGAAACACCCACCACAGCTCGCGCAGCCGCATTTTGCACCAATTGCAGTCTCCGAATACTTTTCAAGGGTAGCCCCATGTAGAGCAAATTACAGTAGTCCAGTCTAGAGGTGACAAGGGCATGAGTGACCATGAGTAAAGCCTCCTTCTCCAAATAAGGTCGCAACTGGTGCACCAGGCGAACCTGTGCAAAGGCATCCCTAGCCACAGCCGTAAGATGTTGGTCTAATTTTAGCTGTGGATCTAGGAGCAGCCCCAAGTTGCGAACCTGGTCAGACTACTTTGTGGTCTTCTCCAGTCCTTTGTTTTCTATTCTACTTTCCTCTGGTATTGCCCCATCAATTATCCACACAATTACGTTTCCTCCCCCAAATATAGTTAATTCAAGAGTGTTAATGAGGCAAGACTTTATCAGCTTGAATTCGGAATCTCACAATATTTTATTCTGATCATTTTTTGAGTACTTTTTCAACTTACTAGTTCCCACCATTTTTTCATTATTGGCAAATGATAGTTTTTATTGGTGCTCCAGCAAATCATTTTGGCGACTGTGTTGTGTTGTTGCTTATAATCCGTTTGTGCAATCTTCTTGCACAAGCCAAGTACACGATCTACTGTTTCTTTGCACAAAATCTGCCCTTTGTGCACAGTTCTGGCTCTAACTCTTTCTTCTTCTTCTTCTTCTTTGCTCTGCCAGGATTCAACTTCCCACAGACTTCCTAACTGGAAGCCAAAAATGGCTTCAGCTTCCACAGAAAGTTCCAGTGCAGGTGGAACCAGTGGGAACAGCAGCAACGGGGACAGTACGGGTCAGGACAGCACATTTGAATGCAACATCTGTTTGGACACCGCCAAGGATGCTGTGATCAGTCTGTGTGGCCACCTCTTCTGGTCAGTATCACTCCCAGTTTTCAGCAGGCAAATACTTAAAATCAGGGCTCTTAAAGGCTCTGCCTCCCACTTGCTTTTCCCCCCCCCCATATCATCCTTACCAGGCAGGTGAGAATTGTAGAGCTCAAGTCTTAAACTCATTATTGATTCTACATCAGGGGTGTCTAACCTTGCCCACTTTAAGGCTTGTGGACTTCAACTCCTAGAATTCCCCAGCCAGCATGGGGAATTCTGGGAGTTGAAGTCCACAAGCCTTAAAGTGGGCAAGGTTGGACATCCCTGCTCTATAGGGAATAGTCTACTTGCTCTCCCCATAGGGTTGGATGACACCATTCAATCCTTGAGAATGCATCAAGGGGTGGAGCTGTGAAAGGAATGGGCTAAGGGAAAAGAAACGGTTTCTGGGATCAATCCCAGACGTGGTTCAGAATGTAGCCCATTTTCGGTGTCCAGAGAACCAATGGAATTGTGTCTCCAACCTAGCCCAACTTTAGTCTTGGAATTGTTTTAAGGATTGGATGCTACCGAGTCCCAATCTTTAGGAAATCATCCTGGCTCAAGAACCCTTGATCAGCAACTTTTGCTGCTGGATGGCTGGGTGTCAGTTGTTGCAAAGAGAGCTTAGGCTGAAATGCGAGGATTAGGGGTGGGGCAATCACAGACATGTGCAGGTATGAACCTTCCTGTCCATGGCTAGATGTGCTGCTTGGCTTCTAGGAGCCCCTCAACTCAATCTCATTTAGCATAATCTAGTTTGTCAAAGCTCTTGGCAAATGGTGGCTTTCTGCTTGCAAAGCCTGAGTTTCATCAGTAATAGCAATAGCACTTAGACTTATATACCGCTTCATAGTGCTTTACAGCCCTCTCTAAGCGGTTTACAGAGTTCAGCATATTGCCCCCAACAGTCTGGGTCCTCATTTTACCCACCTTGGAAGGATGGAAGGCTGAGTCAACCTTGAGCCGGTGAGATTTGAACAGCTGAACTGCTGTGCTGCATTTTAACCACTGCGCCACCTCGGCTCTAAGTAAGCTGTGAGCTGCCATCCTGTGCTCCTGATAAGCAATTCTATTGGCTGATTTAATTAGTAGCTGGATTTGCACACTATGCCAGAGCATAAGGTGACTTGATTGGGTTTGACTCAGCATATTGTGCAAATCTAGCTGTTGTTACACATGGTTTGTAAACTATGTATAAGCACAGCTAATTACTGTTCATGCAACCAAATTTAAACTGTGAGTAAATTAACTATGAAATTGGGGCAGCATTGATGGTAGTGGTAAGTGGTAAGCCAGTAGCTGAAATTAGAAAAAGAGGGCTTCCTGCATTATTTCTTTGTATTTATCACATTTAGATACCACCTGTCTCATTCTTGCCATTTCTTTTTTGTTACATCCTCACAAATAGCTTTGTTGGGAACCTGAATTTCAGATGTTGCTTAGTTTGCAGCCAAGAAGCCTTTGACAGCATCCATACAATTGTGATTTGTTCACTCTGAATTAATATTTCAGTTTAAATTTGTCTCTTACCTTTTCTAAAACAAAATTTGTTGAATTTAAAGCAGATAGAATGAACCATCTTGTCTTGTACCCAAGCTCCAAATCCAGCCACGTAATCTAGACTTTCTGGTTTTCTCTCGGTATAATGGCCATGAGCTTCAGCCACAGTTATGAAAGTGTGGAGAAGACAATGGGCCAAACTCTGGGTTACAAAACAGGAGTTCCTGGAGGGCATTTTAAATATATACAGGTTCTGCCAGAGTATCACATTTCACATCAGTATAAAAACATCCTATCTTAACTAATCCTGGGTTTACTTGCAGTTAACAGGGGTGGAAATATCTTAGTGACATTAGTGGAACAGCTGTAGGTAATGTGAGAATGCATCCAAGAATGTGCCCAGCTGATGATCCAAGATTTGAGACCACCTCTCTTCTGAGACTTGGCAGAGCAAGAAATCCTGTCCTCTTTTTCTGTGTCATTTAGTTATTCAGGCTGTGTATCACACTGCATTCCTTGGGGGGTGGGACGTTCTTTTCTTATTCTGCAGAATTCAGTTAATTCAGAATTCAATTGTTCAGAGTTCAATTCATGCTTTTTTAGTAGGAGGAGTTCCACTCTAGAGTCCCTTAGTTCAAGAAATGTCTATGCCGGTTTGTATAAGTGGGAAGACCAGCTATTAAAAAAGCAGGAAAATCCTGCTTTTGCTGCTGCCTTTTAAAATAGTGTGATTGTATTATCTGAGAGTCGAATCTGCAGAGCTGGATTCCAGGTTTCTGATTGTCCACGTCTAACGTGTGTGTGTGTGTTGATCTTTCTCCCCACTGCCACCTCTGCGGACGTTCTACTTTATGAACAAACCACTTTGGGAATCCCCTGCAGTTGGCCTTGTTTACACCAGGTAAGGCTGGTTCTGCTTTGCTTTGTCTTTCATCAGCTTTGGTTACCCAATCCACCTCCTTGGTTTCCCAAGGGACTCTGGGAAGGTGCAGTATGCCTTTCCAATTCTAAATGGATTGTGCGTCCTCCCCAAGGCAACTCCGTCTGGCAATTAGCGTTAACCATGCAATTGTTGGCAATCTACTGTTTGGGGGCTTTTATGAAAAGAGGGATGAGTGGCAATGAGATGCCACTGTTTAGTAACATCCAGGATATATTCTGGCTATCCTTTCTGTCATTCTCTGAGGTAGGTTAGATTAATACCTCGGAGGCAGAGGTGGGTTCCTGCCGGTACGCTTTTACTTGTTAGTCGCCGCCGAACCGAAGAAGCCGGTGGCGTTCGCGGCGCGGGGCTTCCCCCGCCCACTTCCCCCGCCTGCCTAGATGCCGCCATTTGCATTCTTTTGCCCTCTGCGCATGCGCAAAGCGTTCTGATTGCGCAAAGGGCAAAAGAATGCAAATGGCGGCGTCCAGGCGGGCGGGGGAAAGTGGGTGGGGGAAGCCCCGCGCTGCGAACGCCACTGGCTTCTTCGGCTCTGCGGCGACCAACAGGTAAGAGCGTACCGGTAGGAACCCACCTCTGCTCGGATGGCAGATTAGATGGTTTTAGGAGACCCCTTTTAGAGTTTATGGTGGGCTTAAATCACATTTCCCAACCACACAACAGCAGATAATACTGTGTTTTAGAAGACATTGGATCTTTGGTGAGATTTTGATGCTCTCACATAAGGATCTTGTGAACTTTCAGGTTAGAAAGGTGAGATATTGTGGTGGATTGTGCCTACCAAGGGGGAGGTGGTGTGATGGACGATGGAAGCAGCAGTTTCACAGGAAGGAGGGAGCACATTCCAAAGAGGTAGGGGAGAAAACAGGCAACAGAGCTCGCAGATGGATAGGAGACAGAGGAAGAGTCAGAATAGCCACTCCTAGGAATATCCCAGGATATACATCCGTTCGGGTGAGAGTAGCAAAAGTTTAGTCTGGCAAGATTCTGTCGATTTGGTGTGAACAAATAAAGAACTGAACTTTTAGCTGGATTGTTTTATATCGTTCCTGGGATGGGCCTGACAGACATTGAGATTGCTGGTGTCTCTTGATACTTAGTTTTTAATGTCTGAAAAGGTGCTGACCCATCTCCCACTGGGTGAAAGGCTTGAGGACGAATCATTAGTTGCTTTCCTCCTCTCCATAATCCCAGCAGTGTGAAATTATGGAAGTGCCAAGCCTTTGTCCAGACCAGGATTATTTTACAGTGTTGGGAGCTCTCTGGGAGGGGAAACAGCTGGACACTTTGGGCCCTGCAAACAGTACCAGTACCCTCATCAACTGTATCCTCAGTGACTGCCTCGGATAATGACAATTCAGTTATAATGTAAACGTATCTCTCAGTCCCTGTTCGCCATTACAGTTAGGTAGTACTTATTGTCCTATGCCTGACCCATTTTTTTCTTTCCCCCAACCCTGAGAGATTGCCTAAAGAAGCTCCCTCTTCCTGAGCTGCTTTTCTCTGCAGTGTAGCATGTTAACAAGCTCAGCTCTGTGACCTTGATTAGAATGGGCCTTGCAGCTGCAGCCTGAAATTGACAAGACCCTAGTCCAGTGATGGCGAACCTTTTTTTCCTCGGGTGCCGAAAGTGCATGCGCACGTACTATCGCACGTGCACGAGTGCCCACACCCATAATTCACTGCCTGGGGAGGGCGAAAATGGCCTCCCCCGCCCCCCGGAGGCCCTCTGGAGACCGGAAATGGCCCTTTTCCCAATTTCTGGTGGGCCCGGTAGGCACATTTTTTGCCCTCCCCAGGCTCCAGAGGCTTCCCTGGAGCCTGGGGAGGGCAAAAAAACGCCCTCTCCCATCCCCCCGGAGGCCCTCTGGAAGCCAAAAACGCCCTCCCAGAGCCTCCGTGCGAGCCAAAAATCAGCTGGCCGCCATGCACATGTGCGCTGGAGCTGAGCTAGGCAACAGCTCGTGTGCCAGCAGATATGGCTCTGTGTGCCATAGGTTCGCCATCATTGCCCTAGTCCAGTGATGGCGAACCTATGGCACGCGTGCCACAGGTGGCACGCGGAGCCATATCTACCGGCACGCGAGCCATTGCCCTAGCTTAGCTCCAACGTGCATGTGCATGCCGGCCAGCTGATTTTCAGCTCACACGGAGGCTCTGGGAGGGCGTTTTCAGCTTCCGGAGGGCCTCGGGGGGCGGGGGCGGGAGAGGGCGTTTTCGCCCTCCCCAGGCTCCAGGGAAGCCTACTAGGCCCACTGGAAGTTGGGAAATGGGCCCTTTCTGGCCTCCAGAGGGCTTCCGGGGCGACGGGGGAGGCTGTTTTCACCCAACCCAGGAAATGAATAATGGGTGTGGGCACTCTCGCGTGTGCGATAGCGCGCACACACACGCTTTCGGCACCCGAGGAAAAAAAGGTTCGCCATCACTGCCCTAGTCAGTTTCACACTAAAGGCTTTTGTTTGCCTCCTAACCACCAGTGCATTCCTTTCCATGTGTATTCCTATTGTGGGCTGACTTAGTCTCTTATAACCCCTTTCTCTCCAATGAATGTAAATACAAACATCAATTAACTTCTTGCTACTTATCCCAGCATCAGGACGAGCCTTCCAAAGGGTGGGGGAGTGAGAAAAAAGGGCTGTAAGATTTCCCCTTTTCTCAGCCATTTGGGCTCAGCCAGATGTTTGACATTGTATCCTGATGCTGTAAAGGAGAGGAAAGGAAGTAAAATTGTCGGTGCAATTATGGTCACCTTCTTTTTCACTTAATGACCACTTTGCTTAGGGACCACGTTGCCAGTCCTAATTGTGTTCACTAAACAAGGATTACCTGTAAAGCCAATAGGTAGCCTCTTTGCAGCACTCCATGTTTTTATTTATTTATTATTTATTTAGTGGATTTAGGAGGTCCTCAATTCCAAAATGACTCTGGGCGGCTCCTAAGTGATTATGCTTAAAATAGAAAAATCAAGAAAAAGAATTCAGGTGTCCAGACAAGCCACACAACTAGCAACCACCCCAGAGTTCCACAGACTCCCTACCCCGAGGCCTGGGAGATGCAAGGCATTCTTCTGTTGTAGTCCAGGTTTTCACCAGACGCCGTTCCTCTCTTCTGCTTTTCAGTGGCTGGAGACCAGGCCAAACAGACAGGTGTGTCCTGTATGTAAAGCAGGAATCAGCCGTGATAAAGTTATACCACTTTATGGAAGGGGCAGCACTGGACAGCAGGACCCCAGGTAAGACGGCCTCTCCTGGGAACAGCCTTTCACTTTCAAGTTCTCCTCGAGTGGAATTCATGGAAGAAAACCTGTCTGGCTACTCTTGACTCAGATTTAGTCTTCAGGTTTCGGCAACCTTTTCTTACCTGTAAGAATCTCACCGTTCAAATGTCTGTTGCTGGTAATAGGTTGCTCCATGTGCTGCCCGTCCCCGGCCACAGCATTCTGGCTGCTGTCCTATGTAGCGTCACATGATGTGACTGGAGACGGGAAATATAGTGTTCCACATCTTCATTTTGGTGTGTCAACCCAGAAGGCTCACAGGCCAAGAATTAACAAGCAAAGATTGTCAAGCTTGATTCTGGGGATTTCTCCTCCCATCCTCTCCCTATCTTAGTAGGATAGGCAAGAAAGAATCCGAAGGATGGACAAATGTAGCATTACGTAAGCTTCACGGATCATAGTCCAAGTCTGCCACGGACAGCTGCATTACTGAACAGTGGAAGCCTTCTTTGGAACTTAGAAATAATAATTTTAAAAACTGATATCCAGGAAGATTTTGTCTTTTGGGGACTTTATTGGGATTTTTCAGAAGACAATAAGTAATGGTAGAGGCGTTCTCTTGAATGGCTGTTTGCTAGCCATTGCTCATACCTGGCTCATACAGCCTATGTGGGGTTCTCATGACCAGGGTCTGCTGAAACATGGAGGGGGTCTCCTGGAGGATGCTGCTTCTGCATCCCTGGAGTGAACCTTGCTGGGTTTCTGTGCACCTCCAATAAGGCCATTTTCAGGCTGTGGGTGTTCCCCCTGCCCCTGGGTCTCCCTGTGATTGGCTCTGGGGCAGCCAGGACTGCAGCTCTCTTGCATGTCCCAAAAGTGCTTTTTCAAGAGGCAACCGGACTTCCTTGTTTTTCTTTGAAGATGTTTTGCTTCTCACCCAAGAAGCTTCTTCAGCTTTGACTGGATGGTGGGGAATGGAAGGATTTATACTCCTTGCAGACAGCTGGTCATTTGCATCCTTTTAGTGAGTCCTTGAGGCCACCTGGAGGTTTATCTGTGTCCTCACTGTTGCAGTGACTCGGTGGCTTATGAAATGATAAAAAGGTAAAGAATACAAAACAATTGAAATTAAGATTAAATAAGAAGCTAAAAACCAAGAAGACAGGTGACATAGGGGTGGAGATCTTCTCTGTGAACTGACTGATGCTTTCTCACCACAGGGGTAGAAATGCTTCAGCAGGTTGCCTCTTAAGATGACAAGGAGGGCCTGGGGCTCAGAGGGAGGGAGAGAGAGGCTCTGGGCCTCAGCAATATTTATTTATTAGATTTATTTGTCGTCCATCTTGCTACAAGGAGATTCTCGGCAGGTTGCAACATCAAAATAAAGTGTGCTCTCTCTCTCTCCCTCCCCCCTCCCTCCCTCCCCCTCCCACAGGGGAGAGGTGGGATCTGTTACTTCCCCATTGGGGTCTCCAGCCAACTGCTAAATATCCTCATTAAGCCCCATAATGGATTGTATCTTGCAGGGAGAAAACGCCACCTCGACCTCAAGGCCAGAGACCTGAGCCAGAAAACAGAGGGGTGAGTACGGAGAATATGGGAGAGGTTGTGCTTCTCAGAAGTGCAGAGAGAAAATGCAGCAAGGCTAGACCATTGGTGGGTGGGAGACTTTTCAGGCTTGTCTATTTGTAAGGGTCTTTGTAAGCCAAATTAAATCAGACAAATCTTGGATGACCATTTGTGTAGAGAGAGTTAAATTGCTGATAGAAACAATGCTCTGGTGTAAATTTTGCAAACTTCCAGCTGCAGTGTGACTACCCTTAAAACAGGACTATCCAACCTTGGCAACCTTAAGGCTTGTGGACTCCAACTCCCAGAATTCCCCAGCCAGCAAAGCAATTCTGGGCGTTGAAGTCCACAACTTTTAAAGCGGCCAAGGTTGGAAACTCAGCTTTAAAATATACTGGGTATCAACGCAGCCTACATTATATGAGGTGCAGCAAGTTGTGTCCGAAGAGATTGTGAATGCTGATTTTATAAATAGCAGACTCTGGAGAAAATGGGCCGTTTTAACCTTCCGTAGGCCCGAGTTGGGGCGCGTGCCTTGCCTGGCCTGACGAAAGAGTTGCCTGTTTCCATGCAAGTCGGTGGGAGCCTCCAGAGGCTGCTCCCGGGTTTCTTTTCATCAAACAAACAGCTCTGCTGGGGGTGATTAAGGAGGAGCACTTCGATCTTCTACTCCCCGGAGAGCCAATGGCTTATTGAATCAGGTGCTGAAGGTGGAGGGCACCTTTTCAGCATGGCTTATTTATTTATTTATTTATTTATTTATTTATTATTTATTTATTTATTTATTTATTTATTTATTATTTATTATTTATTTATTTATTATTTATTTATTTATTTATTTATTTATTATTTATTTATTTATTTATTCTTCTATGCCGCCCTACTCCCTAAGGACTCAGGGCGGCGTACAGCATTTTAAAGAACACCAAACAATAAAATCACTTAAAAACAATTTTTAAAAAGTTTTTTTAAAAAAGACACACAACACCATGCATACATGGGGGAGACCTCAGATGTAAAATTGTCTCAGAACCCTGCCTGCAGGAAGAGCCATGTCTTAATGGCTTTTCGGAAGGCCAGCAAGATCTTCTGCCTGAAGCTCCTGTGGCCAAGCGCACAGGCTGCCTTGCCCAGCCCGGAGGTGATCTCTGATCCTCGGGCTCTTTTTGCTATTGGGATAACCTCAGGTTGCTCATGCAGGTTTTGCGACCTCTGACCAGCAAAGAACCATCGTGCTTATCTCTTAAAGTCTTAGGGGAGCTAGCATGCTATCAACTTGTTCAATTTAAATTGGAAACACGCTACACTCTTGCCCCCCAAACAATCACACGAGAATACTTTAATTTAATTTAATTAAAAGTTCTTATAGGCCGCCCAATCCCGTAGGACTCAGGGCGGCATACAACATGGAATAAGAACAATACAAAAATACATAATAATTTTAAAAAAATTATATAATTTTAAAAGCCATTCATTCATGGGGGAATCCGATCTTCTTCACCCCGCCTGCCGGAAGAGCCATGTCTTTACGGCTTTGCGGAAGGCCACTAGAGTGGGGATAGTCCAGATTTCTGGTGGGAGTTGGTTCTAGAGAGATGGGGCTCCCACAGAGAAGGCTCTCCCCCGTGGACCCGCCAACCGACATTGTTTGGCTGATGGGACCTGGAGGAGGCCAACTCTGTGGGACCTCAGTGGTCGAAGGAAGGTATGTGGTAGGATGCGGACACTAACAAATCCCTGAAAATCAGGATTCTGGTAGTCCCTTTCACAGCTAACAAATTCTGTTAAAGGCATAAACTTCCATGATCTGTAGCTCAAGCATCAGGAGTCTGCAGCACCTTTTCAGATGGACCCATTTAATGAAATGAAATTTAATCAAATGTTTGTTGAACAAGGGATTACACACACTGATGTTTTACTACCATGGACTAACTTGGCTCTCCTACAAAGCTTTGAAGGAAATCTCCTGTCACTGTATTTCTGCGGAGGTCCCTTACTGCTTTTTTTAGGGAGCGCCCCCCCCCCAAATTGAAAAGTTTCAGAATAACAGTGGCCAAGAAGTACAGACCCTTCCACTCATTTGTAGCCTTGCAGAGATGAGATTTTATCCAGAGACCATGTGTGGACGGATGGCAGAAAAGAATCGCCACCTGAATGGAAGGAGGCAAGGCCAAAGAAGCATGGATGATGTTCCCTAGTTGGGTAATGAAACGTCTACACGCAAAGCACCAAGCTTGAAGAGCACCAAGGATTTCACAGTTCATCCCTGAGCTATATTTATTCTCTTCTGTTGGAAGGGAAATGGAGCCAGGTCCATAAGGTAGTTTGGTCTGGGATTCTACTTTCAGCTCATAATGTTCTCACAGCACACACTGGGAAGTCCCTCTACAGCAGGGGTGGCCAAACTATGGTTCTTTGAGGACCTGTGGACTTCAACTCCCAGAATTCCTGAGCTAGCCATGCATGCATGGCTGGCTCAGGAATTCTGGGAGTTGAAGTCCACAGGTCCTCAAAGAACCATAGTTTGGCCACCCCTGCTCTAGAGAGACTGCAACCAGTCAGGTTTTAGTTTGTAAACTAGGGCATATATACATGTTGATCTTTTGTTTTTTTTGTTTGTTTGTTTATAGGGTTTCCAGGGTTTTGGGTTTGGCGATGGAGGCTTCCAAATGTCATTTGGAATTGGAGCGTTTCCATTTGGCATATTTGCTACAGCCTTCAATATAAACGATGGGCGGCCCCCTCCCGGTAAGGAATTAAATAAAATTACCCTGGCTAATTGTGACTGGGTGTTGCACCATTGAGTTTAGCCAATGCTCGTCTACTCACTTTGCCCAATGAGCATCTGTACTGTATATGACCCTCTTCAGAGTCACTATCTGATGAGTTGTAGCAGGCTCTAGACTGCAGGGGTCTCCAACCTTGGCAACTGCAAGACTTGTGGACTTCAACTCCCAGAATTCCTCAGCCAGCAGGAACTCTGGGAGTTGAAGTCCACAAGTCTCAAAGTTGCCAAGGTTGGAGACCCCTGCAGTCTAGAGCCTGTTACAACTCATCAGATAGTGACTCTGAAGAGGGTCATATACATATACATATTCGCTTCGCTGGCTGAGGAATTCTGGGAGTTGAAGTCCACAAGTCTTAAAATTGTCAAGGTTGGAGAGCCCTGCCTAGAGAACGGGGACATCTCCTTTGGGAGATCTTTGCAAAACCTGGAAGAATACAGAATAACAGAATTGGAAAGAACTGTGGAGGTCCTCTACTCCAACCTCCTGCCCAAGCTGGAGACCATACACCATTTCGGAGAACTGGCTGTTCAATCTTTTCTTTAAAAACTCTAATGTTGGAGCACCCACACCTTCTGGAGGCCATCTCTTGCACTGATTGTTTTATGGCCTTCCTGAACAGCTAATGCGCAAAAGCCTTGCATTGGGATGGCCTCTTCAGTGCAGCTTCCTGCCAAGGCAGGAATCCACAATAAAGCATTCTCACCTGATGTCCATCCCGTTTCCCCTTGGATACATCCAGGGAAGGGACCCTCATCATCTCTTTGGGCAGAGGTGAAATGTAAACCGGTTTGGACCGGTTCTCCCAAAGCCGTAGTAAAAAATGCTACCGGTTCGGGAGAACCGTATGAAACGGTATATCTGACGATCAGCTGTGCGACGATCAGCTGTGCGACGATCAGCTGTGCCGCCCGATCTAGATTAGCTAGAAAGCAGGATTTCCTGCTTTCTAGCTAATGTAAATTGCGCGGCACAGCTGGTTCCCCCCCCCCCCGCCGCCGCTTGCTGTTCTACTTACCTTTGCAGACTCTGATGGCTTCAAAATGCTCCTTTTTCAGCGCTGCACGGTAGTGCCTGCGGCGCGCATGCGTGCGCAAAGCAAACCGATAGCAGACTTCAGAGGATTTCACCCCTGCTGGGTCATTGGCTAAACTCTTCAGTGGCCTTGTAGACATTTTCTGACATTTAATTGAAATCTACTTCCAGTGATTTAAGATTTTTTTTACAATACAGGAAGTCCTTGACTTAACAACAGTTTGTTTAGTGACCGTTTGAAGTTACAACGGCATTGAAAAAAGTGACTTATGACCGTTTTTTCACACAACCATTGCAGCCTCCCCATGGTCACATGATCCATATTCGGATGCTTGGCAAGTGACTCATTTATGACCGTTGCATTGTCCCTGGGTCATGTGATCCCCTTTTGCAACCTTCTGACAAGCAAAGTTAAGAGCCGAGGTGGCGCAGCGGTTAGAGTGGGGTACTGCAGGCCACTTTAGCTGACACTGATCCGCAGTTCAGCTGTTCAAATCTCACCGGCTCAAGGTTGACTCAGCCTTCCATCCTTCCGAGGTTGGTAAAATGAGGACCCAGATTGTTGGGGGCAATATAAATATACATTGCTTACTGGTGTATACCGCTTAGAGAGTGCTTGCACTGTGAGGCGGTATATAAATCTCACTAATAAATAAATAAATAAAGTCAATGGGGAAACCAGATTCACTTGACAACTGTGTTACTAACATAACAACTACAATGACTAAATGAGAAGTGAGCCCATACATCCCTTGGAAGAAGTTCTTCCTTCCAAAACGCATCTATTTCTAAGAAGGCAAGACAGGATGTAGGGACTCTCCATTTTAAGGACTCTGGGAAGCCTTCTAATAAAACAGCTTTAGGGTCCGATTCCACCCCTCGAGCTCCAATTCTGGAAAAACATAAAGTTCCGTTTGTAAATTCTAACAGAAAGGTGATTAATGTGGGCTTTGTTTTCACTTTCCTTAGCTGTTCCAGGGACTCCTCAGTATGTGGATGAACAGTTTCTTTCTCGCCTCTTCCTGTTCGTGGCCCTCGTTATCATGTTCTGGCTCCTGATAGCTTAACTTTGCTCCATACCTTGCGGAGCTCTGAACCAGCCACAGACTGCTGCTTGTCTCCCTGTCTGCCTCTTGGTGTCCAATTCTTCAGCTAATGAGGGGCTCCTAAAAGCCACTGGTGTCTTCGTGTGAGGAGGAGGAGGAATCTCTCTTATTTTTCCAGAGCGACGGAGTTAAACCTTTTTTAAAGTTTTCTGAAGCTCGGCCGTAACTCACACGGCAAGGATCTGGCTGGAACTGTGACCCTAGCTTTGAGCTCCGTATCTCAACGAGGAGCGTTTGAATCTTAGTGCCAAACATCTGGGAGAGACGCTGCCCCAAAGGGAATCAGGCATGGTGGCTAGCAATGCAACCTCTTGTCACATACCCCACTATCTTGTCTCTCCAAGAGCAGCGAGAGGAAGATCATCAGTGGACTTCAAAACTCTACCAGCTGTACATCTTGCTCAAAAGCCAACTGACTCCAGGTAATATCTTCTAAAGATAAGACATCTGGCTGAAGAGGATTGTGTCCCATTCCTGCTGTTACATACCCAAGTGATAAAAGACCATCTTTGTTTTTCCAGCAATCACAAAAATGAAAGGATAAAAGACTCTTTAACCTAAAAACGGTAGCATATCTAAATTTACTGGAATCGGAGAGGGGGGAGAATCTCATCTCAGGGTTTTGGAGGGGCTGTTAGCTGTCATGCAGCACACGTCCTCGCTGATCAAAGCAGTGTTTTAAAGGGTTTGTAGCAGCTATTCACTTTTAATTTAGGTAGACATAATTCCAGCTGCTGTTCTTATTTATATACATCTCTCCTTCCTGAAATGTACATTTCCCCCCATATTTGGAATAGGTTAACTGGGAGGAGTATAGAACAGTCTCTTACAGGGGGTAATTTGCAGTGTATTTTATGCCTCCCCACCTCACAATTATGATTATTACGCAAATGGGAATCTGTACATTTTTGACAAGAACAAGGAATTCTGCCTAAACGGTGTGCATGTGGCCAAGGGGCCATTGGTGTGTTGTGAGCTTTTTCAAATGACCAAAGACATGATTTTTTTGAAGGGTAATCATGGGCCCAATGCAGCTGTGGTTTGAACAGCGCTTTAGCCACAGAGCGCCTCACACGAGAGTACTGGGCGCATTTGGAGAACTCTTTACAGAAGGGGCGGTGGAGGAATCATGCTTTAAAATAATTGCGGTTGAATCTTTTCAGTCCAGAGGATGCAACATTCACTTGGCTGACTGCCAATACTCTTGTAAGAGGGTCTCTCAAGGACGTATTTATTTTGCGATTCTTTGGGTCTTCTGGATGTTAACAGAGGCTTGCTGGCCACTGACGTTGAGGCTTATTTTTCCTGTAGCTGTGATGTGGGGGATGAGGTTGGAAATCTCAAGAGCAAGATGCATGTCACCACCGGTTCCTTTCACAGAAGAAGTAAGATACCAAATGTGAATTTTCTTGTGGCCCAAATTCTATCCTGGCTCTTGGTTCTTTCAGGGCAGGAGGCAGACCTAGCTTGACACAGCAACGTCCTATCGCTTGTCAACAAAATCAGACTTGGTAACAAGAAGGCTCCATCCCTTGAAAATCAGTGCCACCTACTGTCAACAAAAAACATTCAGTTGCATTGTAACAAACAAATATTTGCTAGAAATTTTATCACACTGGAAAAGCTGGATTTCTAAAACCAATCTTATACAAACGGTCAAATGGCTGTGATAGCTTTGAATTGTCAGATGTCGACAGTTGGCTTGGCTGTGCTGGCCAAGGTCCATTGTCTTTGGGGGTGGGGTTATTTCTGTCTTGTCTGCTTTTGGGGGCAACAGAATTGCCTGGCATCTGAAAAAGTTTCTGGCTGAATTGCCACAGCTGATTGTGGCAGATTCTGGGCTTCCTCTGCTTCAGGTAGCCACTGACCCCTCCAGTCATATTTGTTTGATAAGCAGACCCACCCCTGGACTTCCTCTGGTCTTAAAGACCCTCTCTGCCTCACACTCTTTGTATACCCCCCTTTTTTTTCTCTCAGCACCATCTATTCAGATTCCTCTTGGCTTGTGGTTAGCAAAGTATGGTACCACTGTGCAACACTGCTGTTCACTAATTTTCACTGTTGTGAAAGTCAGAATAAACACCTTTTTACATTATCCTACTGCTGTGTGGAGTTCATTTCCTGGCAAATGGCTTGGAGAGGCGCTACCACCACGGAAGAGGAGCCCCATCCCAAGACTTGGCTCCCTGATCATCGGGAGGAGCGCCAGGGCTTCCTGCTATGATGGAGCCTTCCTTCCCCCTTGGGCCACCAGCCCAACCTGTCTTCACAGGGGCGGGGGAGCGAGGGGGCATGGGGCGCAGAACCAGGTATGCTCCCTTACTGGGTTGCACAGCTTCTGCGCTGCTGCCTCACCACTGGAGCGGAGGCGTCCGGGTCTGCCCCCTCCTCCCCTTGCTTTCCCCAGCCAAGATGGGCCCGCCAAGCAACCGGTGCCCGCTTCGCATTGCTTCATTCTTGGGCGTCAGAGGCGAAAGTAACCAGCGGTGATTCGTGGCTGGGTGATTCGTGGCTCCCGTTTGAAGGGAGCCTTTCTGGCACGAACTTCGATTTGCCGGATTCGGGAAGGCGCGTGAGCTGCTCAGCAGGACAGCGAGGGCGGCAGCCCTGCTGCCTCCCTCTTCCAAGCTCTGGGCATCCTCAAACGCTAAGTCTGATCCGGCGTTTTATCCGTAAGCATCTCTGGGACTTTATTTTATTTTATTTTATTTATTTTGTCAACACCTGTACAAGATAACAGGTATGATATAAACATAAACAAAAGCAAAGTATGTATAGGTAAATTTAGACAAAAGGACAGGGACGGTAGGCACGATGGTGCGCTTATGCACGCCCCTTACAGACCTCTTAGGGATGGGGTGAGGTCAACTGTAGACAATCTAAGCACAGTGTTTCTCAACCTTGGCAGTTTGAAGATGTGTGGACTTCAACTCCCAGAATTCCCCAGCCAGCGACGCTGGCTGGGGAATTCTGGGAGTTGAAGTCCACACATCTTCAAACTGCCAAGGTTGAGAAACACTGGTCTAAGGTTAAAGTTTTTGGGGTTTGGGGAAGAAACCACAGAGTCAGGTAGACACAGAGACGGAAGCGGACCTCCCGGCGAGGCTACCAAAGCCCTGCAGCAGGGAGGGGATTCCCGGTCCACCTTCGTGAGAACGCAAACCGGCCGCCAACTCGCTCATTTTCGAAATAAGAGTCGCTTGCATCCGCAGCCACGTGCGGGGGGGGGGAGGAGCGGCAGGCGCCGATTGGCTGCCCGGCTGAACAAGGGGCGGGGATAGAACGGCGCAGCGAGAGAAGTTGAAAAGGAGGAGGCGGGCGGCCAACTGTCGTTCCGCGGCCCCATTGGTCGGAAGCGGTGGGCGGGGAAAGGGCGGAGCCGGCGTGGCCGGGGGTCCAGGTGCGACGTCGCTCGCGGTGTCCGCTGTGCTGGCGAGCGCGGGGGGCGGTGTGTGTGTGAGAGGCTCCCCCCTTTGCCCCGGCGGTGACGTCACGCGCAGCGTCGCGCTCGGAGACCATGGACGGCGGGGTGGCCGCGGCGGCGGGTAAGGAGGCGGCCGCGGGGGGAGTCGGCTGGCCCGGCGCCAGGTGTCCGGCGGGGCCGAGTCCCGCTCAGGTTTCCCGGGCGCCGCGTTCTCGGGGGGGGGGGGAATACCGGGCTCTGGTGCGACCCTGAGGGGCCCTCCCGCCGCTGGGACGCTCCTCGCTCGGTTGAGGCTCTCGGCTGCGGGAGGGGAGGGGGCGACCCTGGCCCGGGAGAGGCGCGGACAGAGAGCGGGTCCTTACCGGTGTCCTGCCGGCGAGTCTGTGAGCGGCGGTGACGATGATAGTTACCTTCGTGGCTGCCGTTCAAAGAAATGCCCTCTTGTGGGGGGGAGCCTGAGGGGACCCTCTGCCGGGAGCCCTGCGGGGTTTGGCACCCGGTCCCAGCAGAGGCGGCCTTCCTTGCTGCGCTTCTCAACCTCGGCTGGGGAATTCTGGGGGGGGGGGGGGGGGGAATAGCAATAGCACTTAGACTTATATACCGCTTCATAATGCTTTACAGCCCTCTCTAAGCGGTTTACAGAGTTCAGTATATTGCCCCCAACAATCTGGGTCCTCATTTTACCCACCTCAGAAGGATGGAAGGCTGAGTCAACCTTGAGACGGTCAGGATTGAACTCCTGGCAGTGGGCAAAGTTATGGAAGGAAGGAAGGAAGGAAGGACAATAGCAATAGAACTTAGACTTATATACCGCTTCACAGTGCTTTACAGCCCTCTCTAAGCGGTTTACAGAGTTCAGCATATTGCCCCCAACAATCTGGGTCCTCATTTTACCCACCTCAGAAGGATGGAAGGCTGAGTCAACCTTGAGACGGTCAGGATTGAACTCCTGGCAGTGGGCAAAGTTATGGAAGGAAGGAAGGAAGGAAGGACAATAGCAATAGAACTTAGACTTATATACCGCTTCACAGTGCTTTACAGCCCTCTCTAAGCGGTTTACAGAGTTCAGCATATTGCCCCCAACAATCTGGGTCCTCATTTTACCCACCTCAGAAGGATGGAAGGCTGAGTCAACCTTGAGACGGTCAGGATTGAACTCCTGGCAGTGGGCAAAGTTATGGAAGGAAGGAAGGAAGGAAGGAAGGAAGGAAGGAAGGAAGGAAGGAAGGAAGGAAGGACAATAGCAATAGAACTTAGACTTATATACCGCTTCACAGTGCTTTACAGCCCTCTCTAAGCGGTTTACAGAGTTCAGTATATTGCCCCCAACAATCTGGGTCCTCATTTTACCCACCTCAGAAGGATGGAAGGCTGAGTCAACCTTGAGACGGTCAGGATTGAACTCCTGGCAGTGGGCAAAGTTATGGAAGGAAGGAAGGAAGGAAGGACAATAGCAATAGAACTTAGACTTATATACCGCTTCACAGTGCTTTACAGCCCTCTCTAAGCGGTTTACAGAGTTCAGCATATTGCCCCCAACAATCTGGGTCCTCATTTTACCCACCTCAGAAGGATGGAAGGCTGAGTCAACCTTGAGACGGTCAGGATTGAACTCCTGGCAGTGGGCAAAGTTATGGAAGGAAGGAAGGAAGGAAGGACAATAGCAATAGAACTTAGACTTATATACCGCTTCACAGTGCTTTACAGCCCTCTCTAAGCGGTTTACAGAGTTCAGCATATTGCCCCCAACAATCTGGGTCCTCATTTTACCCACCTCAGAAGGATGGAAGGCTGAGTCAACCTTGAGACGGTCAGGATTGAACTCCTGGCAGTGGGCAAAGTTATGGAAGGAAGGAAGGAAGGAAGGAAGGAAGGAAGGAAGGTAGGACAATAGCAATAGAACTTAGACTTATATACCGCTTCACAGTGCTTTACAGCCCTCTCTAAGCGGTTTACAGAGTTCAGTATATTGCCCCCAACAATCTGGGTCCTCATTTTACCCACCTCAGAAGGATGGAAGGCTGAGTCAACCTTGAGACGGTCAGGATTGAACTCCTGGCAGTGGGCAAAGTTATGGAAGGAAGGAAGGAAGGAAGGAAGGAAGGAAGGAAGGAAGGAAGGAAGGACAATAGCAATAGAACTTAGACTTATATACCGCTTCACAGTGCTTTACAGCCCTCTCTAAGCGGTTTACAGAGTTCAGTATATTGCCCCCAACAATCTGGGTCCTCATTTTACCCACCTCAGAAGGATGGAAGGCTGAGTCAACCTTGAGACGGTCAGGATTGAACTCCTGGCAGTGGGCAAAGTTATGGAAGGAAGGAAGGAAGGAAGGACAATAGCAATAGAACTTAGACTTATATACCGCTTCACAGTGCTTTACAGCCCTCTCTAAGCGGTTTACAGAGTTCAGTATATTGCCCCCAACAATCTGGGTCCTCATTTTACCCACCTCAGAAGGATGGAAGGCTGAGTCAACCTTGAGACGGTCAGGATTGAACTCCTGGCAGTGGGCAAAGTTATGGAAGGAAGGAAGGAAGGAAGGAAGGAAGGAAGGAAGGAAGGAAGGAAGGAAGGAAGGAAGGAAGGAAGGAAGGAAGGAAGGAAGGAAGGAAGGAAGGAAGGACAATAGCAATAGAACTTAGACTTATATACCGCTTCACAGTGCTTTACAGCCCTCTCTAAGTGATTTACAGAGTTCAGCATATTGCCCCCAACAATCTGGGTCCTCATTTTACCCACCTCGGAAGGATGGAAGGCTGAGCCAACAGGAAGGAAGGAAGGAAGGAAGGAAGGAAGGGCAATAGCAATAGCACTTAGACTTATATACCGCTTTACAGCCCTCTCTAAGCGGTTTACAGAGTTCAGCATCTTGCCCCCAACTATCTGGGTTCTCACCCAGATCAAAATCCACCCGTGTTGAGAAATTGCCATGGCTGAGAAACTCTTCCCAGGGAAAACACACGTGCAGCTCAAGCGAAGTGTTTTAAGTTTATTATCTTAAACAAGAGATAAAAATTATCTAGATCTTAGGTGTTAAAAAAAAAAAGAAAGATCGTGTGGCGCCTGCGTGGTACATGGTTCTTCAGAGTTCTTTGGAAAGTTGATTGAAAGTTTGAAATGTTTTCATGCTCCGTAATTGCATTTCACCTTATCCAGGTTCTATAGGGTTGGGCGACTCTGAGCCCAGGTGACCATTTTTACAGCTGTACAGTGTGGGCTTTTGCCTCAGATTTCTTTTTAGAGAATTTCGAGGCTGGAAGTTGAATTATTCTAGATGCTTTGTAATGTCTTGATATTTTGTTCTCTTTGAGGGTTCATGTGAACCCTCCAGGGATGTGACTGAGCCAGCCAAGGAGGGAGCACCAACAGAATTGGGTAGCTCAACAAAACAAGTGCAGAAGAATAAGGAACAAGGACTGCATGTTCTACTTGGAGTAAGCCCTCATCTGGATATGATTGGGAAGGGGATGCCTTAGAGCCCCTTTGCTTGCCCACTGTGGGTGATTAAATGGCTGCTTCCTGCTGAGGAAGCAGAGGCCGCTGGAAAGACTGCAGGGGGAATCTAAAGTAGCCTTTTTCCAAGAAATGAGCTCACCGAGTGAGTGAATAGAAAAGCTTAAAAGGGTTTGGGCAGGAGAGGTTCAAAAGGATGTGTTTAGCTAACTTGCAAAGCTGAGAAGGAAGCAAGAAGAAATAAATATCTGTCTCCTGGTATACCTTAAGAAACTAAAATAACAGGGAACCTGACACGGCAACCATGATCTCTAATGCTTATGGCATATTTCTTTTCCTTCCTGAACACAGTCTGGTATGTGTCTTGCGGCAAATGCAACTTTATAGGAGTTCTGGAGCAAAAATAATACCAGGATTGGAACAATGAACGAAGATTTATTTGGCAAAGAAAAGAGTCTATACGGTTATAGATTCAGTGATAGCTGATGGAGGAAGCAACTCTCTCCGTAAGCTACACGGAGGAGCGAAGACATTTCTATACTGGTGGGACCTAGAAAGAGTTCATACAGAAAGGTTCATACATGAAAGAGAAGTTTTGGGTCGGGGGGTAAAGAAAAACCCTGAATGACAGTGGCTGTCTACAGAGCACAGGGCATATGACTGATCTGTGCCCAGAGAAGAGTTGTGATGTTAACAATTGACTACTCCAAGGTACAGAAACAAATGTGTGTGCCTATCATACCGTTGACTCATGAATTCATCCATGATCATGGATTAGGGGTGCTGGACAAATAATGTCCAAGATGTAGCAAGTCCATCAACAATTCTCCAGGTCTGCTAATCCATCAGAACAGATGATGTTAGCAGAGCATCTACAATGACATTCCAGTTGCACAGCATGAGAAACTCTGCATTTCCAAGCTGTTCATCACTGGAGACCTTCCTTTTCCATCCTTTGGGTTTTTTTGATCTTTGCTAACTTTGTCTGTACAATCTCAATATCTGCTCCTCTCTCCCATTTTCTGCTTACAGGAATTGTTTGCGCTTTTAATATTTCCTGTTTGGGGAATGCCTTCTTATTTTGAGTTCCTTTTCCTGCCACGAAACTCTACTTATTATTGCTCTCAATTGATCAGCAAATGCTTTCTTGGAGTACCTAGAACAGTGATGGCGAACCTTTTTTGGCTTGGGTGCCAAAAGGGTGCACGCACGCGAGATAGCCTGCATGCGCATGCCCACACCCACAATGCAATGCCCTTCCCCCACTCATGCACATAACCTTCGCACTGCCTCCCCCCCCCGTGCATGTGCACAACCCCCCACACTGCCCCCCCCGGCCCATGCGCACAGGCCTCACTGAAGCCTCCGGACTTCCGGTAGGCCCATTGGGCTGTTTTTCACTCTCCCCAGGGTTCAGGAAAGCCTCCTGAACCCTGGGGACGGCAAAAAACGGCCCAACCGGAAGTCCGGAAATGAACTTCTGGTTGGCCCATTGGCCTGTTTTTCGCCATCCCCAAGCTTCAGGAAAGCCTCCAAACTTCCGGTTGGGCCGTTTTCCGCTGTCCCCAGGCTTCAGGAGGCTCCTAGAATGATGTTGCCAAGATGGCCAAGCTGTTTGGGCAGGACATTGGCTCCCTAAGTTAAACCCATTAGCCAATGTCCTGCCCAAACAGCTTGGCCATCTTGGCAACATCATTCTAGGAGTCTCCTGAAGCCTGGGGACAGCGAAGAACAGGCCAATGGGCCAACCGGAAGTTCGGAGGTCAGCAGCTGAGTCATCCTCTGAGGGAGAGGATGTGCTTCTCTCTTCTGACTGTTTTCAACTCCATGACAAGCATCTCTTGCTGCCTTGTAAGGCAGTAGCATGACTGAAGTCCCCAACCGCTGCTTCTGCAAGAGTTACAAGTCCCAGTACTCTTGTGCCAGAAGAGGCCCCATTCATGTGTGCCCTGAGTAAGATCTGTAGCTTGATTAGTTCTATGATCCATTGTTTGTTTTCTTGGTTGTCCAATGGCATTCTCAGAAGTGTTGTCCAGAGCCAAAATTCAAAATGATCTGTGCTGTTTCTCCAGAGATCCATTCACATCCATGAAATCTTGCAAGGAAAATCAATGGCTGCACGATTCCCATCTTTGTAAGGGTAGACACATCCTGGGATCTGAATATTTTTTCTGAGGCCTTCATTGTACTAAGTGATGTAGTTCTTGAGTGCTGATTCCTTTGCTATTGATAGTAGATCCTAATAGACGAAGCGTTTCAGTATTTTCATTGTTAGTGTTAAGGCTGGTGGTTGTACCAGATGTCATTAGGTTGGTTTTCTATTTATTTAATCTTAGTTCCCTTTTTCCACTATGCTCCTCAAGGGTCATTACTAGAGTCTGTGGATTGTTTTGCCTTTTTAGCTATCAAGAGAATTTTCAGCATTGCAGAGATTATAATGTTTCTTCCTCCGGTTTTAAAAGCTACTCATTTTCCAATTCAGCCTCCTTCAATATGTTTTCAGCATATAATATCTACTCTATGGAAGGTAATTGACACAATATTGTAAGACCCTTTCCTTTATATGCCTCCCCAATCTTTGCCATCTCAGGATCCCTTTCAGCGTTTTGACCGGACATTCAATAGCATCTCCCAAGATCTGATTTATCTCTAAATCTATTGCCATCTTGAGCAATTCTGCAGAGGAATTGATCTTCCGCTGTATTAGATTGATACCCTCCTTGCTATAAAGAGGAGTGAGTCTCTCTCTCACACACAGTGAATGCTTCTCTGTCTTAACTGTGGATTCAGGATCATCTGTGTCTCAAGGTTTCTGTTATACTGACTATATATTGCATTTCCAACCAAGTAACCAACTTCCCTTCTAATCTGAGACCTAAAGCAGTGGAAGGGCATTATTATCTTGATTGCAAGCCACTGAGATGTTATCAAACCTAAATCCTGCAGAAGAAAAGCCACATTGGGATACTTGATTTTTCACTTACAAATTGGAACAAAATCAGAGACGGTGCCCTCTGTAAGCTGGTAATTCTCTCCAGACAGTTTATGTTGATTAAATGAAAGGCTGCGCAAAAATAATTCGTATAAAGAGAGATGAACTTGCACATTTATGAGCCCAATTACGCAATATTAAAAAGTGGCCTAATGTGGGAGTTTCATTCATTGAATTCAATGTGGGTTTTAGTCAGGATATTCTGTTTCACAAGGCCAGCTTTTCAGTGTTATATAATAATAGTTGTTCAGAGCTGTAATATTGATGATTAATTGCTCTATAGCAGTGGTTCCCAACCTGGGGGTCGGGACCCCTTTGGGGGTCGAATGACCATTTCCCAGGGGTCGCCCCGGCATCCTCAGCTCCCCCCCCCCCACTGCCACAAGCCTGGCCATATAGGCTCAACTTGCCCGAGCCCTCCGATTGGTCGGGAGAGGTGCCATTCGGTGAGAGGCGTTTGTGACACCTGGCGGCCGAGCTTTGACAGCATCAGATAAGGGGCGGGGTGTCGCAAGATTGCGCGCTGGAGAGTACAAGGCGGTGCTTGAGACATCTGTGGCCGCCCCTGTCTCCTGCTCGCAGCGGCAATTTCTTCCCGCTGGTGTCGAAGGGAAAGAGAGTCACGGGAGGGAACGGCCAGCCAACAACCACTTAAGTTTCAGAGCACATGACGGTGGGAAGGAGGACAGCTGGGTCGGAATCGTCTGTCTGCCCTCTCGCTCTCGGCTGGCACAGAGACTCAGAGAACAAAGAGGCAAACGGAGGGAGGAAAGAGAGAGACTGAGAGATACTAGCGCAGGGCTAGCCTGATCATACAGCCTTGGTGCTGAGGGCGCCACCGCCGGGGGCAGGAAGAGCTAAGCCGGAGGGAACTGGAGAAGGAGGTGGTGCCGGAGCATGGTCCATCGCCGCCGCCCTGCTCCATATGATCAGGCTAGCCTTGTGCTAATATATCTCAGTCTCTCTCTTCCCTCCCTCCCTGTTTGCCTCTTTGTTCGCTGGGTCTCCAAAATAATTTTATGGTTGGGGGTCACCACAACATGAGGAACTATATTAAGGGGTCGCGGCATTAGAAAGGTTGGGAACCACTGCTCTATAGGAAGCTTGCCTTTCTCTTTTTTGAGGAAATGGTCTACTAGTATTCCAATTCTAGGGAACACCCCTAGCTGAATTAATATAATCCAGCCCAAATGAGTAATGAGCTTTTAATATTATATTGCAGAAAATACTTTTCTTCTGAAACTGCTCTTGGGCTGAATTCTCAGGGCTGCCTCTGGCACAGCCAGGGCTCTTCGGATGAATGTAGGGCATAACAAAGGGTTTCCTGAGGCTTCCTGCTTCACAGCTCTTCCTCCCATTCACTCCCATGCATGGCAGGAGAGGGCCTGGAGGGAGCCCAGCAGAAGGCTTTTGTCTGAAGCAGCAAAGCAAACTGGCATGATGAGAAATAATGGGTAGACTCAGATATTTTAGGAATTTGTTGAACTGATGTTCCCCTGCGGGTCCATGCAGCAGATTAGCCAGAACGCATTTATTGGCTGCAAGCAAGTGAGAGTCATCTGCCGTGAACTCCATTTTCAAACTCTTTTTTTGCCTTCTCACTTCAACATCCTTGACAGTGTTTTTTTTTGTATATATTTTAATAATTAACATTAAATTTATTCAAGTAAAAGGCACAATTCAAGACAACCTCAGAAAAAATTAACTGAGGCTCATATTAAATTTTATGCTGAACAAAATTTGGTCATACGGTATCCTTGACAGTGTTATTGAGCTCAAACAGTGCCCTGTGTTGGGTTTCAGGGTTTAGTGTCCATGGTTTAATTAAAAAAAAAATTCCTGATGCTTCACTGGTAACCATAGCTGGAGCAGCACTGTGACTTTCAGCTGATTGCTAGTTCAGCAGTTCAGCTGTTCAAATCTCACCAGGCTCAAGGTTGACTCAGCCTTCCATCCTTCCGAGGTGGGTAAAATGAGGACCCAGATTGTTGGGGGCAATATGCTGAACTCTGTAAACCGCTTGGAGAGGGCTGTAAAGCACTATGAAGCGGTATATAAGTCTAAGTGCTAGTGCTATTGCTATCTTCAGAGGGAGGAAATCTCTTCTCTAGACCAGAGTCATTATACCCTGTGGCCCAAACACTGCCCAACAGCTACCAGCCATGAAAACCCACACCAGTATAGTACCCATAAAAACTGAGTAGGCTAGGAATGCAGCCAGTACATACATGTGAAAATCACAACTGGGATCACAACTTTGATGTGAGCAGTTTTGTCAGCAATAATTTCCTTTTGGTAGACTTGTGCTCAGTAGGGAGCTTTTAGTTCCAGCTGCTAACCATGGGTTCAAGACTGCGCCAAAGGTGATTTCCCTCCCCCCTTCTTGGCTTGAGAGTAGAGTTGACCAGGCGTAAAAATCTAAGGTATTTCAACTGAAGTTGGGGATTGCCAAGAGGTGGTGTGGGGAGGAGACAATAAATCCAAGTCATTGTTATGAGTGAAGCTATTTGCTTCTCTTGAAGAACACTGTGAAGTACCTCATTGACGGAGAAAGTCTTTCTTAGCTGCCTGATTGTTTAAGCAACTGTTTTACACCCCTTTGTTGGGCTGCCTTGTGACGCAGCAGTGGCATGGATAGATTTCGGCCGGGTTCCTCAAATGTAACGATTAGCCTATAATTTAGCCTATGCAGCTGTGCCCCTTGGAGACCCAATTGTGGTGAATATTAGTTGTTAGAAATATACTTTTTGCCTTCATCTCCTGCTTTCGGTCTTCCTAGGAGCATCTGGCTGACTATATAGCAAACAGATTGTAGAAGAGCCCCACATTCAGTATTGGTCTTTTCCTAACACTGGACTTCCTTGAAATCCTGTTCCCATATATCTGCCGGTGAAAGAGCCTCTGCTGAACTGTCCGTTCTTTGTGTTCCATGTAGGTGAAGAAGATTGGAAGTGCCTGGGATGTGGCAATAGCATTGCAACTGGTCAACGCCTCTTCAAGACTGTTAATGAAACTTGGCATATTTCCTGTTTCCGGTAGGTCAAAGGGGTCCTGTTGTCGCTTCTGGGTAGCCTGCGAGGGCTGCGAATCCTGTGCTGCTGGACTGTAGAAATACAGAACATGTAGCTCATTAGGCGTGTTACAGCGTCTTATCAAAGTCTGTCTGTCTGTTTACCCGTCTCATGTGACAGATCATAAAAGACTATTTTGAAAACCTGTAAAAAGCACAAAAATTAATAATATAATGAAAAGGCTAAGAGGGAGGTCAAATTATAAACAGGGGAGCCAGCTCATCAGATTATCATTCCCTTGAGACCCCCCCCTCCCAGTATAGTCTTGGCTCCTCCCCCAGTAAAATAAAACCTCACTTTAAAGAGGAGAAAGGGAAGATTGAGAGCGAGAGAGGCAGCGCGCGAGGCTCGGGAGGTGGAGCGCTGGGCCCGCTGGACCTCACCCGGTTCTGCTCCGGTTCTCCAGCCCCCTCCCCAATGCTCGCTTGGCCTGTCTGGCAAGGTAGCGCCCTTGCTGGGTCTCCAGGATGGTGATCAAAGTCTACATCGCCTCTTCCTCCGGCTCCACCAAGATTAAAAAGCAGCAGCAAGATTTGATCTTGGAAGTCAATAAGATTGAGTTTGAAGAGAAAGACATTGCGGCCAATGAAGAGAATCGCAAATGGATGAAGGAGAACGTCCCAGAAGAGTCGTCCAGCCACCGGGAACCCATTGCCTCCGGGAATCTTTAATGACAGCCAGTACCTTGTGGATTATGACGCTTTCTTTGAAGCTAGAGAAAATAATGCCCTTGACTGCTCCACCTGGTTCAAAGGAGGCAGAAGCACTAGCAAGACAAGGGGTGTGAATCCCTTCCTTCATTCCTCCCTTCCACCAGCCTCAAGCCTTAAAAAATTCTGCAAAGAGAAAACCCTACAGCTTTTCTCCCTTACAATAGCAAAAACCAATGCGCTTGGAGGAAAAAGAAACAAAGCTTTTGTTGTTTTCCCCAAAATTACTGGCTGCTCTCTACAATATTCTGCCATGTAGGATTAACAGGAAGCCACACCAAATAATAATATCATTATGAATACTGATGATACTAATGATAATAAATACAAATGTGCCACCATGAGAGAGAAAGACATAAAATGAAACTTCTAGAAACCCTTGATTGAATTTTGACTCTTGCAACGGATATGATTGCATATCCCTGGCAATTGCATAAAAGTCCTCACCCCCACCCTTTTTTTGGGGGGGGTTAAAATTAACAAAATAATTGTATTTTTGCTCTCTGTGACACAGATCTGTAATTATACTTGCAGATGCAGAGAAAATCTAGCTGCAAAAATGTTTATTAATAAAACCCCAGTGCCTCTACTGCTTCAAAAACCGAAATGACAAATAGAGTGCCCTAAAGTTGACTTTTCTTTTAATGGCTATTTCTAAAATGTCGCATAGCCGAAGTTGCAATGATTGGGATGTTTGTAGAGTTGTTATTTTGTAGCATAGATTGATGCCATTGATGTAATCAGACAAGGATTTGCCAGGGTTGATCAGAACACAATAACTATCTAAGGGAAAGGCAAGATTTGTGTGTGGTCTTAGTAAAATGTGCATTTCTAACCCTCTGGATTTATGAAAACAACAAAATAGTTCTTATTTCTCTAAAATGTGAAGCAAATGTAATATGGGGCCAAAATACTTTTGTTTTGTTTTTTTATTAAGAAACAAGGTCAAGTAATTATGAATTAGAATAAAACTGAGTTTGATATATTAAAAAAAAAAGAGGAGAAAGGTATCTGGTACATCTAAAGTTACCGTAAGTGATTGAGGTCAACTTCGTAATTCTGGATAATTTGCATAGTTGCATACTTTGCTGTTTATGTCATCGCTTAATTTTCAGTGGCGCAAATGATGTAAAAATGCCGATTGCATAATTACAAATAGAGGCAAAGTCAATTATGTAACTATGGTAAATGACGACATTGTTCGGACGGCTTTGGAGACAAAAGTGCTATTGTTTGGTGATGAAGCCTGGAGCAAATTATATCTGTGGCATCTGAAGTCTGGAGAATGGATTTTTATCATCTCTCTCTCGTTATTCTTCATGAAAAACAAAAGGCAATCAAAACATTTATGGAGATTTTGGTTTTACTTTTCTGTTCCTTACTTTGTATCATTGTACTGATTCAATATAGCTGAATTGGACTGATTCAGTACTGGTTCTATTTGGGAAAAATTAAATGTCTGCTGTTTTGATAACTTTTCATTGCATAGTGAGAAAAATCACAGGATATATTATTTATTTAATTACTAAAGTGAATTTGGTGTGATGGTCAGGTCCCACCTTGGGTGCCGTGTTTTCTTCTGGGCACCGCTGTCTAAGAAGAATTCAGATCAACTGGAATGAGTTTAGACAAGGGAAGTAAAGTTAACGGGGAAATAGAAGCGAAGCCTGGTGAAGAAAGATGGACAGAATAGGAGCCGAGGTGGCGCAGCGGTTAGAGAGGGGTATTGCAGGCCACTTTAGCTGACTGTGATCCGCAGGTCAGCAGTTCAAATCTCACCAGGCTCAAGGTTGACTCAGCCTTCAATCCTTCCGAGGTAGGTAACATGAGGACCCAGATTGTTGGGGGCAATATAAATATACATTCCTTACTGGTGTAAACCGCTTAGAGGAGTGTTTCCCAATCTTGGCAACTTGAAGATATCTGGACTTCAACTCCCAGAATTTGCTAGCTGGGGAATTCTGGGAGTTGAAGTCCAGATATCTTCAAGTTGCCAAGGTTGGGAAACACTGGCTTAGAGAGTGCTTGCACTGTGAGGCGGTATATAAATCTCACTAATTAAATAAATAAATAAATACAGGCATAGATTTCTGGTCTTGAAGAAGGAGAACTGAGTGGCACTTGGTGAGGCTGAAGTATCTGAAGATGAAGCCCTCTTCCCTATCAAACAAAGCTCCCTGATCTGGAAAAATAATTGAAGTTTGATGCAAAGCATAGCCTGATTAAATACCATGGGTGGGGGGCGAGAAATCCCCAGGCATTTAAGTACTAGACGCCAGTCAATCAAGTAATGGCCGTGTCGTAGCCTTCCTTTCCAAGCGGGGGGTTGGACTAGATGACCTACAAGGTCCCTTCCAACTCTGTTAATCGGGGGGGGGGGGTCCAGCTGGGTTCCTTCCTTGGTGCCCCAAGTGATGGCTCTGAAAGCCATTTTGGCTTTCAAGGGTTTGGAATGGGGAGATATGAGAGTATCTGCAGGGCACAGCCCCCTCCCCAACTTAAGATAGCAGCTGCAAATGATTGTCGCTCCTGATTTGTCAGTCCAAAGGGCACAAGTGGGTGACCTTGTCTCAGATTTACTGCTCGGCCTGCACATGGGAGCTTGGGAGGGATTCCCCACGTGGAAGGTTGGGGTGCTTTGGGGGACTCTTTCAGAGGGAGGCCCCTCTTGCTGCTCTGGGAAAGTCTTTTTTCATCAGGAAATGTTTCTTCCTGATACTCGGATCCGGTTATGTTTTGCTGGTTTTGTCTGTTGCTGTTTTAAATAGGATGTGTGTCGCCTCTAACATCTGGTACAGATGAATAGGCAGAAGGAGGAAGGAGGAGGTGACGCAGGTGTCGTGCAGTGGGCCAGATCTATTCATGGGAGCTCACTGGGCCCATCATCCTTAGCCCGGCCGACCTGACAAGGCTATGGGGAAAATTGGAGCAGGGAGCTCTAGGGATGCTTCCCAACGCTTCAGCAGCAAGCTGGGGCTCCAGGGTGGCCTGTTTGCCAGGAGCGGATTTAATTCACTTGTCGGATGAGCTGGAAGTGGCTTCATCCGTCCCCAGACAGCCTCCCCCTCTGCACATGAGCCTCTGCCCCACCCAGGACTGCTTCCCAGGTTTAAGGCTGGTTCTACCCTCTTAGTTGGAGGGAGGTTGAGTCCTGCACTGCCTCTGCTCCTTTTGTGCAAATGGCTTGGGTTTTACTCTGCCAGCCTTTACAGGTAAGGTCCTGGACTCACAACAGTTCATTTAGTGACCGTTCAAAGTTAAAACGTCACTGGAAAAAGTGACTTATGACCATTTTTCACACTTCATGACCATTGCAGCAACCCCATGGGCATGTGATCAAAATTCGGATGCTTGGCATCTGACTCATACTTATGACGGTTGCAATGTCCTGGGGTCATGTGATCCCCTTTTGCAACCTTCTAACAAGCAAAGCCAATGGGGAAGCCAGATTCACTTAACAACCGGGTTACCAAGGGTGAAATGCTCCTGGTTCACTTTTACCTGTCTGTCGTCAGAGAGCCAATCGCGAAGGCAGTGCGACACTCCGCCCACCCGTGGTACACTGCCATTTGAGTTCTTTTACCCTCTGCGCATGCACAAAGCGTTCTGTGCATGCGCAGAGGGTAAAAGAACTCAAATGGTGGTGTCCCGGCGGGTGGGCGGAGTGTCGCACTGCCTCCTTGATCGGCTCTCTGATGACAGACAGGTAAAAGCCAACCGGGAGCATTTCACCGCTGCGGGTTACTAATTTAACAACTGCAGTGTTTCCCTTAACAACTATGGCAATAAAAGTTGTAAAATGGGGGAAAACTCACTTAACAAATTTTTCACTCAGCAACATAAATCCTGGGCTCAATTGTGGTCATAAGTCAAGGACTACCTGTATTGTGGAGGGTCAGCATCCAGCCTCAGCTCCATTTAAAAAACAAAAAACTGGACGCCCCGGGCTTGCGTCCAAGGCTGGGCACCCTGCAGTTGGACCTGTGAGCACTTCCTTTCTGCCCAACTACCCCAGCCAGGGCAACAACATCTCACATTTGAAACTGCAGTTGAACAAATGTCTCTCTCTCTCTCTCTGCATTCCCAGGAACAAAACATTTTTCTTCCAGAAAAAGTCCTCCTTTTTTAAAAAAAATGCCCCAATTGCTTCTGCGGCTCCTGTGCCAATTTTTTAAGAGGCTGCTGTGGGTGAAAAGCCTTTGGCCGCGTGTTCCAGCAGAGGGAAGGCTGTTGACAGGCGTCCTGCGGATTAGCTGACTCCTTGGCCTGCCGTTGTGTTGCTGTGTGACTGGCCATCCTCCAGGCAGCCGTAACTCTTTGCTCGGCCGAGGAGGCAGCACTTGGACAGTTGGGGCGGAATCTCCCGGCCTCTCCTTTGGGCCAGGTTTTTCTCCCTTTGTCTCTTGACACCCCTGAGCTTCAAACCTGACATTAAGAGGATCTCACAGCCATTGTGCGAGGCTCCTGCTGTGACCTTCTGCCGCTCCTGTGCAGCTCCACAAGTCCTGGAGCCTTTTCAACCACCGCAGCATGCAGCCCTGAGCCCCCATTGCATTCAAGCTCGGGGTGGAGGAGCCTGACAAGGGGATGTTGCTTGGAAGGGAATGGTTCCTGCCCACTAAGCTCTGGCTCACCATTACTCCGTGCCGGATGGGACCTGACTGGGACAGGATCTGGCCTGGAGCCAGTAGCAGGACAGCTGCCAGTTGACTGAGGGCTGGTGGAGGCCGGTGGAGAGCCATTAACACAGCCTGCGGTTGAAACCAGCAGTGACTTGGTGACCGTCCCTCGCTTGATCCGAAGAGAGGTTCACTCTCTGCTCTCAGAGGGAGGATGAGAGTCACTTTAGTCCAGACGGACCTTTGGGTCATTTTTTGGCTTCGTGCCCAACCTGTGGCCCATGGACCACATGCAGCCCTCTTGTGCCTGAGGAGGGCCAGAGATGCCTAGTTGGCCATCTTCCATATCTTCCAAAGTATCATTTTTCTCTTGGGCAATGTAAGTGGGTTACAAACATGCCAAGGGGCCAGTGGGTGGGTTACCCTCTGCTTGCCTCCCCTCCCTTCTCTCACACTGAGAGCACTTGCTGTACCCTGACCAAGAATGTGCTGATGGCCTTTCTGTCGAGGAAGGAGGGCTGCAGATGCACGGGGGACCCCCCCCCCCAGGCTTTGCTCTGTCCTGCTCTTTTCCCTTCAAGTCTCCCCCCCGCCCGCCCCGGGCACAAAGAAAACAAAGTCTCCCTCCCCTCAATAAAATCTTAGTGCCCCGTTTCTGTCTCTCAGGCCATTAAGCAAAACTCAAGAACGTGGCAGCATAACCTCAGACAGACAGGAGGGAAGTTCAAGGATAACATGAGAAGATCTTATTTCACAGAAAAGAGTAGTGGAAGCTTGGAACCGGCTTCCAGTGGAAGTAGTGGTTCAGTCATCAGTAACTGAGTGGGATAAACATATTTTTATTTATTTATTATTTATTTGTGTTGTCAATTACGTGTTAGTAATATACATAGATGTAACATTGTTTACGTACATAAGATTGGTACTGATAAGAGGGAACATTAGGACAGGGATATAACAATAGCAATAGCACTTAGACTTACATACCGCATCACAGTACTTCACATCCCTCTCTAAGCAGTTTACAGAATCTGCCTCTTGCCCCCAACAATCTGGGTCCTCATTTTACCGACTTCAGAAGGACGGAAGGCTGAGTCAACCTTCAGCCTGGTGAGATTCGATCTGCCAAATTGCAGTCAGTCAGCAGAAGTAGCCTGCAGTACTGCATTCTAACCACCGCGCCACCACGGCTCTTGTCCATCATTTGACAGAAACTAAAAATAAAAATAATAATAAAATATAAAAATAATAAAAAATAATAATTAATTAAAAAGAAAACAAAAAAAAAACAAACTCCCAAGGGCAGATTTGGTGGGCCACTGGATCTTTTTCTGCCATCAGCTTTCTATGTTTCTGTGATTGGCTTTAAACTCAGACTTGTCCCTTGAAAATTGGAAGTGCTTCATGGAGACATCTCTATTTCTTCTGGGTGTCAAGTGAAGTTGAACGGTTGTGTTT
This sequence comes from Diadophis punctatus similis, assembly GCA_023053685.1. NCBI lineage: Eukaryota > Metazoa > Chordata > Lepidosauria > Squamata > Dipsadidae > Diadophis > Diadophis punctatus. Next base: position 2,158,225 of record JALIGW010000048.1, read on the forward strand.
TGTTTGTGACACATGGTGGGGGGACCGAATTTGTTTGGGCTCTGACTCCTTGCTTTCACTGTTTTTCTTTCTGTGACCCGGACATAAGCTGGGTGGGGCAGACCTCCAACTCTCTGGAAAGGAACATTAGAGCCCTTGTGACGGTTTCCTTCCCACCCTATCCTCCCCCATGGCTGCTGCAGGCTCCCTCCCGTGCGGCCCCTTCTGAGCAGTTAATGTGTCACCAAAGGCCTGCCAGGAATGTGCTCAGGTCTCCGTGTCAGGCTTTCTCCGGGACCAGCCCTCTCCCAGGAGTGGCGCAACCTGCCTAATCTCAGCACAGTCCCTTGAAGAGGCACGTCGCCTTCCTCTCCCCTCCTTGGCCCAAGCGCAGAGGGCAGGAAGGGCATGGAAAGGAAGACGCCTTGCTCATGAACTCTGCTCCCAAACCCAGCCAAGCTCCAGGTTTGTTCCGTCTTGGGAGGATGTCGTGATTCATGAAATCAGGTGGTTTTGAAGTGGCCGAGCGCATGCTGGCTGGGGGATTCTGGGAGTTGAAGTCCACAAGTCTTAAAATGCCTAGCACAATGGTGTGCGGCCATTTTTGTGCTGAGCAGGGCCCTGCAGCTGCCTTGTAAATACCAATTTGGATTTCATTGCACTAAATTGGGTTTTAATGATTATGGCCTGCTATTTGTCCTCTTCCGCTGCATTAAATGCTCACGTTGAATTCCTTTTGTGTTCGAGTTCAGAGTCCAGCCCTCACCAGGCTGGATGGTCTCCAGATCCATGGGCTTCTAGAATTCTCAGGAACGGCCAAGCTGGCTGCCGGTTCTAACAGCTGAAGTCTACCCTTCTGGTTGCGCAGCTTGGAGAAAGGACCCAGTTCTCCCAGAGATGGTGGTACCAGGGACAGGCATTCTTTTCTGTTGTCATTGGACTGCAGTGCCCGGAAGTCTTCGGAAGAGACCCATTTCCTTTGTAATGGGGAAGTTGCCTTTAAAAGGAGAATGGAATGGAATGAGCTGGAAGGGACCTTGGAGGTTTAGATTTAGATTTATTATTAGAGTTGGAAGGGACCTTGTAGGTCATCTAGTCCAACCCACTGCTCAAGCAGGAGTTCCTACATCATTTGAGACAGATGGCAGTCCAGTCTCTCCTTGAAGGTCGCAAGTATTGGGGCTCTCACAACCTCCGCTGGCAAGCTGTTCCACTGGTTGATCGCTCTCACCGTCAGAAAGTTCCTCCTTATTTCCAGGTTGAATCTCTCCTTGGTCAGCTTCCATCCGTTATTCCTTGTTTGGCTTTCTGGTGCCATAGAGAACAGCCTGACCCCCTCCTCTCTGTGGCATCCCCTCAAGTATTGGAACACTGCTATCATGTCACCCCTGGTCCTTCTCTTCGCCAGACTGGCCAAGCTCAGTTCCTGCAACCGCTGTTTGTATGTTTTATTTTCCAGACCCTTTATCATCCTGGTTGCTCTCTTCTGCACTTTCTCTAGGGTTTCAATGTCTTTTTTGTAGTGTGGTGACCAAAACTGGATGCAGTACTCTAGGTGTGGTCTGACCAAGGCTTTACAGAGTGGTACTAGTACCTCTCTGGTCCTTGATTGTATCCCTCTATTTATGCAACTCAGGACTGCGTTGGCCTTTTTGGCTGCTGCTGCACACTGCTGGCTCATATTTAGTTGGCTGTCTACCAGGACTCCGAGATCTCTCTCGCAATCGCTGCTATTGAGTGTGGTTTCACACTTTGTGTTCCCTTGCCCTGAAAATCCTTTGAAGATATAAACCTAGGGTTTCTATTGATATGAATGTGGCTTTTCTGACAAATTGAAAACAAAATAATGAAAAAAATGAAAGAAATTAAATTCATATCACCACTTCCTGGCCCTGAAATTGAGGGTGGTTATTAGCAGAATCAGCCCTCCTTGTCCCTGCCCAAGTTATGTGTATTAGAGCAGATAAAATCACAACTACAAACCTCTTGAATCACTAACCTGACAAATTTTGTAAGAAGCTGTGGCCTTCCTGCCTCTTATGTAACAGGAGAACAAGTTAAAAAAAGATTTGCTCAAAGAATAATGGACAGAGAAGCACACAATGATATAGCCACTCTCAGTAAGGCTGGTAACTTGAAATGTCTAAGTCAGAGGGCTTCAAACTTGGCAACTTTAAGACTTGTGGACTTCAACTCCCAAAATTCTGGGAGTTGAAGTCCACAAGTCTTAAAGTTGCCAAGTTTGGGGACCCCTGGTCTAAGTGAATATAACCATACTTTTCAAATAGACGGCTATTTAAAGTTACAATTGCCAAAACGTCTTAGGGAGATTTTTACGCCAGCGAGATTCAAACAGCTTGACACAATGGTCAGATATGGGAGGTTCCATTCTATACCATATAATGGACATATCTGCATTTGCGGAGCAGCAGAGGTAGAAAACCTGGCTCACATACTAATTGATTGTTGTTTGTATAAGAGGGTGAGAGGTTCATAGATTAAATGAATGACCCATTGGGAACCCCATATTAAAACAACATATCTTATGTGCCGCCAGAATTTGAAAACAACATTTAATGAGGTGCAATACTTGAGTAAAATGGTTCAGTTGAGATTGGCATATGTGGGACTGATTGGGGTAGATTGTAGGGGGTGATACTGAAATATAATTTTATCTTATTTTACTTATCTATATATTAAATTATTGTGTGTTATTCCAATTTCATTTTAAATTGTTTTTATAAGATTTTATTAATTTGTGTTCTCTATATTTTGATATGGCCTATGGGCTAATCAATAAACTAAACTAACTAATCTCAGATTATGTGGCTGTCCAGTGCAGCTACTACACAATATTGGGAAAATACAGGTAATTCTACAGTGTTCTCACATCCACTGAAACACCTTTTTGAATTTGAAGCATAGCCTTTCTGCTGGAGGTGTTGAAGATTACTTGAAGGTAATAACATGGAGAAATAAGTTAGCGCCATTGGCATCTTGATAACACCAAGATGATCTCACTCAGCAGCTTCATATCAATGACAAAGTGCCGCCCGGAGGGACTTCATGTAAATTTTGAGGAGTGACTGTATCACCAAGCATCCGTGGAGTTCTACCCAAAGGATAGGAATGGAACAAGTGCAGTGCAGTACTTCAGTTCCCAAATTCCTTAGTCTGTAGATCTAGAAGATACCTTCCAAACCCAGAAGATACCAACTGGTATCAAAAGTTATGGAAAGATTCAGAAAAACCCAACAGTGATACTCTTTGGACTAGTGATGGTCATCTGTCAGGCTGACTAAGGCTATTTCAAGCCCATAGCTGACTTTGGAGCCTGCTTAAAATGGGTCTAGGGGTGATCTGTTTCCTCCCAAACACTTAAAGCTGCTTGCCACCACCTTCTCCGTCATCTCTCCCAACCAAGGGAAATTGAAGCCTGGCCTATTATTTTTCCTCACTGAGGAAACCAGGGTAGGTTTCTTAAGAAAAGACCCAAACGTTGCCAGCCGCCCTGCTGTTCCTCCGTGTGGCTTTGTGGAGTGCAGCAAGACCAGTTCCCATAGCAAACTTGCACAATTAAATCACTTGTGTTGGGCAGCTGTCCAAAGAGCAGAATCGATACCAAAAGGACAATAGTTTTGGTGCAGCTCTTGAGCTCGGGAGTAGCATGTAACACCCAGTTGGTCAACACACCATTTCGTGTCTGCTTTGTCCCTCCCCACTATTGGAGGGTTGATGCCAAAGCATACATTCCTTTAATTCTTGTGTTGCACCTCAGACCAAGCCATTTTGTGAACTCCGTGCAGAGCCGAAACTTTTAGAATACTTACAAAATATACCTTTGAGTTCCTCCTGGGAAGGTGGTGGTGGCTTGTCTTACCATGAATTTTAAAGCAAGAGTAACTCATTATTTGCTACTTGTGCCTACCCCTCCTATTTATCTGACGTTTTTAAATTACTCCCATGCAAGGGGTATGGCAAAGTTCCTTTTCGAATTGAGTATCAACAGTCACCATCTTGTTTTCATGCTTGGGTTTGTCCATAAATCCTTAACAGGCCATTTTTGACTTCTCCAGAATTCTTTTATCGTTTAGTAATGTAGAAACTCGGGACAGGGAAGAACTGGAAATGCCAACATTTGACCGGATGTTTCAACCGTAAGGTCTGCAGTTCAAAATCTGCCTCAAAGTGAAAAGAGTAGACTGGATGTTGCTGTTGGTGGTGCATGTGCCAGATTCCTTCCTGCCTTCAGGGTTAAAGAAAATGGCTGGTTCCCAGGTGGGAGAAGGCGAAGGTTGCAGTCCTATTCCTCCTGCCCTTCCTTAAGGAATGTGCTAGCAGTCCTCTTTACAGAGAGTCCTCGATTTACAAGCACAATGGATCCCAAAATTTCCTTTGCTAAGCAAGGCAATTGTTTTGCCCCATTTTATGACCCTTTTTTGCCACAGTTGTGAAGTGCATCACTATATCAGGGTTCCAAGTAATAGACCCATAGCAAGCATGTCACGATGTGAATATTGACAGTTGAGCACCTCTGCAATATTTCTAGGTTTACTGTATTTTCTAATCAGCAGACATGTGACATGTATTACTGCGCATGTGTGCATTCCAGGAGTCTCCTCCTTCCTTCTTCTCCTGTGAGCCTCGCCCGAGGCAGACGTGAATTCTTAGCTGAGAAAATGTAGCTTATTAAGGTTTATATTTTGTTACTTTTGTACTGAAATAAATATTTTGTTAATTAGAATTGAATCTCGGTTTTATTTTCTAAGTAAGGATGACTTCAAGGAAGCAAGATCTTATATTGCCTCGATAGGAATAATTTCCTATCAGTCAAAGTAAAACTCCGAGGCAGGCGAATTCCTCAAAGAATGGCTTTATTGGAGATATCATATTGGCACAAATCTGGTGAAAACCGACTCTGAGGGTTCCCGCCATTTTCACCTAATTAAAAGAGAAAGTTCCCCCCTTCCCCTAACAGTCACATGGTCCAATCAAGGTGCCGTCTGGTTGCCTGGTGACATCACTCCTCCTCTCTCTGACCAGGTGTAAGAATGTTCTTGGTTCCTAAGAGAAAGTATTTTATTTTGGCTACAAACCCCAGCTATCTCTAATTTTCCCCTCCCTATCCCTCAGCTCCAGAGTGGCAACACTGAAGCTCCAAGATGGCTCCGGTCAGGTCAGCTTCAGGGTTGACACACTGAAGTTGTTAAGAGAATCATGTAGTTGTTAAGTAAATCCAGCTTCCCCCATTGCCTTTGCTTGTTGGAAGCCAGATGGGAAGGTTACAAAGGGAGATCACCTGAGCCCGGAACAAATGTGACTGTTATGAACACATGACCATTGCCAAGTGCCTGGATGGATTTTGATCACGTGATCACGTAAATGTGAAAACCGGTCATAAGCCACTTTTTTCAGAGCTGCTGTAACTTCAAACGGTCCCTAAACAGTTGCAAGTCACGGACTACCTGTATTTACTTTGTGTGTTGCCTTTTGAGGAAGCTCTCAGTGACAACATATGCAGAAAAGTCTGACCCAGCCTGCACTGCAGGGGTGATGTGCGGTGTTGGTGCTGTACAGCAGAGAAGCTCCTTCCCATCTCCGGCGTGGAATGAGACGAGAAGCAGGACCCAAATCCAGAGAGGAGGTGCAAACTCAGCAGAACATCCCAACCAGGCCAGCCTGATAGGCCAGTTGTCTTCTGGAATGACACAATCGATATGGTCCAGGGTAAAAAAAAAAATGCAGCATTTAATTACCGTATTTTTCGGAGTATAAGACGTACCGCAGTATAAGACCTTAGTTTTGGGGGAGGAAAACAAGGAAAAAAGGCCTCTGCCTCCCAGCAATTTGCCAAACAGCAAACAGCAAACAGCACAGATGATATACACTGTTTGCTGTGTATTTCTGTGCATGTGTGCCTGACCCATAGAAATAGCAAAGAATTGGAGAAATGTACATTATGCCAGAAAGTTTTCTTAAATGTAGTCACACTAACTCCTCCCAATTATTTAAATAGATCTACTCCAAACATGACTAAGTCATTAACTCAGCTGCCTTATTTTAATACTAATACTTAATACTAATACTTAATACTAAAACAAGACATTTCAGATTTTACTTTTACAGATCTTTAAAATTGATGTGGCTTTCTGGAAGTATTCTCTGCTATTTAAAAGAAGATACAATAGCACTGGGCCTCTTCAGAGCAAGAAATTTATTTTAAAAAGCTTCTTCATTTTGTTAAGTTGTCTAGAACAATAATAAAGCAGTCTTTAAAAAATAAGTCTAATAATTTGAACACTCTACAAACATTTAACAAAATAACATATTAACAGAATCTGCCTCTACCTAGGATAGAACTCACAACCTCCTGATTGTGAGGCAAGAGCTCTAGCTCTGAGCCATAGCAGCTACAGCTTACCTCCCTGCAATTTCAGCAGTCTAACATTGCCAGCAGTTTATCTCCCAGCAATTTGTCTCATTACAGCCACCGTAGTTAGTTTTATTTTACCACGAGGCTTGCAAGCCTCAGTCAGCTGTAGGTCGGGAGGCAGTTAATCTCTTCTGGTGCTAATCAGGCTTTGACCTGTTTGCTGCAAAGAGGTAAATTGCTGGCAGGCAGAGGCCAAAGGGTGGGGGTGGCTGGGTGGGGCTACATTCGGTGTATAAGACGCACCCAAATTTTTACCCTCTTTTTGAGGGTAAAAAGGTGCGTCTTATACTCTGAAAAATACGGTATATCCCAGGACTGAATTCTGTATGTAACAATTGCCTAATTATACTGAAAAGCAGGAGATTCTGGGCATCAATAAATCCTGATCCATATATCCACACAGCTAATCTCCGAAATCCATTACTAGCAGATGTTGTGATGGGTATGGATCATCCCAGTGGTGGGATTCAAATTTTTTTACTACCAGTTCTGAGGGAGTGGCTTGGTGGGCGTGGCTTGGGCAGGTACTGCAAAATCCCCATTTCCTCCCAATCAGCTGGGACTCCGGAGGCAGAGAATAGATGGGGGCGGGGCCAGTCAGAGGTGGTATTTACCGGTTCTCCGAACTACTCAAAATTTCGGCTACCGGTTCTCCAAACTGGTCAGAACCTGCTGAATACCACCTCTGGCATGGATGTCTTTCAAAACAGGAAGGCTGGTTTCTGGAAGATGAGACAGTTTGTGGTCACTGGTGGTTATATTTTTCTTCCAGAATTGGAGGTGGCAGTTGAGGAAGTTGTGTTAAGAAGGGCTGTGTATTTGGTGTTTCCTGGAGGGAATCTGATTGGCTTCTGTGACTGGGCTATGCATGAATTTGGACTGATGCCCTGGTGTGTGAAGTATGGACTACCTCCACAATGGTCTACCCCTGCCTGGCAATGTTCTGTCTTAATAGAGCGGCTAAAAGTCTATACACACGAGCAACCAAACAGGATATTGCGTCCCTCAAGGCCAAAAACTACAAAGGCAGCAATTAGACTCCAACATTTGCATATCAGTGATTGCATGACCTCTGTAGATGTCAAACTGCTAAATAAATAAAGTAGCTGCCCTCAGCCTTTGTTTAGCACTAGGAGGAATCTGGTCCATGACGCATGACAAAGAGGACTCATAAAATGTATGGGTTTTGACATAGAATTCAAACAGACACTAAATATTTGGAGAGTTTCCAATTTTGTTATCCCTGAGATACCATTTAACAGAGGAAATGGAGATGTGGGGCGTGGATCTCAAAGCACCTGAGACCCTGTTCCTGTAGTAAAGTCCTCTGAGTTGCTTACAACAAGAGATACGTGTTGCATCTTATGATTTACGATGAATGTATTTATGATGGCTGTGATCATGATTTATCACTTATATTTTTTATGAACACTGAGAGCTTATGCACCGAAGACAAATTCCTTGTGTGTCCAATCCCACTTGGCCAAGAAAGAATTCTATTCTATTCTATAAATCAAGTAGAATTTCAATAAGAATTTTAAAAAAATAGCATTCACCACAGAAAAGGAAAGTCTTGAGGCATAAAAACAGCCTAAAGCTAAGGCAGATTCAGAAACCTGCAAAGCAAACCTACTGTAGACACGACCAATCTAGGTGCTAATGGTATTCTCCAGGGAAGACATTGCAGAACTGGGGTACCATGGAACTGAAAAGACCCTTACCAATAGCCAGCTGCTCCTGCATCTCCTCTGGCCCTTAAGAAGACCCCTGAAAAACTCCTACCCAGTTTGGGTGAATAACAAGCAGGGGGAATATTCTGTGCTATGAAGAATCTTAACAATCCAATTCTCGTGGAAAAGATGTTCTAGGTAGGATTCAGTGCAGTTGGAGGAGCTCTAGAATCAGGCTCTGGTCTCCCATTCCAAGTTAGCTGCCTCAGCCCTACTCTGACCTCACTACAATTTGGGAATGGTTTTGAAAACTGTTTCCAAATAAAATGCATTGCAGTATTCAAGATAGGAAATTCCCAACACAAGGAGCACCGAAATGCTGTAGCTGGAATTTCCACTTAATTCCAATAAAGGATTCTCAAGTCCATCAGGCTCCTACAGATGCTCCAACAACGAGGACAATTCATGAGTGCTTTCTAGATTATGTGCTTCAAGAATGAGCCGAGGTGACGCAGCGGTTAGAGGCAGTACTGCAGGCCACTTTAGCTGACTGTGATCCGCAGGTCAGCGGTTCAAATCTCACCGGCTCAAGGTTGACTCAGCCTTCCATCCTTCCGAGGTAGGTAAAATGAGGACCCAGATTGTTGGGGGCAATATAAATATACATTGCTTACTGGTGTAAACCGCTTAGAGCTGTGATGGCGAACCTATGGCACGGGTGCCACAGGTGGCATGCGGAGCCATATCTGCTGGCACGCGAGCTGTTGCCCTAGCTCAGGTCCAGCATGCATGTGGGCGCCCGCCAGCTGATTTTTGGCTCGCACGGAGGCTCTGGGAGGGCGTTTTTGGCCTCCAGATGGCCTCCAGGGTGGCAGGGGAGGGCGTTTTTGCCCTCCCCAAGCTCCAAGAAAGCCTCTGGAGCCTGGGGAGGGCAAAAAATGGGCCTACCGGGTCCACCGGAAGTCAGGAAATGGGGGAGCAGGGGCGCGTGAGGGAGTATTGAATATGGGTGTGGGCACGCATGCGATAGCGCACGTGTGCACTATTTCGGCACCCGAGGAAAAAAAGGTTCGCCATCACTGGCTTAGAGAGTGCTTGCACTGTGAGGCGGTATATAAATCTCACAAATAAATAAATAAAATGAAGAAGATTATTTTTCAAGAAGTGGGATCCGCAGCCTTCGATAGACTTATCATCACTTATTAGGCAAATAAGCTGTCTACTAAATACTTTCTACTCTAAGTATGAATACAAAGAAGTTAAGCCACCTTCTGAAATTAACCAAATAATATTGGAACCATCCACCAAAAATAGTTCCCACGGCTCCAACTTACTTAAATTTAAAGGAGAATATTTGTAGCCCAGGGTTGACATGAGGGCTCCTTGGGTTAACCAAGCTCAGCACCAAGGACCCCTTACTTAACTTTCCAGAAGGGTATGATGGTTGATAGCATCAAAAGCTACTGAGAAGCCCAAGGAGAGCTAGCAGGATTTTGTTTCCTCTGTCTGCCTCCTAGCAACCATTTCACCTGTGAGACAACATTCAGAAAACCTGCATCAGGAAAGCCAGGACCAGCTAAGGCTGCCACCAACCTCTTGCCCAAAGAAGAAATCACAGATGGGAAAGACAATTAGCTGAAAGATCTACAGGATAAAGAGTTGAAAGAAATACCAGCTGATGCTGAAATATAAAGAAATAACTGTTGAGAATATAAAGAAATATTGTTGAAATACTGGAAAAATAAAAAAAATGGGGAATTATAAAGTAGGGATAACAGTTAGTGGAAATGCAGATGATAAGCCAAGGGAATGACCTGGACAATGATTGTATTCTGGATTTATGAAAGAGGATTGATAAATCCCAGAAGCTTTTAAGATGGGGAAAAATTTCTGCATCCTACCGCATACCTCCCTACGACCAGTTAGGTCCCATAGAGTTGGTCTCCTCCAGGTCCCATCAACCAAGCAATGCCGGTTGGCGGGACCACGGGGGAGAGCCTTCTCTGTGGGGGCTCCTTCTCTCTGGAATCAACTTCCCCCAGAGATCCGGACTATCCCCACCCTGCTGGCCTTCCGTAAAGCCGTTAAAACATGGCTTTTCCTGCAGGTGGGATGAAATAGAGATCAATCCCCCATGTATGAATGTTGGTTTGTTTTAATTTTTGTAAGTATTTTAATCCATTATTATCGTTTTTTAAATTGTTCTTGTAATATGTTCTACGCCGCCCTGAATCCCTCGGGAGTTGGGCGGCATATAAGAACTATTAAGAGAGACTCTTCTCATCCTGCTTACAATCTTTTTGAACTGTTGCCTTCTGGCAGAAGATACAGAACAATTAAAACTTGGACCACACGCTTTCTGAATAGTTTTTATCCTAGAGCTATAATTGCACTTAATAATGAATTGAAGGGTCACCATCAGTGAGCTATTGGATAGTATTACTTGGTCTGTTGTATGGATGTTTGAGTGGTTCAGGGTGGGGAATTTGTGGTGAGTGGGGACTGCTATGTGTGTTGGGACTGGTCTTGAAGCGTTATGTGAATTTCATTGTATGGGTGTACTGTGTATATACGTACAATGACAATAAATAAATAAATAAATAAATTAATAATAATAATAATAATAATAATAATAATAATAATAATAATAATAATAATAATAATAATAATAATAATAATAATAATAATAATAATAATAATAATAATAAATAAATAAATAGAAAAACTGAAGAGAGATTGAATTCTGTGACAGCATCTGACTAAGGTTCAAGATTGCTAGAAGCAAAAGAAAGGAGTAGAAAGTTGGTTTGTTTGACCAAACTCAAACTAAGACATATTACTGTAAAATTCTGAGAACCCTTATGGGCGTTTTGCTGATATGAGGACTGAAATGATAACGATTTATGGGTTTGCGTATGAATAAGAAGTAAGATATGGAAAGGAAAGAGATACTTGCATGTAACCTCTAGTGGGCCTGTCTGTATTTCTATCAGGAGCACCTACAAAGCTAACCAACGTTACTAAATTTGTGTTTATTGTGAAGATTGAAAGTCACTCTCTTTTTTCATTTTTTTTCCTCTTTTCTTTTCTCTGGCACTTTGTATTCTCTCTTTGTTTTTCTTGTCTTCTGAGTTTGTATAGTCTTCTGTTGTTGTTTCCTTAAAGACTTTCAGCAACATTAAAAAGAAAATAATGCCAAGTGTCATAGCAAACTACTTGGCCTCTTTTTTTGGGAGGCAGCTTTCTCTTTTGCAAGAGCTTCATGCCCTCCAGGGTTTCCATGGCTGCAATTCCACCCTTCGCAGGTCGGTTGTTACCTCCCGATCATTCAGGTATCCACCTCTCAGCTGAAGGAAGCTCCTCCTCCTCTTCCACCCTCCCGGGAGAACTGCAAAGGGAGGGAACTTGGTGCCTCAGCCAGTCTTGACTTCCTTTGGGTGGCCCCTCCGCAAGTACGTTGGTCCTCCCGCAGGATTCCAAGTTGAGCTGCCCTTTGGGCAGTTCCGGGGAAGGAGACCATGAGAGCTGGGACAAGCCCACCGAGGAACCCCTGCTGGCTCAGCATCTGGCATTTCCGTGCGAACACCTGAAAGAGTCGAGGAGCTGAAGTGCACCCTTGCTGGGGCTGAGCAGACGCAGTTGGACAGGTTTGCTGCTGAGCTGGTTTGGCCAGTGCTCTGGAGATGGGAAGCTACTTGTCTGCCTGGGCTTATGTCACTCCAAGGAAGCCCTTTTGGTAAGTCTGCCTTCCTGTTTGCCTTGTCTGCCTAGGAGACACCTTGTTTGCGAAGAGAGGCAACCATTTGGGAACCCAGCGATGTTGGTGCCTGGAAGCCCTTCCCTCCATCAGACTCCCTCCTGCTTAGCTCGGAAGCTGGGTGAAGGGAGGAAAACTGCAGGGGTCCTTTGCCTGTTTCGCTCTGTGATAGGGTTTTCTGTCCATACGGCAGATGCAAGATGTGAAGAGAAGGACCAGGGGGAGACATGATAGCAGGGTTCCAATATTTGAGGCGCTGCCACAGAGAGGAGGGGGTCAAGCTATTTTCCAAAGCACCTGAAGCAGGGGTGAAATCCTCCTGGTTCGCTCTTACCTGTTGGTCGCCGCACAGCTGAAGAAGCTGGTGGCGTTCGCGGCGCGGGGCTTCCCCGCCCGCCGGGACGCTGCCGTTTGCGTTCTTTTGCCCTCTGCGCATGCGCAAAGCGTTCTGCTTGCGCAGAGGGCAAAAGAACGCAAGTGCCGGCGTCCAGGCGGGCGGGGGAAGCCCCGTGCCGCAAATGCCACCAGCTTTTTCGGCTGTGAGGCAACCAACAGGTAAGAGCGAACCGGGAGGATTTCACCCCTGACCTGAAGGCCAGACAAGGAACAATGGATGGAAACTGATCAAGGAGAGATTCAACCTGGAAATAAGGAGAAATTTTCTGACAGAGAACAATCAACCAACGGAACAGAAGTTGCCTTCGGAATTTGTGGGAGCTTCATCACTGGAAGCTTTCAAGAAGAGACTGGACTGCCATCTGTTGGAAATGGTATAGGATCTCCTGCTTGGGCGGGAGGTTGGACTAGAAGACCTTCAAGGTCCCTTCCAACTCTGTTAATCTGTAAATCTGTAAAGTGGAAAGTAATAATTTATTACTGAAGAGACGGTTGCAGCTTTATACATGAACTCCATACTTGATTGAACTCAGTACATAACTGGAATATAACACCGATCCATAAGAGCTGAGGTGGTGCAGTGGTTAAATGCAGCACTGCAGCCTACTGCTAGTTCAGCAGTTCAGCTGTTCAAATCTCACCAGGCTCAAGGTTGACTCAGCCTTCCATCCTTCTGAGGTCGGTAAAATGAGGACCCAGATTGTTGGGGGCAATATGCTGAACTCTGTAAACCGCTTAGAGAGGGCTGTAAAGCACTATGAAGCGGTATATAAGTCTAAGTGCTATTGCCCTTCCTTCCTTCCTTCCTTCCTTCCTTCCTTCCTTCCTTCCTTCCTTCCTTCCTTCCTTCCTTCCTTCCTTCCTTCCCTTCCTTCCTTCCTTTCCTTCCTTCCTTCCTTCCTTCCTTCCTTCCTTCCTTCCTTTCCTTCCTTCCTTCCTTTCCTTCCTTCCTTCCTTCCTTCCTTCCTTCCTTCCTTTCTTCCTTCCTTCCTTCCTTCCTTTCCTTCCTTCCTTCTGAGGTGGGTAAAATGAGGACCCAGATTGTTGGGGGCAATATGCTGAACTCTGTAAACCGCTTAGAGAGGGCTGTAAAGCGCTATGAAGCAGTATATAAGTCTAAGTGCTATTGCTATTGCTATTCCTGGTCTGGTGGTAGACATCAGTGGTCGGTGGTACGTAGCATCTATGAATATTAGTGTCCATAAATGCCTTCCTTTGTATTCCCCACGAGCCCCAGATTGTTTGAAAGTAAAATTGGTGGGAAATCCTCTTTCTTTCGAAGTGTTTCTAACAATCTGGAAAAGGGATGGAGGTGAAGAGCATTTTTGTTACTGGAGGGGCTGGCAGTGAGCAGTTTTATTAGTGGACTTTGCGGTAACCATTTGTTATCGATCTTCCCAACATGGCAGCCGTTCAGTGAAGGCAGCTATGTCTTATTCTCCAAATTCTGTCTCAAAATGTGGCCTTTCTCCGGCGCAGGGAAGAATATAAAGAACTTATAAAGAAGTGCTGATGGTCAGAAGCTGTCAATCAGCCACTAAGCAATCACAAAAATATCCACTGGTTTTCTTTAAGTGTAGAGTACTTCAAATCTGGGTTTGAAACTTAACATGCTGTTTTGTCAGTTCGGTGTAGATTGCAAAATACGTAAAGATTTGAATCAGTTCATGACATCTTCTATCTAGATCAGTGTTTCCCAACCTTGACAACTTGAAGATGTCTGGACTTCAACTCCCAGAATTCCCCAGCCAGCATTCGCTGGCTGGGGAATTCTGGGAGTTGAAGTCCAGACATCTTCAAGTTGCCAAGGTTGGGAAACACTGATCTAGATGGAAGTGATTTTCTCTTTTATGCAACAATAGAGACTTGTTTTAAAATAAATAAAAATTGTCGTTGAGCATGAGGAAAAGTGATACCTGAGACCCATTTCCAAAACACCTTCCTTGGAAACCAGGTAAATTTAGACAATGCGATTCTACAATGCGATGCCTTCTTGAGTGAATTTGCTATCTATCCCAGCAGGAACAGAAAGGAAGAGGTCGGTGGGAGCTCTTTCTGTCCTTTAGACCAGGGGTCTCCAACCTTGGCAACTTTAAGACTTGTGGACTTCAATTCCCAGAATTCCTGGCTGAGGAATTCTGGGAATTGAAGTCCACAAGTCTTAAAGTTGCCAAGGTTGGAGACCTCTGCTTTAGACAGTGTGGGGCAGGATAATAATTTTTTTCCTCATTGGAAATTCCAAAACTCACTTGGTAGGTACATATACTACATGGGAAACTTTGCAGGTGAACTCAAAGAGGACCCAGATTGTTGAGGGCAATGTAAATATACATTGCTTACTGGTGTAAACCGCTTAGAGAGTGCTTGCACTGTGAGGCGGTATATAAATGTCACTAAATAAATAAATAAATAAATAAATAAATAAATAAATAAATAAATAAATAAATAAATAAATAAATAAATAAATAAATAAATACATCAAAATGCTTTGGTAGATCAAAGACCACTTTAAAGGCTCCGCTCCCTGTTTGGCACCAAACCTGGATCCACGTCCCAGTTCTTTGACCAGCCAGAGCCCAAAACAAAGGCAAAGGGTTCGGAATGACAGACTTCCAACGGGGATCAGATTTCAGGTTCAGTTGCACCATGAACGAGTTGGGTGAGTGGAGCTCTCTGTGGGAAAGCATACCTAGTGAGTGAAGACAGTATGATCTGGCCAGCATCCGGCCTGTTTCCTCTTGGGAAGATTTCAAGATCTGTAGCTACAAGCCAAAGTATGTCCGTACACACACACACACCCCGCCCACATGGAACAAATTTGTGCAAACAGGAGTGTTTGTTGCAAAGTGTTCAGAGTCACTGCAGGAATTTATTTTTTTTGTTTCCATTCTGGGGTTCTTTGGTATTTTCTTGCTCAGTAATAGCTTAGAGTTTTCCAGTCTCTTTCCTTCAGTGGTGGGTTCATACCGGTGCGGTCCACTCTATAGCACCCATAACGGCCCTCTGGTGACATCACAGTACCGGTGCGGTCGGTTGCCAGTGCCTGGGCGCCCCATATTTTTTTTAAAAAATTATTTTTTTAAAAAAAAATTTCTTCTGTGCATGCCCAGAAGCCGAGCTTCCGGCACTGCGCATGCACTGCCTTCCTACCCCACAGTGAGTCCAAGCAGGGGAGGATGGCTGAGGGAGCGTGTGAGACTCTGAAAGAACGGGCGGCAGGAGCAACGCGCGGTGATGATCCTAGGCATTTTTGCATGTTTGAGGCTTCTCGAGCTGCTGAGGGGAGGGGGAACGGGTGGCAGGAGCCTAGGATCATCGAATGGGGAGAAGCATTCAGGCCGGATGGAGCCTCCTAGAAGAACTGCTGCAGCGGTCTTGCTGCTCCCGCTGCGGGGGGGCTGCATTGTGGGTGGGCAATGCCCCCCTGCTTCTCCGGCTGCTGCCAAGCTCCCGAGGCCCACGCCCACCCGGTCACATGGCTGGCAAGCCACGCCCACAGAGTGGTAGTAAAAAAATTAGGAACCTGCCCCTGCTTTCCTTGCTGATCAGGAGTGACTGCAGCTGCTCCAGGGGGGGCTTTTAATAGAGCACAGACTCCAAGCTCTTTTCCTCCTGGTCCATCTTGCAAAAGATGCTTCTTGGTTCCCAGCAGATGGAAAGAAGCCTCGCTTGGTTCTATGAAGCCTTGCTTTGCCTCTGGTTGGAAGAAGTCAACTCTAGCTTGGGTTTTCTTGTTGGATTCTCCTTCATTGTCTCTTTCCCAGGTTGAAGAGATGGGAATAGCTGCAGGCTTTCTCTATGAAGAGCAAGCAACATTAAATGGGGATCGGATTAGTACATAGGGTCTATCTATCTATCTATCTATCTATCTATCTATCTATCTATCTATCTATCTATCTATCTATCTATCTATCTATCTCATTCCATCCATCATATTTAGAAACTGCCCATCTCCTTCATAGGGGGATCATAGGTCGTATGTGCAAATAAAATGTTAAACACATAAAAGCTGAATGTAAAAAAAATAAAATAGGGCAAGAAGGTGACATTGAAACGGTGCCCAGCAAATAAAACACCCAGCCCTCTCTTTTTTTCCCTGCCAGCTGCTCCGAGTGCCAGGACCACCTGACCAACTGGTACTATGAGAAGGATGCCAAGCTCTACTGCCCCAAGGACTACTGGCGGAAGTTTGGGGAATCTTGCCACGGCTGCTCACTGCTGATGACGGGGCCAGTCATGGTAAGTCTTGTCCTGTGCTCTCCCTCGCCTGGCTTCCCTTTGGGAGAAACAAATTGCCTTTCTTAGCCACAGAGATGGGATCGGTGGCTGAAGGGGTATATAAACACATATCTCCCAGCAAGCAGGGTGCTCTCTTTCAGGAAATAGCAGCATGAGGAGGCATCGTCTCAACATGTCTGTTGAGATTCTCAGTCATCCATGTCATTTGTTGTCTCAAAGGTGCTTTTTCAAAAGGCAACTGGACTGTTGTTTCCTTGAGGAAGAAGATGTTTTGCTTCTCATCCAAGGAGCATCATCAGTTGTGACTGGATGGTGCAGGGATGGAAGGATAGATTCTGACAGGATGTGTGTGGGCGGAAGGATTGTATTTCTTTGCAGTCATCTGGTTGTTGCAGTCCTCTCTCTCTCTCTCTCTCTCTCTCTCTCTCTCTCTCTCTCTCTCTCTCTCTCTCTCTCTCTCTCTCTCTCTCTCTCTCTCCCTCTCCCTCTCCCTCTCCCTCTCCCTCTCCCTCTCCCTCTCCCTCTCCCTCTCCCTCTCCCTCTCCTTCTCCTTCTCCCTCTCTCTGCCGTTGAGGCCACTTGGGGGTTTGGGCACCTGAATCACCCTAACCCTCTCAACACTGAAATCTAAAACCCCAAATTTCTTCATTTTACCAGTTATAGCTTCAAATGCTTGGCCCTTTCACGGTTGGGTGCCAGATTGGAGGAAGGGACACTTGGGGGTCAAGGAGTGTATCAGAGTTTGTTGCAGATAATTAATTTCCAGAAGCACACACAGATGACTGATTCAGCTGGATTCATTAACTTCTAAACATAGTATAAACAATGTGTGTGTGTGTGTGTGTGTGTGTGTGTGTGTGTGTGTGTATATATACACACACACACACACACACACACACACACACACCAATGTAGATTCTTCTTCAAGCAGTTACAGGCAGCAGAGAACAGTTAGTTTCATTTCAGCAGAGTTCAGAGTGGAGTGGACTGAGCCACGCCCAGCCTTAAGCTAAGTTTTCCAGTTTCGATTCTCTGCACAGACTCAGAAGTGCTTAGCTCCCATTGGCTGACTTAGTTGCTATGCCTATTCATTGACTGACCTTGTTAACATGGCTCTCCCAGCTCATGAATATCTTAACAGAGTAACACATTCATTTCATCCCTTAAGCTACCCTGGTAATGCTAAGATGTGTAGACTTCAACTCCCGAAATCCCTCAGCCTTAACCCCACCCATTAAAAGCCAGAAGGGCCCCTGGGCTGGAAGAATGGCTTTTTAGTGTCCTGGAATCAGGTTTCCTATCTGGGTGGGGGTGGAGGACCCCTCTGGGGGGAAGCATGAGGTCAGGGAGCATGGCAAAGCCGGGTCACCTGCATGGTGGGAGGCATGTTTTCTTATGTTTTCCTAGGTTTGGGAAAACTTTATTTTAAAATAATGCTAATCTCATCTGAGGGCTGTAGCTATTGTCTCCAGTCTCAAAAGTGGCGAGAAGCTGCCCATTTCAGGGGGTCGAATTCACGGAGGACACTGGCCGAAGGCTGGTTGTGGCCACTAGAGGGTCCTCTTGGGCTGGGGGGAGCCAGAGTTTGCTTCCATGCTGGCCTTGGGGGTTGAGGAGACCACTGTCTTGTGCTTGCTGCAATATGGAGGAAGCCCTCCTCCCTCTACATATAGCAGGTAGATGCTTTAGCTGCGTAGATGACTCTCTTGGTTTTATCGTTTCTTTTTTCAAAGTAGCTGGAAGCTATGCAACAATTATAGGCAGTTGAGATTTAGGGTGAGGTGGGGAGCAGCCCCAGGTTCTGTTCCCCTTCCTTTCCCCGGGGTTTTCTAGCTTTGCTTTGGTCCTGGGATCGAGGGCAGCTTCCCTGCTGTCTTCACAAGGGCACATCCCGGAGATGCAGTATAAGGCGAGCAAGAAATGCTGTCCAGGACAGACCTGTAGGTCAGCTCAGTTTACAGCCTCCCTCCCAGATCCTAGCACTCCAGGTTATTTAGTGAGCAAGAAGTCTGATTAAAACCAAGTGGGCCTTGCAAGGAAACTTCCCCCAGATGGTTCCTGAGATTTCCCTTCCTGGAATCAGCCACCCGTCCATGGTTCTTGTGCTGGCTTGTCAAGCCTGCCTCTTTTCCCAAGCAGCTGCCGCCGCCCTGTGGTTTAGCTCCTCGCTTCCTGCTCTCAGTTGGGATGGCCCCTCTGCCTTAGCTCAGCCTCTCCTTGCCAGCTGCCTTCCAGCCCCACCGTGAAGAACCAGAGTTTACCGAGGGGTTGCCAACTGGCTCTCTTCTGTCGTGTGCTCTGTGCAAGAATGCGCAAGGAGTCACTGATCCTGAGGCATCTCTGGGATTTCAGAGTGTGGCAAAATTCTGGCTCGACAGCAACTGCCGAGTCTGCATTCAGAAAATGGGCAAAACCACCTTTGGGGTTTCACCCCATGATAGTCTTTCTAGAGCAGGGGTCCCCAAACTTGGCAACTTTAAGACTTGTGGACTTCAACTCCCAGAAGTCCACAAGTCTTAAAGTTGCCAAGTTTGAAGACCTCTATCTAGAACATCCTCACTTTTCTTCCTGACCATCTGTTAAGGAGTTATTGTGCTGTTAAGCACATACACAGCGAAATGTGTTGTAGTAATGGTGTTGCAGTTTGATATGAATGCTATTCAGCCAATAAACAGAATATCTTTAATATGTACAAAATAGTAGCAAGGTTAAATAGGAAGTCCAAGTCATACACAGGTATTCAGTCAATGCGAAGTTTCTTCTTCTTGCCTATCTTTGTTTTAACTCACAAACAAAAATTACAGCTATCACTTAATTCTATACTATCACAGATAGTTACTTCTTCTCTTCACAGCAATTTCACACAGTCATAAAGTAATCTACTCATCCGTAAAGCAGCAGAGAGTCTTCAATCCGGAACACCACTCACCACACTAAACCATAAACCACCAACCACATTGAGCATGCTCTCTTGCTTGCTTATATAGTAATCATCCACAATGCATTTAAAGCAATATGCACATAACAATGATTTGTGGCTTAATCATATATTAACACACCCAATCGTTTGAACAGGGTTCTAACACCATCCTACACCATCTAACACCATCCTTTTCCTGGCAGGTGGCTGGGGAGTACAAGTACCACCCGGAGTGCTTTGCATGCATGCGATGTAAAGTGATAATTGAAGATGGCGACACCTACGCTTTGGTGCAGCACTCGGCTCTTTACTGGTAAGGAGAAGCGGCAACAGCCGTGGGTTTGGGTGGCTCTCTGGGACAGGGAAAGTCTTCTACTCTGCGCTTGGCCCTCGTCTGCCCTGACACCAAGGAGGGAGAATGGCAGGAAATGTTTGTGTGTTTTCCCCCCTTGCATTCCCCAGAGAGGGGAGGGAACCCGAGAGTGCATTCCGGTCCTCAAGCCCTCTGCCTTCCAGCCCCTCTTAATGCCCCTCTGGTTGGGCTCTTGCTCTTAATGCCACTCTGGTTGGGCATTAAGAGCATGGAGAGTCAGTGGATCTTCAGGCACCAAGTAAGGAAAGGCTACATGAAATGGTTCTGCTTCCCCGCTCTTCATATCCGTGTGCCAGGATGGAACAGGCCCTGCCAGGGCCTGGGATTTGGGAACAGGAATCGGGAGATCTGTGCTGTTTGTAATGCATTGGCCAGCTGCCTTCAAGTGGTCATGCCCCCCAGATCTCTGAGTGCCCACTGAAGGGGAAGGCTGTAAGGTGGACGGCAGTCCACATGTTGTTGTCTTGGAATTCCTTTGAAACAAAGTGGAACATGGACCCTGGGTTCCCTCACTGGCCGGGCAAGCTGCCCCTTGGCTCCGTAGCCTTGGAATCTTGATGCTTTCCCTTCCCTATTCTCTCCCCTTTGCTATGTGGTCCTACATGGGGAGATAACCCTGAGGGCAAGGGGGTGTCGGAATACCAAAGGGGGAATGTTGGAAGCAGAGCTGTCTGAATGTAGGCCTTGTCTTTGCAACCAGCAGCACCGTAGGGAAGGTCAAGGCTTTAGATGGGCGGCTTCCTAACTCACAGCCTGGGCCTGTAAAGCATAGGCGGCCTTTTCTGTCCTCTGCTCTAAACTAACAGCAGAATTCCCTTCTCCTTTTTCAGTGGCAAATGCCATAACCAGTTTGTGCTGACGCCAATGCTAGAAAGGCTGTCAGCGGAGCCTCTGTGTGAGCAGCTGCCGTACACTTTGACCCTTCTCTCCATGCCTGCAGCCACCAACGGCGAAAGGGGGTTTGCTGTGGCTGTGGAAGGGGGCTGCTCCCCCTATACTGCTACTGTGGAAGTGAAGGAGTGAGTATGAAGCTCTGGGAAATGCGTGGGGTTTTGCTCTGGTCTAGGAATTGAGAGATCCATATTCATGGTCGTGTGGCTTTGCGTTTCCATCCAAGCTTCTGCCATGCGTGTGGCTCCGGTCACCTTGAGCGATGACCTTCATTGAGAAAGCAGCCCCTTTTGATCCTCTCAGTGGCATGAATGCCATTCATGGCCAAAGCTTCTTCCTCTGTGCCTTGGAGATCAGAGGCATTGTGTTGAAATCATTCTGCTCGTGAATTCTTCCAAAAGGACTCAAATACAATGCATTTCCAACACGTCGCCATTGTTAACTGATAAGGCGCCTGTGACCTGTCTCCCCTGTAACCTGCATCTGCATAATCTTTGCCTCACCCCAGTTTCAGTCTTGCATCAGTCTGATACCAGCAGATGCAATGCAGTCTTTAATCTACCTTTGAGGAAAAAAAATCTTAGTTGGAAGAAGTGATGCCAGACTCCTCCTCACCAAAGACTTTCAAAGTAGAACAGTTTCAGTGAAAGGTAACAACGATGACCAAGGGACTACAAAGCCTATCACATTTATTTGCTGCCCATCTCGCTGTGGGGCTACTCTGGGCAGCTGTCAACAATTTAAGGCCAGAGGATGCACTTCACTTCCCCCTACCTCATCTCTCCTCCCATCTCCGCCCTTTTGGCTGCCCGGCACTTCCATCACCGCCCACCCCTTGCCGCCCCCTTCGCTACCATCTTCCTCCCAGCTGCTACAGCTGAGGCTATTGCTGGCCCTCCCAGCAGCATCGGGAAGGAGGGAGGGAAGAAGAAGAAGATAACAAAGGTCACTGGGGGTGGCAGGGTTAGGTAGGTGGTGATGGAGTGTGGGGTATCCCCAAAGATAGAGAGGTGGGGGGGGGCTTGAAGCCTGCCCTACGGTCATAATAAATACAGTGGGCTGTGAAGCACCCAAATGTTGATCGTGTGTCTCCTGGGGCACAGCAACAGCCGTAACAGGACTGCTCCTAACCACCATTTGTTCATCGCTATTGTAACTGTCACTGAACAAAAGGTCATTAAGCGAGGACTACCTATGCTTGTTCCTAGGAGGAAATGCTTCCTTCAGAGGTAGCTTCCATTGCTTGCACTTTTTTCTTTGCTATGTGGTCCCTCGTAGAGACTCACGGAGGAGGCAAATTCTTCTGATCTCAAGTCACGTTTTTCTCTGTGTGCAGAGTCAACCGAAGGCACATCAGCCCTGATGTCCAAAATGCAATTCACCCTGGGGACAAAATCTTGGAGATCAACGGAAACCCAGTCCGCACGCTACAAACCGAAGAGGTACGTTTCTTATTTCCTGCTGTCTCGTAACTGAGAGGGAACCAAAGGCCTCTTGGGGCAGGAGCTGGGTTTGGGAGCCCCCTCAGCTTCTCTAAGTACCGTATTTTTCGGAGTATAAGACGCACCTTAGTTTTGGGGGAGGAAAACAAGGAAAAAAGGCCTCTGCCTCCAAGCAATTTGCCAAACAGCAAACAGCACAGATGATATACACTGTTTGCTGTGTATTTCTGTGCATGTGTGCCTGACCCATAGAAATAGCAAAGAATTGGAGAAATGTACATTATGCCAGAAAGTTTTCTTAAATGTAGTCACACTAACTCTTCCCAATTATTTAAATAGATCTACTCCAAGGTAACTAAACTCTAATACTAAACAGGACACTGTTACATTTCAGACTATACTTGTACAGAGCTGTTAAAATTAATTAAAATTTCTGGAAGTATACATTATTCTCTGTTATTTAAAAGAAGATATAAATAGCACTGAGCCTCTTCAGAGCAAGCATTTATTTTAAAAAGCTTCTTTATTTTGTTAAGTTGTCTAGAACAGGGGTCTCCAACCTTGGTAACTTTAAGACTTGTGGACTTCAACTCCCAGAATTCCACAGCCAGCAAAACAAATAATAAAGCAGTCAGCAAAGCAAATAATAAAGCAGACTTTAAAAAATAAGTCTAATAATTTGAACATTCTACATACATTTATAGTTATTCACTTACCCCTTTGCATCCAGTTCAGCAGAAAATAAAAATCTGCGTGTCTCTCCCAGCTATTTGCCTCTTTGCAGATAGTTTCAGTTTCATCTTAGCACGTGGCAAATCAGCTGGGGGTCGGGAAGCTGCTAAGGACTTGCTTGTCTTAACAACTCTTCCCTGTTTGCTGCAAGCAGGTAAATTGCTGGAAGACAGAGGCCAAAGGGTGGGGGTGGCTGGGTGGGTGGGCTACATTCGGTGTATAAAACGCAACCAAGTTTTCACCCTCTTTTTGGGGGTAAAAAGGTGCGTCTTATAGTCCGAAAAATACGGTAATTATGAAAGACCTCCTTTCCTCTGAAAACATGAAGAGGCTCCGAGAGAGAAGAGAAGAACAGGCTGGCTGGCTGAAGGGCCTTGGGGGATTGCCTGATGTTTCAGAACACTTCTTCCTTAAGGTGGTGTTTTAAAACAATAGGAGTTTTGTATTTTTTTCTTCTTCCTGAGTGCCAGTCGAAAAACTTGCATATGTTGTTTTAATTTTCATCGCAGATTTAAATAAAGGAGCCCTGATCAGGAAAAGTGGCTTAAACAGCCAAGACATGCTTTTAATTAAACTCAGCCCAGCTGCTTCTTAAGAAAACGAGCAGCCAAAGAAATGCCTCCTTCCTCCAACCCTCCCCATCCCAGGTTGATGGAGGAAGATTGTGGGTCTGTTGTTTTGGAAGCCTTTTCCCAGCACGGCCCAATTCCCTGAACTCTTTACTTCTCAGGTCAAAGAACTGATTCACCAGACGAATCAAACCCTTCAGCTGTTAATCGAACATGACCCGGTCTCTCAGCGCTTGGACCGGTTGCGCCTGGACTCCCGGCTGTCCGGGGGCAATAAGAAGCCCTCCACCCCTTCTATTTCTGCCTTGGGACTCAAGGAGAACCTGGAAGGGACCCTGCGGCGACGCTCCCTCAGGTAAAGTCGCCGGATTCCAGAATGGCCTGCTAATCTCCAGCTGGGAAGTGGAGCAGAAGCAGGTGCTGCCCTGTGGCAATAACCGTCTTGGAGGTGGACAAGGCAGGGAACTGACCCTGCCAGTTTGTTAGTCTAAAAAGGTGCTACCAGATTTTCTGACTTTTGGCTACCACAGGCTAATGTGATTCTCTTCCTATAAGGAACAACAGAGAAATTGCTGTTAAGGAGGAAGACCCCTCCTAGTCTACTTTTTCTGGACTGATAAAGATATTTAGTATCAATTCATTAATTGGATTAATTGTGTGTACATGTTTACCTCTTTGTCATGTTCTCATCATACACTGAACAAACTAAATAAATAAATGGATCCATTCCTCCTGTAGAGGCCAGTTTAAGGATAGGATTGGGCAAAATGACACTTATTCAAGAGCCGAGGTGGCGCAGCGGTTAGAGGCAGGTACTGCAAACCACTTTAGCTGACACTGATCCGCAGGTCAGCGGTTCAAATCTCACCGGCTCAAGGTTGACTCAGCCTTCCATCCTTCTGAGGTAGGTAAAATGAGGACCCAGATTGTTGGGGGCAATATAAATATATACATTGCTTACTGGTGTAAACCGCTTAGAGAGTGCTTGCACTGTGAGGCGGTATATAAATCTCACAAAATAAATAAAAATAAAAATAAATTAAAAGGAGGGGGCTTCGTTTGGTAGCCTGGATCCTGGTCTGGCTCATGAATGTCCATCCTGCTCCTGCATGGAGCCAGTTCTCCATGTTGTTTGTTGTCCGGAAGTCTTCTCTTTCCTCAAAGAGGGAAGGAAGCCCTGAGGCTACAGATGGTGCCCGGAGTCCCCTTCTGAATGTGTGTTGTGTTCCAGGCGAAGCAACAGCATCTCCAAGTCCCCTGGGCCCAGCTCCCCCAAGGAACCCCTCATCCTGAGCCGCGACATCAGCCGATCAGAATCCCTTCGCTCCTCCACCAGCGGTTCCCAGCAGATCTTCCGCCCCTGTGACCTGATCCACGGGGAGGTGCTGGGCAAAGGTTTCTTCGGCCAAGCAATCAAGGTGAGCATTTTCAACTAGTAATAAATGGCCTTCTGAAAAACAGGAACACCCTCCACCCCCAGGGCAGATTGGAGCTCGGAATCCCTGAGCTTTCACCCTTTGCCAGTGACAGGACATGCATCTCACCCAAAGGGGCTTTTGCAAGAGGCAACTGGACTTTCTTGGTTTTTCCTTGAAGACCTTTCGCTTCTGATCCAAGAAGCTTCTTCAATTCTTCTTGGATGAGAAGCAAAACACCAAGAAAGTCCAGTTGGCTGCCAGGACACACACCTCCACACGAACCGCCCTGCTCTTCCTCGCTGCGCAGAGTGGTCGGGGCGCGTGTGGCTCCGGTGCTGCAGGGGCGGGGAGTGGCCGCCCCAACTGCACAACCGGACCCCCGCCACCTCCCCCCAATGCTGTGGGGGCTGCAGCTGGGCTGGGGCCACCCCGCCCGGCTGTTCCAAGGCCTCCTGCGGCTGGCTGAGCGCTCGGCCGGCCTCCCCGGCAGCTGCGCTCCAGAAGCAGCTCTGTCCCGCCCGCACCGCTGGCTGGGGAATGGCGGCTCCCAGTGGGGAGGAGCCCCGGCAAGGCCACGCGTTCAGAGCTTCTCCAGCCGGCACATGGCGCTGCTGAGATGGAGAGGCAGAGGGCTGCCGCCAGCTGGGGAACGGTGGCTCCAAGCGGGGAGGAGCCCCGGCAAGGCCGCTTCGGAGCTTCCCCGGACGAGAAGCCGGTGAGGGCGGGGTGGTGGTGGGGGCTGCCTGCACAGATGACCCTGTGGCAGCCCCTCTTTGCTTGCTCCACCAGCCGCGCGGGTCCCCTTGGCTGCGGGTCCCCTGGGATGCCTGTCTCCAGCGTTCCTCCTCTGCAGCCCGACTGGCCGCCCAGCCAGCAAATGCTACCCCATGCACCTGAGCCGGCCGGTCGCTCTTGCCCTTCTCCCTTCAGCTGCCGTCGCCGCTGCTCTTCTGGGGCAGTGGGGGGGCAGAGAGCCTGCCGCCAGCAGAGGAACAGCGGCTCCAAGCTGGGAGGAGCCCCGGCAAGGCCACGCATTTGGAGCTTCTCCAGCCGGCACAGGTAGCCCACCATCACCACCCCGCCCTCACCGGTTGCTCCTCCAGGGAAGCTCTGAATGCGCGGCCTTGCCAGGGCTCTTCCCCGCTGGGAGCCGCCATTCCCCGGCCGGCGCCAGGCTCTCTGCCCCCCCACCGCCCCAGAAGAGTGGCAGCAACGGCAGCTGAAGGGAGAAGGGCAAGAGCGACGGCTAGCTGAGGTTCACAGGGCAGCATTTGCTGGCTGGGGGGCCAGTGGGGCTGCGCAGGAGAAATGCCGGAGACAGGCAGCCCAGGGGACTCGCAGCGGCTGGTGGAGCAAACAAAGAGGGGCGTCTCGGCCCCGCTTTGACGGCGGCCACAGGGTCATCTGCGCAGGCAGCTCCCACCACCACACCCTCACCGGCTGCTCGTGTTTGCTAACGCTTTGGGCGTGCTTGCCCGGTGTTAGAAAGCTAGTAGCGACGGCAGCGCCAGGCTTCGCCCACCTGCCGCCATTTGGGTTCTTTTACCCTCTGCGCATGCGCAAAGTGTTCTGCGCATGCACAGAGGGTAAAAGAACCCAAATGGTGGCGTCCTGGCGAAGCAGGGCTGAGCGGGGCAAGCCTGATTGCTGTTCCCGAGAGGGGCGGGCTGTGCAGGCTGGGCTGCACCCACTCGTGCCCAGAGCAGAGTATTGGTCCAAGGGTGGTGCGCCAGCAGCAGCAGGCTGGGCAGCTCGCTCCTCCGCGGTCCTGCTGGCTGGCTGCTGCCCTGAGCGCGAGGCTGGCAGGAGGAGGAGGAGACGCCGCTGCCTCTGCAAAGGCAGGCCATTCATGCCGGCAAAGGTTGATCCGAAACAGGGTGCGGGGGCGCATGTGCAGTGTGGGGTGCGTGCACGGTGCGGGTGCATGCGTGGGTGTGTGCGCATGCACAGGGGGCCACGCATTGCATTATGGGTGCTGGCACGTGGGAGTGTTGATGTGCGCGCGCGTGTGTACTTTTAGCACACGGAGACAAAAAGGTTTGCCATCACTGGTCTAGACTCTTCTTAAAAACCTTTGCTCTTGTCTGAACTTTTTCCATTGTCTCAACATCTTTTTTGCAATATGTTGCCCAAAATTGGTTGCAGTATGATGAGCACCTCTTCAGCCCCCTCATCGTTCATGAAGAAGTTGAAGAGCCCTGGGACAGTTAACTTTGAAGAGCGCTTAAGCCCTTAAAACTTTGCCTAGCTTCTCAACTGCAGTCATCCTTTGATTGTATCCCTTTAAATCAGTGTTTCCCAACCTTGGCAACTTGAAGATACCTGGACTTCAACTCCCAGAATTCCCCAGCCAGCATTCGCTGGGAAACACTGATTTAAATGAATGGCACCCAGCTAATTGTTCTGCTGTAGCACATTCCACCCTGAAGTCTATAACAAGTGAAATTAGCTTGTCAGCCTGAGGCAAACAGATGTTATCCCTTGTAGCTTGTAATCTAAATATAGCAGCCCCTGGTTCTAGAGAAGCCCTGTCAAAGCATGGTGGCTCACCTGCTGTTGCTAACATTGGAGGTACCTCTTGTGTCTTATCCGGTAAATCAGAATCTCTGAAATAAACCCTTAGATAAGAAGGTTCCAACTGATATAGTTGGTTGATTTCCCCAGAGGGTCTTCAATGAAATCAGATGTAACCCGTATATGTATACGAGGGTGATTTAATTAAGAGGTCATATCCAATTGTCTCATCACAAGTGCTTTGTTCAAGCTAGAGAATAGGCTTTTGTGGTGAATCTTCATGCACATTGGGTCCTTGGCCCTTTGTAAGGAATTTTGAGATGAGTTTAAACTTGTCTTCATTGTCTGGAGTGGGGCCTCAACACGGGATATAAAAAGAACATCCATCCACTTGGTGGTAGCGTTAGGAGGGGTTATTTGGGGTAAAAAGAGCCGAGGTGACACAGCGGTTAGAGGCAGGTACTGCAGGTCACTTTAGCTGACACTGATCCGCAGGTCAGCGGTTCAGATCTCACCGACTCAAGGTTGACTCAGCCTTCCATCCTTCCGAGGTAGGTAAAATGAGGACCCAGATTGTTGGGGGCAATGTAAATATACATAGCTTACTGGTGTAAACCGCTTAGAGAGTGCTTGCACTGTGAGGCGATATATAAATCTCACTAAATAAATAAATTAAAAAAATTCTGGGAGCTGGAGTCCACAAATCCTGAAAGGGGAATTCTGGGAATTGAAGTCCATGAATCCTGCAGGGGAATTTTGGGAGTTGAAGTCCACGAATCCTGGTGGGTAAATTCTAGAAGTTGAATTCTGCGACTGCTGGCAAAGGAGTTCTGGAAGTTAAAGTCCACAAATCCTATCAGGGGAATTCTGGGCATTGAAGTCCACACATCTTCAAGTTATCTAACTGAAAAACTGAGAAAGAACCGAGGTGGCGCAGCAGTTAGAGGCAGTACTGCAGGCCACTTTAGCTGACTGTGATCCGCACGTCAGCGGTTCAAATCTCACTGGCTCAAGGTTGACTCAGCCTTCCATCCTTCCGAGGTAGGTAAAATGAGGACCCAGATTGTTGGGGGCAATATATACATTGCTTACTGGTGTAAACCACTTAGAGAGTGCTTGCACTGTGAGGCGGTATATAAATCTCACAAAATAAATAAATACATAAATAAATACCTTGACTTGGTTCCCAAGTTCCCCAAGGGCCTTCCCCATCTGTAGACCAGCGTCCAGAGGAGAGGTTCGGCTTTCAAAGAGTTTTCTGACACCATTGACAAGAGAGAATGAATGGAGCCGTCTTCTGATAATTAATTTTCCGCAAAGTTAATTAGGGGGAAAAAGACTCTTGGAGTGACTGCTCAGAAACAGAAAGCTTAACTGGAGCCGTGTGTGTCAGTATTGTTTTTCTTTGAGATCCTGGATTTTCTTTAATTAACACAGGAGTGAGTCAAGTCGGCAGTTGTCTTTCCTTTGACTTTAAAACTCCATTCTGGATTGACTCAAGAGTTATTTTGTGAGCCTGTTAAAGCTGCCAGAGGTTTTGCTGACTCCCAAATCTGCAACGTTGCAAGTCTGAGATTTTCTCTCCTGGACAATACATCTTCTGTTCCCCCTTTGACATCTGGCTGTAGGTGGTTATTGATCCTGGCTCAAAGGGACCAAGCGCAGGTTCTTCAGTCCGCAGCCAAAGGGGAGGGCTGATTGGTATTTGGTCTCTATCCCCTATTAGAACTTTTGGGGAAATTCTGGAGAAAACCCCAACTTCTATTTGAGAGAGTTGTCGCACTGCATAGACTCACATAGGGGTATTTCCAAAGGATCCCAAACAGATTCTCATCCTTAGGAAGGTTGTTGGAATAGCCAGGTGGTTAATCCCCTTTCTGCCTTTATAGCTGGGAAGCCTCTTGGCATCAATTGCTTGCAGTTGGCTTAAATTAAGTGTCTCCTAGCATTTATTCTGTTACTTGCTGCGTGTAAGAACAGTTTCCTTGTGTTGATAGGTCTCTATTTTTGCCAGTATTTTGCCATTAAGCAGTTTGGGTTAAAGTCAAATGAGATGACTGTATTTTTACCAATGTTTTTTAAGCCCATCAAAGAAACTCTTTAAGTCTTCTATTTTTGTTGAAATTGCAGTTATTTATGGATTTTACAGTTTGGGCTGTTGGAAACAGTTTTTAGGCACTGTGTTAGGAGTTGTAATATTAAGAGATATTTGTTACGTCACACAGTAAGTAAGCCAGAGGTTCAGACTGGATTTGTCCTTTTTGTTTGCCTATCAAGTCCTTCCTAAGGACCTGGGATAGGCAGGTGTGGAAGTTTGATGGTTTTGAAAGTATTGTTGCAGGATGTAAGCTGTTCCAAATTAAGCTGCCTCTTAGTACCGTATTTTTCGGAGTATAAGACGCACCTTTTTACCCTCAAAAAGAGGGTGAAAACTTGGGTGTGTCTTATACACCGAATGTAGCCCCACCCAGCCACCCCCACCCTTTGGCCTCTGCCTGCCAGCAATTTACCTCTTTGCAGCAAACAGGGCAAAGCACAAGAAGAGCACAAGAAGAGATAAACTGCCCCCCGATCTACAGCTGACGGAGGCTTGCAAGCCACTACGGTGGCTGTAATGTGACAAATTGCTGGGAGATAAACTGCTGGCAATATTAGACTGCTGAAATTGCAAGAAGGCAAGCTATAGCTGCTATGGCTCAGAGCTAGAGCTCTTGCCTCACAATCAGGACGTTGTGAGTTCTATCCTAGGTTGAGGCAGACTCTGTTAAGATGTTATTTTGTTAAATGTTTGTAGAGTGTTCAAATTATTAGACTTATTTTTTTAAAGACTGCTTTATTATTGTTCTAGACAACTTAACAAAATGAAGAAGCTTTTTAAAATAAATGCTTGCTCTGAAGAGGCCCAGTGCTATTGTATCTTCTTTTAAATAGCAGAGAATACTTCCAGAAAGCCACATAAATTTTAAAGATCTGTAAAAGTATAATCTGAAATGTCCTGTTTTAGTATTAAGTATTAGTATTAAGTATTAGTATTAAAAGAAGACAGCTGAGAAACCCTGACTTAGTCATATTTGGAGTAGATCTATTTAAATAATTGGGAGGAGTTAGTGTGATTACATTTAAGAAAACTTTCTGGGATTAATATACTGCCATAAATGTACATTTCTCCAATTCTTTGCCATTTCTATGGGTCAGGCACACATGCACAGAAATACACAGCAAACAATGTATATCATCTGTGCTGTTTGCTGTTTGCTGTTTGGCAAATTGCTGGGAGGCAGAGGCCTTTTTTCCTTGTTTTCCTCCCCCAAAACTAAGGTGCGTCTTATACTCCAAAAAATACGGTAATTGACTGACGGTGAAATTGTTAATACTGATAATGTTCAAATGGTTGTTTTAAGATTGCACCCAATGTGCCTATTACTATTGGTACTACCTTTGTTTTTCTTGCCACAGTCACTCTATTTCTATTTGCAGGTCTTTGTATTTTGTTATCTTCTCCAGTTCCTTCTCTTCTATTCTGCTGTCTTCAGGTATTGTCACGTCCATTATCCAGGCTTTGGAATCCAGACAGATAGTCAGTCACCTGCTGCATAACATGCCAGACTTACAATTGTCAATGAGAAACACAAAAGAGAAAAATACTATCTAAATTATTACAGTCTGAGAAATTTATATTATTTTAATATAAACAGATGACTTACCACTAGTTGTATTATCTCAGAGGTCTTTCTCCTGAACTTGCTTTTCTTCTGTATTTGGTGATATGTAATTTAAGAAATTGATGCTGAAGCGAATGAGTTGTCCCAGAATTCCTGAGCCAGCCATTAAAGGGCCATGCTGGCTCAGGAATTCTGGGAGTTGAAGTCCACAAGTCATAAAAGGGCCATGGTTCCCCACCCCTGTCTTAAACGGAGCAAGGGAGGTCCTTTGCATATGGAGAGATTCAAGTAAACGAGATCCCTAATTCTTTATTTCTAGGCTTTGTGGAGGTTATGACATCTTTTATTCTTTTTCCGACTCTTGGAGATGAGCCACATTCCAGTGGTGAGTTGCTGCCAGTTCAGACTGGTTCTTTAGAACCGGTAGCGGAAATTTACCGCCGTTTGCCGAACCGGCAGCAATGACCGGCGGTCCACGCTCCCGAACCGGTCCTCCGGTCGCCGCGGCTTGCAAAAAAAACCCCCACTGCGCATGCGCAAAGGCTTCTGCGCATGCGCAGAGGGTCATTTCCGGGTGTTTTGCATGATGTGACGGGCACTTTCACAAAACGGGCACTTCCGTTGCGATGCGAACCGGTAGGGAAGGTAAGTGGAATCCACCACTGCTACATTCCTATGTAATTCCAGGCCCTGGGTCACAAAGTCCATGTCTGGACTCTGGACTATATTAATTCCCTGAAAGGGAGTTAAATGTGTGGTTGTGGGGCCACGTAACCTGTCTGAGGTTTCTAGCTTAACATCATGAAACCCTGGAAAGATCTGTGCCTAGTTAAAGCACCTGCCTCTGAGGTGTGCTCATCTAAGAGGGCAGAGGAGGAGGAGGTGGGGGTGGTTGGAAATTCTTTTTAAATGGTGTGAATTGGCAGTAGTGTATGTTAACAAGGAGGATGCTTTTGGAATTGGCAACCCATCAGGAGCAAACAGGGCTTGGGGGAAAGGACTGCTTTTTCTGGCAATCCTACTCTTAAAGCAGCTTTAGCTTTCCTGTGGAGTTGATTTCCTGGTCTGGTCTGCCTTGTGGGGCTGGAGGAATTCCTGGGCTATTGACCTGGAAGCCTCCCTGTTACTGGCCCAGAGCTCTGGGAGAGGAGGGGGTTGGCCATCTTCTGCTGGTGGACACCCCAGAGACATCTGGTCAACCATGGTGAAAAACAGGATGCTGAACTAACAGGGTCCTTGGCCTGATCTAGCGAGGCTGTTCTTAATTTCTGAAGCGTCCTGTATAGCGACAGTTTGCACTAGAGCAGGGGTCTCCAAACTTGACAACTTTAAGATTTCTGGACTTTAACACCCAGAATTCCTGGGAGCATCGCTGGCTGAGGAATTCTGGGTGTTGAAGTCCGCAAGGCTTAAAGTTGCCACGGTTGAAGGCCCCTACTCTAGAGCATGTTTCATGCTAGCCCTCCTGCTTAACCCTGGACAGGCCTCTGCAGAAACCGGCCCTTTTAGTGTTCCAAATCTCTCCAAACAAACCTCAAACAGCCTCTGGTCGCAATTAGTCCACCAAGGCTACACGGCAATAAATCCCAAATTTATCTAGCAAAACAAGAACAAAGCAAGGAGTTCAGGGAGCAAAAGATACAGATAATCAGTCCAGAATGCCACTCAGTAATGCAAGGATTCTTGGCAAATTACACAACACTCCAGGAATTCAGCATTTGTTCCCAACAAATGCCCCTCCCCACAGTGTCTCCTTAAGTCTCATTCCCCAGGTGTGCCTGGTGAAGCTGGGCCGGGCACTCTCCTCGTGAGTGGCCTCCTCCGTCTGAGCTGATCCCGCCTCCTCTGCACTCTCCAAGCCCTTGCATCAGAAGGGGGTGGTTCATGCTCCTCGTCTGAGCTCTGTTCCTGCCTGCCTGCAGGCCTTGCTAATTCCAAACAGCCTGGTCTGGACTGACTCTGCCCTTCCCCAGTTTCCTCCAAGCCCAACAGAGCTGCCCTCTCACTCGCTGCTAGTTCTTGGGCACGACAACCTCACCTTAGGTGTTCATATCCTGATTTGAAATACCTCCAGGCAATCCATGTCTTGTTTGTGTAGGCCATTGTCGGTAAGGCTGCAGGTGAAAACAAAGCCCAACAAGGTGCAGCTTGTTCATAGGTCCCCTCCCCTCCCTGGGCTGTCGGTGCTTGCCTGCCTTGTTGACTCCAAGGCTGCTGGGAGGTGCTGGAAGGGCCTGGCTTGCAAGATTTGGGACACTCGCACAACTGAACTGCACCAGGCTCTGCTGTTTGCTAAATGCCTTTGCAGTTTAAGCAGAGTCTTCGACCTTGTCGTCACTTGTGACAAGTTTCTGAAGCTGTGCAGAGCCAACTTTTGGTCCCCACCAGCTTCACATTTCCTAGCCAAAAAAAATGTGGCTGTAGCTGTTAGCCCAGTGATTAAGAGCAGAGCACCAGGAAGAGTTCCTTGGGAAGATCTTGGCTCTCCTACAAACTTTCCCAGCTTGCGTTACAGGGATTTTTTTATTTTTTAAGAAAAAGCGCATAGCCACATAGGCCCTGTGAATGCCAAGAACATTAGCAAGAAGCTACTGGATAAAAGGTTACAGATTTCTCTCCAAGTGCTAGGAAATTTCTTCTGGCCAATGAAATTGGTGGGATTTCTTGGTGCGTAAAGTTGCTTGAATCAAAGGCTTTCTTTCACATAATTATTTCTGCACAATGCTCAGGCTCACTTGGAAAGCACTTGGCTTGCACGGGATTCTGGGGGCAGGAAAGAGGGAGGGAAGCAAGTGCAGAGAACGCAAGTAGCCAGAGGTCTATGGAGAGTCTGAGTCACCCATGTCCCAAAGGTGCTTTTTCTTTTTTTAAAAAAAAATAGTTTTATTGAGTTGTTTTAAAATATACAAAAATACGAAAAGACATAATACAAAAGCAAAAGAAAAGAAAGAAAAAAAAACCATACAAAAAGCAGCGTAAAAAAAAAAGACGTGTGCATATATATATATGTATACTTATATAGGTATCTATACATAAATTCATCTTATTTGTTATTATATATTTTCATATTTAATAGTGTTCTGAATATATGAATACAGAAAAAAAGAGCTATATATTGACACATACACACACACACACACACACACACACACACATACACACATACAAAAAATATATGTACATAAATATAAATACAATAAGAAAAAATAAAAAAATAAAAAAAATTTGTATAAGTTTATTACAGCATTTGCGTATCGTGTTATTTCAATATCTGACTTGTTTTATCCCTAGCTTATCATCAGTCTTTCTCAATTTGATCATTATCACCTTTAAAGTAATTAATTTGTTTATTTTATTGTTTATTTTCCATCCACTTATACCAATTGTCCCAAATTTTGTAATATTCTAAGTCTTCTTTATCTTGTATTTTCATTGTTAATCTGGACATTTCTGCGCAGTCTAGGATCTTAGTTATTAACATTGTGTTAGTGGGTATTATATCTGTTTTCCAGTGTTGTGCGTATAATATTCTGGCTGCTGTGATTATGTGAAGTATGAGATAGTGAGTTGGTTTATCTATTTTTATTTTCATTATGCCTAATAAGAAAGTTTCCGGTTTAAGGTCTACCTTTTGTTTTGTAATCTCTTCAATCCACTTCTGTATTTTTTTCCAGTATTTTTTGATTTCTGAACATGTCCACCACATATGATAGTAAGTTCCGTACTCCTGTTTACACTTCCAACACTTCGGTGACAAATGTGGAAACATTTTTGCCAGTCTTGCCGGGGGTAGGTGCCATCTGTAGAACATTTTGTACATATTTTCTTTGTAGGATGCGGCCATTGTCATTTTGTAATTTTGGTTCCATATTTGATCCCATAAATCTAATTCAATATTGTAGCCAAAATTTTGTGCCCATGTTATCATTACCTCTTTTACTACTTCCTCTTCCAATTTTACCTTGATAATACAATTATATAATTTTGATATTATTTTATCCTCCGGGCCCAGTAAGATTTTATCTAATTCTTGATTTTTTTCCTGAAAACCAAATTGTAATATATCCTTTTTATATTTTTTCTGAATTTGTAAGTATGGCCACCAATCGATCTTTTTTCCTTGTAGTGCCAAATCATCTCTTGTTTTTAAATTATTATGTTCATCTAATAGTTCGTTATAAGTAATTTTCTTGTTCAGGTCTAGCAAATTGGGGTATATTAGGGCTTCCATAGGAGATATCCATTTGGGCATTTGGATGTAGTGTTTGTGTTTAATTTCCAGCCAATCTTCCAGTAGTGTTCCTCTAACGTGGTGTCTTTGGAAGTATTTGTGTATATGATGTTTTCCCTCCCAAATAAAGTTGTGCCAGCCAATTTGTAGATCGTGCCCTTCAATTGTCAGAATTCTTTTATTTGTAAGTGTCACCCATTCTTTTATCCAGGTTATTGTTGCTGCTTGATGGTATGATTTCCAGTCTGGTAGTCCAAAGCCACCCCTTATTCTCTTATCATGTAATAGTTTTTTTTTAATTCTTGCTTTTTTTCCTGACCAGATAAATTTCAATATTATTTTGTCTAAATCTGTATAGAATTTATTTCCTAATTTTGTTGGTGCGGTTTGGAATAAATATAACAATTTAGGTAGGACATTCATTTTAATTGTGGCTATTTTTCCGATTAAAGAAATTTGTAATTTGGACCATAATTCCAAATCTTTTTGAATTTTATGTAGTAATTTAATGTAGTTATCTTCCTTTATTGTTGTACATTTAGCCGTTATCCAAATTCCTAAATATTTTATTTTTTTGGTTGTTTGAATCCTTAGAAGTTCCTCTAATTTCTTATCTTGTTTCTGTGAACAATTTTTAGTTATTATTTTTGTTTTGTCTTTATTAATTTTTAAGCCTGCCACCTTTCCAAATCTTTCAAGTTCCTTCATAATTTCGGGTCCGGAGCTTTGGGGATTTTCCAGAATGAAAACCATATCATCTGCGAATGCTTGTATCTTGTATTCTTCCTTCCTAATTTTCAATCCTTCTATATCAGAGTTTTTCCTAATTTGATTTAACAGGGTTTCTAAAGCAAATATGAACAATAAAGGGGATAGAGGGCAACCCTGTCTTACGCCTTTTTTAATTTCTATTGAGTCAGTCATATCGCCGTTAATTAGGATCCTTGCAATTTGTGTGGAGTATATGGTTTCTATTGTTTGAATAAATTTGTCGCCGAATTTCATATATTTTAATTGTGTAATAAAAAATTTCCAGTCCAAATTGTCAAAGGCTTTCTGTGCATCGATGAATATTAGAGCCAATTGTTGATTAGAATAGGTTTCATAATATTCTAACACGTTCATTATCATTCTTGTATTGTTCCGAATTTGTCTTTTTGGGAGAAAGCCATTTTGATCCGAATGTATCATTTGATTTAGAATTATTTTTAATCTTTCTGCCAATATAGTTGAAAAAATTTTGTAATCCGAATTTAATAATGAGATTGGTCTATAGTTTTTTATCATTGTCCTGTCTGTATCTTCTTTTGGGATAAGGGTTATGTATGTTTCTTCCCATGATTTTGGTATTTTGGCATGATTTAGTGCTTCGTTGTATAGTTCTAACATTTCATTTTCTAGAGTACTTTGAAATTTTTTGTATATCTCCGCTGGAAGCCCATCTGGTCCAGGTGTTTTGTTGTTTTTTTGTTTTTTAATGGCCGTCCTTAATTCCTCAAGTGTGATTTCTTTATTTAATACTACCCTTTTTTCCTCCGGCAAGACTGGTAAGTCTGTTGTGTCCAGGTATTCATGGATGTTTTCTTGTTGGATTTCTGTCCTTCCGTATAGAGCTGCGTAGAAGTCTTGGATTATCTTCTTTTTTTCTTCGGTTTCGTTGTGGAGCTTTCCCTCTTTGTCCTTGAGTTGTTGGATTGTTCTTTTTGCTCTTTCTTTCCTAAGTTTATGGGCTAACCATCTTCCAGGTTTGTTTGCATGTTCGAAATAATTTTGCCTCATTCTTTTAATATTTTGGCTTATCTCCTCCTGGGTTTCCAAATTGATTTTGTGTTTTATAAGGTCTCTTGCTTCTTTGTGCTTATGATTGGATGGGTCTTTTTGTAGTAAAGTTTCTTGTACTTTAAGTTTAGAGTTTAAATCCTCTAATTTAGCTTTTTTTTCCTTATTTTTCTTTATCGTATATGCTATAGTTAAGCCTCTAAAATAAGCTTTCATCGTGTCCCATGTATTTTGGGTTGAGGTTTGTTCTTTGATATTTTCTTTGAAGAAAAATTTTAATTCTTTTTCGATTTTTAGACAATATTCTTTTTCGGGTAAGATATTTGTGTTAAGAGACCAACGACATGCTTTTTTCCTCCGTCCTTTCAATCTTAATACCACTGGATGATGGTCAGCCCATTTGTTGGGTAGAATATCAATATAATCAACATCTATTATCATTTCAGAATTTGTCCAGATCATATCTATGCGCGACCAAGATTGATGGGGGTTCGAGTAAAACGTGTATTGCTTTTTGGTTGGATTCAATTTCCTCCATATGTCTTTTAGGTCTAGTTCGCTAATCATATTGAAAAAGGTGTTTGGTAGTTGTCTTCTAATTTTTTTTCTGTTTATACCATTATAGTCCATTTTATTGTCTACAATCGCATTAAAGTCTCCTATGATGCAAATGTTTTCCCATTCTATATCCACTATTATTTTGTGTAATTTTGAATAGAATTTTTTTTGTTGTTTATTTGGTGCATATATCGCGACAATCAGGATGTGTTTTTTCCCTATTTCTATTTCCACTATTAAGATCCTGCCTTCCTCGTCCGCATATATTAATTTTGAGTTTACGTGACTTTTTATGTATATTGCAATTCCTCTTTTTTTTGTCTGCGGTAGGGCACAATATAATTTCCCTAGTTTTGGATAGTTTAATAATTTTTCAGCTTCTTTCTTTATGTGGACCTCTTGCATACATATTATATCTTTGTTTTGTTTCTTAAGGTCAAGCAATACACGTTTCCTCTTTGTAGGTGAGTTTAATCCATTGATATTTACTGATAATAAGTTAAGTTCTTGTTCCTTTTCCCTGTTACTTAGTAATTCCCTTCGAAAGCATCTCTGTTTGCGCTCTTGTCCTTGCTCTTGCTCCTTCATGTTTCACTGTCCCGTTACTACCTCTTCTTTCTCGTTCCTCTCGTTGGTTGCTAGCTCCTAACTCCTCCAGGCTTCTAGTTGTTCTTATTTCTGAATTACTTTGACTATCTTCTCCTTCTACTAATTGATCGTAAAATTCTTGTGCCTTCTCCACATTATCAATCTTATATTTCCTATCCCTCCACCTAATTAGCATTCCCTCCGGAATAAGCCATCTAAACATTATCTTATGTTTAAAGAGTTGTGCTGATAAAAAGTTATAAATTCTCCTTTTGTCTCTTATTCTTCGCGGTATTTGTTTAAGAATTAAGATTTCTTTTCCCATGTATGTTAGGGTATCATCTCTCACTGCATTGAGGATACCATCTCTCATTGCTCTTCTTAAGAATCTAACGTGCACTTCTCTTGGATGTTTGTGTTTTCTAGCATAGCTAGTGTTGATTCTATAGATTTCATCTAT
The DNA here is from genome assembly GCA_023053685.1 of Diadophis punctatus similis. Lineage (NCBI taxonomy): Eukaryota > Metazoa > Chordata > Lepidosauria > Squamata > Dipsadidae > Diadophis > Diadophis punctatus. The sequence goes on from JALIGW010000048.1 coordinate 2,196,836, forward strand.
TTCGTTCATTACATCTTCTCTGCTTCTGTCTAGTATTTTCCCTAGTATGTTAACCATTATTTCCAATAAGTTTTCGTCTTTAGTTTCTGTAATGTTTTGGAATCTTAAATAAAACATGGATTTCTCCATTTCTAGATGGGATATCGCGTCCTCTAGATTTTTGTTTATCTCTTCCAGTTTGTTGTCCGTTTTATCTTGTCTTTTCTCCACTTTATCTGTTCTTTCTACCACCTCTTGAATCTGTTTCTGGCTAACTGCCAGTGCTGTTTGAATTACACTCACTCTATCATCCAGTTTTGTCATATTATTTTTTACCTCTGTCATTTCATTTTTCACCCCATCTAGTCTGTTTGATAAATTCTCTTGCATCTTTAGTATAATCTCTTGCAAAGATTGTATGGAGGTTTGTATGCCCTGCATCTCTGCACTTGAATTTGTTTTTTCAGTACTTGCAGCACTTGCGCCGCTTTCCTGTGGCTTTTGGCCTACTGAGGTTGGTGTTGCAGTCAGAGTTTTTTTACTCCCTTTTGTCAGAGTTGTCGTCATGGTAGACATTTAGATTCTCTTAAATATATTCAGTAATGACACAGAAGCAATCTATAATCGTTATAGTCACAATCACAGTTTGTAGTAGTATTTATATCTAACAGTTATTTATCTAGATCTTAGATTTAATATTGTTTATCAATACTCTATATCTATTTTTTTAAAGAGATAGGTAGCTATATATATCCGTATAAATCTATAAATCTATGTGAGAATATAATCAAATATTTAAATATAATTATACAGTTATAATGTTATTATAATATAATTTTTAGTTGTAAATATTGTTATATATATATATCTTTACAGATGCGACACAATCAACTAAATAATCCTTAATTAAAGTTCTATATAGTAATGTATAATAGAGTATCTTTGCTTATTAAGAGGAGATAGAGGAGAAACGATGAGGGGGAAAAAAGAGAAGATCTATAGTGCAAAAAGCAAAAAAAGAAAAGAGAGAAAAATTGAGGTTCTTGATTTTGAAGTCCAACCTTTTCACAAAGTTAAGTCCGGTCTTCTTGCTACTTGTCTTTCTCCGTTCTAATATCACTGAATTTCCAAAATGGAGTCTCTTTATTTATTTATTTACTATTCGAGATCCTCTTGCCACTTTTCTCCGACTTTCGCCCTCTAATTGTCTCCCGACTTTCAATCAGTCTCAAACTCTGTCTCAATCACTTTCCTTTCCTTTCCTTTCCTTTCCCAACTCTCCCTCGCATCCAAGAAAAACAAAAGTCACACTTGTCTCTGCTGCTCGATCCTTCCAACACTTCCTCTGTCCCGTCTCGTCACTTACTTTACTTTCTCTCCGTTCCCGTCATAAATTCGCCGCTATATAGTCCTCTCCGGATCTCTTTTAAGTTTTTTTTTCCCTTTCTGGTTTATTTCTCACGATAAAGAAGCTTTCTTGATTTTCGAAATAAAGTTTTCACGATACGTCTCGCTGTTCTATTTCCGCCTTCCTCCTTGTCAGGCTGACAGCCACGTCTTTGGGTCGGCCATTGAATGGCCGATCACTTTCTTGCTCGATCTGAGGGTACCTCTCGCTCTGTACGAAGATCGCCTTTCTTCCCCAGCCGCTCCGAGGTCGCCCCTCTCTATCGGTGCTCTTTCCCAGAGCCGACCTTGCCTCAATCGGCCACAAAAGCAAGAAATACCGGGCGCACCAGACGGAGCTCCGTCGGCTTGCTCGCACCGGCGTGACGTCAGCGCCGGAAGTCCCAAAGGTGCTTTTTCAAGAGGCAACTGGACTCTCTTTGTTATCCTTTGAAGACGTTTCGCTTCTCATCCTTCAGCTTCTTGAATGAGAAGCGAAACCTCTTTTTTAAAAAAAAGAATGTCTAGTTGCCTCTTGAAAAAGCACCTTTGGGATTCAAGTAGCCAGGTTTTCCTTCCATAAATCATCAGGGCATTTTACAAAGGCTGCTTTCAAAAGGCAAATGCCGCCTCTGTGGCTCCTGATCTTCTGCAGAGCTCTAACTAGCTGGAGCTTTCTGGTGCGTTTGGCCTCCTCGCTGAGCAGAACCAGCCAACCCAACAGAAAAAAAGAGGCGCTCGTAGGCACAATAATAATGCTCCAGGTATAAACGCTTTTCCATACTCCTGTTATGAGTGCCACCAGTCCTGGGATCCTAGTGTGAAAAGTACCCCCATGTGTAATTGGTAGAAAAGGAAGTTTTTAAGCAGAAAGCAAACGATTTCTTCCTTTGTGGCCATGAAGACATTTAAAAGTCTTCCAATGCACCACAAGAGCCAAGGAGCAGCACAGGCCTCCCTATGCCCAGAGTCGTGGGGAAAAAGTTCCAGTGAAATACAGATACTTGCTGGTGAAGGCTCCCTGGAAGGAAGCACAGAACCTGTTTTATTTTCAGCTTGGAAAGTGTAAAGTCGTCTTTAATCTCAGGGCAACCTGTGGTTGAAGAGCAGAAAGGAAGAAGCAGCTCTTCCCCCAGTGCCAGCCCACCCTGGATTTTCCTGACCGCGTTCATGTCGAATCTCTCCCTTGCTTGTTGTTTTGCCTGCAGCCGTAGCAGAGATCTTGACTCCACCATGGAGCAGCCCTTTCAAATCTTGGTGGAGCAGAAGGAAACCCTGGTCACAGCAGGAAATAATGTGCTTAGCCATCGATGGGAGGGAAGGACGTCCTCACCTTCCAAGCTTGGCTTCGTTCCTTTCCCTCATCAATTCTGTGGTTGGGCTTTTATTCCAGGGCTCCAGGCAGAATTGCCGGAAATTAAAAGTGATTCAACAGGGCCAAGACCGAAGAACCCCTGTTCTCCTCTTAAAAGGTGTATATGCTCTTCTGTTCATCAGGTGACTCATAAAGCCACAGGAAAGGTGATGGTGATGAAGGAACTGATTCGCTGTGATGAAGAGACACAGAAGACTTTCCTAACCGAGGTGGGTATCCTTTCTGAAAAGGGCTGTCTTGAAGATGTCCCGGCAGAGGAGAGCACTTCCTTTCAGCAGCCTAGTGGCTTAAGGCCCCACCAGAGGAAAAGGACTTAGCTCTTGGACATTAGCTTTGTTTGTTTTGGTACACCAGAATAACCATATTTTTTGGAGTATAAGACGCACCGAAGTATAAGACGCACCTTAGTTTTGGGGGAGGAAAACAAGGGAAAAAGGCCTCTGCCTCCCAGCAATTTGCCAAACAGCAAACAGCACAGATGATATACGCTGTTTGCTGTGTATTTCTGTGCATGTGTGCCTGACCCATAGAAATAGCAAAGAATTGGAGAAATGTACATTATGCCAGAAAGTTTTCTTAAATGTAGTCACATTAACTCTTCCCAATTATTTAAATAGATCTACTCCAAGGTAACTAAACTCTAATACTAAACATTTCATACTGTACTTGTACAGAGCTGTTAAAATTAATTAAAATTTCTGGAAGTATACATTATTCTCTATTATTTAAAAGAAGATACAATAGCACTGGGCCTCTTCAGAGCAAGCATTTATTTTAAAAAGCTTCTTTATTTTGTTAAGTTGTCTAGATTTACAGGGATCTCCAACCTTGGCAACTTTAAGACTTGTGGACTTCAACTCCCAGAATTCCACAACCAGCAAAGCTAACAAAGCTGGCTGTGGAATTCTGGGAGTTGAAGTCCACAAGTCTTAAAGTTGCCAAGGTTGGAGACTCCTGGCTCTAGAACAATAATAAAGCAGTCTTTAAAAAATAAATCTAATAATTTGAACATTCTACAGACATTTATAGTTATTCACTTACCCCCTTCCATCCAGTTCAGCAAAAAATAAAAATCTGCTTATGTCTCTCCCAGCTATTTGCCTCCTTGTAGTTAATTTCACTTTCATTTTCCCATGTGGCAAACCTAATCAGCTGTAGATCGGGAAACTGCTACTGACTTGCTTGGCTTTACAGGCTCTTCCCTCTTTCCTGCAAGCAGGTAAATTGCTGGAAGACAGAGGCCAAAGTGTGGGGGTGGCTGGGTGGGTGGGGCTGCATTCGGTGTAAAAGACGCACCCAAATTTTCACCCTCTTTTGGGGGGTAAAAAGGTGCGTCTTATACTCCGAAAAATACGGTAGTTATTTTGGTTTTCAAAGGAGGGTCCCTGGGGGAGAGGCAACTGCCTTGGTTTATTCCAAGCATGGGAAACATCCCTCTCTCTTGCAGGTGAAGGTGATGCGCAGCCTAGAGCATCCCAGTGTCCTGAAGTTCATTGGGGTCTTGTACAAGGACAAGAAGCTGAATCTTCTCACCGAGTACATTGAAGGAGGGACGCTGAAGGACTTCCTCCGGGACGTGGTGGGTACCGTTTCTTGCAGCATTATTAGGCTGGGCCAGGGGGGAAAAGGATCCTTGTGCAAGAAGCAGCTAAAACATCCGGAAATGCAATCCCACTTTCACGAGTCATGAAAGAAAGAAAAAAGTTTGGTTTCGGGCTTAAACATGGCAGTGGTGACTTTTTCAGGAAACCTGGGCTTAGCATGGTGTGTGAAGCTCACCAGCACCTGATATTGCTTTGCTCCCTTTCAAATTGCTCATTTTAGAGCAAGGGAAGCCCCTCTGGGCTGTGTGAAATTGGATGGCAAATCCTGGACCTTTTACAAGATGGGTGACATAGTCAGCATTGGCAATCACAAAATGCCCACTTACTAAAGGTAAACCGAGTCACTTGCCCCCCTTCACCGCAAGACTACTGCACCCGGCCCTGGGCCTTCTGTGTGCCCTTATGGAGACGAGGGGAAGATGGCTTTGGGGGAGCCGGGCAGGACCTGCTGCCTGGGCAAAAGGGGCTGAAGCACGTTGGAAGTCCAGAACAACAGCATAACATCCGGAAGTTGCCCATTGGTCTCCGGGTGCAATTCAAGGTGTTGATTATCATCTTTAAAGCCCTACATGGCTTAGGTCCAGGTTACCTCCAGGACCGCATCCTACCTCATACTTCCCTTCGACCGGTCAGGTCCCACAGAGTGGGTCTCCTCCAGGTCCCGTCAGCCAAACAATGCCGACTGGCGGGGCCTAGGGGGAGGGCCTTCTCTGTGGGGGGCCCCACTCTCTGGAACCAACTACCCCTAGAGACCCGAATTATCCCCACCTTACTGGCCTTCCGAAAAGCCATCAAGACATGGCTTTTCCTGCAGGCGGGATACTGAGACAATTTTACATCCTAGGTCTCCCCCATGTTTGTATGGTTTTATGTTTTTTAAAATTATTTTTAATACTGTTTTTAAATTTTATATTGTTTAGTTATTCTCTAAATGTTGTACGCCGCCCTGAGTCCTCAGGGAGTAGGGCTGCATATAAGAACACGAAATAAATAAATAAATAAACTGGGAAGGTTCTGTTATTGTAACCCATTTCAATAAAAAATATCTTTAACCTTCCAAGGAGTTGATTTCCTGGCTGGTCGACCTAGTGGGATTACCATCAGTCTTGCAGTTCTGATTGGACCTTCGCCACTTCCTTAAAAATCCAGTGAATTAAGGAGACACCTGCATGAGCTGCTTTCAAATGTTGTTTTGCATTTTTCAACTTAAAAAAAGTGTTCCAGCTTCTTTTTCCTACGTAGTGCTTCCTGAGTTTTTGCCATCAAGCTCATCTTGTTTTTCTAAAACACTCATTTGAGGGTTCCTTTGTGGAGCCCACAAACATTCCTGGGAAAAAATGTGATTCTGGACATACATTTTTGCTTTGCAACCTGCTGAGTTATCATCATGAAATTCCTTCAGTGCACAGCAGAAATTTCCTCCTCTTCCTCAAAGGTATTTAAGAGGAGGAAATTCCTGCCGTGCACTGAAGGAATTTTCTGCAGGCACATTGGGAAGGACAGTTCTGCGTCTTATCACCTGCAGAAAATCCTGTTTCATGTCCTATCTGCATTCTGCTCTACACATTAGTACAAAATTGTGTCTTGTACTTTACGTGCCCACCACTGCTGTGATGGCAAAACCTTTGGCATCCCTCCCTGTTAATGAAGGGATCCTTTTTTCCTTGCAGGATCCATTTCCTTGGGAACAGAAGGTCAGCTTTGCCAAAGGAATTGCCTCTGGAATGGTGAGCCCCCTTCCTGGACCCCCTCCTGGCCTTGCGAAGGGGTGGGTCTGAGGGCCGAAGGGTGAATTGCCTAGAGGAGAGATTGCGGATTGCCAATTCATTCAGTTGCGGTCAGGAGGTTTCCTGAAACCGGTGTAGAGTCACAGAACGTCCTGGGGGAGCACCTGAGGTTTAGTTAGTCATGTTTTCCAAAGCGAGGATGACGCAAGAGCTGGTTGCTTTATGGTACCTTTCTTGGAAGTTCAGAGCACAAAGAATGAGACCTGCCTGCATTTTAGCCCTACTGTAATCTGATGAGGAAGGCTGGGTCCAGTGAGGACTAGAATCCGAGTCCTCAGTCTCAGTCCATCGCCTCACCCCACAGTTTCTCCCCGCAGCTCTTGGGGCTCTTCTTGGTGTAGGGTTGCTCCCTCCTCTGACTCTGCAGCAGCCCCTCCCAGGGGCCAAAGTAGCCCTTGGGCTGGGCTGTCCCCCGTCTCTTGGGCTGCTCAGCTGCCAGCGGAGAGAAGCACCAGAGACTCCCAGAACAGCAGTTTGAGGCTGAGCATGAAGACTACTGGCGCCTCCTCTTCACCTCTGGCTTCTCCCTCTTGCAGGCTTACCTGCACTCCATGCGCATCATTCACCGAGATCTGAACTCCCACAACTGCCTGATCAAACTGGTAAGTGCTTGCATTGCTTGGGGTGCGCTTGGCCAGGCCGGCTTTCTGCTCACCTGCTGAAGTCATAGGAGGAGACTAGCTCTCCTGGTTCTTGGGGGGGGGGCACTCGGGTTGGACCGGCACAAAGGTTTCACAGTCGGAAAACTCAGCTAACCATGCACCAGCCATTAGAGTGCAGCCAAGGACAATATTATTAATGTCAGCAGGTTGCCGCAAGTCAACTCCTCTCTTGCTGTTAATAGCAAAGAGCACCAAAGAAGGTCAGCTGAGATCTTGCATGGGGCTGAGCCCAAAATAAGCATTTACCACTGAGGAAGAATTGTTTGACAACTGATAAGGAATTTGGGGATCTCTGTCTCCAGAAAGGAAGAAGTAATGGGGGGCGTTAGCCTTTGAGAAGCATGAATGCCAATCAAGCCAATGGTTACTGCAGATTGTTTGACCATGGATCCCACTTTGAATGGGAGAATTGCAAACACCCCCACAATCACTTTCCTTGAGAATATTGTGGCTTGTTGAACGTACAGTTTATGAATCAAATCCCGTTCATTGATCTAACAACTCAAGGAAGATATAAATCTGGGGTCTCCCACCTTGGCAACTTTTACGACTTGTGGACTTCAACTCCCAGAATTCCTCAGCCAACATAGCTATGCTGATAGCTGGCTGAGGAATTCTGGGAGTTGAAGTCCACAAGACTTAAAGCTGCCAAGTTTGGAGTCCCCTGAAAAATGATGAATATCAGAGGTCATCCTTTGCTATTTCAGGGTCCCAGACATGCATCCCCTTTTTGTTTTGCTTTTTTTAAGGCAAGCCAAACTTGTAAAATCCTTTGAGGGCCGATGAATTGGAGAAGGCTTAAACTGGAGGATTTTCATTGTTTTGTGTGCATTTGGATAAAACAAATCTAATTTCAATGCAGTTGAAAAACCTTCACGCTTGAGAACCCAAGAACTGCTGGCAGTTGGCGAAGGCCGGAAGGGCCGTGGGGAGATTTGGCTCCCCAGAACGAGCTGCCTGAGCGGTGCTGATGCCATGTGTATTAAAGGAGCCGAGGTGGCGCAGTGGTTAAAAGCAGCACTGCAACCTTCAGCTGATTGCTAGTTCAGCAGTTCAGCTGTTCAAATCTCACCAGGCTCAAGGTTGACTCAGCCTTCCATCCTTCCGAAGTGGGTAAAATGAGGACCCAGATTGTTGGGGGCAATATGCTGAACTCTGTAAACCGCTTAGAGAGGGCTGTAAAGCACTATGAAGTGATATATAAGTCTAAGTGCTATTGCTATTGCTAAATGGGTCCCTAGAACGTGGCACAGCGGTGCCTGCCCTCAGCATCAGGGCTTCCTCTACCCCTATCGGTCCAGGCCTTCCCCAGAAGGCTTGCTAATTCTTGTGGGTTTTGCTTCACCCTTGGCCCAGGACAACACAGTGGTAGTGGCAGACTTTGGCCTCTCTCGGTTGATTGTGGAGGAGAGGAAGAGGCCCTCCCTGGAAAAGCCACTGGCCAAGAAGCGGACGCTGCGCAAGAGCGACCGGAGGAAGCGCTACACTGTGGTCGGGAACCCGTATTGGATGGCCCCCGAGATGCTGAATGGTAGGAGCCCCCCTACTCCTGGGGCCACGGAGGAACCTGAGAAACTCACCATTGCAGAGCCCGGCCACAACGCTAAGGCCACTCTTTTGGTTGTGTGCCTTTGGCAACGGTTTGCCTGTCCTCTCGTGGGCTCCGCACAGCTGCCTTAAAACTGGAATGGAGACTGAGATTCTACTACCTTTTTTGTGGTGGTCCTTAAGTGAACCTATGGTTCGCTATGGGTGCAGTTTTGACAAAACTGTTGTAAAACACAGTCACATGAATGTGGAATGCAAACAACTATTAATATAACCTGGTTGCCGAGTGCCCAAAGTTCACTCACATGACCTGGGGTGGGTGGGGGGAGGCGACTGTTAGAACTTCAAATGCAGGTCATAAGTAACCCCAAGATATGTCCGTCCTAACATGAAACTGTGGCTAAGGAATCAGTCGTAAGTCGAGGACTACCTAGTGGTATGCAGCAATGACCTTGGGAGACAGGAGCGAGAGCCACAGTCAGGACAGCAGTCTGACCAGCGTTATCTCAGCCCAGGGAAGGACTGGGGGCAGAGCAAGCATCTTGGAAGGGACCCTCCCCTTGTTCTCTGGAAGGGAAAAGTAAGGGAGGGGGGAAATGTGCTATCCAACTTGCAAGATTGTGTTGCTGTCCCCTTACAATGAAAGCAGCGTCAGTGCTCATGATGGCTCCTCCTCCTCTGTTATCATCTCAAAGGCTGACCGGCCTTGCCTTCCTTCTCCTCATTCCACACCCCTCCCCATTTGGTGGGGGAAAGACATCCACCTGCAGTGCTGATGTTCTTTTAGGGAGTGGGAGTTCCGGAAGGGCTGCCCTGATACTGACGGGGAATCTCTCTCTCCTCCCTCCTCTCTCTCTCTCTCTCTCTCTCTCTCTCTCTCTCTCTCTCTCTCTCTCTCCCCCCCCCCCCGCTTCCTCCTCTCGCCGGCTTCCAGGGCTCCATGGCAGCTGGACACAAACAAGATACTTGCCCCCACCCTGCAGGGCAGGACACCCCTGCTCTTCCATGCTCCCTTCTGTGCCCGGTTACCCCTACCCCTGCATAGGTTTTAATCCTTATTGTCTCCCTTTTAATGACGCACCTTCCCCTCCTGCCTGTTTCCGATTCTTACAGGACAGAGCTACGATGAGACGGTCGATATCTTCTCTTTTGGGATTGTGCTCTGCGAGGTAAGCCTAGTCCATTGAGGGGATTTGGGTGGGGTAGGGGGGCTTGAGGATCAGGCTTTGTGCCCCTTGGGATTTCACCAGCCAGTCCCCTGTAAAGGCTGCGCTGCCAGGGCTGGAGATAAAAAGTGAGGGTGGTCTTGGACCGCCTTTTGGACTATCCAGATTCAGTGGTCGACCACAAAAGTGAGTTTGTCTCTGGTTTGGGCTGCTCATCTAAGAATGGAGCTGCTGGCTCGCCTTTCCCAGCCAAGGACTACAGCCACCCCAGTTGCCCAATGATTGATTGGGGTCTTTTGGCACACCTGGTTGACCATCAGAGTTTCCCGAATGGGCTGGCAGTTCAGACCCTCTTGGTCAGTGGACTCTGGGCTTAAGGGGACAAAGAGGGGGTGGGGAAGGAGGGGAAGCCCATCTGGGAGCTGAGGGCAGCTCTCCTCTTGCTGATTTGTTGTGAATTCTCTGAAAGATAAGGTGGAACTCTAAGCAGCACACACACAGTTACTCCATTTCAATATTTTTCTTAGAAAGAGATTATATAAGAAATCGGAATTTTTATCATCTAAGCCACTGCCTAGCAACTCTGTAATTTTTTTATAAATAGCACATATTTTCCTATATCAGAGATAACGAACCCAGGGATAACAAACGGACAGCTTTTGACCGCAATTTATTTTTCATCACTCAAAGTTTGCCATGTGTCAAAAAAGAAATATGGTTTAGATTGTCCTTTCCGAGGGTATAACAAATGGGCCAGTTTTTCCTGCCCTCATGATAAATCAAAGCTATTATTTGTTTGTTTGTTTGTTTGTTTGTTTTTGATTGATTTATTTATTGATTGATTGTATTTTTTACCTACCCATCTCCCTCAGAGGTCTGGGCAGCGTACCATATATTACAGAACTCATTGCGGCCTTCCAATTTTTCTACAGTGGCTTATTTCAAACAAAGCTAGCAGTAGGTTCATTCTGAATTCCTGATTGTTTAACAATTTTTGTAAAAACTGACCGCTCCTTCCCTGCAGCTTCTAAGGTTTGGGCATATCCACGATAAGTAGAAACCTACTCCTGCTTTTCTGGTAGTTACTCCAGCAAAGCAACAATATAATTTTCTCTTATTTGGGGGGAAAGGCTGAGACAATAACAGGCCTAGAAATTCAAATCTTGTCATAGTTTCAAGGTTGTCTTCTCAAACTAAGTCCAATCCATCTCATCCTGCAGCCGGAGTCTTCCACTGTAGGGAGGTTGCATGCCCCTGAGCCCTGCCTGTCGGTGGGAACTGGTGTGGCAGCTGATCTGCTTCACAAAAGCCAGGCTAGCGGGCATGAATACCGTGGCACCCAGTGAAGGTTGTCAAGAGGGGGTGTGAGAAGGGAGCCTTCTGTCCACCTTGGGCCTCCTGCCAGGGGTGAAATCCAGTAGGTTCTGACAGGTTCTGGAGAACCGCTAGTGGAAATTTTGAGTAGTTCGGAGAACCGGCAAATACCACCTCTGGCTGGCCCGAGTGGGATGGAAATGGAGATTTTGCAGTATCCTTCCCCTGCCACGCCCACCAAGCCACGCTCACAGAACCGGTAGTAAAAAAAAAATTGGATTTCACCACTGCCTCCTGCTTAGGCCTGGGGCTCCTTTCTGGAAGAAACCATTGAGTCAGCAGAAGCAGCAGGTAGCTGAGCCACACGTCCTGCTTTAGGTGCCTGGAGGGAATGACAGGCAATTGCTCTGCTCCAGATCATAGGACAGGTGTATGCTGACCCGGACTGCCTCCCTCGCACCCTGGATTTTGGCCTCAACGTGAAACTCTTCTGGGATAAGTTTGTTCCGGTGGATTGTCCTCCGGCCTTCTTCCCTCTGGCGGCCATCTGCTGCAGGCTGGAGCCAGAGAGCAGGTCAGTCTGTGTGTGTGCGTGTGTGTGTCTCCTCTGCCCCACTCCCTTTGGGGGCTGAAAGCAAGCCGTTTAGGCGAGGGAGTGGTAGGCAAGGCAGCCCCATTGCTGATCCTCTGCTGTGTTTCTCAACCGCTTAAGAGGCTGGGGCAGAAGCGATCACTACCTCGGCATAGAATGGAAATGTAAGGCCAGCTCCATTTTGGGAAAGAGGCTTGCAGTTCTGCTTGGAGGCCTGCTAATGGCTGCTGCTGTCAGGAAGGCCCCATGGCTACCTTTCCTTCTCCTGCGTTCTCTCCTAGACCTCCCTTTTCCAAACTGGAGGATTCTTTTGAAGCCCTTTCTTTGTACCTGGGAGAACTGGGCATTCCTCTCCCTTCAGAGCTGGAGGAACTGGACCACAGCGTGAGCGTGCAGTTTGGCTTGATTCGGGACAAGCACTCTGGCAATCTGACATAATTCCTGTGCGGCTTCTTTCCACGGATTGTCCTGGAGGCGGCAGAAAAATCTCCATCCAAGCCATTTGGGGGGGGGGGGGGCAACAGGAAGAAGGCGTCTTCAGCCTCATTACTTCTCTCCCTCACCGTCACCTCCCATGGGCATTTCCTGAAAGCGTCATCCTCTTCTTCACGCCACTCGCTTCTCAGTACAGAAATGCTCTATCTTTGGGAATGCAGTTCCCAAGAATTGGGGTGTGCGGACCTGCCTTCCAACACAATACACTACAGGTTGTGAAGCCTCCTGGTTGGGTTCACAAATCAGGAACCAGCCAGGATACAAATCTTGGGGTTGCCTTTGACTGGGACTCCCTGTTCTGCAAGGGAAGGGCAAACCTGGATTGCTTACACCCACCTCTACAGAGACGGCTGAATTTTGCAGTTTGTCTGCCAGGAAGAGCTCCGCACAACCATCTGTCTGGCCAAAGAACTCTTTATGCACTGAGTGGCGTTCCATCTGTCTAACCTGCGTCCCAGGCGCTGTAGGGCCACTGACATGGGTTGAGGGCCAGACTGGGCAGCTTCTCCATTTGAGGGAGGGGGTTGGTGGAGGTGGATCCCTGGAAAGGAAGTGCTTCTATCCCCAAACTGGCCAGGAATGGAGTGATCAACTTGGGCCACAGATCTGAAAGACTGGCGCGTTATAGTCACTACCTCTGTCCTCCATTTCAGGCCCCTCAGAGAAACCCTTGGCTGGGGCCATCCTTCCCCTTCCTCTTCCAGATGCAGAGAGGAAGCTGCGCTGGTTGCATCTCTTCCCTCTCTGCAAAATGCATTAAGGGCTAATTAAAAGTTTGGCAACATTTAGAGCCCTGGATGTTGAGCATCTCCCAGCAGGTCTGGCCACACGTCCCAAGATTGTGGAATGCTGTGGGTTGTAGTTCACTGGTATCTGGGGGGGTCTCCCCACCCCTCATGCTACAAGAACTCAAAATGTTGGGCCCTTATACAATGGGCTAGGCAACTGCACCAGATCCGGTGCATTTTGGACCATATTTCATTTCATTCTTAAAAGGTGTGTACATGCACATTTATTTGTGAGATTTAATTTACCGTTTGTCACATGCGCTATAAGCGGGCCAGCTACAGGAAACATGGCTAATGTGTTCAAGAAAGGTGACACAACTGTTGTAAGCGCACAGATTTTTGTCTAAATTAAAAGCAATAAACTTCGTTCTACAAAGATGAACGTAAATGACATTTCTTGAAGCCTGGTTTGGAGCTGACCGCCAAGGGCATTTTGTGGGTCTGGTCCATTTCCTACTCCGGGTTGACAATACTTTCATTGCAAAGAACAAGTGCACCAAACTCCTGCAAGGCAACTGTTGAGTTTGTGGTGGTGCTGCCAGGGCTTGTGTTGTTGCACAAATTCACTTGCTTTTCTTTGTAATGCCCAGTGAGGGAAGCTGCTTTTAACAGGGCATTAAAAGGGGAGAAAACAGATCTGCTCCTGAACAGGGAAGCTGGGGCGGAGGTTTCCTTTGGTGACTATTTAGAGCAGGGGTGTCCAACTTGATTTCATTGAGGGTCGCATCATGGTTGCGTTTGACCTTGGAGGGCCAGGGTGGGTGTGGGTGTGGCCAGCTCGACATCACTGGTGTCGGCACCATGTTCGTGGCCTGAGTGATCTGCCAATGCAAACAGGTTCCTGAGCTCTGTTTCGGCTGAGATGGCCTCCTGCAACCATCTGCCAGCGAAAATGGAACTCAGGAGGGTCGTGCGCAGCCCTCCCGAGCTCAGTTTTCGCTGGCAGAGGCTCTGCGGACCAGTCCTTTCTTGTTTCCAGAGCGGCCCCGTGGGCCAGATCTAAGCAACAGTGTGCAGGATCCAGCCCCCAGGGCTTGAGTTTGACACCCCTTATTTAGTGTGTCTGCCAGAACTTCAGATCATCTAAGAGATCCACTCTTGGTGGAGCAAATCCTAAACCTTCTGATGGGGTGGGGGAATGTCTGGGCTGGAATGAGTTTTGGCAACCTGAGACCAGCCTGGCTTTGGACAGGAAGCAGCTGGGAAGAGAGAGGAGGGGGGGGATGTGTGTGCCCCGAGGTGCAGGAGGTGAATCTCACCAAACAAGATACTTACAACCTGAAGAGTTTTATTTTTAGGTATGAGGTATTCAAAACACTTAGAAATAAACGGTATCCAAAGGCATTTAAAAGATTTTAAAAAACCGCTAAACCTGCATAAACAGAACTTGTAAGAAACCTTGGCTTTTGGCAGCCAAGTCGCAGTTCCCTCCGAGTGACAAAAGGTTTTCTAAAAAAGCACAGCTGGAATTACTTCCTTGCGGGCACAAGAGGCATCAGCCTGCCATTCCAGCCCTTCCCAAAGCCCTTCCGGGGCGATTCTCCGTCTCCAAGCCTTTCCTTTCCTTTCCCTCCAAGCCCACCCCACCCCAATCTCCCCTTTGCTCAGACAGGCCTGGCCGCTTCCGCCCCGGGCAGCAGGGAGGGGGATTGCCGTCTGGCTCCAGAGAGGAGGGCTGGCAAGGCTGTGGCTGCTTTGAAGGGAACCGCCATATTATGCGCAGCCTTTTCAGCCGCATCAACGTGCGCAGGATCAGATCCTTGCACAAACACTCTTTTCTTTCGCTAAAGCCCCCCACTCCAGCATGGCGCTACTCAGATAATGTGAAGGCCCCATGATGAAGAACCAGAAGCAGTGGACCTTCCCAAAGTCCGACCCGGCCCCTTGCGTCAAACAGGCCACCTGCAGAGCTGCTGCTGGCTGGAGGGGCAGCCACGCCGCCACTCTTCCTGCTCGGCTGGGCGGCTTTTCTGTCCGGGTGGCCTGTTTTTCAAACGGAAAAGCAAAATAGAAATGGATCCTCAGGGTAAATGGAGAGGCAAAGAGGCATCCACCTCAGAGGTCCAGTCGGGGGGGGGGTGCCTCTTCCTCAAGCCCCCGGAGTGCCAGCCTGGCCCATGAGCGGAGTGTTTCCCCCCTGAATCTCCTCCACCGGAGTGGGGTTGGTGTGCACCACAATGACGTTCTCCTCCACCAGCTCGCAGGCCGGGTTGCTGAAAGCCGAGAGGGGCAAAGTGATGCGCTGCATTTCCCGCTCGTTGGCTTTCTGCTCCTGCCGCTCTTTTAGGTCTTTGCCCCTGGAAGAGACCGAAGAGGCGGGCTGTGTTTGCGTGTGCGTACCTACAACTTCAGCAGGTGTTAAGTGTTTTTTATCAGGGCAACCTGGTCTACCTAGATATGGGACGGAGCATACTGCTTCCGCTTTCCCCTTCCAGCCCCCGTCTAGGAGCCTTCGCAGGCAGTCCCTTTCGCCACAAACTATTTTTGTGCTAAATTTATATTTACATTTCTTTGTCGGTAAATATAAATTTCAGCAGGTGTTGTTTTTCCCAAGCCAGGGTAGGAAACCTGAACTGTCCCATGGCACTGGTGCCCCAAGAAGTCGGTTCTGGGTGCAGAGCCACTGCAGCCGATCCAATCGCCTCCGTGTCTCTGGCAAGTGACACAGAGCATTGGGGGGCATTTGGCCTTCGATGGTCCCCCAAGAAACAGCAGAGGCTGCTGCTGAGTTGGGAAAGTTTTTCTCTGCTCCACAAATGCCATTCTAGAAACCTCCCCATCACCACTTATGAACCCCCAAATGCTTCAAGCAACTCTCCTAGATAGTTGAGGAATGAGAGAAGCCCAAAGGTGGCAGGAATAAGCCAGGGGCAGCTCCCTCAAATCCATTCCTGCATAGTAAATAGGGTGCACAAAGACAATCCAGCCAATTTAACGGAGAATGAATTTTCATTTGCTACCAACTATAATAGTTGTCTCCCATGGCCCTCTGCCATCTGTGGGGCAGTGCCCAGAATGCCGTGCCCCCAAATACAGAGATCCCCCTCCAGGATAGACTGGCTGGACACATTTCAGATTCTGAATGCAGGTTTTAGTTGCATTCGCAAAACTAACCAAGGAGAGAAGCAACCTAGAACTAAGGAGAAATTTCTGACAATGAACAATTAATCCTTGGAACGGCTTGCCTTCAGAAGTTGTGGGTGCTCCATCATTAGAAGCTTTTAAGAAGAGACCGGACAGCCACTTGTTGAAATGGCATAGGCTAGAGTCTCCTGCTTCAGCAAGGGGTTGGACTAGAAGGCCTCTAAGGTCCCTTCCAACTCTGTTAGTCTGTTAATGGCTGCAGGAGCAGTGGGTTTCTGACCAAATCCCAAAAGTTCTGCCTCAAGAGAACAAAAGATCGCCCCCAACCCACTAAGGATCTGCCTAAAACCAAGCTCCAAAGCATGGAGGGGCACTAAGAATAAGGCCAAAGTGGGTCTGAGCCCCACATGCAAAACCTCAGAAAACTCAAGGAAACTATTTAACCGAAGAAAAGTATTGCGTAGAGCAGTGTTTCCCAACCTTGACGACTTGAAGATGTCTGGACTTCAACTCCCAGAATTCCCCAGCCAGCATTCGCTGGCTGGGGAATTCTGGGAGTTGAAATCCAGACATCTTCAAGTTGCCAAGGTTGGGAAACACTGGCATAGAGAGAGATGCACACACACACAAACAGAACTTAAGATAGGAAAGAAAAAACACAGACACACCCTGCAACCCTCACGCACTTCCTTTCCAGACAAGATGGAAGCTGAGGCTGGGGATTTGCGGGAACTCAAGGGGAGGCTGAGGTCTCCATTTATTAACCCCCCACCATCCCCTGGGCATAAAGGGCTGCTCCCCAGTACTTGCCTCTTGTATAGGTAGCCCAGCACAATCCCCACTCCGATGCCAATGAGGACTACCACCATGATAATGCCCAACACGTAGCCTGTTTTTTTTGGGGGGGGGAGAGAAAGCAGCGAGGTGGTTAGTGATACCCCCTCCCCCAATCTGAGCCTGTGCACCTTCCAGGTTCTTCCCTCCCAAACAGCCAACCTGGGTTAGTTGCCAGGCTTTGCAAAAGGCTCCGCGGGACCCAGGGACAAAGGAACAGCGGCCTGTGTGTGTGTGTGTGTGTGTGTGTGTGTGTGTGTGTGTGTGTGTGTGTGTGTGTGTGTGGTGTTCCCTCTCCCTGCACAACACTTTGCAGCGGGGTGTGTGTGTGGTGTTCCCTCTCCCTGCACAACACTTTGTAGTGGTGTGGTGTGTGTGTGTGTGTGTGTGTGTGTGTGTGTGTGTGTGTGTGTGTGTGTGTGGTGTTCCCTCTCCCTGCACACTTTGCAGCGGGTGTGTGTGTGTGTGTGTGTGTGTGGTGTTCCCCCTCCCTGCACAACACTTTGCAGCGGGTGTGTGTGTGTGTGTGTGTGTGTGTGGTGTTCCCCCTCCCTGCACAAGACGCGTTGCAAGTCCAGGAGCCCAGCAAGAGTTCCCGGAGCAGATGCAGCGCGGCAGACCCCACGGGGGTCCCCGAAGGCCCTGCACGGCCCGCTCACCCAGCGTGCCCAGGTCCTTCTTCTCGCTCGGCCTCATCTTGACCCTCTGGCTGATGCCCACCACCGGCTGCACCGCGCCCGACTCGCCCCGGGCGGGCTCGAAGGCTTCGGGCGGCTCCTGGGCGGCGGGCGTCCGGGCGGGAAGGGCCGGCGAGCCCTGCGGGGTGGCGGTGGCATCTGCCGAGGAAGCGTACAGTAACAGAATTGGAAGGGACCTTAGAGGTCTTCTAGTCGAACCCGCTGCTCGAAGCGGGAGACCCTCAACCGTGTCAGGCAAATGGGGGTCCAGGAAGGGCAGAGGCGGCTCAGGCGGGCGCGGGCGTGAGTCCGGCCGGGCCAGAAGCGCCTCGGGACCCTCCAGCCGCGCTGCCCGAACGAGGAAGGGCCGCCACCCCCGGAGGAGCCCGACTCATTTCAGGCAACGGTGGAGGCCATCTGGTCCGCAGGGCTGGGAGTTATGGGAGCTGCTCAACCGTCCCAGGGCTGGGAGTTATGGGACCTGTAGTTCAAGGCAGCAGCCACCCGGACAAAGGGCGGGGCAGGCCACGTGCCAGGGGCGGGGCCAGGTTGTTTACTCCACAGAGCAATGCGGCTGGGATGACATCACCCCGGAGGGGCCCGTCGCTACACCGAGAGCGAGCCAATCCCGAGCCGAGGAGGGCGGGGACTCGGGAGAAAAACACGACGTCATCCTGTCCGCCCCGCCCCGGGGGGCCGGGCATGCGTATTGGGGAGCAATCATCGCGGCGGCGGGGGTCGTCGTGTGCCTTCCGCGCGTGCTGCCGTGGCCTCTGAGCACGTGAAGAGTGCACCCGTTCTTCCCAACGCCGCTTTGTCCGCCCGCCCCCCCGAGCGCTGCCCGCAAGTCAACCGTCCCGGGCCGAGCAGCCCCCCCCCGCCCCACCAGAGCCGCCCCGGGAAGCGCCCCGCCGCCAGCTGCCAGACCCGTGCAAAGTGCACGTGCGAACGGGAGACGCGGCGCCCAGCGGGGGCGAAACCGCCGCCACCTCCCGGCCCCGCTCCGCCCCCCCCGTCCCGGCTCCGCGCAAGCGACGCACCTTCGGCGGCGGAGCAGAGGCGCAGCAGCGCCAGCAGCAGCAGCGCCAGCAGCCGGGCTGCCTCCATCGGGCGGCGAGGGGAGCTGCGTCCGAGGCCGCTCGGCCAGCCCGCCCGGCGGTCCCTGCTCGTGCTCGGGGGCGCGCAGCCGCCGCGCAGCCTCGAGCCCCGCAGCCAGCCCTCCCGGCGCGCAGCAGGCAGCCGACTGGGGGCGCGGACCGGGGCTCCCATCCTCCGCAGCCGGCCAGGGCCGGCCCATCTGGAAGGGCGCCGAGGGCGGGCGGGGCGCTGGGGAGACGCTCCGGAGCGGCTCCGCCTCGCGCGGGGAGGGAGGGAGGGAGGGAAGGAGCGCGGGCGGGTTGGCTCCGCTGCCGGGCTCGGGAGGGTCGCGCTGCGCGGTCCCCTCTCCTGGCCTCGGCTGAGCAGAGGGCCGGCTCGGCGCCGGAGCGGATGGGTGGCTGAGCCGGGCTCGACCCCGCGAGGAGAGCGGCTGTCCCGGCTCCTCAGCAGAGCTCGGCGGCGGGTCCGGCCCGGGTGGGGCAGGGGGGCCGAGACGGCAAACGGGCGGCCGAGTCCCTTGTGCCCGCGAAGCCCAACTGAAGGCTTCCTCCTCGGGTCTTTCACCTCCCGAAGACGAAAAGTTGGTGGCATAATTAGGAGCCCTTTGAAATCAGGGAAGGCTGCTGACCTCGCAGGTTGCAAAGTTGCATTGCGTTCACACAACCCACGAGGCTGCCTTGAAGTTTGATTTTATGCAATTTAGTTGTTGCTTTGTTTGCATTAAAGCTGCTGGCAGTGGTTTGTCAACTACTGTTTCTAGCACAACAGGATGTGTGGGGGTGACAGGTCTGCCCCTTCAGTAAGTGAAAATGGGGGGCTTAGTTCACAATGTTACAACTTGGTTTTGTGAAAATCTGGCCAGAGTCATCCCAGGAACCCTGGCTTGGAAAGCACAGGAGCCGCCTGGCTTCCCCAGAGTCAGTCCTGTTTCTCCACATTGGTGCACCGAGATGTGCAGGTTTTTGACAAAGAAGGGTGTGAGCTGATTGTGAGAATTGACAAGACCCCCTTCTGTGCTGCTGTGGCCAATGCTCAAGCCAGGAAGAGGGAAGCAGAATGAGCAGCCGAGGGCACGGACACTTCAGGATGTGGCAGGATCCTAAGAACTGGAGCTCAGCACAAACATAATTTGGGGACATCATTATCAGCCCAGGGACTCTACCATTTCGACTCATGTGCTATTTTTTTCTGTGTTGATTTGTGGGAGCTGTGTATGTTGTCCTTGCTGGGCACGAAGACTTACGCCGGTAAGCATCTTGAAGGCCTGGCCTCCATCTCCATTTTACTGTTGTGAGCCCTCCAGAGTCTCTGTGGAGTAGGCGGCATATAAATGCAATAAATAAATAAATAAATAAATCTCCTCTCCAGCCTGCTTCTGAGGCAGCCCAAGATGGCTCAGGTGTTCTGGTGTGGAAACGTTTCCTTCTACCAGCACAAGACCTTCGGTGTGGACCCTCCAGGGCGCATGGGAGCCCGAGGTGGTATTTCTGGGGGCTGAGCCTGTTCTGCAGGCAAGCAGGATCATGCTTGGTGCATTACAAGTCATCACCACGAAGTTGGATGCTTTTAGAAAAGGTGGTGGACAAAGTCAAGACAGCTACTAGCCTGGTAGCTACTTTCTACCCACACCTCAGTGAAGGACAAATACCAGGAGCGGGTTAGCACTTATACCTTGCTGGGTGAAGATGCCAGGACTCCAATCCAGCAGCATTCTTGCTCATGGTCTGATCAGGATGTTCCTTCTTTAGGGCTTGAGATGGGGAGGGGGCGTTCTGCATGGCAGTCTATTTATTTATTTATTTATTTATTTATTTAGTTAGTTAGTTAGTTAGTTAGTTAGTTAGTTAGTTAGTTAGTTAGTTAGATTTATATACCGCCTCATAGTGCAAGCACTCTCTAAGCGGTTTACACCAGTAAGCAATGTATATATTTTACATTGCCCCCAACAATCTGGGTCCTCATTTTACCCACCTCGGAAGGATGGAAGGCTGAGTCAACCTTGAGCCGGTGAGATTTGAACCACTGACCTGCGGATCGCAGTCAGCTAAAGTGGCCTGCAGGCCACTCATGGCCTGTCCACCAGTGACATGGTCTGAATTAGCTGAGTGTAGGTAAGATTTCACTTCTCTGCCCATAAGTTCCACGGAAGTTACCAAATGCCTTTTGGTGGGAGCTGTGTATGTTGTCCTTGCTGGGCACAAAGACTTACACTGCTAAGCATCTTGAAGGCCTGGCCTCCATCTCCTCTCCAGCCTGCTTCTGAGGCAGCCCAAGATGGCTCAGGTGTTCTGGTGTGGAAATGTTTCCTTCTACCAGCACAAGACCTTCGGTGTGGACCCTCCAGGGCGCATGGGAGCCCGAGGTGGTATTTCTGGGGGCTGAGCCTGTTCTGCAGGCAAGCAGGGTCATGCTTGGTGCATTACAAGTCATCACCACGAAGTTGGATGCTTTTAGAAAAGGTGGTGGACAAAGTCAAGACAGCTACTAGCCTGGTAGCTACTTTCTACCTACACCTCAGTGAAGGACAAATACCAGGAGCGGGTTAGCATTTATACCTTGCTGGGTGAAGATGCCAGGACTCCAATCCAGCAGCATTCTTGCTCATGGTCTGATCAGGATGTTCCTTCTTTAGTGCTTGTGATGGGGAGGGGGCGTTCTGCATGGCAGTCATTTTATTTATTTATTTATTTATTTAGTGAGATTTATATACCGCCTCACAGTGCAAGCACTCTCTAAGCGGTTTACACCAGTAAGCAATGTATATATTTTACATTGCCCCCAACAATCTGGGTCCTCATTTTACCCACCTCGGAAGGATGGAAGGCTGAGTCAACCTTGAGCCGGTGAGATTTGAACCGCTGACCTGCGGATCGCAGTCAGCTAAAGTGGCCTGCAGGCCACTCATGGCCTGTCCACCAGTGACATGGTCTGAATTAGCTGAGTGTAGGTAAGATTTCACTTCTCTGCCCATAAGTTCCACGGAAGTTACCAAATGCCTTTTTGGGCAGCCCTTGGAGGTGGCAGTAGAAGCTCGTGCGGGTGGGAGGGAAACCAGGAGCGGGTCAAGGAGAAAGTGCCAGGCTTTGTGCCAAGAGCCAGCTGTGTGCACTCCCAGCTCTTGTTTGGATGCCCTGGAGGAGCGAGGCCTTGGCTTACCACACTAAAAGCTCAGCTCTCCCCAAGCAGCTATTTTTTGAAAGCTGATGACAGATGCCCAAACATCCACCCCCTCCTGGCTCCTTGCTTCTGCCACAACTGCTCAGACAGCCTCATCCTGGAAGCCAAGTCTCAGCCTTGGGGCTTTGCCTGGCTGGCACTCTAAACAGAACTCCCTTTCCTGTGCCAAGCAAGCTTCTAGCCTTTCAGCTCAGAGTAGCCACAGGACTCTCTCCCAGCTCTACTTAGGGACAGAATCTGCGGTGTTATTGAACGCCAAGCAGACGTTCTGCAACCTTTCTGAGGTTGCCAAGAGCTCGGGTGTAGGGCAAGGACAAACTGGGTTTGGCTGGTTGGCAGTGGCTTTCAGGCTCCCTCCCCTGAGGTTTTCCTGCTGTCCTTCACTGATCACCCCCCCCCTTTTCCCCTTCCTAGCTTAACTGAAGTCCCAACCAAATTTTAAGAATGCCCCAAGATGTCCCACACCTTAAGGGCACAACAGGATGGGGCCTATTTATAAGAAGGCACCCAGGCCGGCTCTCCAATGGACTGGCAGGGGGTTGCCTGCCATAGGGCTCTTCCATGGGCCTGCTGAGGGCAAGAGAGCTGCCTGTCCACCCCTGCAGAGTAGCCTCTGTTCCTCCTCCTCTAAGGGGTTTTCACTTCTACCTGCACAACCTGTGCAAAGGTGCATTTAGGGGTGGGGGGCTTCTCCTTAACTTTCAGATTGTTGACAAATACAAGAAGCTAGAACTACGTGCTTCCAAAATGTGCCTTTAATTCCAGCCAGGATAAAAATATTGAAAGGTGCAAGCAGATTTCCAGACAGACTTACAGGGAGTTAACTGAGGCAGGAACTCTGAGTTGTTTCCTCTCTGTGTCCCAAGGCTGCTGGGCGTGGCTGCTGCTTCTCACCCCCTTGAATTTGGCCTGCTCCCTGCAGTCTCTACTCAGCGGTTCCCAACCTTCCTAATGCTGCGACCCCCCCCTGCGCAACCCCACCACGACCCACCCTGCCACTGCCATTTGGGTTCTTTTACCTTCTGGGCATGCGCAAAGCGTTCTGCTACATGCGCAGAGGGTAAAAACCCAAATGGCGGCGTCCGGGCGAAGTCTCCAGATCCAGGTGAGGTCTCTGCTTGCTTCGCGTGTTGTCCCTGGGAGCTTTTCGAGCCCTGTCGCGAAAGGCGTGCGTGACTTCGGTGGGGCCGGGACAGGCAGCTGCCCGGAGAAAGCCACCCCCTTCATGGCTTTGCCCCGAATGCTACAGATAGACGGGAGAGAGTCTGCGAAGGGGATGGCTCGAAAAGCTCCCAGAGGCAACATGCGAAGTGAGCGGAGACCTCGCCTGGATCTGGAGATTTCGCCCGGATGCTGCCATTTGGGTTCTTTTACCCTCTGCGCATGCGCAGAACACTTTGCGCATGCACAGAGGGTAAAAGAACCCAAATGGTGACGGCGGGGTGGGTTGTGGTGAGGGTGCGGGTTGTGGGGCGCGATATCGATATGGCCAGGCTTGTGGCAGTGGGGGGGGAGTGAGAATGCCGGGGTGACCCCTGGGAAATGGTCGTTCGACTCCCAAAGGGGTTCCGACCGCCAGGTTGGGAACCACTGCTCTACTGCACTGCAGAGACCCCCCCCCCTTCTGCCTTGGTCCGTGGGTTCAGGGCCATTTGTCTTGAAGCTGAGGGGCCTCCCCCATGCCAGAAAGCCCTCACACTTGCTTCTGCCACGTACCTGGGGGTGCAGAAGGGGGGGGAGGAATGATTCTTTAGGGTGCCCCTTTCCCCACAGAGTGGCCGAAAAGCATCCCAGGCTTCACGGAAAAGGTCAATGGGGTGGAATGTTTCTTTGTCCGCACCCGAGTGGTAAAATTGTGGCCGATTTCCTGGGGTGGGGGGCAGTGCCAAGCTAGAGCTGAGCCTCCCCTTGAAGCACTGCAGCTCTGAAGTGGGGGGGGGGGGTTGTGTCAGCATATGCCTAGTGCTCCTCTGGGATACTCTGGCTGTGTGCCCCCCTCCCAGAGAAGCACCTGGTGTACAGCTGCCCACCCAGGGAGGGAAAGCTGTGCGGGGGGGACGACGACACTCTTGAAGGGGGTCTCAAGGTCTGGCCGAGCACATCAAATGCCTGCAGCAGCCCCTGACCCGCGTCCCCTCCCGACCCCCACAACGGACGGCAGGAGGAGGGCCGAGAAGGCTCCTTTTGGCCGGCTCTCGGCTTCTTCGGGGCGGGGGCTCCGCGGGGCCCCCGGCCGGGCTTGCTCGCACAGGCGTCGCTAAAGCGAAGCGGCGAGATCCGCTTCCAGGCGGCAGCCAAGAAGGGGGAGGCGGGGGATTCAGCAAGGCGCGTTTCCTTCTTTCCCCCTAAGGAGGAAAGTGGGGCCTGCCCCTCTCCGCCGCTCTGCCTGCCTGGGACGACCCCGCCCGGGCGTCGTCGTCCCCCGGCCAGCTTTGCCCCGGAGAGGCGGCTTCGGTTGCCCGCGATCCGGCGCAGTCCGGGCGAGGAGGCAGAAGCGCGGCAGCCCCCACCCCCATTTAGCCCGGCTCCCCTGAGGAAGATGCCCCCTCCCCGCCCCTGCTGCCTGAGGGCCGCCGCCTGTGCGCTCTGCGGGGCTGCCGAGGGAGGGAAGCAGCCCTCAGGCAGCAGCGGGGTCTCTCCAGCAGGGGCGGGGAGGGGGCACCTTTGTCGAGGTGGCAGGACCCGCCCTGAAACCCGGCTTGAATCGGGGGAGGGGGCGGCGAGGCTCCGCGGATGAAGGGCCGCCAATGCCCTCGAGGGCAGAAGCGGCGCTCCAGCTCGGCCGCCCGGGAAAGCGGACTCGCTGGCGGAGCTCCAGGCGCGGCTGCCCCGACATGAGAAGAGCCGGAGCTGAGGGCAGACGGGGCGATCTCCGCCCAGAGGCCGCGGCGCTTCCCGTCTCCCCTGCCTCGATCCGGCTCTGGGTTCGAGTCGCGACGAGCAGCAGGAGGGCGACCTCCGAGTTATGGGGAGGGGAAGCCCCACAAGCAGGGCGGGAACCTCTGGCCGTCGGGCGCTGTTCGTACTTCCAATTCCCTCTCTCAGCATGGCAAACAACAGCAGCCGCTGTTTTGCAGAAATGGGCCTCAAAAGCGTGAGGGTGGGGGGGGGATGCTCCAGCTGCTGCCTCCCAAGGCCCAAATCGGGGGTCTTTGCTGCCTTGGCTGGAGAATCCCGTCCAGTCGGGGCTTCTGCGGGGTCTCCATTTTGCAGGCCGCAGACAGAAACTCTGAAAGTTGCCTTTCACACAAGCTCAGCAACCCACATTTCCCATCCTGTTAGCAGCCTCGGCCCTTCGAAGTGGGGAACCCTTTAAAACACCTGGCCAGCCATCCTGGCTTGTGCTTCCCATGGCTTTGGGACTCTTCGTGGGAGGGGCGCACCCCAGCCCGGTTGAAAGGGGGGGGAGACTTGTCTCCAGAATGAACTCTAAAAGAACTTCCAAAATAGTTTTTAATGATTTGTTTGTTTTCTTAAAATGATGTACGCCGCCCTGAGTCCTTAGGCAGTAGGGCAGCATAGAACCTCCAAATAAATAAAATAAAATAAAATAAAATAAAATAAATGGTGGTGTACCTTTTTCCTGCTGAGGGATCAAGCTGGATTTTGGGGCTACTGACCATCCTGAGTCCAGGGAGGCCTTCGGGGCACAATGCTTACTGTGGAGGGTGGAAGGGCTCCCCCACCTCTTCAAATTCCCACTTGCAGCTGGTTTTATCAGTTCCCCAAAGAAGCAGGGGGGCTCCTCTCGCTTCCAACGGCTGCTGTAGCTTCTGCAGAAGCCTTTTTTGACCAGCTTCTTTAACCTGGCTAAGGAAGGGCTAATAGAATAATAGCGTGGTCTGCCGGCTCCCCATCTTCACAAGGGGAGCAGGGGAAGAGACTCATTGCCAGCAAAACATTGTTTCCTTCTAAAACTGGAGAGGAGTTACTTATTGCTAGGCCAGGATTGTGTAACTTTGGGGCCTAAAGGAAGCATTGCATGCCTGTCTCTTCTGGATTTCAGTCTCGCTACCCCCTCCCCCCCCTCTCTCACACACAATCGTTCTAAAATTGACTCATTGAGGCTGGATTGCTTCTGCTGTCAAAGCATCACATAATGAATTCTGCATATCATGCTTGATTTGGCTGTAACTTGTGATGTTTGGGATAAATGTACATTGTTCAGTGGAAGCTTCCTTGGGGTATTAAATTCTGGGGTATTAAAATGGAAACACTTCAATTGCTCATCAAATTTTATTCACCTGAACAAGCCCTGGGCCTGAAGGTCATGGGAATGGATGGGCTTGCAATACATCCTAGCAGGAGCACCAGAAGCCCTGATCGGAGGAGTCTGCAAGTAGCTCTCTCTTTAGCTCTGGGTGGGATGATGCTACCAAGGAGCAGGCGCACAAGCGGTCTGTCTGTTGGGTGGGACTACAAGTAGCTCTTCACAGGGCTGCCCTGGGAGAACGTTCAGAAACTATCAGCTCCGTGCTACTTTCGGGAGCATCTACTCAAAGACCCCACCCACTCAGAAAATGCTGGCTGGGAGGGGAGGGTGGGTGCCATCTCTCCCTAGGAATGGAGGAGACCCAGATCAATGGTGGCTCTGGGAGGAGATGCTGCATAGTGAGGAGCAGCCCCTCTCCGCCCAAGGCAGCCTGGGAGTCTTCCAGAGGTGGGGGTGGTGGGGCATAACAAGGGGCAGCTCTCGTGAACAATGGCAACTGAATGAGTTGTGGGTCTATGCAGTGTTGGTTTTGTGCCCTGCAAGCTGCCTGGAATCCTTTGAGGCAGCATACAAGGGGATGCACAAATAAATTGTGTGTGTGTGTGTATGTATTCCCCCTCTATATTTTTGCATCTGTAGAAATGAATTTGTTGGCAACTATGTTAAGCAGCACTGAATGCGAGACCATGAGCGGAGGTGGCACAGTGGTTAAAGTGCAGCACTGCAGTTCAGCTGTTCAAATCTCACCGGCTCAAGGTTGACCCAGCCTTCCATCCTTCTGAGGTTGGTAAAATGAGGACCCAGATGGTTGGGGGCAATATGCTGAACTCTGTAAACCGCTTACAAAGGGCTGTAAAGCACTATGAAGCGGTATATAAGCCTAAGTGCTATTGCTATTGCTATCCAAAGAGGCCAAAAGCAGACGGCATCTCAAGTTGTAGCTTTGCTGTTTTCAGAAAGTTCTACAAACTTCTGCCTAATCCTCATGAAAAGAAGCGTTACATCTGCACACCCCCACTTCTTGTGCATTTTCTGGGCTTCACCTCCCTGCCCCAGCTCCACGTTTGCTTCAGAGCTCCATGCTTGCTATGCCATCTCCAAAGGACGTCTTTGCAGGGAGAACATCACACACTCTAGTTCCCCGCAACACCACATCCCCTTGTGCTGCTTCTCAACCTGTGGCAGCCCACATGTTCTTCACCCAAAGGAAGACACTCTGGATGGGCTCACAACATGCTCAAGCATCATACATTTGGCCTGGTTGTGTTCACCCAACTGCTGTACCTTGTTTAATCTAATATCTTGGGATTCAGATCTAGGATCTCCACTAGGAAATCCAGTGGCTAAATTGCTGTTGGTCCCAGAAAACTTGCATTTCAGCCTTCCTAGGCAGCCTTCTCCAAGCGATGCCCTGCAGAGTTGTTGGGGACAC
The DNA here is from genome assembly GCA_023053685.1 of Diadophis punctatus similis. NCBI lineage: Eukaryota > Metazoa > Chordata > Lepidosauria > Squamata > Dipsadidae > Diadophis > Diadophis punctatus. Next base: position 2,224,047 of record JALIGW010000048.1, read on the forward strand.
ACACACACACACACTCCATTCTCAGCAGAACTGCTTATTCGTGGCTGCAAATATGATGCAGTTTATCTTGGGAGTAAATCATAGAAGCTGCATTCACACAATACTCACCCAAGATTGGCTTAACCATAATTTCCCATAACATAGTCAAAGGTGGCTAGCTAGTTTATGGCTTGGCATAAAAAGGGACTCTTTAATTTTGCAGGGTTTACCTTTCTGGAAGATGTGCCAAAGATGGTGCAGCAAACAGGCTGGGCAACCCCATGGCATTCAGAGTGTTACAGATGCCACTGCAGCCCTCCAGAGACCGTGCCTGGGCATCTGGAAGAGAGGGAGAAGTAGCAGCCGTTGACGTTCCCCCAGCCTCCTGCGCTATGCCCAGACTCCAAACTCTCTCTGGGACTTGTGCAGCCTGGCTCTCCCCTGAGAGTCGCCCAAGCCAAGGTGGCAGTGCCACACACCAAACATAAGCCAGGACCGCTTCCACACCTCTCGTTCACACTCAAGTGAGGCAAAACCAGCAGTAACCTGGGCCACTATCATGTGGACTCCATGACGGTCTTCTGGAAGATCCACAAAGGTCCGTTCAGAAGGAGATGTGGCCGGGTCCCTATCCTGACTGTTGGCACTGTTATGCTGCGGTCATGTCTTTCCCTGCTGCCTGCCTGCAACCACAACCCCCACCCACCCACGCTTCACAAGCTGCCATAGTCACTGCCATCACCCAGCTTCACCAAGAGGCAGCGGGGTGTGTGTGTTCCTTTGATTGAACGAAATCCTGACTCTCACAAGGCTCCCCCAGCCCAGAGCAAATCTTACCTTGCTCACCAGAGGTTGGGGAGCCTGTGCCCCCCGCCAATATGTCTCCTGGGGCAATTCTCCCCTTCTCTCCCCAGCAATAGTACAATCGCCTTGTGGTCTCCCCTCTAGCTGTGATTGGAAGTAGGCTTGCAAGCCGCAATTAAAGCTAATCCTGCTACTGTTGACCTCAAGGAGTGACGTGGAAGGAAACCAGGTTAGGCGATGGGACTGCAGAGTGGGCAACTAAGTTATTTTTTAAAAAACAAGGTGGGCCCATTGTTGGTAACCGGGCTCTTTGGGGCAACCAGTCCTGAGGGCTGCATATATTCCTGTGGAATCGAAGGGGACAGTCGGGCCTTTAGTCTGATCTAAGAAGGTTCCCAGAGACAAAGCTAAGCATATAGAGCAGGGGTGTCAAACTTGAGGCCCTGGGGCCCGATCAGGCCCGTGGGGTGCTTTGATCTGGCCCTCGCGGTTGCCCTGGAAACAGCGGACCTGCCCATGGTGCCTCTGCCAATGAAAATGGAGCTTGGGAGGGCCCCATGCGGCCTCCAGAGCTCCTTTTTCACTGGCAAGATGGTTGCAGGAGGCCGTTACAGCCAAAAACAGACCGGGAGCCCGTTTTCACTGGCAGAGCACTCAGGCCACCACAAGCCCCCCCCCCCCCCCCGACACGAGTGACGTCAATCTGGCCACACACCCCTGGCCACGCTCCCCAGATGTCAAACACAAGCAAATCGAGTTTTGACACCCCTGATATAGAGGGAGGGTGAACCCCCAAAGGTGGCGATCAGAAATGGCAGCTTCCCACCAGAACAATCTCTCTTCTGCCATCAAAGCACAGAAACACTTTTCAATCCCTGCACCAAAAATATAAAAATAAATTTAAAAAAAGACAAAGGTAAGTTTATAAAGTAACATTCTAACTTCTTTAATGCAGTCCAATCCAATAATTAATTTCTGCTTTGAAATCACTCTGTGAACTCTCTATTTATTTGCACAGGAGGTTGGTGGTACAAAAAAAGTTACCTAAATGAAAATGTTAAACTTCTGGAGGTCTTTATGCATCAACCAACCAAGAGTGCCCTCTTACCTTCTTTTAAAGTTTAAGCTTATTTCTCCCACCCCCAACTTTCTTTCACTTTGCATAACTATATTATCCCGTAGACTTAAAAACAATCAACTAGGCAAGGTTTTAATTATGATACATCTAAAAAAAATTAATCCTATCCTAACATGACTGCTGCTTTAAGAGCTCTCTGTATAATTGCCCTGGAAGGCATCTCAGTAGCAAATCACTACAACAGGTCCTAAAATCATAAATGTAATAATAATAATAACCATAATTATAAGAGAGAGAGAGAGAGAGAGAGAGAGAGAGAAAGAGAGAGACAGGAAACCAATGGCCAAGTGTTGAGGATCAGAAAAACAAGCCAACCACACAACTGAGGCGTCCCTGCACAAGGTCCTCTAGGAAGCCGCTGCTATGCCCTCCCGGGGGTGGGTGGGTCTCGGGCAGCCTTCTGGTCAGCTCGGGAATCTGGTGGCATCTCCTCCTTGTGGCCTCTCTCTACTTCTTGCCAACTGCCCTGTCTTCTTGAAAGGAAAACCGTGGCTGGCTTTTGAGAAGCTAGCCTCCCGTAGATTTTCCTTTCCAAGGAAACAGCCACGCTACCTACCGGGTACCACGGGGGATATGTGGATGAGAAGACAAGACAGGAATCCTGAGCAGAAAGGCCAAAGGGCAGAGGAGCGCTGGGCTCTTTGCCAGCTGAAGCGGGACATCTCCAAATTCTGGATCCAGCTTTGGGGCATCTCTTTTGTTCACGGGGTCTCCGAGCCAGGTCTCTGCCAGCCTTCTGCTCAAGATCCCCCTATCCCCTACATCTCCACCCTCATACAGGGACTCTGCAGATTGTTAGCTGAAAACTCTCTCCATCCGGGGAAGGGTTTGGAGAGAAAAGAAAGAGGAGGAAGGGTGGGCACCTCAAGGGAATTTAAGTCAACCTCTCCCCACTCTAAAACTGCATCTGGTATCTCACAGCCATCTTCTCTAGAAAATAAAAACTGACTGCTGCTGCTTAAGAGCCAAAGGCGCCTCACTTTGCGTCTGGCCCCATCGGTTGCTGGTCGGCTTCTGGATCCACCAGAGACGAGGCAAATGCGGACTGCACAATCTGAAACCCAAATGATTCCAGGAGAGACATGTTCTGTTGGGGGGAGAAAGGGGACCCCAAGGCAGAGGCCAAGTCCCCTAAGGGGGCCCCCAAGGAGCGGACATGAACTTTCTGTATGTGTTTGTTGAGATAGGACTTGGATCTGAAAAAGCTGCCACATTCGGGGCAGGGGTACTTCTTATCCCCCTCTGACTCCAATTTGTTTTTGGTGACCCCCATGTCACAGGAGAAGGAACCGTTGGCATTCTGTTTCTCGGGCGTCTTGAGGTCGCTGGCGTCAGAGAGGTCTCCGTAGGAATCTGAGCTCTCAATCTGGTCCGAATGTGAGCATTTCTGGCCTTCTAGGAAGAGAAAGAAAATGGCGGTTTTCAAATCCGACGGCGGCCACCCGTTTCCCCTTCTATTTCTTCTATCCCATGCAGTGGGTAGTCAAGCTGAGAAGCGCAGCCACAGCTACCTTAAGTACCGCAAAACATTAGGCCAGGAATGCCCAACCTTGGCAACTTTTAAGTCTTGTGGGGTTCAACGCTCAGAATTCCCCAAACGGCATGGGGAATTCTGGCAGTTGAAACCCACAAGTCTTAAAGTTGACCAGCCCTGAGGGACACATGCAATGGCCCCAAGAGGCACCTAGCTAAATTGGCCCGATTGAGGTCCAGGGCAGATTCCAAACCTGGGCTAATCGTCCTTCAAGATGGCAACGTCATCAACGGGCAACAAAATGTCCCCACACCATGTTTCAATCGGTCTGTGAAAGTCTCATCCCCCCGGACCTTATCTACTGCAGCTGCTGGCACCTTTATGGGCAAGGAGGATGTGTCTATGGTGTGAAAGTGCAATGGAACACAAGAACCCCCCCCTCCCCCCAATTCACAATAGAGAAGCCGGCGTCTGCCAGAGAAGTGCAGCATCCCAGGCCAAGCTATGAGGAGAAGCCGTATGTCAGAATCTCGCTGCAGCTGCAGAGGGAAGTTGCCTGCAGACTCACAAAGGCTCAGCCGCTTCTCTGGCTGGAAGTCAAGCACATTGAGAGATGCAGCGGACGGGCCACCCTCTAGGCCTGTGATTGCGAACCTATGGCACGCGTGCCAAAGGTGGCACGCAGAGCCATATCTGAGGGCACGCAAGGCGTTGCCCTATGTCAGCTCCAGCGCGCGGGCCAGCTGATTTTTGGCCTTCTGAAGGGCAGGGGGAGGCCGTTTTCGCCCTCCCCAGGCTTCAGGAAAACCTCCGGAGCCTGTGGATGGCGAAAAAACAGGCCCAACAGGCCTACTGGAAGTTCAGAAACAAACTTCCGGTAGGCCTGTTGGGCCGTTTTTTGTCATCCACAGGTTCCGGAGGCTTTCCTGAAGCCTGGGGAGGGCAAAAAACAGCCCAGCGGGCCTACTGGAAGTCCGGAGGCTTCAGTGAGGCCTGTGTGCATGCGTGGGACGGCAGCACGGGGGGGGGGGTTGTGCACACATGCGCAGGGGAGGGCATTGCATAATGGGTGTGGGCACACATGCGCGTTATTGTGCGCGCGCACGTGCCCCTTTGGCACCCGAGCTAAAAAAGGTTCGCCATCACTGCTCTAGGCTCTACCCACTCCCCCCATTCCGTAACCCATAAAATAGAAAACAGGCCCAATTGCCCTTCCCGCCTATAACTGCATCCCTTTGCCATGCCAGGACAGGCCCGGACAGGCCCCCACCCAGAAGGTTTCCTTTCATCTGCCCAGACACGACCCCAAGCTGGGCTCCTCCACTCAGCCGTTTGGGCTCAGGGAGTTTGTCTGTTTGGGATCCCAGCCGCCGTCTTTGTATGTGGGGTGAATCAGGCCATGCAGTGAAGTCTCCTAGAGCAGTGTTTCCCAACCTTGGCAACTTGAAGATGTCTGGACTTCAACTCCCAGAATTCCCCAGCCAGCGAATGCTGGCTGGGGAATTCTGGGAGTTGAAGTCCAGACATCTTCAAGTTGTCAAGGTTGGGAAACACTGCTCTACGTAATACTTGTCTTCGGTTAAATAGTTTCCTACGTAAAGATTTGAATCAGTTCATGACATCTTCTATCTAGATCAATGTTTCCCAACCTTGACAACTTGAAGATGTCTGGACTTCAACTCCCAGAATTCCCCAGCCAGCTTTGCTGGCTGGGGAATTCTGAGAGTTGAAGTCCAGACATCTTCAAGTTGCCAAGGTTGGGAAACACTGTCCTAGAGTCTATTTCTTTGGGTTCAGCATGTGATGTGTGAACAGAGCATCTGTCTTGTGTGAACTCTGGTTTAGGATTTACCATTTTGAATGAGCATGGCCCAACTGGGAAGCAGCTACTCTACGTTGCCACGCCCCACATTGGGGGAGTGGGGCAGGGGCCCTGCAAGACTGTTCCAATACCGCCGGCAGACCTGAGGGTAGAACTGTCCCAGGAGCAACTGGTCTGCGGAACAGCCCAATTTCTGCACCCGAAGGAAAACATCACACGGGAACAAAACCTCTCAGCAGGATCGATCAACTCCCATTGTGGCCTAAGCCAGAAGACAACCTCAAAACCGGTGGGGGTGATGGGTAGCGACGCTATGCCGGCCAAAGACGATTTAGAACCCCTTTCCACATGGGGGCCCATGGGGGGAGGCAACTGAGGAGGCACAGAAGTGGACAAGGAGTCGAGAAGAAGGTCCCTCAAACAACAACTTCTAATTACTTTCCTCAGGAAGCAAAACCGGATTCCCCCAGCAGACCCACAGAACGGGCTCGATTCAAGCATGGCAAAGGAGAGTGGGGGGTGAGGAAGGGCCACTCTCCCCCTAGGAATAAAAGCCCTGGTGGGCAGCCAAGCCTGGAAGCTCTGGTGGCCTCTCCAAGCATGAGGCAACTGTCTTCTCAGCCTTCGGAAGCCAGGACCCCTTTGCCCACTCCCACTGGGAATGACTGCAACTGCTAGCAGGAGCTTCCCTGCACATTAAGATGAGATCAGCTGGAGCCGCACCGCCTCCCCGACATCCACGACTGACCACCTGTCTGGGGGCCACCAAGCTGTCCATCAGAAGGCTGAGCTGTCCTCACACTGAGCAGCCTGCCCACACCTGGTCTTCTGCCCAGAGGTGCGCCAGGCTAGGGCTCCCCTGTTTCCCTGCCATAATGGGAAGGTTGCCATGAGGTCTGAAGCATGCATGAAGGGAGGAGGGGGCTTGTATCTCCACCCCTCTCCCCCATCCAGGGGGCAGCCTGAGCTTCCTTGGCTACATGGACGCCAGAGGTCAGCCAGAGGCTTTGGAGGCTCCGGGAGATCCTGGGCTACCAGTCTGGGATAGGTGGGAGGGCAGGACACCTTTGTCTGGAAAATGCCAGTGGTTCATTGTGAGGAAAACACAAAGACAACACATGCTTCAAAAACTGCTCTCCATGCAAGAAACACCCAACCTGTGGAGCACAATTCTAGAGGGGTTAGAGTGGATTAAAGAACGGGAACAGCTGATCTGTGTCTCTTCAGCATGATCGTGAGGCAGACACCCCCCCCCCCCGAGACAGCAGTATCTCAGAATCCCAGCGGGGCCTCCCTTCGCAGAGCCGGTGGGTGCCCTGGACGGCCTGGGGATGGCCTTCCCTTGCTCCCTAAGTCCTTCGCTCGGTCCTGTCCTCAGCCATGTGACGGGCCCCTGGCCACCCACCTGCCCCCCCCACCAGAGTCCTACGCCGAGATCGGGGGAGGGGTCGCTTGCCTTTGATGCCATAGGTCCTGACGCTGTGGAACGCCGCTCCCCCATTCGGAATGGGCTCCGGGTGCCTGGAGACCTGGGGAAGGGGAACACCGTGGTGGGTTTTAACATGGACCTTTAAGTAGGAGGCAGAGGAGAAACCTAAACAAGACAAAAGGAGATGAGATCCTGCCACCAGCACCGACACGCCTCTGCCTGCCTCCCCTCGGACCTCTCTGGCCGCTCCTAGGACTGGCGCGACGGGTCTTGGAAGAGGCAGCAACCTGCAGAGGGTGCCTCTCCTTTGTGCCCCTCCGTTGGGGGGAAACTCCCCAGGAATGATGGAGCCAACAAAGGAGAATATTTGTAGCTCCGGGCTGAAATGAGGATCCTTGGTGCTCTCTGAGCTTGGTTGTTTTCTTGCAGACGTTTCATGACCCAACTAGATACATCATCAATGCTAGCACTAGCACTGATGATGTTACTTTCATTACGACTTATGACCACAATGGAGCCCAACATTTCCATTGCGAAGCAAAGCAGTTCTTTAAGTGAGTTTCGCCCCGTTTTACAATCGTTTTTGGCACAGTTGTTAAGCGAATCACTGCAAGGAAACAGCCAATCTCAGAGAGATGAGGGGAGCTTCCAGGCCCAGCCGATGCTGCGGCAAGACACGCCAGGACTCTAGAATCCATTCATGGCCGTGTCCCTTCCAGAAAATCGCACACCAGGAATACCTGTAAAGACTCAAGTCTGCTCTGCTCTGCTCTGGGAGGAACCTATAATATCTGGTTGGCAGTCCAGAACAGGCCAAAGTGAGAAACTTTGGCCAACACATCAAGACCAAGGAGTTGTGTCCTCTGGTAGAAGAAGGGGGAAATCTCCTGGAGAACGGAGGTCTGCTAACTTGAGTCCCACCAGACAGGACAGGAGAACCTCCAGAATTCCCCACCAGCAAAGCTGCAACTCCTGACACATCAGGGGTGTCAGGTGAGGAACGGCAGGGGTGAGACTCAGAAGACTCCGCAGAGGACATGAACCCACCTTCTCCAGATGGCTGTTGGTTAAACACCACCAGACCCCCAGGAAGAGCCAGGTGGCATTTGAAAACAAATGTCCACTCCAGTCGCAGGAGGACACCTGTCCTGCTGACAGTATCCTCCTGAGGTCAGCAGGATCTCTGATGACGTCTTGCTCGCATTTCCTGCACTTCCAGGGTGTCTCTTCTCTACGCCAATGCCTGAGACCCTTAAGTAGAGGGGCAAAACCCAGGTCCTTCTACCCCTGAAGCCATATTTCTCAACCTTGGCAACTTTAAGATGGGTGGACTTCAATTCCTAGAATTCCCCAGCCAGTAAAGCAAAGCAAAGCCCTGAGCCAAGAAGCTCATGGATCACATGCCATTCTCATGTCTTTATATTTAATTTTTCGTTAGTGGAGGAAACCAGGCTGAGCCCTACGTTTAGAAGATCAAGAAAAAAAGAGTTTCTCTTGTTTTCCTGAGAGAGAAAATCACATAATGTTACTTTGGATAGAGCAGGGGTCAGCAACCCGCGGCTCTGGAGCCGCATGTGGCTCTTTCATCCCTCTGCTGCGGCTCCCTGTTGCCAGTTGGCTCCACAATTGATAGGGCTTTCGGTTGGGACAGGTAGAGGAAAAAAGATGCCGCGCTAGGAGGAGACTCTATGGTGGGGGAACCGGACTTCCAGTCGACAGAGGAAAAAGGACACCACGCTAGGAGGAGACTCTATGGCAGGGGAAGTGGACTTCCGGTTGGCTCCAGAATTGAACAGGGGGCTTCCGGTTAGGACCTTTGTGGCTCTTTGAGTGTTTAAGGTTGCCGACCCCTGGGATAGAGTGATTGTTGTAAAACTTTTGGGACACCAGAAACCTCTACACCAGCTGCAGAACTTCTGGATTAAATAAGAGAGTGTTACCTACCGTGTGTTCCCTGAAAACAAGTCCTATCCCCAAAATAAGTCCTATTAAGTGCCTGCACAGCCCGCCCATTCCGTCTAGTTATTTGTGGTGCTGCGGCCGTGAGGTGAAACGGGGGTGGAGCTGCACCACATGCCCCGCAACAGATTACCTCAGGGCCCCCACAGCCAGGCCATCCACACCCTGACACCTGCCTTGCCTTGTGGCGGCGGCTCCATCAGCCCTGTCCAGCAGGACCTCGAGTGGCCGTCGGCTTACTTCTTTTGCTTGCTCGCGCGGCCACAACTGAGGAGGCCGAGTGATGCGTTGGTGAGGTGAGGCAGGTGTCGGGGTGTGGATGGCCTGGCTGCGGGGACCCTAAGGTAAGCCAGTACAGGGTGCATGGGGCATCTCCACCCCACTCCGCCTTGCCTTGCTGCTGCGGCATCACCACATCACTCTGTTGTGGTTGTGCGAGCAAGCAGAAGCGGGCTTCCCATGTATTCTTAAAGTATATGAGGAAAAAAATAAGACATCCCCCGAAAAATAAGCCCCAGTGCTTATTTTGGAGGCCAAAAGAAAATAATACCGGGTCTTATTTTTGGGGAAACACAAATACCCTGATTTCTAGCTCTGTGAAAAGCTGTGATTGTACAGAAAGTCTCCAGATGGCTGCAGTTTAGCAATAGCAAGAGGTAGAGCAATTCAGACAGGAGCACTTAGACTTAGCACTTAGACTTATATACCGCTTCATAGTGCTTTACAGCCCTCTCTAAGCGGTTTACAGAGTTCAGCCTCTTGCCCCCAACAATCTGGGTCCTCATTTTACCCACTTCGGAAGGATGGAAGGCTGAGTCAACCTTGAGCCTGGTGAGATTTGAACAGCTGAACTGCTGAACTAGCAGTCAGCTGGAGTAGCCTGCAGTGCTGCACTTTAACCACTGCGCCACCTCGGCTCGTTTCAGGGGCGCAGGGTGGAATAGATCTGCAAAGGCTTCCTTTTGCTGGGATCACTGCAGAAATTCTGGGTTTGGCTGGACCTCTTGACTTGGAATTTACCTTCACTGGCAGTCCTCAATGTACGACCACAATGGAGCCCAACACTTATATTGCTAAGCAAAGCGGTTGGTAAGTGAGTTTTGCCCTATTTTACGACTATTCTTGCCAGTTATTAAGTGAATCACTGCAGTTGTTAAGTGAATCATGCAGCTGTTAAGTGAATTTGGCTTCCCCCATTGACTTTGCTTGTTGGAAGCCGGCTGGGAAGGATACCAATTGTGATCACAAGATCACGGGGCAGTGCAACACTCGAATTATGATCATGTAACTGTGGAGACGCTGCAGCGGTCGTAAGGGCGAAAACCAGGCACAAGTGACTTGTTTTGGTGGCACCGTAACTTCAAACAGTCAGTAAACCAATGTTAGTAAGTTGAGGATTAGTTGAGGATTAGCTGTACTTTGAAGGCAATGTAGAAAAATGGGGCTAAAGATGCCAATGGAAAGAGGATCACAGCAGAAGAAAATGGGGAGGGGGCATCAGTCAGAAGATGCCTCAGGGATAGGAAAGGGGGCAGAAGTTACTTGCAGACCCCGCTGTGGTGGGGAAGCAGCAGCTGGTGATGTCTTTGTTGAAGGGGTGTCACAGCCTGATGATTTTGCTCACCGGGCCTCATTTCGGTACTTGGCCTAAGGATAGCATCATGCATTTGGGCCCAAGGAGAATCTGGATTATCCTGTGACTTGTTTGATAATGGTGCCTGTCACGCAGTGATTTTTATTGCCTGTTACATGTATGCATCCCTATTCATTATAATGGTTTATTCCTGAGCACGTGATTGATATGTTCTTGTACGCATGTGTACATTCCTTTCTCCGATCTGTCCTTCTGTTCCTGGCTTCCATTGAAGGAAGACCTACTTTTATATCAGGCATGTAGATAATGAGGATTTATTGTTTTTGTACCGAAATAAACATTTTTACTTAGACTTTTAAACTGCGGTTTCTTTTCTAATGTCTGATGTCCGGGAAAAGATCAAACTTCTCCTTTGTGAGATTAATTATTACCTCTGTCAGTGCCAGATAAAGGCCATAAAGGAGGAAACTGGTCAAGGAGACCCACCCTTAGAAAGAGGTGGAGCAATTCAGACAGGAGTGAAATGGTTGCGGAATGAAGATGAAGAGAGCAGGGCTTTCCAGCAGAACAGCTGCAGCCGTGGACATTATCCGTGGAGAAGTATTAAAACATGGAGGAGGTTTGCCTATGGAGGCAGCCGAGTCTTGCCTGAAGGGCATCTGAAGGCTACTTCTGGGCTTGACAACTGGAAGGAGGCCGTTGTCCTTCTCCTATGCCTATGCCGGGGCTCTCCAATCTTGGCAACTTTTAAAGATTTGTGGACTTCAACTCCCAGAATTCCCCAGCCACCTTTGCTTTGCTGGCTGGGGAATTCTGGGAGTTGAAGTCCACAAGTCTTAAAAGTTGCCATGGTTGGAGAGCCCTGCCCTATATGAAGGAACGGTGTGTGTGTGTGTGTGTGTGTGTGTGTGTGTGTGTGTGTGTGTGTGTGTGTGTGTGTGTGTAGATGGAATGGACCAATGACAGGGGAGTGTTTCTGGCTGATGAAAGGGCGCATGAGATACAAACTGTGCCCCCCTCTCCTTTTAAAGCAACCTCAGTTGCCCTTTCAGAGAACTGCAGTTCCATCGCCTAACCTGGTTTCCTTCCATGTCACTCCTTGAGATCAACAACAGCAGGATTAATCTTTAACCATGGCTAGCAAACCTGCTTCCAGCCGCTCCCAGAGGTGAAGCCACAATGCAAATGTGCTGTTGCTGGGGAGGGAAGGGGAGAATTGTGCAAGGCCCCAGGAGAAAGACAAGACAGAGGTTGGGGGGGGGGGTCACAGCCTTGTCCTGCTTAAGTGAGCAAGGTGAGGTTTCCTCTGGGCCGGGAGAATGGCTGGTCTTCCCGCCAACTCACGTCAAGGGCCTCCTGGTGGGAAGGAGTTCCCTCAAGAGGAACACACCAGCCCTACCAGCTGCCTCGGGAACTTTGGGGTCCTCTTGGAGAATCCAGGTTCCCATTTCTATGGGGGGAGACCTGGACTCTGTGGCACAAAATAGCACAACCCCTTCATTCTCTCCTCCAGGAGCCTAGATTGATGCCGAGTGGCATGGCTTCTGCTCTGGAGTGTTCATTCAGCAATGTATGAGATGGGTGGCAAAATAAATTCCATAAGTAAATAAATAGTTAAGATGCTTGAACGTGAGGAGGTTTATTGTGTAAAGGGTGACTCTGGAATAGCATACGGTCACGTGGAAAAGGCTTGGATTATGGAAAATGGAGCTGAAGGTTGCTTGTAGAAGGAGCAAAGACGTTTGAGGCTAAGCATAAAGACAATGCTTTGCAAATGGCTCAACAACGTGCAAGGAGTAAGACTAGAAAGGGAGTAAAAATCAGAGGTGGACTGTCTCAAGAAATGAAAGTTTGAGGGGAAAAAAAAAGCAAAATAGAGGCAAATAATGAGTAGGGGGGGGGTCGACTAGATTTACGTGGCTTGTCCGAAGACGCATAAAGTGAATGGAACATTCTGGGCTTCTAAAGACTTTGCATTCTGGAGAAAGAAGAGAAGATCAGCCCGGAACGAAGGTCAGAACAGAGGTTGGGCCAAAAGGAGAGCAGCTGCCAAGCGGGAATGAACGAAGCTCTCGCCCAGCGCATCTGCGGCCCACGAGGGACCGAGACAGCCGTGGCGGTTGCAGAGGAAGAGTTCCTGAGAGGGGGTTGGGGGTGCTGTGCGCAGGACCCCTTTTGCCCCCACAGCCTGCTGGTTTAATGGGACCGTCTCATCCCCAGAAATGTCCGACTGATGCTTTCCCCCTATTTAAAATTGACTGACTGTTTGAGGCTTTCTGGTCACGGGCCTTTACGTTGCCTGTGCAAAATGTTGCTTCTACAGATGCATTAAATATAGCAAGCAAGTAAAGCTACTCTTCGATTTACGACCCAAATTGAGCCCAAAATTTCTGTTGCTAAGCGAGACAGTTGTTAAGTCAATTTTGCACCAGTTTTCTTGCCACAGCTGTTAAGCTAGTCGCCGGGGTGGGAGTGATTTTATTATATTAATTTATTATATGACTCTTCTTTTATTAGTTTTATATGAGGTTTTATATTCTGTAAGCCGCCTTGAGTTGCCATGCGCGAATAGGCAGCAATATAAATTCCCTAAATAAAATGAAATAAATATGGTTGTTCAGTGAATCCGGCTTCCCCTTTGGCTTTGCTTGCCAGTGGGTCGCAAAGGGGGACCCCATGACTTGGGACATTACAACCATCATAAATATGAATCAGTTGCCAAGTGTCTGAATTTTGAGCACGTGATCATGAGGACGCTGCAACAGTCGTAAGTGTGAAAAATGGTCATAAGTCACTTTTTTCAGTGCCATTCTAACTTCGGTCACTAAATGAATGGTTGTATGTCGAGGATCCCTTACAAAGAAATAAGCTGTTGCTTCTCACACTGCAAGAAACCCCATTTTCTCTGCGGAAGCTCTTCTGCCCGCTCAGTGCAGCTGCTGCCATGGCACCCGGGGGCATCAGAGACAAGAGCCCTGGCCTTGCCCCCTGGATGAGTGGGGTGGGGCCGAGAGGGGCAAAGCCCACCCTCCTGAACATGCAGCTCCAGGAAATCCCAGCCAGCCAGTCCAGCTGCATGCAGGAGGCCCCTGTCCCGTTCCGGGACTACGGAAACCGCAGGAGCACTTGCAAAACGTGCTTCTGAATGCCAGGGGAGAGCTACGGAGCTGCCAACGGGTTGGGTTGGGCCAGTCACACATCCGGGTGGGGCCAACTTCAGGGCATTTTTTGTTTTTAACCTCAACTTGTCCATTTCAGGGCCTCCACGGCAGTTTTCCTCTATTCCTGAGCTTGACTTGGAGGGAAGCCATGTTAAGTTGCTCGCAAACGGGAGGATTGAGGGTTGCCAGGCCCAGATAACTGTCAGCCTCCCCCTTTTCCAGGGCACGTGGCTGGGCTCAAGGTCTGCCGGGATCCCCCCAGGGCTCCCCTGGCAGAATCCAAGTGGGTGAAGATGGCAGCCTCTGACTGTGCTTTGACTTCAAAGGCCTTTTGTGTGATGCCCCCCTAAACACCAACCTGGTATGACTTGCAAGGCAAACACCCCTGGCTCCTGAAATAGACCTGCCCCATGTTTCTGCCCAAAAGTCTCCTTCGGTGAGGTCAGAGACGGGCATTTTCCTCTGCTGGGGAAGGAGAGGAAAATAATATCTGCAGGACAACCAGACCTGCCACAAATCGGATCTCTGCCCAGGAAGCCCATTAAGCTCAGTGGAAAGCAGGGAGGTAGCTGGAAGACCTGGAAACAGCTCAAAGCCCCTCCCATGGGGATAAAGGGGTCTGTCTCCAAGCCGCCTCCCACCCCCACCCCACTGCTACAGCAACCCTCCTTTCTACCTAAGACCACACCTAGAATCCTGCATCCAGTTTTGGTCACCATACTATTAAAAAGATGTTGAGACTCTAGAAAGAGTTCAGAGAAGAGCAACCAGGATGATTAGGGGACTGGAGGATGAAACATATGAAGAGCGGTTGCAGGAACTGGGCATGGATAGTCTAGAGAAGAGAAGGACCAGGGGAGACATGATAGCAGTCTTCCAATATTTGAGGGGCTGCCATAGAGAGGAGGAGGGGTCAAGCTATTCTCCAAAGCACTTGAAGGCCAGACAAGGAATAATGGATGGAAACTGAACAAGGAGAGATTCAACCTGGAAATAAGGAGAAATTTCCTGACAGTGACAACAGTCAACCAGTGGAACAGAAGTTGCCTTCGGAAGTTGTGGGAGCTTCATCACTGGAGGCTTTCAAGAAGAGACTGGGCTGCCACCTGTCAGAAATGGTGTAGGGTCTGCTTGGATGGGGGGGGGGGTAGGACTAGATGACCTACAAGGTCTCTTCCAACTCTATTGATCTGTATCTGTATCTATCCTTCTGGGGTCCTTGCATAGCAGTCTCTCTCTCAGCAGCTCCAGTACCAGAGGCTGTTCTATCTCAATTAAGGGGGGAGAGTACTGGGGGGGGCCTGGCATAGCCCTCCCCGCAGCCAAAGCACAGTGCCAGGCTAAAGCGACCTTCTCTGTAAGCTGCCAGAGTCAACCAAGCCCCATGCAGGGTGAGGAACCAGCAGCCGGAGCTATGTGACACTCATTGGCCATCCAGCTGAAACGTAGAACAGCAGCTGAAGGAAGCTGGACTTGGCAGTCTTTGGACTGGTCCTGTCCCACCCACGTGGCAGGGGGTGCCAACCCATCTGTGTGGGTACTGGAAGAGGCACAGCAGATGGAAATAGGGTGACCAGGGGCGCAACGCCTAGATTGGAGCTGGAGTCCAAGGGGGCCAGAAGGACTGGGGTTGGGGTGCAGAAGGAGCCTGTTCCTCAACCTCAGCGGCTCTGCAGGGTCCCTTGGGGTGTTTGGACCATAGGAGGGGGTCCAAGCTGGTAGGGCAGCTAAGGGGGCACCCAGAAGAACAAGCCTCAACCTTCCTCTACCAGAAAACCTGTCACGATGTGAATATATTGCCAATTGAGCCTCTGTGCTATATTTCTTAGTTTTCTACTGTATTTCTAGATGTACTGTATTTTCTAATGAAGCAGACATGTGATAGGTGTTTCTACGCATGTGTGCATTCCAGGAGTTTGTCTCCTCCTTTCTTCCCTTCTCCTACAAGCCTCCGTCCGAGGCAGATGTGAATTCCTGACTGGGACAATGTAGCTTAATTAAGATTTATGTTTTGTTACTTTTATACTGAAATAAATATTTTGTTAATTAGAATTAAATCTCGGTTTTATTTTCTACGTAAGGATGACTTCAAGGGAACAAGATCTATATCGCCTCAGTAGGAATAAATTCCTATCTCATCAAAACCAAAGTGGCAAGAGGCTGGGCAGATCGAAAACGACCAACGTGCTGTCTGGATGTCCACCAAGCAACCTACCCTGTCACTTGTGTCTTGAGGCAGCTTTTCCCACCCCAGATCAACCTCCTGAAACCCCATTTCAGCTACCGTTTCCTCCCTTCTCAGCCTTAGCAGCCTCCTCAGATGGACTTCCCTCCTGCGGCCTGCAAGTTAACCTCAAATATTGAACACTGTCAGCAAATAGATGCATCCAATCAGAAGGTGCATCTTAAGACAAGGATGCCCAGCCTCACTCACAGCGGTGGCTCTTGGCCCCGGGGTTGAACGCCCCCCCCCCCCCAATCTCCAGTTCCACTCTTGAAAGGGTCTTACACCTACGAAGCTCTTGCTGAGATCAGCCAGAGTTTCCCTGCAATTTCAGCCTAGGAATCTGTGTCCTCTACAACAGAGGTCTCCAAACTTGGCAACTTTAAGGCTCGTGGACTTCAACTCCCCAGCACCTGCTCTACAATATGGTCTTCTCTGCTTTTTTGTAGAATGCTGTCCTCCGCTTTCTCTGGCATGTTTCCTCAAGGCTAAACATCCCCAATTCCTTCCTTTTTGCTTCCTAGGACTGATGCTTTTAGCCCCCTCCTCATTTCCCTGGTCTTCCACTCCAATCCTCTGCTTCAGTGCAGGATCTCTGACAGGCAGCTATCTGTCTGAAAGTCTGCAACAAGGAGAACTCGCCACTTGATCCATCAGCCTGTTCCACTGGCTGAGAGTTTGTACACTTAGGAAGAGCCTCCTGATGCCTAACTTGAACCTCCTCCCTGGTAGTTTTAACAAACTGGTTCTGGTCTTACCTGCTGGGTCAACAAAGTCTACTCACTCCTCTAAGTGACAGGCCTTCAGATATTTCGACCTTCCCTCATCTTGGTAGCCTCCCTCTGAACTGGATCCAAGTGCCCTTTTTCAATCGTGGTGCCCAGAACTGGACACAACACTTCGAGTGGGATCTGACCAGCCCCTATGATCCTATTAACGCTCCCCATGTGCTTTTTTAGCATCTGCATGGCACTGCTGGATCATGTTAGATCCTAGAATGCCCTGGATAGATCTTTTTGAATGGTTCTCTTTAATCCCTTTTATCCATGGAGTGGTGCGGTGACCTAGAGTGGAGCTCTCGCCTCACAATCAGGAGGCTGTGAGTTCGACCCTAGGTAGAGGCAGTTGTTTCTTTCTCTGGGCACACTGAGAGTATATCTGCTGAACAAAAACTCCGCATTGGCAACAGGAAGGGCATCCGGCCATTAAAACACTCTGCTAGCGCCATTCAGTTGCCCAGACTCCACCCTGCAAGGGATTATGGGGTCGTTAAAAGAAAAAAAGACAAATCCCTTTTATCCATCCCTCCCGGTTCTGTGTCATCTACAGACTTTGCAAGTATCCCCTCAACTCTCCTATCCAAGTCCTTGATAAATATTGAGCAGCACAGGGCCTGGGACAGTCCACTCCAAGGGTCCCTCAACTAAAGTACAATTAACTATGTCATAGTAGTATGGTCCAGCTCACACATTGCCATTTTATCATGGAGAAAATTATGAGATACTTCCTGACTGCTTTGCTAATCTCCTGGTATATTATGTCTACAGCATTCCCCTGATCTACTAAACTACAGGTCCCTGTTTTTCTTGCCTACCACACTCCCACAAATGGAGCAGGTTTCTCAGAGAAAGATCATTTTGCCCCTCCTGGAGTCTAAAGAATATATAACCACTGATATCACTCGCAGTCATTATTTGCGACATCCAAACCGAGCCATCTAAGAATTAAACCGCTTTAGCCCTTAATCATTTCTTTTTTTTGGCTACGGCTGCAATCTTACGCATGCTCACAGAGGGACTCCCCCTGGGAAAAAAGGGTGGGGAAGGATCATGGAGCACAGCCAACACCGGTTCACATGTTTAGAAACTTAGGTCACGGCGCCGAGGCTGCAATGGGAAAGATTCTTCAGGGCTCAGGGAGGCCTTTCTGAGTAAGAGAAAGACAGCCTTGCAGAGTGACGCACCCAGCCATTGCGGAGGGACTTTGCCGCCAAGGCAGAAGGGCTTGCTTGCCCTGCACACTAGGAGGAATGTGCGGGGCCTCCCACATCCACTTCCTTGGAAATGCTGTGCTCTGGGACTCCTCGTGTTTCTGCTTGGGAGAATGGGAGCAGCTTCACCCAGGAAAAGTGAGAAGCCAGTGGCAGATCTCCGGGTTCCTCCCCCTTGCCCAGGTCCTCCTCTTTTGAGGTTGATTCAGAGAGCAAGACGGGGTGCTGGTTCAGGCATAGGTGGCCCCTGCTCTATGCCCAGAGCTTAATGTTGAACCCCTGGTGCCTGGAAGGCCTGAATGAGCGTCCAGAAGCACCAGGGCTCCAGCAATGGAAGAGGGGGTGCAGGGCCAGATCTGGGGGCCTTTTGTGCCCGAGAGTGAACAAACAACAAGCTCAAGAGGAACATCCTTCTGTTGAACGAAAGAGTTGCTTTCCTCCTCCTCCTCCTCCTCCTCCTCCTCCTCCTCCTCCTCCTCAGACACCAATCGGCTTGAATCAAGCCACCCTCCCACCCCCTTAGCCCACCAGAAAGCAGGAAACGCGTTACCTCTGTTGCAGATGGTGCAGAAGTTGCTTGGTCCTTCGCTGTGTTTCTTCAAATGATCCGCCATGTACGCGGCCCGCAAGTACTTCCCGCAGACTTGGCAGGGCACTTTGTCTTCGTGGCAAGCTAGGTGAGAGCGCAGCCGGTCCCGGGTGGCAAAGGAAGCGTTGCAGGTCTGTGGACGGCAACAAAGGGACATTAGCCAGGCAGGGGCAGAAAGGGACTGCTGGGGTTGCTTGACCACAGATTTTTGAGTCAGGCATTTGGCCGAGTCATAATTCACCGTTAGCTATAGCCCCACAATGGCAGGGTTGTAATGCCCAAACCCAAACTACGTCATAGCCCTGTTTCTGCCTCATCTGCCTAGGGGGCTGCAGGTCCAAGCTCACAGACACCACCCCACATTCAATTGTTAGAGTCAAAGGATGACCAGGACTGCCCTAAGCCAGAAGAACCAAGTCTTGCACTGAGATCCTGCTGCATCACGGCTGACCCAACCGAAGCCCCATCAGAGAGGGCTCCTGCCTAGCGAGAGATGGTAACTCAACGGTCTGTTTTTTTTTCTTTTTCTGTTCAGAGAGGAAAGATACAGCTAGGGAAGCCAAGAAGCAAATGGCCGTGAAGGCAACATCTCCAAACCATTTCCCATGGGTACACAATCAACGGCCTTCTTTTTCTTGATGCTTCCACAAAGTTGCCAAGAAAACAACAGTGGTACCTTCATATACTTGAGGGAGAGGATACCCTAATAATCTTGATACCAATGTGTCCCGATTTGGGTGGCCACAGTGTCAATCGCTTTGCACTCACTCGGGACTTTTTGCCCCACCAACTGGGGTGGCCTCAACAATCCAAGGGGTTCTTGGAGGATCCCCAGGACGAGCTGGGAAGCGAGCCTGCAGCTCCTCTCCTTCGTATCAAAAAGTCTCCCAGAACTTTTAGGGATCTTTGTTGGGCAAATAATTCTGCACTGCCAGCCATGCCCATTGTGGCACACGATGGAAGGACAAAAAAAAAGGGGGGGGGGAGGGCTGTGCAGCTAAGCCTGGTAGCCGGGCATCAAAGGGATCCCTTGGGATCTTCTGATGCTCAGCTGAGGGTGCTGACCTGCTCCTGGAGAACCGAGGCGTGTTTAATAGCATTTGTGTCTGTCTGCAACACAAGTGGGTGCAACCTGGATTGCTAATGTTGCATGAGGATTTCAAATGATGAAAGCCAAAAGGTGACATCCTTTTCAGGTATGTGAAGCGAAGATCTGGCACTGAGCAAAAGAACACACGGGAGGAAACACCAAGAGGAGCCGGACCTCAGGAAGAATGCCGAGGGGTCTGTGGTCCCGTTAAAAGTGCCGTTTCACAATCAATGGAAGTGGAGCCCTTTGGATCTGAAGAAGACTTTTTGGGGGGGGGGCATAGGGGTGTTCTCCCCAAAGCATCCCTCTCGATCTGCATGTGAAAGCGGTTCCTCCTCCTCCTCCTCGCAATCGCTTCCCATGCCCAGCAACATCACCCATGAAAAATAAAAGGCAATTTTTATGACTCCAGTGGAAAGTTACCAGTCAGCTGGCCATTAAAAAAAGCCCATCAGTTATACGTTGCAGAGCTCCATTATCGCTATATCCATGGCCATACGGGAAATCCTCAACTAACGATCACAATCAGAACGGGAAAATTAGTCGCTAAATGGTGCGGTCATCAAAGGACCACATCCAATTTTACGACTTTTTCTGCAGTCATCATGTTAACCGAGACACCATATGATCATGATCATGTGATCATGATTCATGGCCTTTCCTGCCGGATTCCCTATGGCCTGTGCTTATCAAAGCCGACTGAGAGGTCTCAAATGGCGATCAGGGGGATCCTGCAGCCATTGTGAATGAAAGCTGCTTGCTGGACATGATCATGGGACCGTGGGGACGTTGCAACAGTTGTAGGCGAGAGGACCGGTCATAAGTCACTTTTTCAGAGCCGTCCTAACTTCTAATAGTCATCAAAGGAATGGTAATACAGTATGTTGGGAACTATTTGTAAAAGGAAGAAAAGTATTGCTTTATTTATTTATGTATTGAATTTATATGCCGCCCATCTTCCCAATAGGGTGACTCTTGTCCTACACTTGTAAGCAATTCCCCCCCACCCCCAATGATCTCGGGAGGGTTCAGGATTGTCTGCTTAAGTCCCACCAACTCATTCTCCCCTCTCCTTCAAGAGAAATTCCCAGTGACCAGTCCTTAAGACAACATTTAATTTGCTCATCTCTCTTGATGCCAAATGACAGCTTATTACCAGTCAAAATTAAGAGACTGGAAGGTAAAATGAAAAATAATTTTAAGAGAAGCCAAAATACAAGATCAGCTATCAAGCAAGACCCGGAAAGTTTAAAATAAACCACAAAACGTTAATGCCTTTTAAAGAAGAGTAAAACATTACAGGAGACCCCTGTTCTTACCACTGTTCAGTGGTAAGTAAGTAAAAGGTCCAGTAAGTTTTCTATCAAGCAAGGCAAATATAGTAAGCAAAGAGAAGTGTGTTTATATTGAAACAATAAACAGTGTTTAAGAAATACCTCTTGAAGTTTCAACTGTTCTATGGATGTAGAGGTCTCTGAGTTTATCCCCTGGAAGCTGGAATTTTCCTGCTAATAGGCAGGAAGTAAGAAAGATTAGAAAATGAAGACTAATTCCTACATCAACATCAGTGGGGAAGACTATCTGTCTTCACAACCCGCCCACTCCAGACTCTCCCCATTGGCTAGAGGGGAAGAGGTGCACTTGGAGGGCAGTGAGAGGGAGAAGGCCACAAACCGGAAACTCCTGCCCTAAGTCCCCATTTCTCTAGCCATTTTGGGGGGTTCCACCCTTGGACAGGCTTACCCCAAATCAACAGTTTTGCTGCAATGTCTGAACCAGCCCCCCCCCCCCCTTCAGAAGCTTCTGTTCTGGAGTCAACAGTCCTCAGAAGGATTGAAGTGTGATTGTGATATGGGCTCATACACCAGTCACAACAGCCAGCAGCTCTGGGAACTGAACAAGGGAACGGCCAAACGGATTGAAAGCAAGCTGGGAGTCTCTGTTTCGATCTCAGCTCCTCTTGTTAAAGGAAGCAGAGTTCCCTAAACTGCGGCTGTACTTTTCAGTCATGGGGGCATCTTTCCTGCAGAAGAGGACCAAACTGCCTTGGGCAGAAACGGCAGCTGGACAGATTCGGCTCCCCAAAATCAAGACAGTCCCTGAGGATGGGAGGGCGGATCGAGTCCCAATGATGACGCCATGTTTCTTTCCTAAGGTGCCGATTATGAGGCATAAAAATACGATGACATAAATAAATTCATCAAGTGTAAGTACACTTACTAATCACCCAAAACTTCAATTCAGGCGACGTTTCCAATGTTGAAAGTATAATTTGCAATTTAACGCACTTGTCGCTTCTTAAGAGAAGCAAATTTAAATTATTTCTTTTCTCGTTGTTGCTTCTTAAGAGAAGCAAACTTAATTATTATTATTTTTTTTGCATACCTTGTTACACATACCAGAACAAGGTATTCTAGTAAAGAAGCAAGAAAAGAATAACTATGAAAAATATTTTTTTTTTACCAATCATTCAAACTCTCAGCCCCATTGTCAGACTCCCCAGGCCTGGCTGTGCATGGCCATCTCTGTCTTCTCCAACCCAGCGACCTCCAGACCCAGCCCACCTGGTGCTACCATCTATGGCAAGGTTGCTTACACTTGCTTCTTCTTCTGCAAACAGCTGGGTCGCTTTCTATATTAAGCATAGAAATTAAGCGCTGCTCATACCTGGGCGTGAGGCCACAAGGAAAAAAACATAGTCACAGGGGCTGGCTAGCTAGGCAGGATTTGAAGGGGGTGCCTCCCAATATTGGGAGGTAAAAAGGGAGTCTGGTAAGCAGAGCTTGCCCTTTGCTCATCAACAGGTGAATAGAATACAGAAAAACACAGTTGGAAGGGACCTTGGAGGTCTTCTAGACCAACCCCTGCTCAAGCAGGAGATTCTGGACAAATGGATGTCCAACCTCTTCTTAAAAACCTCCAGTGATGGAGAACCCACAAGAGCCAAAAAGGATCCCTGACTAAAGCAGGCAAGAAGACCCTTGTTAAAGAAAACTTCTCTTGGTTTGGAGAATCTCATGGCTGATCTCAAACATCCTATTTCTGGCTAAGTGACTAAGAATGCAGAGGCCTTATAGCTTCAGGGCATCTGAAGGATCACGCATCTACTCCGTCAGGTAACTTCTGCTGGGATTTCAGTGTGAAACTTCAGCTCTACCTGTTCTTGGACCTCCCAAAATTTCAGTCCCATCAAACACGGTATGCTGCTTCCCAACCCCCTAGCAGTCTTGGGACTGGGGCACTATTTTACAATACAAGCCCATCTCTCCTGTTGGATTATGATACCCCTACTGGAAATTGGTGCCAACAGCTTGTTCCCAGCACTTGTGAACATCTACATGTGTGCCTTGAGGAGCCCTAAGGCCGAGTCCCTGTTGAATGGGGTGAAACCCAGCTGTCTTCCTACTTCCCCACATCTGAATGGAAGCAGCTGATTTTTTTGCTGCTGCCGAAGTCTGCCAGGGCTGGACAAAGGCAAATAAACCGAGGTTAAGTCCAGACAAGATGGAGATGCTGCTAGGATTGGGGTTCAGCTTGTTCTGGACTTCCTTGAAAGAGCAGATCCGCATCAAGAGACCCCTTGGCTCTCGCTGAATTCACAGCCGATGACAATGGCAAGGAACAGCTTTTGCACAGCTACTGTATGTCTAATGCACTGGTTGTGATTACTGGCAATTAGCAATTACTAAAAAGAGAAACATCTAAACAGGCTAACCTGGAAAACAACTGAGCCTAGCCCTGACCACCCCGCACCCCAAACTCATGCTAACTTCAGCATCTTTCAAGGCCAAACACCATCCCCGAACAAGCCCACTTCCCTTCCTGATGAACGTTCACCACTTCCGGCAAGTAAAAATCTACAGAGCATTCCCGCGGCAATTTCCTCCCAAAAGAAACCTGCTAACGTTTAACTTTGCCAGTCTTCTTGGAGCCAAATTAAAAGAATTTATCTTTTTTTTCCATTTGCAGGGTTGCTGGGGGTGATTTCCTCTCCCCCTTTTTCCTGGTTGATTCCAGAAGACTGACTGAGGCTGCGACATCAGATGGCTACCACCCATTTCTAACAGAATATGCTACTAACCCCACAGCAGCTTAAAATAATCTCTCCTTTTCTAACTTTACTCAGTTTAGGCTCTTTTGAGACACCCCCCCCCAAACCTGCAGCCTGTAGTCCTTCCAATCTTGGTTTGGGATTTATTACAGTTAGTCCTCAATTTATGACAATTGGGACCAGAAATTGCATCGCTAAGCAGTGTGGTTGCTCAGAAGGTCATCACTTGACTGGAACCAATTTTACGACCATTTCTTTACCATGGCCATTAAGTGAATCTGCTTCCTTTGCTGGTCAGAAGGTCACAAATTGTGATGTGATCGCAGGACACGGCAACGCTTGTAAATGCAAGCCAAGTGCCCGAATTGCGGTCACATGACCACGCGGTGGTACAATGGTCATAACTTTGAAGACAGGCCACATAAGTCACATTTTTAAGCATTGTTGCAACTTCAGACCGTTGTTAAATGAACGGTCATAAATCAAAGACTTATTATTAATTCTGCTAACAAATCCCGAAATGCAACCCATGTTCAGAGGCTGCTTAATCCCCTTTAATCCCAGTTAATTTCCACCAGAGTTCTGGGGCTCAACCAGCCTTTCCTCCCCCAGCACCCAGTCAACGTGTGCCTTCCCCTCCCCCCGTCCCCAAATTCTCAGCAGCAGCAGTGCTGGGGTATTCCGAGAACAGAAGCCCACCCTCCTGAGAGTATCCAGGCTGGAAAGGCTGGGCCAACATGCTTGAAATGGGGAAAAGGAAATGGTGTGGGTGGGTTGCACAATTGTGGGCAAGAAAGAGAAAAAAAGACCCCTGCAGCCACAATAAGACCCCGGGGCATCCTGACAGCTGGACAACAGTTTCACCGTTTCTAAATTGCTTGGCTTTAGTGCAAAGGGGAAGGAGTTTTTTCTTCAAATCCTATTAAAATTCCATTTTCAGTGGATTATCTCTGTGATTTAAAATTCAATTGCAAACAAATTTAGCCACAAGAAGCCTGGAGAGAAAGCAAGGAAGAAGCAACGGATTCCCAAGGTCAGGTTCTGAAGGCTGCTCAAGCAGGGAGGGGGCATCCAGGAAATGGTGTGGAGGGGCGAGTTAGTGCTGCCCCCAAGTTATGGCCAGTTCTTGGTGAACCGGCAGAAGAAGAGACAAAGGAACGGGGAACCCCAGTGTCTAAGTGGGGAAAGCCAAGCTGGAAAGAAAAGAGATCCAAGGCTGGGGAGGAGGAAGGGTCTTCCAGGGGAGAAGGAAGCAACTGGAGAAGCCAAAGACGACATCAGGAAGCAGCCAAGAGGTCCAACAGCCTCTGGACTCTACTGCAAGCAACGGCCACCCACCTTCACTGCAAATGCAGGCGTGGTTTTATTCTAATGAAGACCTCCACCCCATCCCAGGATACCTACCTGGCATTTGTGAGGTCTCTCTGACGTGTGCACCTGCTTGATATGCCCATTCAGGTGGTCAGGCCTTGAAAAGAAAAACAAGTAGTACAAGCATGACTCAATCTGCAAGCTTACTCCTTGGACACACAGTTCAACCCCCATACTCTCGTCAAGGTACCTCCAGAGGTGTGCAGGCGCCACATGTATACAGGCCCTGCCCACCCACCAGTCTCCTGAAGAACCAGGCGGCCATCATGCCATGAGTGAAGATGAACTGCACAGGCTTCCAAGACGCCAGTGGCCTCCAGGCAGGGCTGCAGCCAGAAACATTCTAGAGGCCTCTCTGGGCCACCTGAGCTGGGCATGCCTGTCCAAAGACCAACATCACAATCTAAAGGTCCAGCCCTGGGTCCCTTGCAGAACTCCGGTCCCCTCGATATCGAGCAGGAGAACCTCATGGACAAGACCCATCTGCCTTCCGCCTGGTTTTGCTCTCCTCTAGGCAGGAGAGTGGATGGCAGAGAGGCAGCCCTGCCAATCATCCACCAGACCAACAGCAATGACCGAATCTCTGCAGCAGAGCTAGCTAACAGCTCCATACTACAACTCCTCTTCTAATTGTTATGTTTGTTTGTGTGTGTGTATGTATGTATGTGTGTGTATATATATTGTATATATCAAATCCCAGTAAGGGTATGGCTATCTGACGAGAGCTAAATAGCTCGAAATAGATCTATAATAGTCTCCCTTTATTTTCATTTATCAGCAAAAA
This sequence comes from Diadophis punctatus similis, assembly GCA_023053685.1. Taxonomy (NCBI): domain Eukaryota; kingdom Metazoa; phylum Chordata; class Lepidosauria; order Squamata; family Dipsadidae; genus Diadophis; species Diadophis punctatus. The sequence continues at coordinate 2,249,506 of JALIGW010000048.1, forward strand.
ATGCTACATATATATATGTGTGTGTGTGTGTGTGTGTAGCATTTTTTTGCTGATAAATGAAAATGAAGGGAGACTATTATAGATCTATTTCGAGCTATTTAGCTCTCGTCAGATAGCCATACCCTTACTGGGATTTGAACCTGGGCTGGCTGCCTTGTAAGGCAGCAGCTTAGCTACTAGGCCACAGGCTCTATTCCCTATCAGCTCTTCACCAGGAAAGGGTTATAAAAGTTTTTCTGTCGTTTCATCCTGGTGTACCCAAATATGGGAGAAAGCATCACAGCTTTCTTTTGCCTTTCGACCCCTCTCTGGGACCATCCAGGCAGTTTCTATACCTATATGCATTATATATATACCCAAGAAAATTTCTTTTTTGGGTATATATATATATATATACCCAAGAAAATTTGGATATATATATATATATATATATATATATATATATATATATATATATATATATATATATATATATATATATATATATATATATATATATATATATATATATATATATATATATATATATATATATATATACCCAAGAAAATTTCTTTCCCAGGATCTTAAAGAAGAAAGTTGCTATTTTTTTTAACAGTTCACATGCAAGCTTACGCACATAAGATTTAGTAAATGACATTCCTTTGTATGTTTAAGCATCAGTTGGCGCCTCGAAGGATTTAAAATATCAAAACCACGAATTGCCTTCGTTCGTGATTTAAAATACATCTCTAAAATTATCGTTTTAACGTCTGAAATCTTCCCCAAACGGTCTTGAGCGCCATCGCTCTGAAGGAGCCTTCATGCAACTGCAGAAGAGTCGTCAGGGTCGGTGCCTGGACCTCCAAAATTCTGGGTCAGAAGGTAGGATAACATTGTGGAATTCTCTGGAATGCTTCCATTAGGTTAAACAGCATGGAGGATCGTTGTGTGGCTTGGAGAGTCACTTGGTAAAAACAGCAACTCTGTTAGGTCGATTTGCTCCTGTAACTAGCCAGGCCGTGTCCTTCTGCTGGACTCTGAGTTCACCCATCAACATCAACCGGACACAGCCGCAGGGAGGTGTGCATAGGACAGACCATTTGGTTGGTGCCTGCAGATCCCATTCAGCAGGCAACGCAACCACAAACAAGCTTCTTCTTTTTCAAGTATCACCAGAGGAGTTGGAACAAGGGTGGGAAGAAAGGCTGGCCCGGCCTGAAACCAGAAGTTGCTTGGAAACAAGATAACCCTCCCCGGCTTTTCTGTCCTCAGCCATGGCATGCAGCTCAGCGGAATTCTCCCATGGGGCTTGCAGTTCAGCTGAGGGAAGGGCAAGGGGTGGGCTATGGCCCCGGTACTGGAGAGGCCTGTTTGGGCCTTCTAGTAGCCATTCCTGGACTCAGTGGCCTCCAAATCCAGCAGTTCCTACTTTCCTGCACCAGCACAAGGCAGAAAGAGGCTTCTGGGGGCTGCCGGTCAGAAAACGTGCAGGCTGTACCACGTTCCTGGGGAAACCTCGGATGGCACCCAGCGAGCCTGAGACTAGTAGCCCCAAGGGACTCTTTTCGCTTATTAGGAAGAGATTTCACAACCATCATCCCTGTGGTGTTTGGGATTCTTCTCACACGGTGCAATTTTAGTCACTGGATTCAAAGGAAGATTCTCTCTCTCTCTCTTCAGTGGAAGCTACTCTTTGTGGGGACCCACACGATCAATGCTGGCAGTGATCACTTTCTGCAGAGACACAGACCTCCAGACCACCCTGGGGAAGACCCATGGTTCAAAGCTGAAAAGTCAAAGTTCAAAGTCCTACGGGATTGGGCGGCCTATAAGAACTTTTAATTAAATTTAATTAAATTAAAGCTGGTGGAGACCCCATCCTGCTCTGTTGAGTGTGGGTTGCAAGACTGGGCCAGGAGGCCCTTTGTTCTTTCCCAAAAAGCAGATTTTGTGCAAAAGCATGAGGTCCAAAATTCTTTGATCATGATGTGCGATCTTGCCCAATGGCACACAACACCTGAAGAGGGAAAAGCTGTGGGGAGTCTCCAACCTTCGCAACTTTAAGATTGTGGACTTCAACTCCCAGAATTCCTCAGCCAGCATGGTCTTAAAATTGCCAAAGTTCGAGAGCCCTGTGTTCCCCACAGTGAGCTTCATTCACTCTCATTCTTTTTAGAATGAATGAGCTGGAAAGGACCTTGGAGGTCTTCTAGTCCAGCCCCCTGCTCAAGCGGGAGAACCTATACTATAGCTATACTATAGCTCTTCAGGTGCTGTGTGCCATCAGGCAAGACCACACACGGGCACTAAAGGCAGGAATCTCACCATCAAGATCGCAGGTAGTGTTAGGACTATGTCCAAACAGTTGGGTTGTTAATATATAAACAAGCCACCAATCTATGTTTGTATATATTCAAGTACTATAACTTTAAATGTATTGCTGTACTCTGATTGGATGTGGTGTTTCAAGATTGCCATAAGAGGGAACTAGAGATCGTATTTTGGAAGTGCTCTGGAATTCTCTCTGCTGATTCATTGTGATTAACTTTGTGTCTGATAGTGAGCTCTGTGTGAAGCTCTGTTACTCTCTGATAGTATTGAAGTGTTTGTAAGCTGTAATATCTTTGTTTGATGTTTAAGACAAAGACAGGCTGGTAAGAAGATTATTGTACTTCTTGATATTGACTGATTGAACGTGTATGACCTGGACTCTTTAATTGGACTGTGCTATTTATCTAAAAGTAAACTACTTTATACACTTTAACGAATCTGTTTGTGACTGGATCATTACTCCTATCCACTGGTTACCACGCTGAAACACCCCGTTTCTACGTGCATGTCCCTGATAACTCAGGGGTCGCTCTGCACACTCCTTAACAGGTAGTCTCATGCACAAAGGCCCAAATCAGGCATCTCCAAACTTAGCAATTTTAAGACTTGTGAACTTCAACTCCCATAATCCCCCAGGCAGGATAGCTTAGCCAGAGTTGAAGTTCACAAGTCTTCAAGTTGGCAAATTTGGGGACCCCTGGCCCAAATCACCGGAGGCCTTGCCTATCATGCAAGAATATAGAAAGCTCAAGAGACGTGGTCACCTCATGCAGATTCTACCCACTTCGGATTTAAAAAAACCGCCTGGCTGGCATTGCGTGGGATCTTCTGGGCTGCTGTGGGCAGAGCTGCTGTACACTGGCTGATGTCAACTACCCCCCTGCCTTTCTTCTAAAGACAGCAACCCTCAACCCACTTACCTGGATGGAAGCCTTGCTAAGCTCAGTGGCACTTACTTTCATCTACAGGACTGCCCTTAAGGAGGCTGGTGCAAGAGCCCTCTTGTGGACATCCAAACAGCCCAAAAGGAGCATTCCCCTTCTTCAGAGAGCTGCAAAGATGCCAGGCCACGAGGCACAGGGCTGCTCCCATCTCAGTTCTCCGCACAGTGGCTGACTCAAGAGTAGTGCCCCTTGCCACCAAGCTCTTGGGAATGCCCCTGCCACATCTGAGGAAAGCAGGCCAACTCCAGGCTCACCAGGGGCAGTGCTCATTTGGTCAAAGGAAGGCAGATGCAGAGGCAACGGGGCTGCCAGGAAGACGTCCATCTCTGTGACTGTTGTGTCGTGAAGGGCAGATCTGGGAAGAGATGCCACTCGGGCTGAGGCTGGAGGGGCGCCAGGCCCTTTCTGAGACGCTGAGGACTCTTCAGAAAGGGGAGCCTTGCATATGCGCGTCACAGGGTGCCCCAGTTGCCATCTTTCCTCGAGCTCCTCTGTGCCAAGGCAGATCAGGCACGCCAGAAGGAAAAATAGCGGCTGGGCCACCTGGAAAAGGTTCCTAAGGCCGCCGGCTGCCAAGCAGGGCTATGGCATGGATTCTGACCGCCTGCTCCTAGGCAGATGCACAGAAGACTCTTGCCAGGCTCAATGAGGCTCTTCTGTCCCTAAAGGGGGGGGGGGGTCCTGAATGGGGGGGCTTTGTTGCCCTGTCTGGACAGGTGGCACTCAAAGAATTGAACCAAAGTGAGGTACTCGGATCAAGCAGGAAAGGAGGACATTAATTAAAGGGGGTCTCCAAAGCCACATTTTGTCAGATCCACAATTGCCTAGATTTGGCCACCCCATAACTTCTCAGCAGTCCTGACTCAGGGCTATCTGGGGACAGGGCGAGGGGGTCTGCTTTTGCCCACCCCTCACCCTGAAGTGGAAGAGAAACAGACTATGATTGGCTGACTACATAACTCAAGCTAAGCCGCAAATCCAATTTGGCTCAGTCTATAATGTGAACTTAGCCAGAGTCATTTTCTCCCTTTAGACCAGTGGTCTCCAACTTTGGCAACTTTAATATTTGTGGACTTCAACTCCCAGAATTCCTTAGCCAGCTTGCTGAGGAATTCTGGGAGTTGGAGTTCACAAGTCTTAAAGTTGCCAAGGTTGGAGACCCCTGCTTTAGACGCTAGCAAAAGTCAGCCCTGCAAAGCTTCCTACCAGGCTGGTCCTCCTGCCCGGACCACTCCCACTTCGGCTCTGCTCTCATCACCTTAACGGGGCTGAGGGCCCAGGAATCTCCCAAGCCTGCAAGCAGTAATTTAAGAGCAGGATCTCCTTGGTAAAAATACAATTGATTTCCCCAAGCAGAGTAATCTGGATCTATATTTTTACTCAGGAGAAATCACTGGGAAATGTGACCTTCGAGCCAATGTTTGCAAACCATAATAATACCTGGGGGGGGGGGAAGAAACAGGAAGGACAGGCCCCCTTTTTAGGGGGGAGCAGCGGCAATGACAATCAAGCCCCCCTCTTTTTCCCAGTAAACCAGAGCTGTCCAACCCTGGCAACTTTTAAGACTTAAAGCATCATTCCAAATTCCAAACCTCCCAGAATTCCAAAGCTGGCTGGGGAATTCTGGGAATTGGAAGTCCACAAGTCTTAAAAGTTGCCAAGGTTGGACATTCCTGCAGGGGACCCCTCTGCAATCCTGAAGATGCTTCCCTCCTCTTTAGGCTGCCACCCAAACCGTGGCAGCCACCAACTGATGCTCAGGAACCGTTTGAGGAGAGGGCAAAGCCCTGAGAAAGGCATTTTGTGCAAGAGGCCAGGAGTGCGCTGAACTTTGGGTGCCGCTCTGAAAAGGGGCATTGTAGAGGTGGGGCCCGAGAGTCTCTCCCAAAACAGAACCCAAAGCATTAAATCCACAAGCCTAGCTGGACACAGCCCCACATGTATTAATAATGGGCCCAGGAGACCCAAGCCCCAGTCCCTGAACAGGCCAGGTCCCTGCACACCTGGATGGCTTCACCCCTTCCTGAAGAGCTGGTAGGTGATAAGATCTCTTTAGTGGGTGTGGCTAGGTGTCCCATTGAGACTGTGGGGTGGGGTGGGGTGGACAGAGGTTGGAGGAGTGGGTTAGAGCAGGGGTCTCCAACTTGGCAGCTTTAAGACTTGTGGACTTCAATTCCCAGAATTCCTCAGCCAGCAAAGCTGGCTGAGGAATTCTGGGAATTGAAGTCCACAAGTCTTAAAGTTGCCAAGGTTGGAGACCCCTGGGTTAGAGCACCCCTATCCCCAACTGCGTTGCCTTTCTCCCTCAACCTGCTGCCGGGGGAGGGGGCTGTGGGGGGGCCAGGTGGGGCTGGACCTCAGCATCTCTGAACCCAGCAGCGCCTCTCTCTTACCTAGAGAAACCTTTTCCACAGCTCTGGCAAATGTAAGGCTTCCCCACCGAACCGTCATGGGAGCGGACGTGGTAGGACATGCGGTCTTTCCTCTTGAAGCGCAGCCCGCACACGGGGCATGAGTAGGGCTTCTCGCCGGAGTGGGACAGCTTGTGCCGGTTCAGGTGGTAAACATCCCGGAAAATCTTGCCGCAGATCTCGCAGGCCACCTGCTTCCTCGTCCGGCTCCTCTTGCGGGGCGCCTCGGGGTCCTCCAGGCCGGGCATGCCGTTCTCGCTCAGCCGCGGCGGGGGCAGGTCGATGTAGCCCAGCTGCAGGCTGGTCACCCCGTGCTGGGCTTCGTGCTGCCGGAGCCGGTTGGCGTCGGTGAAGACCTTCCCGCAGAGGCCGCAGGGCAGGATCCCGGCGTCGCGCAGCCCTCCCGGGGCGCTGAACATCACCGAGTCCAGGAGGTTGGCCTTGCGGGGGCGCCCCCGGCCGCGCTTGCTGCCCAGCGAGGGGCCGGCGCCGCCCACGCTCTGGAAGGGCGAGGCCAGCAGGGGCGGCGAGAGGGGCCCGGCCACCATGGGCAGCCGGTCCACGCCCTGCAGCACGGGCAGCGAGGCCTGGGCGGCGGCCGACAGCACGGCCCGCGTGGCCTCGTCCTCGGCCATGCCGGCGATCCCGTTGCCGTTGGGCGCCAGGCCGGCGCCGTTGGTCATGTCCAGCGGGAAGCCCAACTCGGCGGCGGAGGCGGCGCCGGGGCGGAAGAGCATGACGTCGGGGCGGGCGGCGGGCGGCACCAGGATCTGCACGTTGGACTGCTTGATGACCTCCTGGCAGATGTCGATCACGGAGCGCATCAGCAGGAACTTGGCGGCCGTCATCAGCTCCGGGAAGCTCTCCAGCCGCACCACGATGCGCGACGTGTAGGCGAAGTCCAGGATGTCCCCGAAGACTTTGGAGCTGATGGTGTGCATCTCCAGCTCGCGCGCCCCGCCGCCGCCGCCAGGAACGGAGCCCCCGCCGGGGCCGCCCCCCGCCTCGCCGGCGCCCCCCTCCGGCGCCCCGCCGCCCTCGCCGCCCAGCCCCTGCGCGCTGAAGACCGACTCGAAGTACTCGCTGCAGGCGGCCAGCACGGCCCGGTGCGCCGGGAAGCTCTCGTCGCCCACGCGCAGCAGCACGTCGCAGAAGCGCCCGCCGTTCTTGCGCTGCTGGTTCAGGCTGTGCAGCAGGTCGGCGCTGTGCCGGCTCACCTGGTAGGTGTAGCAGCTCGGCGGGGTCGCGCCGCACGGGTTGCTGGCGGCGGCGGCGGCCGCCTCGCTCACCCGCTCCATCGGGGCGGCCGCGGCGCCGCGCTTACCTGCCTGCTGTGCCCGGCGGCGGCCGGCAGGAGGCGCGCGCCCGCTCCCCCGTCGAGGGGCCGGAGCGCGCGCTCGTCAGGAGGCCGCCCGCGCCGTCCACCAGCCCTGGGCCCGGCGGGGAGCGCGCGCGCGCCCGTCCGCCCGCCCGCGAGTCCGGCGGCGGCGGCGGCGGCGGCGAGGAGGAACAAAGGCCCGGCCGACGCCGGCAGAAGAGCAGCGGCAGCGAGGGCGGGGGAGGTAGCAGGCCCCGCCGGGAAGCTTCTCCGCGGGCCCGGACGGCGCGGCGAGGCGGTGGCGGCAGGCTCGGCCGCTGACTCTTGAAGGCCGTCGGCGCGGCGGGCGCGGCGCGGGGGGGCTCCCTCCCTCCCTGGGTGTGCGTGCGTGCGAGTGTGTGTGTGTGTGTGTGTTTGCAGAGGAGGAAAAATGGCAGCGGCTGCACTTCCTCTTGCACTTTCACCCCTGGGGGGGAGGAAGGGGAGGGGGGGCCGTCCCCTACCCACCCACCCCGCCGCAAAAGTAGGCCGGCCGCCGCTCCGGGATCTGCGCCGGGCCGCCCCTCGCCGCCGCCCGACCCCCCGCGCCCCCCCGTGCAAAGCCCCCCCCCCCGCGAAGCGCTCCCCCCCGTGCCACCGCCGCCGCCGCCTCCCTTGCCGCCCGAGCGGTGCCCCCTCCTCGCTTCCTGCCCCCTCCCCTCCCAGCGCCTCCGCCAATGCGAGCGCGGCCACGGGCGCCGCCGCCCCCCCGCCGGCCGGCCCCTCGGCCTGGCTCTCAGCGCCCCCCCCCCCCCTAGCAGCCCCACCCCAACCGCGGGTCCTGCTGGAGCGGGGCCGGGACTCCCCCGCCGGTCCTGGGCGAGCGAAGCGCCCCTCGGCAGCACCCGGGCCGGGCGGTCGCTCGTGCTCCCGGAATCCCCCTTGGGCAGGCCGCCGCTTCTGCCCCCCACGACCCCCGGGCAGCCCCTGTGCTCTTGGGCGGCAGGAGACCCTCGCAGCCAGCTTTGTTGCCCGGAGCGTCCCTGGCAGCAGAAGTTGGTTGGGCTTAAAGGCGGTGTTTCAAACGGAGACTGAAGGAGACAGCCCCCTCCTCTCCCCGGCACCCCTTTCATTTTCCTGCCCCCCCCCAGGCTGCCAGGTCGCCCCAGTTTTACTCGCCTGATTCGGTGGCTTCTTTCCTTCCTCCTCCTTCCTCTTCCAGGGCATCTACTTAAAGCATCTGTTGCCATGGCACCAGCATCCACATCTTCAACCTCTCCGAGAGCGGAGTGGAGGAGACTGCCCCCAAAGTTGCCAGAGAGCCCAAAAGGGCCCAGGCCTCCATGAAGCGTGCCCTGCCCCCTACCATGTCCTGACCCCTTGCTCTGTGGGATGTTTGGCCAGCTAAGGGCCTGCCAGCCACGGGGTCTCCTGGGGGAAATCAGCCTTGGGGTGGATGTGCTGCATCCCGGGTCATCCCTGTGGCTCCCAAGTAACGGGGGGGGGGGGGCTTTTGTGAAGGTTAAAATATAATGCATGGGCGAAATTAGAAAACCAAAATGGCAGAGTCCCATTGATGCTCTGTCGGGAGGTGGACTGGTTTCCTTGCACCCCCAAGTCAGAGGGAGCCGGGACCCTCTCTAGGAGTGACCTTCAAGTGGCTGGTGATGCCCCCAGGGTTGCCATTTGGCATCAGCATATGCAGTCAGTGCAGCTCCCCAAACTCAAAGCACCCCCTCAACCCCAAGGATGTTGCACCAGCAGAAAAACCAGCTGTGAGACAGTGGAGTCTCCCAGGGGGCTAATGCCTTAGGAAGGGGGTCCTGGGAGCCCCCTCCCAAGGAATGGCAGCAGGAAGAGGGCCCAAATAAGCAGAGGCCAGCACCTGCCTGCCCCTCATCCCTTGGGTCACAGGCCTTTTGACTGCACAACGCGCCCAACTTTCTCTGCCACTTCGTGTGCTTTTGGGCCATCAGTTGGTGGCTCAATATGTGCAATGAAATCAGATTAGTGTACACAAATGTAACTCGGCCAAGTTTTGCATCACTTTAAGGCAGAGAGTAAACAGGCCCATCATGGTTTCTTAATCATGGTTTGTGGACTAGCCTATGGCCCTTCTGGAGAAGGATTTGGCTGTGATTTTCTATTAAATGTTTTTGAGTTTTAATTGTATTTGTTTATTTTGCTTTATTTATTATATGCCATCTGGAATTGCTATGTCTTGAGTTGGGTGCCCACATGGATTCTTTAAGTAAATCCCAAGCGATGCTTAATATGTACATCATCTTAATATGTACACTAGCGGAGCTGTATCTGGAAATGCATCAGAATAGAAGTTACAATTCTCCCTAGTTGGGTTGCTGGAATTGGAGCAGGGGTCCCCAAACTTGGCAACTTTTAAGACTTGCGGACTTCAACTCCCAGAATTCTGGGAGTTGAAGTCCGCAAGTCTTAAAGTTGCCAAGTTTGGGGACCCCTGAATTAGAGGGTTGGATCTGGAAACCCAGGACTCCTGGATCCTGAATCAAGACATTCCCAGAGAACTGAACAGTCAAGTGACATCCAAAGCTAGCTGGAAAACTTAAGAGGCTTTTTCCCCATCCTTCCCAAAATTGTAAGCTTATTAATTGGAGTTCTTAATTTATTGTGTGCCTCTGAAATAAGTAGGATTTAAACTGAATATTATTATTCTATTTGTTTAAAATATGCTGCTTTATGTATATACAGGGTACACTCATGAACAGCAACGGCCATTTTCAAAACAACATCCAAAAGTCACTGGACTAAGCCAGCTGGCAGAAGCAACTTCCTCCCATGCTGGAAACGTGTGCAGTTTTCCAGGCTTTCTTGAAAGCACATTTCTGGGTTGCTCCAAAAGGAAAGAAATGCCTTTTTGTTCCCGTGAGAAGGAGTGAAGTGTTGCGCCCCACTTGAACACCATTATCAGTTTATTAAATGAATGTGGAGATGGGACTTTTGGTCCTCACATCCTCAGTGTTTGAAGGGAAGGCTGTGTGGCTGAGGCCTCCTCCTCACACTCTGGGAGTGTAAGCAGGGAAACACCTGGGGAAACCTGCCCTAAGCAGCCACCAAGGCACCCCAGCAGATCCCTCTCCCTTGGCCTCTGCTGATGCTCCCTCCTGGAGGCCAACTGCCCAGCAACATGGGCCTTGGTGCTCTTGGCAGGTGAGAGCTGAATTTGCGAACCAATGCTCCTGTGCAACAGGCCTTGCAGCCCCAAAGGTGGAGACTGAACTGATGAGCGTGTTACACCGACCAGATGCTCCCGTCAGGCACTCCACCCCTTGCGGCACCGGGGACGGGTTTGTGTAGCCCCGGTGTCAGCGGGCCCCAAACTGCACCCCCTCTGGAAGGCGGCGGCGGGACGCCCTCCGCCTGTGGCGAAGCCAGCCTGGGCCAGTTTTCTAGCTTCACACCCGCGGAGCCGGCCTCGCTCGTCGGGCTCACCCGAGACACGCGGTTGGCGGAGGCGCTGCGAAGCAGAACCCGAATTATGCCTCCCGAGCAGGTGCCCTCCGTCCCCGGGCTCGTTTGGGCTGCAGCGGGAGCGCAGCGCAGGATCGGGGCTGGTGGGAAGACGGACACTTGGCGAGGGTCGTCCGTGCCCCAAACCTGCACGGCGCCCCCCCCCTCCATGCTTCGGCCGCACGGGAACTGCAGTGCCAAGTCGCGGGGGCTGCGGGGGGGGGGCGCCTGCCCCATTTTGCGCTGGGAAAGGACACCGAGGAAGACGAAGCAGCGGAGCGAGACGGCGGTACGCCGCGGTTCTCGTCTCCAGGGGGCGCCCTCAAGTAGCGGAGGAGGAAGGCGCTGGACGGATGAGTGCCGCTCTGGCGCCCGCGCTCTATGGCGCCAGAGCGTCAGGGGAGGAGCGCGGAGAAGTCGCGCGCAAGCCCGGCGTGTCAATTCTCGTTGGTTTTTTTTACTCCGCCCCCGCAGGGCTTTTGTCGGAAGCCCCGCGAGAGTTGCCTTCTGCGCCTGCGCGGCTGCAGCCTGAGGGGAGCCAGCTCTGAGGAGACGCCGTCGCCGCTGCCGCCATGGCTACGACGTTGGCCAAGATCGCCGAGATCGAGGCGGAGGTAACGGAGGAGCGACGGGCTACTTTGCCTCTGGGCGGAGGGGGAGGGGGAGCCGTGGCGTGGCGGTGGAACCTTCCGCACAGTAGCAGTCTACCGGCCAGATGTCGACAGGGCGGAGGCGAGGGGGAGCCCGCCTCAGCTCTTGGCCGCCCTGGGGAACTCCTCGCCAGGCCCCCCGAAGGGCTCTGCGGCCTCCAGGCTTGCCAGCAACGGGAACGCTGAAGATGTCAGTAAACGAGGCAGGGCGGAGGATGCCCTGCTGCCACCTTCACTCGGGGAGCCGTAAAAAAGAAGGCCGAAGCGGCGGTGATGATTAGGTCTTCATCCTTTCTTTGATGATCAACTCAAGGCAGCGAACTGTCCCCAAACCCCTCAACCGGCTATCGTTGCCCAACGCAGGACTAGAACCCAGACCCTCCTGGCTTCTAGGCCAGCAGCAACGCGAAATTGGTGCTTTCCTAGGCAGAAAACGGGAGCCCACCCGAGGGGCCTCACCCAGCTCTTGGGTGCCCCTCAGTCTCTGCAGGGAAGTTGGTTCTCAGGCTGCCTCTGAGCTGGGACGGTGCCTTGGCCGAAAGGAAGCCCTGGGCAGGCGGGGAGCAAACACGGTGCAAACTTTCCTGGACTGTCTCTCTACCAAATGGCATCCCTTGCTCTTTTTACTGATAACAAAACCCATTTTCTGCCATGAGAAACAGGGCCATCTTTCTGAAACTTGAGGGGCCAAGTAACGGGCTTGGAGCCCACGGATTGCCTGCTGACCCTGATTTCTCCCCCCCCCCCTCTATTCCAGATGGCTCGCACTCAGAAGAATAAAGCCACGGCCCACCACTTGGGGCTGTTGAAAGCCCGCCTGGCCAAGCTGCGTCGAGAGCTGATCACCCCAAAAGGAGGTGGAGGGAGCGGAACCGGAGAAGGTGCATGTGCCCTTTTATTTATTTTTATTTATTTATTTTGTGAGATTTATATACCGCCTCATAGTGCAAGCACTCTCTAAGCGGTTTACACCAGTAAGCAATGTATATTTATATTGCCCCCAACAATCTGGGTCCTCATTTTACCTACTTCGGAAAGATGGAAGGCTGAGTCAACCTTGAGCAGGTGAGATTTGAACCGCTGACCTGTGGATCACAGTCAGCTAAAGTGGCCTGCAGTACCTGCCTCTAAGCGCTGCACCACCTCGGCTCTTTCAAAAGGACAGAGCAGGAGCATGGCATCCCTTGCTGGGGATGTGAATACACTTTCAGAGCCCTTTTTGGTAACCAGGGCAGAATCGGCAACGTGGCACCTGACCTGTGTGACCCCAAGATCTAAAACAGAGGTCTTCAAACGTGGCAACTTTAAGACTTGTGGACTTCAACTCCCAGCATAGCTGGTTGGAGAATTCTGGGAGTTGAAGTCCACAAGTCTTAAAGCTGCCAAGTTTGAGGAGCCCTGATCTAAAAGAAACAGAAAGCAAGCCCAATTTTGTGAGGTGGGCTGACCATGTTTCTAACAGTCCCAAATGTCAATCTTGCCCCTTTAGCCAGCTCTTTATACTTTTTTTTTTAACCAATAGAGACTGAACCAAAATAGAAGTAGTTGATGGTCTGTCTATTGATATTATAGAGAATAACTGCCTCTATGGAGCAGCCAGTTGTTTCCTTTTCAGTTGAATGTGTCAAAATGTCCATTTTGTCCACGTGTAAATACATTCAGATTCAGGTATGTCATGTCCACACAATTCTACTGTCAGCTGAAGCGTGAAATTGTCAGCCTTATGGTAGTATAAATTGTAGTAACACATGTAGACTGAATTGAGTACATTCCTGTTGCTTTATTTGAAAAACTTAAGTGAAGGGTGTAGAATTTTAAATGATTTGGTTATTATACTTTTCTTGCTTCAGCAACTCAGAACCAGGCTGTCCTTTGGGGGTAGATTTGAGAAGTGGGCCCCCAAATTGCTGGAGGGAGGGACAGCTGTGGGCCTTCCGCTTACCCAAGACGATGCCAAGGTGGCACAGTTTCTCTGCTTTGACTTTTCTGCTAGAGGCTTTCTGGGGCCTATCAGTTACTCTGAATTAATGATCACTTGGTAGGTTTTGATGTGGCGAAGACTGGCGATGCCCGGATTGGTTTTGTGGGCTTCCCTTCGGTGGGGAAATCTACTCTGCTGAGCAATCTTGCTGGTGTTTACTCAGAAGTAGCTGCGTACGAGTTCACGACTCTAACCACAGTTCCAGGAGTGATTCGGTACAAAGGAGCCAAAATACAGGTGAGGCCTATGAACCCAAGGCTTGTGCCTGTACATGCCTTTTATTTCACACAGAAGTGTGCTTATCCTTAGCAAGTCCAGAGCAGTAGAGATGCATATATCATAACTGTCTAATAACTTTCTCTGCTGATTGACAATTCTAGGAACTTGCTTTCTAGGTATGTAAGCCAGACAGTGGTGTATTGCAAGGTAGGCAATTTATAGCACTCTGATTTTTCATAAACTATGAAGCCAACTTTAGCTGCTATTAAAAACAATGATAAAGCATGTTTGACAAATAGGTAGAAAGATGATTACAAAATTCCAAGACCTGTAAACCAAGCTGACTGTCCAGTATCAGCCAGAACTGTTTGGAATAATCTGTAGGGTTTCCAAACAGAATTGCAAGTAGTATCTCTGAGAAACAGAGAGCCTTTCAAACCTGATCTACTGGGTTTTAAATTGAATCTGTGAAAAATGGGCTTGACAGATCATCCTCCCCCCCCAAAATAGTGTGATCCCTGGAGCTACGAGAGGTAGGCAGAATGCAGAGGTTGCCAATAAGGACTAGAAGGAATAGATCAAGTCACATGATCCATTGGTAGGGTCTGCATGCAGATTAGAAAACCATTATGATGTGTAAGGAACTTTCCATTGAGCTATGAATTATAAGGGATCTTCTAGATAGAAGATGGGTGCAATCACACAGAAAGTTAAGGTTCCAGTGCAAAAGGAATTTAGGTTTAGGGCTCTTCTGTCAACAGAAAAGGAAGGGAAATTCAATAGTCAGCGTTACTGCTAAGAGAAGATGGTAAAACAGGAACGGGGTGCATCAGCTTGTGTACCCTTTTAAATTTTCAGTATTTCTGATAAATATGACCTAAAACATGATCTGTTGTCCACACAAGTCCCAAAACTAGATAAAGAGAATGCAATTAAATGAGTTAAAAATATTGTACTTGTTTGTTGATTTATTAGGAAAAATGATCCAAAGCTGCATATTTGTATGTGGTAAAAATATGTGAACCTTTGCTTTCAGGTGCTCCTGTGCCCGCCTTGGGCAGCAATAACTGCAACTAAATGTTTCCGATAATTGTTGTCCAGTCCTGTACATCAGATTGGAGGAACTGTAGCCCCTTCCTCCTTACAGAACAGCTTCAGCTCAGGGATGTTGCTGGGCTTCCTCGCATGAATTGCCCACCTTCAGGGCCTTCCACAACATTTCTCTAAGACTAAAGGTCAGCACTTCCACTTGGCCATTTCAAAACCTCAACTTCTGCTTTAAGCATTCTTTGGTCCTGTGACAGTGTTTTGGATCACTGCCTTCCTGCACGACCCACTTTCTCTTGCGCTTGAGTTCATGGCAGATGCCTTAATGTTTTCATTTAGAATTTACTGGTACAATTTGGAATTGTCCTAGTCCAAAGGCAGCAGAATAGACCCAAAGTATGAGACTATTACCACCATATTTCACAGATGAGATAAAATTTTGATGCTGGAATGAAGTGCTTGCCTTGCGCAATGTAATACTTTTCATTCAAGGCAGAACATTCTTGTTTTAGTCTCGTCCGTTCACAGAAATTCTTCCAACAGCCTTTTGGGTTATTCATATGGGTTTTCACAAACTGTAGATGGAGCAGTGTTGTTTTTGGAGAGTAGAGATTTTGTACACACAATCCGTCTAAGAGTGGACTGTCAGAGTTCAAAACGTTTGGAAATAGTTTCGTAATCTTTTCCAACCTGTTGAGTATCAACTGTTTTTGAAGATCCTCAGAAATCTCTTTTATTCAAGCCATGACATCCCTGTGTAGAGATCAGACTTATAGTGAATATCCAGAATTCTGTTCTCCCACTCACACTTCGTTATCATCCCATTGAGTGAAACACCTGACTCTAATTTCATCTTCAAATGAACTGATAATCCTAGAGGTTTGCATATGTTTGCCGCACACCAATATGTAGCTTTGGATCATTTTCCTCAATAAATCAATGAACAAAAGAATTTTTGGTCTCATTTCTTTAACTAGGTTCTCTATCTAGTTTTAGGACATGTGATGAACAGGTCACGTTTATGCAGAAATATTGAAAATTCAAAAGTGTCTGCAAACTTTTAAGAACCACTGTAAGTGGTTCTTAAGAGAAAATGGAAGTTATTATTCCTCTGTTCTGCTGTGGTCGGGATAGTGTGGCCAGTTCTGAGACTGCATTTTATACAAGACATTAATAAACTGAAGGTTGTCCATAAGAAATAGCCAAGATGAAAACCCTGGAAAGAAAAAGTTAACAGGAATGGTTGGAAGTGTTGTTTTTTAAAATGGGTTTAATCAATATTTGTCCCTTGCTTGGTTTGTTCATGTACAGTACATCTGTCAGATACATCTCTCAAGCCCATTTTTAACAGCTTCAGGTGCTTAGTCTTTTCATGGTATTCCAGAAATATTGAAGATCATCTTCAGATCATCAATCCATCCAAGATGATTTGCTTTTGACAATAGTAGAACAGAATTACTTTGCATTTGCTCCCAGATCATCTCCAAAGCAGATAAATAGCTAGGATTTCAACATGCTCTTTCACATTGTTGCAGTGAGGTGGTTGAGTAGAATTTTGGAATCCAATCCTGGGTGGAGAATAATGCAATGGATGCTGAAAGGATCAGCGGGAGGAGATGGTCAGCAAAGCATGGTTGAAGTATCACAGGACAAAGGGAAACGGGTTAACAGCTGGTTAAGGTGTGATGTCTGGCTTCTCCACATCTCTCTTTTCTTATTTGTTTTTTTTCCACAAACTTTGCAGCTTCTTGATTTACCAGGAATTATCGAGGGTGCCAAAGATGGGAAAGGCAGAGGTCGCCAGGTCATTGCAGGTGAGTGCTGGTGGTCCCAGGGCAAAAGGGGAGAGAAGAGAATAGACGTGTGCTTGGGGCTGCTTTTGCTCCTGATCCCAAGAGTATGGCATCTGGGGAAAGCTTGTTTTCATACAAAGTAAGCAGGTGGCTTTTTCTTGCTTCCTTGACATACATTTGATTCAAAATACGTTTAGTTTATTGCTCTGGTTTGAGCTAGGAGATTAGATGATCATGAAGTTTTTTTCTTTAGATTCCAATACTTTATGTTTGGCTTTTTAGAAGAGGCTGACAGAAAGAAAATATTTTCAGATTCCACCCCCTCCCTTTTTTTTCAGTTGCCCGAACCTGCAACCTTATCCTGATTGTTCTGGATGTCCTGAAACCTTTGGGACATAAGAAGATAATTGAGAGTGAGCTGGAGGGCTTCGGGATACGTTTGAACAGCAAACCTCCCAATATTGGGTTTAAAAAAAAGGACAAAGGAGGCATTAACCTTACAGCCACAGTAAGTAGTACTTCTACTTTCCTACCTTGCTGTGCATAAGAAATCTGACCTGATAAATTTGCACTCAAAGCCATTTGCTGTATGTGAAGGAATGTCTGAAAGGGATCCCTGGCAACAGTCCCTGAGTCCCAGCAAGGGCTCCCTTTGAAGTATAGCTCAAGAGTTTAGTTCAGTCGTGACAGCAGTGAGATGGGAAGAGAAGCAGGCCCTGCTTTGGTCAGGACACTATTTAGGGTTCTGCGAAGGGCTTCTGAGGAAACCTCCTTCCGCTCCAGGTTAGCTACTGAGACTTCTGTTTACCATTCTTGCCACCTGGGTGTGCTGTGGCCATCTCCTGTCCTGATGCATGAAGCCCTTCCTGCCACATGGCTAAGCCTACAAGTCCATGTGCTTCACTCCTGATCCAGTCCCTGTTGTGGTCTGAAAGGTTCTGTGTATCATCATATTTTGTTTGATCAGTGTCCGCAGAGTGAGCTGGATATCGAAACTGTGAAGAGCATCTTGGCAGAATATAAAATCCACAATGCTGATATCACCCTGAGGAGCGATGTGACTGCAGATGACCTCATTGATGTGGTTGAAGGAAACAGGTAGTTTTCATGGGCTGATAAAGAAGGAAGGGCCTTGGGGAGGGTTCTCTTGTTGCATGGCAGGGAACTGGTGTATCTTACAACATGGCTGCTTTTTTGCTCTTTTGATCTAAGCACACAAAAAGCATTGTTCACTGCAGTGAAAGTTGCATGGGCCTCTCTTGGCTTCCTAGCAGCTGATTGGTTAGTAGGACTATAGTAAATAGGCTGGATGTAACTTACAGGGCAGAGTCTCTTGCTCTACCAACTTGGTTATTGTAACTGCCTAGAATTGGAAGTCTCCTGCCTCTCAAGACAGGAGAGTTAGGATAGAGCAAGATAGGAAGGACCTCTGTCTTACATTTTTTGCTCACTTCTTCATCCTTGCAGAGTTTACATCCCGTGCATTTATGTGTTGAACAAAATTGATCAAATCTCCATTGAGGAACTAGACGTCATTTACAAAGTGCCCCACTGCGTTCCCATCTCTGCTCATCATCGGTGGAATTTTGATGACCTGCTGGAGAAAATCTGGGATTACCTTAAACTTGTGCGGATGTAAGTTTTGGTTTGTCAGAGCTCAAAATCTCCATCATTCCAGTTCCTTTAAAATGTTCCCTAGTGTCAATTTCCCCTCAGCTCTGAAATCTCAACTGTGTTCTCTTGACCCTCAAAGTTTCTGGTAATTCTCGGGGGGCCAGAATTTCAGCAGTTCTTCAGATATGCAGGATTGTAGTCAGAAAAAAAATGTTTGTGTTAGAATCATTCAATTCTGTTCTGTAAAAGATCCGTGATATTTTTAGGACTCAGAATGAATTTTTTCATAAGATGGAAGACATGCTCCAGCACTTATTTATATATAGAAAATGGATGTGTCACAGAGAAGACCATCTCAAATCTTTTTCACTGACATGTAGTTGTTTGTCAGGTGGGAATTATTCTGGTAGAGGGGCCTTCCTTCCTGCTCTGTCACTTGTTGGGGTACGCTTTAGATTAACCTCTTTATTTGTAATAATAATTGTAAAGAGTAATCTTGATTAGAAAGGGAGCTTGTCTGAAAGCATAAATGCTTGATAAAGGAACGTTTCATCGTGTTTCATTGCAGTTACACTAAACCCAAAGGGCAGCTCCCAGATTATACTTCTCCAGTGGTCCTGCCTGACTGCCGGACCACCGTGGAGGATTTCTGCATGAAGATTCATAAAAACCTAATTAAAGATTTCAAATAGTAAGTATGATCTGCTAACAGCCAATTCAGTTCCTTTAGGACTATAGTAGAGGTGGGAGCTGTAGTCAATGTTCCCTCTAATTTTTTTTCGGTGTGTGCAGAAAAGTATAATGTCTGAGCGGCACATTTTCATGCCTGAGCACCTGAATTTTTTTCACAGATGTCACCCAAGACAACAACGAAATCAGTGTTATTTGAAATGTTATTTGAAATCAGTGTTATTTCAGATGCAAGCTCTGAAGAGAACAATCAAGTGGATAGTAATTCCATAATTATTTTCATAAATATGTTATATCTATTTGGCAGGCAGGTTTCAAGAGAATGAAGTCCAGGAATGGCCTGCTTCTGACTGCACAAATACTATTATAGTCAATCAGTACAATAACTTCACATTTGAAGTATGTGGAAAAAATTCAGAATATTAGTTTCACAATTCATGTAAACATAATGACCTCTGTGCACATCTGTTTCAGGATCTGGCAAACACTGGAGGCACAAACTTAGGAGCTAGCACAGAGAGTGAATGTGGTTTCAGCTGATGTATGTTAATGAATTATCAGTTTCATAGAGAATGAATAGACTTGTACATTCTGCATGGGAACATTCCAAAGATCACAGAGAAAAATAAGGAATGTTATACTTTCCTCTCTCTATAACTCATTAAATAGGCTGTATAAAATGTTGTAAAATTATGTTAACCACAAATTAAGAAAAAATGTTTTAAATTCCATATATTGTTTACATTTGCCACACAGAGCATATATGTGAACTCCATGTAAAAAAATCAAATTCCTCCCTACTACTCTGCATGGAGTTAACAACACAGTGTTACCTGGTTCCAAATGCTTAAGGATTATCCTTTTAAGAAACAGAAATCAGCCAAGTAAACCAAAATAATACCGTTGGCAATTCGATCAACTCATGGGTTTTGAGCTCAGCTTTTAATAGTGTGCATTTGTCAAGCCTAAAGACGATTCACTGCTGCAAACACTTCACTGACGCATTAAAAAGAGAACCAGGACCATCCAAGAATATCAGAGCTTCAACCCTCCCCCCTCAAAACCTTCTCAATGACTGTGAAGTCAATTAAAGGAACCGGATGGAGATTTCCAAACAGAAGTTTGCCTAAAACCTCTTTCCCATCCGCGAAGGCGAGGAATGCACAAAGGGAGGGCGAATGTAACACTAATGCAGAAGCCCTTCCAGCTTGCCTTAAAAAGCACGAAAGGCAGTTTAAAAGAAGCTCCTGGGGAGGAAGGGTGGGGTCAACCTTTGTTACCTTGGAAAGGGATCATCAGCTAATGAGGCGAGGGGGGGAGAGAGAAAAGGGCTGCCTAAAGAGCCTGCCTCCCCTCGCTTTTCTAGGCTGCTCGCTCGCTCCTTACAACTTAGCAGACCGTCCCAACAGCCATCGCGAGAGCCCACTACCCACCCTTTTACGGCAGCCGAGAAAGAGCAAAATTAGCAAAGAAACAAAGGGAGGCATGTGTTCCCCATCACAACTGCACCGGACTTGAAAAGTGGTGCGCGGAGGTTTGTTGTTGCCTGCGCTACCGCGCAGCAGCGCAGCTTAGAGGGAACAGTGGCTGTAGTCCTGCCTGGGAGTGGGTGGGTGTCACATGGTGAATATTGCCAGTTGTATGTATATGCAGGGTGATATATCCCTATCCTAATATTATGGTACATTCCATTACAAGCAGAACACGTGATGTGATCTTCTGCGCATGTGTGCCTTCCTGATTCTCCATTGTTCTCTTGTGGTTTGGCTCTGACTGGAATGGTCGCATTTAATTAGCAAGAATGTAACTATTCAGAATTTATTGTTTTTGTACTGAAATAAATATTTTTTATTAGACTTTAACTTCGGCTTTATTTCTAAATGTCTGAGTTCCGAGATAAAGATCAAACATCGCCTCTGTGAGATTTATTCTCACCTCTAACAGTGAGGAGGTGTTCAGTGTCAGGAGGGGGGGGCAGCTGCTGCCCAGAGAGCTTTGGACCAACCGTGATGCATGAGAAGGTATTGAAAGCCATCCATCCAAATGCTTTACTTAAGTCAAGATAAAGCAAGATTATCTACCACATTCCCCGAATCTATGAAGGAAATTATATGATTAGAAAATAAGATTAACGCAATAACAAATCCATGCCATTAACTCTGTGCTAACTCTTTTCTTCCAGTGCTCTTGTGTGGGGCTCGTCCGTCAAGCACAACCCTCAGAAAGTGGGAAAAGATCATACTATGGAGGATGAAGATGTCATTCAGATAGTCAAGAAATAAAAAAAAATCCCTCTGGCCCATCAGTTGCGATTCCTTTCAGAAAGGACTAACTGTGGAACTTCCTGGCCTGCCAAATGGTTGAGTGGATGCGAACACAACTGTAGAAATTTGTGGACTGATTAAAATCTTTTTCCTGAGGTGGGCGGGAGAGCATTGCAAACACGTGGCTTTGCACGGCTGTTTAATTGAGTCCACATTTTTGCCCTGGGAAGAGTTCAGTCAATGGAGCGTTTATGCTGCCGACATAAATTGGGATGCAAATGTAAAACTTTCCCTTGTTATCATTTGTGCATTTGTATACAAAAGTGATGGTCCTGTCCTTGTTACTGATGTAAATAAAATCTACAGGCAAAAGCTAGGAGAGGATGTTCTCGTCAAAAGGGCTTAGGTCAGAAGTCTTCAAACTTGGCAACTTTAAGACTTGTGGACTTCAACTCCCAGCATAGCTGGCTGGAGAATCTTGGGAGTTGAAGTCCACAAGTCTTAAAAGTTGCCAAGTTTGGGGACCCCTGGCTTAGGTGATGCTTTGAAATAGGCAGGCTTGACTTTAGTTTTTTGAGCATGTTAAGGTTCTGCAAAATTGCAGTTAGCATCAAGAAAATCAGTCTCACTAAAAGGGATTTGAAAGAAATTGCTGAAAGGAAAATCAGTGTCAAATATTTCTGGATTACAAAGAATTACTACAATGGATCAGAAGAATTTTCACCAAGTGTAACAGTTCACCAGCATTGGCTTTCTTACACATTTTATCCAAATACGAAGGGGGGGAGGGAAACCTGTGAACACTCTTAAACAGAAATAGACCAAGAGGATGTAAAAAAGGACTGACTTGTTGGTGTTCCTATTAGCAAGAACTCTAAATACTCCAGTGGAATTGAGTTGCCCTCATTTGTCTTCTCTGCCACTCTGGAAAATCAGTGAGTTGCCTTAGCATTACTTTGATATTTTCAAGAACCCCCAGTCGGTGAGGCAAACGGTGACGACAAATGAAGTTAAGTCTCGGCGAGAAATTGAAATTAATCCAAGAAAATAAATGATCGGTCTTGATCCAAATATTCAATTCTCAGAAAATAGAAAGAGGCCTGAGAAATATACTTAGAAACCGAAACATCTTAAGATTGTTAGATCTATTTTAAAATTATAGGTTAAACACATTTTTGTTATCTCTTGAATAGAACTGCAAAAAACTTTTAAGACTGCTTAAAAAAGAAAGTTTGGACTAATTTCAGGAGGGCGGATGCTTCTTAAAATGGGGACCATAACTGAAAAGCAGCCTCTCTGGACCTCAGCCTTCCATTTCACCCCGAACCTCATAAATTTGGAAATCATAAGCAGTTCTTTCAAGAAGCATATCTTGGATAGGTAATTCTAGCTGGAGAAGTCCATCTTAGAAGCATTCAGGCATCGGATTGTGCAGATTTTACATTGATTTGCCTTTGGAAATTTCACAAAACTTGTGAAAGCCACTTGATCTCCACTGCTGCATTCTGTACTAATGGGGATTTCTGAGCATGTGTCAGTACATGGAGCACCTTGCGCTGGTTGGCCAGGTTACCCCAAGGACATCTTGCTCTTTGTAAGCCTGCAGCTGCTCCACCCACCCATTCCGCATAGACTGAGTCCAGGACCACCCTCGGAAGTCAACCATAGAGCTGATTGGGAACTCTTTAAATGCCATTTTGCCAGGGTTCAGTTTGTCTCATCCCATCCAAGCCAACGGCTTCCACTTGCCTTGGCAGCATCTCCAAAGTGGGCTTGGGGTAATGATACTCGAGTGTATTAACAGTGATTGTGAATAACAACTCCCAACAGCCTTATGTAAGCATTAAGCAGCCAGTGGGGAGAATCCTGAACTCCATAGAACTCCACAAGGGAGTGAGTGACCAGCTGGTCCCCTCCCCTGAACCCATCAATTGGGATCAGATGCTAAGGAGCAAGTATTGCTTGCAATCCCAAACCCTCATAGGTAGTCCAAATGTTACCATAGTGGCCAGTATCAAGGACTGGGAAGAGACACAATAGGACCAGGAGATGCGTAACATCCCCCTGCATCCCCCAATTGCTGTTGGCCAGATTGATCTTTCCATCCCATCTCTGGGTCCAGGTAATCCTTTTTCTTCGCTGCCATTCAACTGCCCTCCCTACAGCCTTCTCCTGAAAGACAAAAGGTGGAGACCAGGCAACAGTCATCAAGTGTGGGTGGCTCCAGGAAGAGCTTAAGGAAGGATCTCCTTCAAGGCTCAGAATGAGGTGGTATGGTGGGAGGGAAGAAATGGGTTAGTCAGATTGATGGAATAATTGAGTGTGCGCTTGCACACGCAAGGCATGTAATGGGCTGGTTACTTAAAACTCTTCTAATACAATCCCTACTGTTGCAGCTTCCCAAGAAAGGAAAAAGGTCAGCCCCATTTATGTAGATCAGACCAAGAAACCAATTCCATAGGAATGCTACAGCTACAGCCGGTACTTAATATCCACACACCCCCCAACACCAATATTCATGAGGGATTCATGGGAGGGGTCTGCCTGAGCCATTTTCACAGGCCTTGATTCTACTCTAATCGCAGCTATTAGGAATTTTACAGGCTCATTAATTTGAAGCTAATCTTCCAGGAATGGGAACACACCCAGACACCAATAATATCGGTAGGATTAAGAGTGCAAGGAAACAGTTAAAAAGCAATTGTTGCTAATTTCAACATACCTTAAACCGCACCTAAATCTCTCATTTCTTTAGGTAGCCATTCCATCGGATTCTTCAGCCCCCTCCAAGTTGGGATGTGTTTCCTAAGTGGTGGAAGTGAGACTGCGAAGCCACATTGCAGGGCTAAAGAACCAAGACCGAACGCAGCACCCACTTCTCGAATTCCCTGCTTCAAAGATGGGGAAACCTCCCCCCCCCCTTGCTCAAACTACGTTTCCTGGGCTGGTCTCGGACCACTTACCTAGTTTGAAAGGCTTAAATTGGATTCTGATCTGAAGCTCTTGAGTGTTTTCTCACACTACAATGTTCTAGAGCAAGGGTGTCAAACTCAATTTCATTGAGGGCCACATCAGGGTTGTTTGATCTTGGAGGGCGGGGGGGGGGCGTGGCCATGGTGGGTATGACACAACTGGGGGGGGGTACCTGTGGTGGCCAAGTGCTAAGGCAGGACTTTCCTGAGACCTCACTGTCGTCATAATCTTCCTTCCTTCCTTCCCTCTTCATTCTCCTTCCTTCCCTTTCCTTATTTTTCCTTCCTTGCTCTCTTCCCATCTTTCCTTCTTTTTCTGTCTTTCCCTTTCTCCTTTCCTGCCTCTTCTTGCATGCTCAAATGCAAAAGGGGAAACATTTTTGTTTTTAGTTTGCTTTGATAGCCTTCTGCCAGCAAAAATGGAGCCCGGGGGGGCCCCCACGTGCACCCCGTTCCCCAAGCTCCATTTTCGCTGGCAGAGGCACCACGGGCCAGTCCTTTGCTGTTTCCAGGCCAGCCTCACGGACCAGATCTAAGTACCCAGTGGGTCGCATCCAGCCCACAGGCCTTGAGTTTGACACCCCCATTCTAGAGATAAAACTGTCAACATTCAATGTCTTCATTGTGGGGGGGGAAATCATGGATGGATTCAGTATTAGCAAGACCACCTCAATCTATCAATGAGTTGAAGCAATTCCCAAAAGCAGCAGCCACATACTTCCAAACCATCATTGTGGCTTAGAGAGGCACCATCAGATACATATTTTTTTTACAAATTTTAAAAAACCTTTTTTTTCTAAACTGATACCTATTGCAGAGTTCTGAAATCTTCAAGAATTTTGAGTTTTCCTGATAAAAGAATATGGATATGTCACAATGAATCTTGGAATTTCTCATGGGAAACTTTTGTTTGTTTTGCTGAAGTCAAATTTTGTAAATATGCCCCTATATCCCTTTACACAATGAGTCAGAAAGCTCATAGAATTGACTTTATTTACAGAAATAATTCTGGGGAAGTTTTCATTTTAAAAAAGTGATGTAACAATCTTACAGGGACAACACCTGTGACCACTTCTGCTGACTAAGTTCATGTTACAGAACCTTCAAGTGTTCAGTCACTGATGGCCCACATAGAGGTCATGGCACAATTTTTAGGACATTTATCCAAACTGATCTGGGTCATCCATGCTAACACAGAATGCCACCAAGTGAAACAATTCAGGATTGGATTGGATTGGGTCTGAAGGTGTCTTGATTTAAGGCTGTTACTTCACAGCAGGGGAGAACAAATTACTATAACTGCTAGCAGTTGTAGACACTCAAGGGTAGCTATGTCTGACTTTTTAGTAAACAGCAACACTGAAGATGCACCACGCTGCAGCAGAGTTAACAGGTGCAAGGTCTATGGTACCTAATTTTGTGTGCCGTTATGAAGGGCAGCAGCATCTTGCAGCCCATTTTTCAGATGCTTAAGATCCCAACACAGTAATTTCTTTTCCTCTGCTCTGAAAAAATATACAGTATGTACCTAGTGGCCTTTCCCCACTTTTGTGACTTGCCTAGAACAGAGTGTAGAGGAGTAAGACCGGGATACACAAGAGGCAAAGCCATGTCAGCATGGCTCACGCACAATTGACTTCTGCAGCACCTTTAATACACATCCCACATGTACAGTGAATAGATCCAAACCAGAGGCACACAAACTAAAGCTTAACTTTTTACTAGCTACTCTTATATGTACAGCTGTATAAGTTCAAAAAAGCTCTCCCGTGGATATATACAAAAAAAGATGTTCATACATTGGTCTGTACATAGAATTTCCAGTGATGAACCCTTAAGGCTGACGCCTCTGTCCCAAGAGGTCACCAGCACTTCATTCCTACGTTTTTACAAAAAAAAAAAAAAAGCAGAACAAAAAAGGTAGATGCTTCCAGAATTCTGGTACCGTCTCGCATCCAAGTTTTTTCAGGGTTCACTATTCAGTCTATAATAAATTCTTTCAATCTTGATGTAGACATGGAAGCTAGGACAGGCGCCATATGTGCTTTTAGTCACTCCAAAAAGAACTCCGCACCAAGTGCTGAAACCAAAGCACCCCAAAAGAAATGGGAGTGAAGCACGTCGGAGGCCATCTGCCCGAGGAGAGACGCAGTCAGAAGTAGTGCAGATCCTGCTCTCCAACAAGGCTCTTCACTGCCGGTATTCCAGCTCATCCACGCTGATCACTTTGGAAGGCATGGATGGGAGGGGCTGCTGTAAGACGTCAGAACCAAACCACTTCGCCAGGCCGACGGGAGAGCTACTTCGCTGGGCAGCAGCACGATGGTCAAGCTGCGAGTGCATATGAGGCAGTCCAGTCCGAGAGGACACAGGGGGAGGAGTTGTTTGCACCCCGACAGCAGATCCTTGTGTGCTGACGCCTGAAAGAGAAAGAGAGAGAGAGAGGCCAACCATCTTGTGTTATAGATCTGGGATGAAGGTGGTGCATGACTGGCTTTGGCAAAAAGAACATTTAGGACTATCCAAAGGGAGGCCCATTACCTGAGCGCTGTAGTTGCTGCTGCATCATTGCCAGCTGCAAAGGTGTCGCTGAGCGAGGATTCAAGAGAGGGTGGCCAGCTGTGGTTAACGGGTAGCATGGTTGACCAAGGAGGGGAGCAGATACTCCCTGCAGGTGAGACAGGTCAACCCCAGGAGGAATCATACCTGTTGAATGGAATCATATCATTTTTAAGCAAGGACCCTCCACACTTAGCACTTTCATATTGGTACCTCTCAGGGGGGCCCTCCCCACAAGTCAAGGATGAAAGGAAGCAGCTCTCTAGAACAACCATTTGTGAGCCGAGAGTGGCAAAGTTCTAAACTGCTGCCTTGCCCATAGCCATCAAAGCCATTTCAGAAATAGTTAAACGTGAATCATCCACAGCTGCTGCCTCATAAGGCAAACTCAGGACCCTTAACTACTTCCTCATGGTTATGAAAATCAGCACAGTATGTCTCCACTATCACATTCCTATCAGAAAGCATGCCACGCTAGTAGATAACAACAGAAAATACGGGGCTTCCTACCAGATGCAGCTGCTCAACTTTTATACCACTCGCACAATTT
The DNA here is from genome assembly GCA_023053685.1 of Diadophis punctatus similis. Lineage (NCBI taxonomy): Eukaryota > Metazoa > Chordata > Lepidosauria > Squamata > Dipsadidae > Diadophis > Diadophis punctatus. The sequence continues at coordinate 2,276,296 of JALIGW010000048.1, forward strand.
CCAGATATGACAGAATGTGTAAGGCTAAATGCAGTAACTGCCCTTGTGAGAAAAAAAACCTCCAAACTTGCAGTAAAATCAAAAGACACTGTGTGTGTGTGTGTGTGTGTGTGTGTGTGTGTGTGTGTGTGTGTGTGTGTGTGTGCGTGCGCGCACATGCTAATCTTTCAGCCATGCCTGACAGCCTTATGTAGAAAAGTTGGGCTTAAATGAAGGGCTGACTGGTCAATGAGGCCCCTTCAACCAGGTGTGAAGCTGAAGCTTACCTGCTTGCAGCAGAGGAGGAAGGTGCTGTGGATGAATGCCTTGTGCCAGCATCCTCTGGACTAATCCTGGGGGCAACTGATGAGCAGGTCGTACCATCGGAACATGAGGAACCAGGGGAACTTGGTGGATTGGACGGAGGAAAGTATTCCCTGGAACTGGAGAAGCCATTGTAGGAGTTTTTCTCCCAGAAGACTTTGGCCTGTAGTCCTGCTCTTTGGTGCAACGGTTGGCTTGAGAAAGTGGGGTGGAAGATGTGGAACGCTGCAGTGATGTTAGTTTGTGAGCTGCGGAGGGCGAGTTCTCTTGATCAACATGATCTGTGGACCTGGTTGGCAAAAGACTCTCTGCAGAGGAACACAAAAGAAGCCGAGCTCAACCATCCTGTGCAATGGCATGATCTACCCTCTTCTCAGCGTGAAGAAATCTTCTTAGTCAAGGGAAAACATGAAGGATGGAGGCGAGCTCAAGAGCACAATGACTCCAGGCGTAATTGCAACCCTTCCTTGCCTATAACTACAGCTTTGTAGTGTCCGATAGCTGGAGCAGCTTTTCATCCTTTGGATGAAAGAGTAAGAAAAGTTATGCTTTTCCCTTACATTATGCGTCTGTTCTCTGGCTGTAAGAAGTCCATCTAGTCCATGGACAATTGTCTTATTGTAGGAGCAGCCAGAGTGATAGCCTTGTTCCCAAGTCCAAGAATAATTTACCAATACAGTGGTACCTCGAGATACGAGTTTAATCCGTTCTGTAACCTTGCTCGTATGTCAATTTGCTCGTATCTCAAAGCAATTTTCCCCATTGAAATTCATTGAAATGCCATTAATCCGTTCCAGCCCCCAGGCTGGCTGGCTGGGCTGGCTGGCTGGCTGCTAGGGGTCTGTGTGTGTGTGTGTGTGTGTGTGTGTGTGTGTGTGTGTGTGTGTGTGTGTGTGTGTGTGTGTGTGTGTGTGTGTGAGAGAGAGAGAGAGAGAGAGAGAGAGAGAGAGTTCCCCCCCCCTCTCTTCTCCCCTTTCTCTTCCTTTCAGGTCCATTCTTTTTCCCTTTCCTTCCTTCCTTTCCTTTCTCTCTGCCTCCCCCCCCCCCCCCCAAGAGCCCTACGGATGGCTAAGCTAAAGGGGGAAAATTCTCTTTGATATTCAAATCTGGCTTCCTCCCTTTCAGAATGTTGCGGAAATGAGTGGGTCGTGTGCAGCCGGCCGTTCCTCGTATCTCAAATGTTGCTCGTATTTCAAAGCAAAACTTTGCTCACTCGACAGCTCGTATCTCAAATATCTCGTATGTTAGGGCACTCGTATCTCGAGGTACCACTGTATATCAAAGCATTCCTGGAAGTCTGGAGATGGAGCCCCGTGTTATTTGTTTAGTCTCCATAATCCCTCTGGATCTTGATACAATGGCCAAGGCTACCAAGAGCTCTCCTCTTAGATAAAAGCCCCCTTCAGAAACTTCTTAACTTTAGGAAGACCTGCAGCCAAGAGTTTCGTATGTGCTCTTCCTTTCTAGAAGCGCCTTTTAGGAATCACTTCTCTTTACACAGATCTGAGCAAACCTACCTTCTGTTGTCCTTGGACCTTCTTCCCTCTCGCTTGATTTCAACTTGGCTGCATGGGGCTCATCTTTGCTCTTGTCTTTGCTTTCATACATCTTGCGTATCACTGAGGTAGGAGTAAAGGAAGGAGATAGCTGCAAAAGCATAAACCAACAATTAATATTTAATAGATTTGTCCCCAAATAACCAATTTTGGTTATGTTTATGGGCCAAACATACGCAATAATAATAATCTAAGACAAAAAACATAAATGCCGTATTTTTTGGAGTATAAGACGCACCCCCCCCAAAAGAGGATGAAAATTTGGGTGCGTCTTATACACCGAATGTAGCCCTGCCCACCTGCTGGCCCTCACCCTTTGGCCTCTGCCTCCTAGCAATTTGCCTCCTTGCAGCAAACAGCAAACAGCCTGTTTCAGTTTCAGCTTCAGCACAGCCTGATTAGCACAAGCAGCTGATTGTTGGATCGGCCTCCCGAGCATCAGCTGTTTCAGGCTGCAGGGATTGCCATTGCCTATTGCCGCCTCCGCGCGCCCCATTTTTGGCCTCCATGCGCCCCATTTTTGATCCATTCCGATCCCCACCGCCCGGAACAGGCCGAAAATGGGGTGCACAGAGGCGGCAATAGGCAATGGCAATCCCTGCAGCCTGAAACAGCTGATCGTTGGGAGGCCAATCCAACCTACAATCAGCTGCTTGTGCTAATCAGGCTGTGCTGAAACTGAAACAGTCTGTTTACTGTTTGCTATAAGGAGGCAAATTGCTGGGAGGCAGAGACAGATTTCCCCCCCTTGTTTTCCTCCCCAAAAGCTAGGTGCGTCATATACTTTGGAGTGTCTTATACTCCGAAAAATACAATAATCAGGGTGAATTAGAATGGAGAATGCTGCCAGCCCTCTCCCCTCAATCACGCTAAGGAAATCTGTCTTCTATTTGTTTGAACTTTTCAAATTACATCCTTTCTTTTCATCTCGCATCTGTCCTACAGAACTTGAAAACAAAAAGCTGCCACATTTTTGCAATGGCCGGTGTGACACTGACCATGCTAGTGATGGAAGCAGCCGTGGTCGGAGGAGAAGAGGCGTTTCCTCGGAGCCCCAGAGAGGCAGGAGACTGAGTCATGCGCGGCTGCCTATCAAACAGAAATTCAGGTTAGAACATCTTTCTCTGCCTGCAAGGAAATAAAATCCTGGCTGGAGGTTTTCCAGCAAGGAATAGCAGATTTCTCCTCTTGCTTCATTTTACTTTGAAGGTGGAGAAACCGAGGTAGATGGGCAGGCAGTTTGACATTTGTTTAGCATTTCCAACTTCCAGCCTGAAATTTAAACTCACCGGTTCCTGAAGCCGTCTCGGTTTTTATCCATCTGTAGTTTGCCAAAACCTGGTTGGTAGAAATTTGGCACTTGCATAGCTAAGTCATGTGGAAGAGAGAGACCTTCTAACGCAGCTTGCTGCAACTCTAGAGGATTCATCTGAAATCAAGAAGGCTTCAATCAGCCAAGATGGCATTTTACTACTTCTGTCTACTGTGACTGTGGACACTGGTCTTTACTGCCTTCAGATTTTTGCTACTTCACAATTTTCTATTACAAAGTAGGCACACCACTCACTGCTGCTCTGCAGTGTGTGTCATACTACACCACACTCGTTTCTCCTATAAAAACTTCATCTGGTGCATTGCAGGATTTACCTTCATTTAAGGGAGACCCCATGTATATAGGTTAAATTAAACCAAGGCTACTTCTCAGAGCTATGGCACTCTGAATACTATCAAATACAGTCTCTAAATAACTCTATTGCTATGTCACAAGTGTTTACATATTTTATTCTAAAGTAGGTTATCTTTTTTCCCATTGCTTCACATTTCTTGGATCCCATTAAATGAGGTTTTCCCCATTGTCACCATCCTCTTAAATAATCAGGAAAAAATGGTTATTGGTGTGTGCATTTTGACCTTCCACACCTCCCAGCATTTTCTAAAACATTGGTCTCCCAGAGCAAAATGCTCTGACCTCCAGAATTAGGAAAGGCATGGCAAATTATTCTGTATATAAATTCAGGAGGGGACATTTCAGCTGCAGAGTTTTCACAATGAAAATACAACATTTTACTCAGTTGGATGGAAGTGTTCCCTCTAGATCAGGGGTCTCCAGCCTTGGCAACTTTAAGACTTGTCCCAGAGTAAAGCTGGATAAGGAATTCTGGGAGTTGAAGTCCACAAGTCTTAAACTTGCCAAGGTTGGAGACCCCTGCTCTAGATCACAAACGGAATGATTTTGGCATTGTGCTTCCACTCTTAAAGCCAAGTGAGATGGAGAGGAGCCGGCTCCTTCCCTTACCTGAGCAGCAGTGGCAGCAGCTGGGCTCACCGGTTTTCGAATCCCCTGAAATGGATCAGTAAGCAACTGCTGGGTCCCTGGTCCAAAACCTAGAATAAGATCATGAGTAATTTCACCAATAAGACATGAGCTCTTCCCTTCGGTGGAAAATGCAGTTTCTGTATGATTTTGTTTTAGAACAAGCGTCTTTCACTGGAGGTGATCAGAATGCTTAGTGGAGAAGAATGAGAGCTACCGATTGTAGGAAAACATGGGATGTTTTAGCAATTAATTCTGAAAAGGATTGCCCATTTGCTCAAGTGAATTCTTTTTAAACTATAGTTCTAAGGATTTAAAATGATTTAAAAAACACACCAGTAGGCAGAAAGTCTCACTCTCTTCCCCAATCCCCCGAAAGCAACACACAGTGAGACCAGCCAAGAGGTTTCTTCTTCTGCATTTGTGCTTAATAGCAATAGCGCTTAGACTCATATACCGCTTCATAGTGCTTTCCAGCCCTCTCTAGGCGGTTTACAGAGTTCAGCATATTGCCCCCAACAATCTGGGTCCTCATTTTACCAACCTCAGAAGGAAGGAAGGAAGGAAAGGAAGGAAGGAAGGAAGGAAGGAAGGAAGGAAGGAAGGAAGGAAGGAAGGAAGGAAGGAAGGGAGAGAGAAAAGGAATAGCAATAGCACTTAGACTCATATACCGCTTCATAGTGCTTTACAGCCCTCTCTAAGCGGTTTACAGAGTTCAGCATATTGCCCCCAACAATCTGGGTCCTCATTTTACCCACCTCGGAAGGAAGGAAGGAAGGAAAGGAAGGAAGGAAGGAAGGAAGGAAGGAAGGAAGGAAGGAAGGAAGGAAGGAAGGAAGGAAGGAAGGGAGAGAGAAAAGGAATAGCAATAGCACTTAGACTTATATACCGCTTCATAGTGCTTTACAGCCCTCTCTAAGCGGTTTACAGAGTTCAGCATATTGCCCCCAACAATCTGGGTCCTCATTTTACCCACCTCGGAAGGAAGGAAGGAAGGAAAGGAAGGAAGGAAGGAAGGAAGGAAGGAAGGAAGGAAGGAAGGAAGGAAGGAAGGGAGAGAGAAAAGGAATAGCAATAGCACTTAGACTTATATACCGCTTCATAGTGCTTTACAGCCCTCTCTAAGCGGTTTACAGAGTTCAGCATATTGCCCCCAACAATCTGGGTCCTCATTTTACCCACCTCGGAAGGAAGGAAGGAAGGAAAGGAAGGAAGGAAGGAAGGAAGGAAGGAAGGAAGGAAGGAAGGAAGGAAGGAAGGAAGGAAGGAAGGAAGGAAGGAAGGAAGGAAGGGCAATAGCACTTAGACTTATAGTGCTTTACAGCCCTCTCTAAGCGGTTTACAGAGTTCAGCATATTGCCCCCAACAATCTGGGTCCTCATTTTACCGACCTCGGAAGGATGGAAGGCTGAGCCAACCTTGAGCCGGTGAGATTTGAACAGCTGAACTGCAGTGCTGCATTTTAACCACTGTGCCACCTCGGCTCTTGTTCTCAACATTTAGAATCCGAGTCTGACTTATTCCAATCAGAAATGTTCAGCTACTCTGGACCTGCAGCCTATTGGGATGCTACAGCAGTATTCTGGGCGAAGGGCTAGATCAGGTAAATTCCACCCAGGTCCCATCCATTCCAGGACTTGACCTCACAGAAGGGTCATGCTTCAGACATGAACTGGCTACCCTCTAAGTTACAGAAACTACCTGAGCAGGAACGTTTCTCACCAACTGGAGACGGGATGCGATGCCTCAAGTAGTCAGCTGAAGCAGCCCGAGTGGAAAACATCTGTGAGATGGGAGGCTGCGGGGGAGAGGAGGCTCTCTGGGCAAGGAGGGAAGGAACAGGCTCCAAACCCCCCATCAAGGTGCTGAGGACATTGGATGACGTCTGTCTGCAAGAAGGGGAGGGCCCCAGGATCTCCTTGGGAAGAACACAGCTCTTTTAAACCTCCAGTTATGCATTCTGCATTTTTCTGACAGTATAATTGCAATTCTCACAAATACTGTAATAGCAATAGCACTTAGACTTATATACCGCTTCATAGTGCTTTACAGCCCTCTCTAAGCAGTTTACAGAGTTCAGCATATTGCCCCCAACAATCTGGGTCCTCATTTTACCGACCTCGGAAGGATGGAAGGCTGAGTCAACCTTGAGCCTAGTGAGATTTGAACAGCTGAACTGTAGCTCTCTGCTTAGGGCATTGGAAACCTCGATCAATAAACATGCGACAAAACAAACAGCTATCAAGTTAAGGTGTGGGGTCCGTTGAAGACATTTCAAACTCCTGACAGTTTGCTGTGTTCTTTCGAGGAGTCTGTTAGTGGGGCATAGATTAACTCCAAGGTTTGCAAAAGCAGAAAGTGGGAGGTATGGAGAAGAAAGCTGTTCTAACACCACTCAGTCATATGCAGTCAGAGTAATTAAATCAGCCTTCGATACAGGATTAGAAAATATGTTAAAATAATGTATAAAATGTACAAATATAGTAGTGATGTATATAAAAGGTGGCAGATCTGTTTAAAAATATTGTGGTATGTTAAATGTGAAAATCAATAAAAATATTTTTTTAAAAAATCAGTCTTCAAATGCTGCATTCTTAATTTATAGATGTTACATGATTATTATATGTCTTGTGGACCATATAAAAAAGATTTTAGAATACCGTATTTTTCGGAGTATAAGACGCACCTTTTTCCTCCCTAAAAGTGGCTGACAATTTGGGTGCGTCTTATACTTCGAATGTAGCTTTTTTTTCCAGCCCTAACTAGGTGCTAACAGATCTTCCCAGCTCTTACCTTGCAGGCTTTTTCATTGTTACTCTCTCCAAAGAATGGTTTTCCAGCCCTAAGTCTTTGCAGAATTTTTTTGCATTGCTCTACTTGCTCCGAATAAGTTTTTTTCTAGCCCTAACCAGGTGCTAACGATCTTCCCAGCTCTTACTGGCTTGCAGGCTCTTTCATTGTTACTCTCTCAGAAGAAGGTTTTTTTAAGTCCTAACCAGGGGATAAAATAATGTGCTGAAGCTGACCAGACTAAGGATGCTAGCCAGATGAATACCTGGTAGGCAGATTGTTTTCCCCTATTTTCCTCCCCAAAAACTAAGGTGCGTCTTATACTCCGGTGCGTCTTATACTCCGAAAAATACGGTAATTAAAATGCTCTCTTGATACTCTAACACTATAGCCAGAAATGTTTTCAACAGGAGTCTGAACAAAATAAGAGATTGTTATAATACCTGCAAGATATTCTTTGTAGCTGCCTGGCCCGGCATCTCAGAAGGTGGTATCAGTGGGTTTTCGGAAGTTTGCTGAAAGGAAAACAACATGCCTGCGATCTCTCTCTGCTAAAATTCACCCTCTGATCCAAACTTAACCAGTGTCCATCACCACATGCAAAGGGAAGCTCCCTTCAACCCATGAGGTGCTAAGTGTCTATTTCGCCACCAGGTGTGTGGCCACCAGACTCAGGCAATCTAAAAGCCATGGATGGGTTGCTCGCTAGCAGTCCAAACACATATTTGGCTGATTTAATCCAAAGTAACAAACCAGCACTATCATCATCAAAGTGTTTGGACAATATTTACTAGTACCTGATATGCCTGATTGGGATCTTAATACTTTGTTTGCCTGTGTGAAATTACTAATCTGGTCTTTAATTTAATAAATTCTATTGATAACAAAGCACAGAGGAAATAGTGCAGCTGAATTTGCCTGCTAGCAAGAGTCCAGATTAAACATTAAGGGAAGCTTTCCCTTCTAAGTTTTCAATTAATTTTTAAAAGAAAACATTAATATTCTTCCAAGGATTGTGACTATGCAAAAGCAAATTATGTCATCCTTTTGTTCCGTAACATAGATTGTTCAATTATGTCAAGATGCAGACTTAAAATCCAGACAATTAAAGTTTATTGCCCATCACATTTTATAGTCGGGCTCTTAGATCTGGGTGTCAGCAGCCTTCAAAACCAGGTAGACCTCATTCCTTCAAACAGTGCAAGGTAACAAATTTATGCCATACTAACAAATCATTTAATTCTGACTCTTCTTTCTAGTTTTAGTAAAGAAATGTTTAGGGAGTCTCCAATTTGAGCTTATGGCACCTTTGGAATTTTTAAGTAGTAGAATACATTTTCAATCGTAATATGTTTTCTGTGGTGGGTTCAGTCACAAGGATCAACTTCTCAGGAAAGCAAATGAGCGGGAATAATTTGCCCAAGAATCTCAATAAAAGGCAAAGGCAGGTTGTGAGCTGGGACTGCTATTTATTTGAATTTACTATACTTTTCACCACATGTTCCCACCACACATGATCCACTCATCCAGGTCCCTTCACTGTCTTTTAGAGCAGCGGCCCCTAATCTTTATTTCCAAAAAGTTTTATTAGTACAAAATTACATAGATAATAGCTAAACATTAAATAGAAAGTACAAACATTTTTTTTAATTTTTCTCCCCCCTAACCCACCCCTTTCCCTCCCCTCTTCCCCCCCGGACTTCCCAGAGAGAGTACAGGGCATAATATCAATAAAATAAATTTAAATTAAATTAAAAAATTTTGACTTCCACCTTATTTTTTTAAAACTTCAACTCCAAATTGTACACTAATAAAAATTCCTTCCTCCTCCTTTCAATCATCTACCCTTCACAACATTTCTTCACTGTTAACTAAGAATTAAATGATTATTACATAAATGATGACTAAGTATTAAATACAAAAACCTTAAACTTCATCATAAAATCAATCAGTATATAAATAACATACTATTACTATATATCAGATTATAAGCACTAATTACAAACTTTAAATAACCTTCCTCCCCAAAAAAAAAAATGTTAAATCTAATTGTAATATTTTATAACTGGATAGATGACAATTCCAAATCTTTCTCACAATTAAATAAAACTTAAATTGATATTACACAAAAAATAATTAAATAATAATACAAAAACCTTAAACTTCATCATAAATTCTACCACTCTATTAGTAACATAATGTTACTATGTATTAAATTATTAGGTTCAAAAAAGTTCTAAATCTTTAAAAAGAATTAATAATACTTTGAATAAGCCCCCCCAAAAAAAACAAAAGAAAAAAAAAGAATGCAAGAAGTAAAGAAAAGAAAAAAAAATTAAGGAAAGAAGGGAAAAAGAAAAGTACAGTCATAATGGCAACCATCTGTCCAATAAACTTCAACACTGCATCTTGTTGTATCTTGATGATGGTTGCATCTTTTTGTAACTTGATAATTTTGTAGTTGTCAGCTCGCCTCCCATCTGACCCCGATCTTCCATCTCCTTTTCCACACTGTAGACATCTGTCTGGCTCTGCCAATCATTTAAATTTTGTAAATCTGTTTCGATTTGAAGAGGAAGGGATGGCTTTCCCTCCTCCTCCTCTTTTGTTTTCATACATCTTTCCTCTGGAATCTTGGATATATCAGCCTTTAAGACGTTGACATAAAATTCAGTAGCTTTCTTTGTTGTATTAAGCCGATATCTTTTTCCCAGAAATTTCACTGCAACTCCTGTTGGTGCTTCCCATTTGTAATGTAAATTTAACCTTTTAAATTCATCAATCAGAAAGGTATAATCTTTTCTGGCTTTGAGCATTTTAGAGGGAATTTCTTTCCATATCATCAGTTCCTGGCCATTCACCTGCAGGTTATTCTTAAACGTCGCCTGTATAATCCTATTCCGTAAGGCTCTTGTAGTAAAGTATATTACAATATCCCTTGGTAGGTGTTTTTGTTTTGCATACCAGGAGTTGATTCTATATATTTTATCAATTTGCCTGGCTAGTTCTTCTTTAGACAGTCCAGACACCTGCTCCAAAGCTTCCACCATCCTTCCTTTCAAATCTTCATATAATCCTTCTTTCAACCCCCTGACCCTTATGGCAAATTCCATGGATCTGAATTGCGTCATTAACACCTCTGTTTCAAAATTTGCAATGTCATTTTGTATTTTATCTATGTATTCTACTGAAGTTGTCAAAACTTGTTTGTTTTCTTCAATGCGGTTTGCCAAAACTTCAATATTTGTTGCTAGACCTTTACATACCTCCAACACATCATTTCTAATTTGTTGGTCAATATTCTTTAAAGCAGCCTGCATTTTATTATCTATTTCACTAATTTTTTGGTTAAATTCAACAATAAGTTCATCTTTCATAATCTTTAAGGTACTTATTAAATTTTCAGGTGTTAAAGACTTTGGGGGTGTTAACTCAGTGGTAAGTTGCATTTTAGAAATATAACCAGATGAATAATCCATTCTTTTATTCAAAACCATCTTTCCAGATTTTGAAGCCATTTTAGTATTTCCAGTGGTGAACAAAGAAAAAGCCAAGCCTCTAGTTAAAGTTCTTTTAAATTTCTTTTAAAATTCTTTCAAATTCCAAAGCCAGATAGAATTTTATTTTTTAAAAAATTGTCAGTTATTATTTAATCCAAAATCGGGAGACAGAGAGAGTAAAGCCAACTTTCAAAATCAAAAATTTCCATAAGAAAAAAAGCTGCTAGGAAAACGAAAGTTACTTTCACTTCTCCTCCCACTTTCTCCGATCGCCATGTTGTAGCCTAATAACTGTTACTTAGTTTCTTCCGAAGTGAAAATCAGCAGTGGAGTTGAAAGAAAAAAAAAATCTGTACTTGCCCTTTAAAATCCTGTCTCTCTCTGTCTGCTTGTTTAAACAATTAAGTAGTTGTAATCCCATTCACGAAGCAGCGGGTGGTCACAGCATCTTGCTCCGCCAAAGCGGAGGTTTCCAAGTCCCCGGAGCAAGAGACAGGCTGGCTGGGGAGCCCTCACCTTTCGCGCCCCTGGCTGACACTTGGGGCACTAGGGGGGGCTCTACCCCACCTGTCCGGCTCTCATCTCTCCCCTTTGCCCGGGGCAGAGACTTTCAAGCCGCCAGACAGCTGTTCTGGCGGCTTTAACGGGGAAAAGGAAAGGCGCTCAACGAGGAGCGTCCGCGATGCAGCGATCCGGAACCGGAAGTCGCCCCTAATCTTTTGGGCACCAGGGACCGGTTCTGTGGAGAAAGATTTTTCCAAGACCGGAGGGGGCATGGTTTCATATGCTGCCTGCATCCCGCGAATGGGGCTTCGCTTGTTTGCATGGCCCGGATTCTGGCATGCCGTGGCCCACGGATAGGGGGTTGGGGACCCCTGTATTAGGGTCCACCCTTTTCCTCATTCTCCAACAGAGAGAGATTCCACCCATGCCGCTGGGGTGAGTAGGGTGGAGGGAATCCCTTCCCTGGATGTGTTCCAAAGCAGAACAGCCGGTGAGAGGCTTTAATAGGAGGCTGGATTTGATGACCTCAGTGACCCCTTCCAATTCAATGCTTCTGTGATTTAAGGTTGCATGTCCTGGTGAACTAGGAGTTTGGAGGCCACCAACTTTTTATCTAAGGAGTCCAGAGAGATATACCAACCTCTACCAGGATGCAAGATTTGCTTTCCTTGATGATTCAAGGTGCCAGTTGGCATGTCTGAATAATCAAGGCAGCCCAAAATGCAGCAGCCATTGCAGCTATGAGCACAATATTCTCTCACCCGTTTCAGCCTGAAATTCTCTCCGATCTCTGCTCTACCCTCTCACAAAAGTTACCTTGACTTCCGGTTTTGGAGCGCTTCATCGCAGACATCCCTCGTTGGATGCCTTTCCGATCTTTGTTAAAAGCCGCCAGAACAGCTGTCTGGCGGCTTTAAAATCTCTTCCCCGGGCAAAGGGGAGAGATGAGAGCCTGACAGGAGGGGTAGAGCCCCCCCAGCGCCTTAGGAGCCATCTGCAGGGCGCGAAGGGAGAGCTCCCCATGCAGCCTGTCTCCAGCTCCGAAGATCCGGAAACCTCTGCCTTTTGCAGAGCTAGATGGAGTGACCAGCCGCTGCTTCAAAAATGGGATTTATAACTACATTTAAACTATAGAAGCAGACAGAGAGAAACAGGCGTGAGATGGGCAAGTACTGAAACCTCTTTTTTTCCTTTTTTTTTCAACTCCTGGGTAAGCTTTCACTTCGGCAAGGGAACAAAGGAAACAGAGTAACAATATGGCGATTGAGAAGTGAAAGTGACTTTCGTTTCCCCAGAGGCTTTTTTTTTTTTTTCTTTCTCTCTCTCTTATGGAAACTTTTAACTTGGAAAAATGGTTTTTTCTTTCTCTGTCTCCTAACTCTGGATTAAAGTTATAATAGAAATATTTTCAATAATAAAAGACTATCTGATTTTTAAACTGGAAAGAACTTTAATCAGGCAACTGGCTTTCTTTCTTTTTTGTACTCTTTTGAAACACCAATGGCTTCAAAGTTTGGAAAGACTGTTTTGACTAAAAGAAATGACTATTCATCTGGATATATTTCTAAAATGCAACTTAACACTGAGCTAACACCTCCACAGCTTTTGACACCTGAAAATTTATTAAATAATTTAAAGATTATGAAACATGAACTTACTTTGGAATTTAACCAGAAAATAAGTGAGATAGACCATAAGATGCAGGCTGCTTTGAAGAATATGAATCAACAACTAAGATTTGATGTGTTAGAGGTTTGCAAAGGCTTAGCAACAAATATTGAAGTTTTGGCAGAACGTATTGAAACAAATAAACAAGCTTTGGCAACTTCGGTGAATTACATAGATAAAATCCAAAATGACATTGCAAATTTTGAAAAAGAGGTCTTAATGACTCAGTTCAGATCTATGGAAGTTGCTATAAGGATTAGAGGTTTGAAAGAAGGATTATATGAAAATTTAAAAGGCAGGATGGTTGACATATTGGATCAGGTGTCTGGAATTTCTAAAGCGGAATTGGCTACACAAATCGACAAAACATACAGAATCAACTCGTGGTACGCCAAACAAAAGCATCTACCAAGGGATATTGTCATATATTTTACCACAAGAGCTCTACGGAACAGAATTATACAAGCAACGTTTAACAATAATCTTATGGTGAATGGTCAGGAACTAAAGATTTGGAAAGAAATCCCCTCTAAAATGCTTAAAGCCAGGAAAAGCTATACTTTTTTGATTGATGAATTTAAGAGATTAAATTTACAATATAAATGGGAAGCACCAGTTGGAGTAACAGTGAAATTTTCTGGAAAAAGATACCGGCTCAACACGATAAAAAAAGCTACTGAATTTTATGTCAATGTTCTAAAGGCTGATATATCCAAGATTCCAGAAGAAGGGTGTATGAAAATAAAAGAGGAGGAGGAGGGGAAGCCACCTTCGATGGATCAAAAAGAAATAGACTCAAAAATCCAAAAGGAGTGCCTGAATCAGATAGCTGGGGAAGAGGAGATGGAGGTTTGGGAGCAGACGGGAGACGACTTGACAAATTTGAATTTATTGAACTATTAAAAGATGAACTATCAAGATACAAAATAATGTGATGTTGAAATATATTGGATGGATAGAAACTAATATGATTGTATTTTATCTTTTCCCTATCTAATGATTACTTATGCAATATTTAGTTAAGTTTTATATAATTTTGAGGTTATTTTTAATGTTGATAATATTAGATATATATAGTTTGTTGAAGATTTGTTTATTGTTTATTCTTCTTTTATTTTCTTTTTTTGTTTATTGAAGTTAGCGAATTAATTTAGAATAATATTATCTTATTAATATCATGATGAAATTTAATATTTGATGATTACTTATGTAACATTTAGTTAAGTTTTATCTTAGAGGTTATTTTTAATGTCAATAATATTAGTTTAAGATTTGTGTATTTTATATTTAGTTATTACTTATGTAACACTTACCTTGTATAAGATAGAGGACTGAAGGGAGGAGGTAGGAGGTTTGTTTGTTTGTAGTGTTAAAGAGTTTTCTCTTTCTTTCTTTCTTTTTTTTTATTCTCTTTCTTTTTTTTCTCTCTCTTTTTTGTATCTTTACTATTGTATACAAATGCGATATATTAGTACTGTATAGTTTGGAGTTGAAGTTTTTTTTAAAAATAGTGTTCTTTTTTTCCTTTTTCCTTTTTCTTTTTATTAACAATTTAAACTTATTATTATGCCCTGTATTATCTCTGGGAAGTCCGGGGGGGGGGAGGTGGGGAGGGAAGGGGGTGGGTCTGGGGGGGGAAATAAAAATGTTTGTACTTTGGATTTAATATTTTGTTACCACTTATGTAAGTTTGTACTAATAAAACTTTTTTGAGAAAAAAAAAAAAAAAAAGTTACCTTGAGTTCAAAGGATATTTATGTCCCTGGACTATTTTCAAAGGAGGGTTTTCTCCTCTTGAAGATCTACCAGCCAAACAGCAAGAAAACAGCTTCTGCAGAAGAACCTGGCAGGAGCTACAACTTGAGGACCTTTCTTTACAGCATATTGCATGGAATGAGACCTGCTCTGATCAACAGACGTATCAATTGTAAACAGACCTCAGAGCTTATAAAAAGAGCACCATAAAGGAAACTAGAGAATTTTCTTCAGTTTATGCATTATAGTCAGCTATTTTTTGACACGTGGTTTGTTGAGGAAGACACAGCTGCGTGCTCCCTGACATCAATACTAAAGCATTATAGCCATGGTTTACAAATCACAATGGCTGGATTCATCTAACATTCAAAGCCCCCCCCCCAAAAAAAAACAAAGAGTAGAGACAGCTTTGTGAGGTACAGTAGTTCAGCAGCAATGCCCTCAGACAGGACACATTTAACTGTACCTGCAAAAGGGCAAGGATGCTTTTCCCCTCTCATTCAAAACAGTCAGCAGTAGAGTGCTCCAAATCAGATCAAGCAAAAGTTCAATATGCATTGTGGGCCACTTCCTAAGTGACATTTGCAGGACAAATTTCCCCCAGAACAAACATCCAATCCAGGTGCAGGTGCAGCTACCTGCGACTGTGTGCCTCTCACCCTCTGACCTCCCCATAGTGCATTGGAAACTCGATCTTGTATCCTAGACACAAGGTTTGCTAGGGAAGGGATTGGTTTCCATCTAAATGGAAGCTAGTGAGTTTTTTTCTTTTTTTAGTCACTGAGTCTACTCAAATGCTTAAGCATTATGACAGACTGAAATCACAGAGTCTCTGTGGAGTGGGCGGCATACAAATGCAACTAATAAATAAAATAATAAATAAATAAATGGAATTAGCATCTCTGGTGGCAATGCTACCTTTATAGAACATCTTTCCATGAACGTTGAAAGCCACCTGGAATCGCCTGTGTGTTGGGCAGTCATATAAATTTGTCTAATAAATAAAAATTTAAAAATGAATAAAAACTTCTACTTGGGAATGCTCGATGCAGATACTTTTGGACCCAAACAATTAGATTTCCAGAGCATTTTTTAAATTGCCAAAATGGGTGCTTTAATGCTAAGCCTCATATCAACTTGTATGCTGATATGCTTTAAAAAAAAAGGCCGTGTAGGGAAACTGAACATTTATTATATAAATTATGCATGTTACACCTCTGTATCATACGGGGATAGTTCAGTATGTAGCCCAAGATCAGGAGTGGTGGACTTTATAACCTCGGTCTCATTACTTACATTGACTTTGGGTTGTGAAGGTAGAGTTCCGCTTGCCTTCATGGTACTGACTAACTTGTTGAAGGCAGACATGTCCCCGTCTTTAAAGTGCCGTGAATCAGTCACATTTAGGGACTTCTCCATCCGCTCTGCCATTAAGGGGGCTGCAGTTTTCCCTTCCTGATCCATTTTCAGGCCTTTCAGGCCAGCTTCTACTTCCTCCACTGAAAGGACAACCCCTGAATGTGCTGGAGAGAAAAAAGGTGGGGGAGGGAGGAGGATGGATAATGAAGAACTAGGTGCAAACTTAGGAACTACAGAGACCGTTACAATAGTTCATAAGCAGGTTCCACCTTTATTCGGGAGGACTATTAAAATAGTAGGGATCCCGAAGCCATGCTAGGAACTAACATTCAAGCCGCAACTGAATCGGAAATAAATCTTCCAGGGCATCTAAATAGCAAAATAATCAAGTAAGGGAGGGGATCATGCAGACCGAGGAAATCAGTGGATTGTTCAATCATCAGGATGCCAAAATTTCTGAATCTGAAGTGAAAATAATTAGGCAGCAAACAAGTTTGCACAATTTAATGCACACACAAGGGAAACAAAAAACAACCAGCTATACATGCTCACAGTACACAAGCCTCACTGGCACAAGCAGTGCTTTACAACGACAATTTTCAAGTGTATTTTACACCCCAAAACATAAGAGACATTGTGAGATCTGCCAGTGGAGCAACACACTTTTTGAACAATAATTTCTTCCAAGAATTTTTAAGCATGGAAATTCAGTGCTGGTTTATCTGAATCATTGGGGCTTCTAATGTGTGATGCGGTGGGAGGGATTAAATCAAAAATGGAAGGCTCACTGACACCAATGAAGCCTGCGTCATCTCACTCATTTCCACTTCTGAGCAGAAGCTCACACTAGGAAGCAAACACTTTGTTGTGCAGTTTGCAATCCTTTGGGCTACACAAACACTAACTAGGGTGCAATTAAACTGTACTTATTTATCTAATTTATATAGCGGCCCATCTCACCAAACAAGCAATTCTGGGTGGCATACTTGTGCCTTGCAAGTTTTGCTGCTAAGGAACACAAGGGGACCCCGCAAGATCTTCATAGTACCCACTCCTTTCCATGGGCCAGATAGGCTTGCTTCGGAATGAAGAATGAAGTACACCCTTACGGGATGGTACTTCCCAGTCTGGCTTTGAAAGACAGCGCTTCCATCCACAAGGCTTTTTCTATTCATTTCATTTTGGTACGATGTACAACAGTCAGATTGGAGAAACAGCTATTTCCTCTCTTGCAGAAGCAGCACTTGAATTGTCCTCTGCCTAACAATGGAGGACAGGTAGCGTCAAAACAGCATGCCAGTCCAGAGTTTTGCTTACAGGACTCTGCTGGTCATGATGTCTGCTAGAGAGACGGCATCTGTTTGGAGGCCCAGCAGGGCTGGCAAAGCCCAGCCAGAGAGTCCCTAAGAGCAGTTCGTCTTGGCCAGACAGTTCCAGGCAGGAGGAGAGGAGGGAACCCTGAAGCAGAAGGTCCCCTTGGCCCGGGTTTCCACACAGAAACCCTGGGACAGACAAACCTGGTGACTAAGACGGCAACCGAGAGGCACCAGCATCCACGGAAGGAGAGACCTAGTCCCAATTTGCTTCCCTCGGTCTTTCAAACACACTCAGCAATATTTCAGTAGGAAGCCTGGAGCCTGCAAAAAAGGCTCCGGGTTTATTTAGCAAGATGCCCTTGTTGCAGGACCAAACCCTCCATTTTCCAGCATGCACATTCATTAGCCAAGCTGCGAAACAAAAATAAAAGTTCTGCTCTCCGCGTAATATGGATGCCACAAAGCAAAAGATGCAAACAGGCCTTCAGCACCGGGCACATGCCTGTATCTGTTTCAAGTGGCCAACAGACTTTGTCCTGAAAGCCGGCCGGGCTGCTTGGATGCCCATATGCCACATGCAGGTCTTCCATGCCAGTTGCTCACAGGTAAAGGTGGACCTCAATAATCAGCAGGATGGGATTCCAGCAGGAAGACTAAGAGCTAAATCACCTCCTTGTGCAAGTCTTGTAAGCATGGCTTGCCACTTCATGTGCTAGTCTCTCCCACCACCCCCCTTTTAAGTGTTCCTGTTTTATAGCAGATCCAGAGACGCCTCAGGGAGCTGCTGAAGCTTTACTAAAACCATTGAGGCAGCCGAGGCTGGAAGCAAGTTTGGCAACAGCTTATTTATTTATTTATTTGTTTATTATTTATTTATTTATTTAGCACATGGTATTGGCAAGAGCTGCTCAAAGAGGCAAGCATCCGAGTGCTTAGTGGTTTCATCATGGCCTTAGATGCCACTCAGGCCCAGAGGGGAGCTTCACCCACACCAAGAGGTCCAGGCCAGGCAATTAAGTGCAAGTCAACAAATACCTGGAAGGACTCCTGAAGTGAGCCTTAGCACTTCCTGCATGGAAAGGAAAACTTGGCCCTTAGGCCTGTTTTGGTCAGAGGCGCCCGAAGGCAGAGGTACAACAGCAGAACGGAAGACTTACTGCTCTCTCTCAGCTTCTCCTTGTTGGCTGAGAGACTCGAGAGGAGAGGCTTTAAGTCCACTTTAGCTTTCTGTAGCATCTCTAAGATGTCCACTTTGTTTTCAGAATGATCTTCCAAAGGAATAGGAGCAAAGTAGTTTCCAGAGTTTTGACCAGGGGACAGAATGCCTTGCTCTAGACCTGAAACAGTAAAAACCAGGACTGCCTTGTAAGTTTTGCGGCTAAGTAACACCATGGGAACCCAGCAAGACGTTCACAGGCTGCAACAGCAATTTTCAAGACATTCCTTTCCATGGGCGAGATGCGACCACTTTAAAAGGAAGAAGCAACCAACAACATGAGAAGCTCACAATCCTACAGCTCTCTACAAGGCATGGAATGGTGGCTGAAAGGACAAGACACAGTTACCTGCCAATCTCTCCAACTCTTCGTGGGGTGTAGATCTAAGACTACTTGAGCGGCTTCCAGATCGACTAGGATTAGAAAACCAGCGGCTGAACCTACTGGCAGACACAGAGCCTTCCCCCAGCACATCTTCTATCATCTATAGCATGAGGGGAAAGGAATATTATTTCAGACAGTGACAGAACAAAAGTCTGAGAATTGTGAATAAGAGGTAGCACTTATTATTAAGCCCTGCAAAATCCTGTCCCCTGTACCAGATGGCTACTTCCTGAATTTGTGACTCTCAACTGTCCTAAGCAACTTTCTCTTCCTTGTCTAAGCAGACATACAAGATGGATACCAGTCATGTTTCTTTTCTAAAGTTCCATCCATTTGTGTGCTTGATTCCAAAGGCACTTGGTTCAGCAGTTTGCATTTCATGTTTCAGCTGCAGAAACAGGACATTTTTTAAGAAGTCCATGAAGGTGTAGAAACAGGATTTTCAATCCCATGTTTTATCACCATATCAAGCATTCTATGCACCAAAGCTACATTTGTTGAGGAAAGAAATGGGAGTCACTATGCTTCCCATTATATCTCATTACAGAGCTCTTGAGATTATAGTTGAGCCAAATAGTTAATTTATTTATTATTTATTTATTTTGTGAGATTTATATACCGCCTCACAGTGCATGCACTCTCTAAGCGGTTTACACCATTAAGCAATGTATATTTATATTGCCCCCAACAATCTGGGTCCTCATTTTACCTACCTCGGAAGGATGGAAGGCTGAGTCGACCTTGAGCCGGTGAGATTTGAACCGCTGACCTGCGGATCAGTGTCAGCTAAAGTGGCCTGCAGTACCTGCCTCTAACCGCTGCGTCACCTCGGCTCTTCTTAATACAGTTAGCTGTTCTCTACAAATTTTCTGGATGCTTCATCAACTATCCAAAATGACCTGCTAAAATACAGCACAACTAAGAGGCATTTCGGAGTCCACATAGGACGTCTAACCAAGGTTTGGATCACATTCTTCTAAAGCCATTTTCCTTTAACAGGAACACAGACGTCTCTGCCAACCACTCACAGAGAGAAGCTTGCACCATGGAGACATGATCCTTACCTCTTAACTACCTTGTTTTTCTACACGGACAAGCAGCTGTTAGCCCAATGTGCAAAACTTAAGTATTATTATGTCAGCTCTGGGTTTATATTATTTTAAGTCCCCATTTCCTTTTAAGCCAGGTTGTTTAATTAAGGGGGAGGGAGAGCAGAATTAACTGGAGAGGCTGTATGTTGCTGCCAAGTGGCGTTCTCGCATCCAGTGTCATGTCCATTTCAAAGAAAGCTTCTGGCTCCACAAAGGGATTCTCAGAAAGTTAGAATGTGAGTGGCTACTTTTTAAAAATGTACCAACACAGAAAATGATAGGCAAATGATAGGAAATATCCTAGAGAGCTTCAATTGGCAGAGGGCAAAGGGAGTTGGGAGACCAATTTTTATTATAAATTTATTTTGTTGCACTTTTGATTCCTTCCCACTACTCTGAGCTTAAATTCTTAGCACAACCCTGCATTTAGGCCAGGATTCTATTTATCAATGCAGATATAGGATTTTTTTTAAAAAAGAAACCAATTTTAGCTTTGCTATTCTGACCCATGTGGTTAGGCTACTGATTAGGCTACCAAGCTACTGGAAAGCTTTTTGACTTGAAATTCTGCAAAACCAAACCAGCGACAGCTGTTCAGGGCCATCTGGGAAATGGATTGCTCAGTCTGAGCTCAGGGAAGGATCGACTGCTCTGGACATGCCTGCGACCAGTCAGCAGTGATTAGTCCGAAGTCAGCTTTTCATTGTGTGTTAATTATTTAAAGGCAATTGGGCCAAGACAAAAGAGTCCGGATAGGAAAGTTATTTAAAATGGACACTGATGGCCAATTGGTTCCAGTTAAGTAGAATCCATTCTGTCTAAAGGCAGAGGGGCTCCTTGTGGTAATTTCCTGGAAACTAATTATATCATACTTTCTCTCCCTCCTTTTTTGCTCTTTTAAATTCAAAGCTGCACTGATTAATCAACAAGGAGCATTTCGGTCACATCAAGTTAACAGCTTGGCCCATGTATCAAGATTGAGGTGATGTATTAAGTCATGGTCTTAATCACAATTCACTTTTATGATATCACACCAAATCAGAGTTTATAAACCACAACGGTTGAGTTCATACAGAAAGAAAACTAAATTGCATTATGGTTTAGTGCAATACATGAAAGGATCTCAAGCTCTTCCACCAAAAGCAAAACTAAGATGATTTTTTATTTCGGTCGTGTCAATGTTAAATCCAGATTCACACTCCAGGTCCTAGACAGATGGCTGTCTGTCAACTTGGTTTCCACAGCACGTTATCACAAATCAGCTCCCTCTAGATTTGCAACTAAGAAAATGTTTTATTTAAAGTGCTTTGTAACTTTGTTACATCTTGCAGGATTAATTTAAAGGCTGGTGGGGTCAATCTTCTCCTTGCTTAGCGACTGCAATCGGTTGCTTAAATCTTAAGTGAAATGGTTGCTAAGCGAAGATGGGAGATTACTGGTTGCGGCTGTCTCATTCAGATAAAGTTCTCCCTTACAGTGTCCTATGCCTCACCATTGGGGGGGGGGGGGAGATTGCTTAGGTGTCTCTTCCTCAGCTGCTTGCCCTTCCCTGAAAAGTGCAGACCACAAATTAACAAGCTCAGCTGTGACCATAATTAGATTCGAATTTTCACAATATTGCTACGTGAAACTCCTCAGGCCTCACCAGACCAACTCACCTCAGTTTCACACTAAAGGTTTCTATTGTCAAGCACACAGAATTTGGTTGCTGAAAAATCATTTTTTAAAAAAAATTACTGACCTATTTGTAAATTGTTGCTATATAAGTTAGCCTCTCAATGAGGAGAGGTTGAAGAACAAACTAGGTTCCTTAAAGGCAGTGGTGGCCTCTGCACCACAGTCAGCGTGGAAACAGAAAGAGAAGCAGCCTCTGGGAGCAGGAAGCAACTTCACCAGGCTGTGTGAAATTGGCTTTTTGTAAACGGTCCACCATGCCAATATCTGTACCTCGACATTCCTCATCCCATCCCTCATACCCTTACCAACCAGCCCAAGAGGGCAACCCTGTTCTGGTGGGAGAAGCCAATTATCATTTGGGAGGGAAGGAATTTAGTACAAATGACCATAAAGGAATTTACTGTCTAAACTCTAAAGTATAATTTTGTCCCTGTAAGAACTAATGGTAATCCCAGTGGTGGGTTCGAAATGGTTTTGCTACCGGTTCGTAAGCGCGCATGCACAGAAGCGTCCCGGGTGGGTGGGCGGAGCCTCCCGCTGCTGCCGGTTCAGAGAACCGGGTCGAACCGGGAGCAACCCACCGCTGTAATCCACCCTATAAAAACACTTTATGTGCTTGCATTTTCTGGGTAAAAGCTGAGATTTGCATTAAGTTCATCCCTTGTGAGAAAAAATATATATGCCTGTAAGTACAATATCTCGTAGCAGTTTCCTTCTTCTATTAGACAAGATTCCCTTTCATATCTCTCCACTTATGGAGAATGGTAATCAAATGTCTGATGTGCAGATTAAAAGCATGCTGCACGCTCAGTGCAAATGTAAAATCTCTCTACGTGACAGAGACCCTGGAACCTTCTTGTGAATTTTACCAAGTGGGATCTACAATGAAGAATTGAAGACATATTTGTGTAGGGTCTCAGCCAGGCAGTGCCTCCAAGCAGGGCTTTTTATTCCATTCCTCCTGCCCACCTCCTCTTCTGCTTCCCAATTATTAACCTGCACTTTGAGTACTAAGCAGGCCGAGGTCTCAACAGGCCAATGTTAGGTTAACTCTATACCTAATTAGATTTTCTCCTGAAAACCTCAGCAAACTCTTGTTTCTAGGAGGCCTGATTGTGGTTATAATTATATAACCAAAACCAATTACACAACTAATATATTTGGTTATATCTGCTAGTCAGATACTAATATTCTGTGGAGTTGCTTCCTTCCATAGCCTTTCAAGAGAACGTCACTGGCATTTGCAAGAATTTGTGGAATTCCAACCACTAAGAACAGAAGTGAAGTTTAGTAAAACTCTTCTGTAGAACTTCAATGGATGTTGATAGAAAAATCAGAGCAAAACATGTTATTGAAAGAGTTTAGCATTCATGTTTTTTTAAATAGGATTTACAGTGTTTATCCCCTTGTAGGATATCTGTGCAACCATCACCAAAATGAGGAGGCCAAGAAAGGAAGTGAATTGCCCCAATATCCAGAGAGGACATGCCACTGATCCACCCAAACAGGCTGTTCTGCAGTTTTTAAACTCCCTATTCCATTGACCAATCTTACCCAAATCTTCTACGCAGCCAAAGGAACAAGCTAAGTTACTTTCATTCATCAGAGATAGAGCATCTGGCCTTAAGATGTTCCCTACTGCAATTGATGCTGTTTTAGTACTCACTGAGGCCAAGCCTGGAACGCTCTTATCCAAGTTGAAGAACTCATTGAAATCAAACTCTCCTGGGGCCGACTCCGGCAGGACCATTTCCCTGGGGACTTCCTGGTCAGCTGCCGTCTCCTGGCCACGAGTCGTACGCAGTTCTTCCTCCTCAGTTACTCCACCATTGCATTCTATTCCTTGGAAAAGTAAACCCCAAATCAGCCTGGCCACAATGATTTTCAGGATCATCTCAAATCAAATATTTGGTACTAAATGGCTTAGCTGCTGGCTTTGGCAGCTACAGTTCAGTTCATTAAAAGCTTCTCTCAATTACATATAATTGTTTCAAGGTAAATGTTAGAGCCCTTCTGCTGAACATTCAGGAGGGAAACCAGAAAGGTACCAGTTAAAGGCCCTGTCCTAATTTTGGTGGTCTCAAATATTTGTGACTCCATATTTCAAAAACTTTTTTGTAGGAAGTCCTGAGACCTCGAGGCTAAGCACATTCAGCCATTGGTTCATGAGCACAGAGTTTTTAGAAAGAGCCGACTACGGAGAATGTAGTTCAACAGGTAAAAAGTACAAAGTAAGCAAAGACCTTGTTTGGGAAAATTCACACATGTAGCCATTTCCCCCCCCAGGATCAAATTAAGAACTTGTGATATTTTTCTTCCACTCATTCCTTTCTGATGAAGATCAAAATAGTCACTATTATGAATTTATCTGTATGTGTTACACTTATTATTTGGCTTACTATCGTGCTACCACACTGGTGATCTAAAGTAACCAAACCTGCTCATTAGTCTGCCCTTCGCATTAATAGCACTTAGCAATAGCACTTAGACTTATATACCGCTTCATAGTGCTTTACAGCCCTCTCTAAGTGGTTTACAGAGTTCAGCATATTGCCCCAAACAATCTGGGTCCTCATTTTACCCACCTCAGAAGGATGGAAGGCTGAGTCAACCTTGAGCCTGTGAGATTTGAACAGCTGAACTGCAGCTAGCAGTCAGCTGAAGTAGCCTGCAGTGCTGCACTCTAACCACTGCGCCACCTTGACTCTATTTCTTGCACTCCAGAAATCTTACTCTGGAGTGCAAGAAAGGTACACATGTTAAGTAAAAGCGGAAAGTTGATTTTACAACAGGCATTTCAGTCTAATTTTACTGAATAACAGTAAAATAACATCTAGGAAATAAAATTACAGAAGAGGAACAAACACAAATGATAGCTTGGTTTAGCTTATATGGAGCCTTTCTGCCTGTGATTTGGGGGGGGGGGGCTTTCAGCATCAAGTACCTTCTTTTAAAGAGGCTGTGCGGCGCCTGGTTCGTTTCCGCCCTTTGTGTTCCTCTTCCAGGATTTTATCATCAAACCCTATCAGCTCAATGGTTTCTGACTGACTTGTGGGGCCAGCCGAAAACCACTCGGGCTCTTCCTCGGTGTAGGAGTCATTCCTTCGACGTTCCCCAAAGAGACGCTTGCTGTCCCCATATTCCCTCTGAGGACACAGAAAAGGAAATCGAGTCACAAGAAATATCAGGTTTTCACCATTACTGCATTCTTATCCAGTCTTTGGCTCGGTAACTGAGCAAGAAAGAAATTAACAGACAAATTGGAGAGGTGAGAATGTTCCCTTAAAGAGGCCAAGACTACAACAAATTTTCCTTTTTCATATTTTGAATATGTTTCCTTTTAATAACCAATAGACTTGATCTGACAACCGAACAGAGAAAGGTGGGACTCTCTGACTGCTGGGTTGAATGGTACATCTCCATCCTGGTCTCGCGCCATCAAAGATCCTGTGATGTTCACAAGGATAGAAAAGTGCAATGTTTATGCCCCTCAGAGCTTTTAAAGAAAAAAGTGACTTATTCCTATGCTTAAAGGCAAGTTCACTAACTCTTAAGCCAGTCTGGGGCACTATCGTCTGTTTCCAACCAGAAAACAGGAATTGTAGTATTCTACCAAGTTCAACAATTTGATGCATCCCAAAAACACGAGCATTATCTTAGCAAAAATTCAGGCTGAAAATATTTCCATCATTTGAAGATGCACAAGGAATCTGCAATCCTTGCATTAAAAAAAGCCTAACCTAGAAAGTAAATGCCAAATCCAAGCCACATTCCTACTTCCTCCACTTTTGTACTAACCCTGAAACGCTTGTCTTTGTATTCCCTGTCACGGTCTCTCTCTCTCACATCCCTTGAGTCCTTTTCACCGCTTCGGTGGTCTTTGTCAAAGTTTCGTGCAGAAATTATTCTTCCACTCCCAATTCTGCGCCCACCAATGACACGGACACAGTCGTTCTCTTTCTCCAGGGGACTCCCGGATCGACGTGTACCAGCTGCTGTCGTAACATGACAGCCCCCTCCAAAACTTCGCCTCTGAGGACTCAGCACTATATCCAGTTCATCTTCTTTTACCCGTTCTCTGGGATCTGCAGGTTTGAAAGAGATTTTAGCCATAGGCCGAGGCGGACGTAATAAATACAAGGAAAAAGAGGAATCGTTCCTACTTGTTAAGCGATTCATTTGCATGCAAATAATGACTTCTGTTTGCAAAACAGTAGATCCCCATTAAAAATATCCAAAATGAGCACCACCCACTATCAACAAAAACAAGACCTGCTCTGGTTTAGTGCTAATCCATTCTATTAAGTGAGGACAGAATCCAAAATTAGCACTTCATGGCACTGAATATTTACCGTTCAGTCTGCAACTCATAATGAATATAATACTCACCCGCTATTCTCCGTATCAGGGCAGGCCGATCTGAGTCTAATTCCTTTTTTAGACTTTCCACCGGCGAAGTCCTTCCGGAATTTGGGTACAATGATGCATGCCATTTTTCAGGGTCCCATACCCCATCACTGCAATGTTGCAAAAGCAGAATCGCATTATATTTCACCTGGCATTTGGTAATCAGCGACAGACAGAGGTTAAGCCAAGACGTGTTGCCAAAGACTCCATCAAAGATATATGATCAACACCATTCAGTGTCAAAGAAGCTACTCTTTCCAACCCAAAACCAAACACAGAGGCAGGCAAATGTGATGGGCGATATATAAAATTAAATAAATAAAACCCAGTGATAAAAATCTGTCCAAATCTGCTCAATGAATTTCGTCTGCAGTACATAGATATCAAACACCAGTTTTAAAACAGAACATTCAAAATGGACTCAAAAAGAACCGCTCTTCTTGAAAACAGGAAGATTTAATTGATGACAAGGGAAGAAGAA
Source organism: Diadophis punctatus similis (assembly GCA_023053685.1). Classification (NCBI taxonomy): domain Eukaryota; kingdom Metazoa; phylum Chordata; class Lepidosauria; order Squamata; family Dipsadidae; genus Diadophis; species Diadophis punctatus. The sequence continues at coordinate 2,302,618 of JALIGW010000048.1, forward strand.
GCAAGTCCATTGGGAGAAATGCTGGAACTCTGCATTTTAAGGGAAATTTTTAATTTCCCTTAAAATGCAGTACATGAACAAGTACATTGGATTTTTTTAAAAAGTGAATTAATCTCAGGTCAACAATAACTGAGATTCAATAGGATAACTTAATTAGAAAAGAAAATGGATTCAAAAAAGAGGTACTGAAAGCATGTCAAAAATAAACAAATGGACAGACACAAGAAGTAGAAAGAGGGAACAAGTCATGAAGGATAAACTCAGACTAGTGAAGAATGCTGGGAATGTTTGAAATGAAATAATAACAACAGTGTACCAGTTCTCAACAAAAATAGCAAAATAGTAACAAAAGTAACAAAAAAGATTTAGAACTACTGAACCTTTATTAGGCCTTTACTTCTCCAACAATATTTATTCATTTAAATTTACACAGCCACCCATTTCGCACTCCCAAGCAGGGGTCTTCAAACTTTGCAACTTTAAGACTTAGGGACTTCAACTCCCAGAATTCCTCAGCCAGCCATGCTGAATTCTGGGAGTTGAAGTCCACAAGTCTTAAAGTTGCCAAGTTTGGAGACCCCGGCTCATGACTCTGGATGGGGAACAGCAGTTAAAAATATAAAATAACAGCAATATCACAATGAAAACAAATTGGAAGCCAAGGTAAAACCATCCCAGCCATTAACATAATCATTCCACAGCTCTGTCTCATATTCTAACCACCATCCCTGTGGCATAACCAGGTCTTCAAAGACATGCAAAAGGCCAAGAACTATCTCATCTCTGAAGAGGATTATATTCCCAAAGAATGGCTACCACAACAGAAATGGCTCTCCTCCTGGGTTCCATCAGATGGCACTTTTTAATAGATGGCACCCATAACATGCCTCTTCTGCTGGATCTGATAGGATGGATAGACACAATCGGGGAGAAGCGGGTCCTCAAATAATCCGAATAATAGGAATGTCATTAAAAAATGTGAAGAACTGAAGAGGCAGCACTGAGAATAGAAATAGGAAATGTCTAATTACTCTGAATGAGTTTAAATTTCCTGGGACAGGTGAACTGTGCCTTAGCTTAGGAAAGAACCTGCTAATTGTCTGATCTACATATTTGTATTTCCTCTGAAAAAACCTGAGGAACAGGTAAAGGAATTATCAAAACACAGCAAGCAAGAACATGGCAAGCATCTTCCAAAAGAATGGGGAGGGGGAAGGATCCAGGAAATGACAGGCAGTCAGACAGGAAAATGTGGGAAGATTCCAGAGCTAATCATATGTAGCCAATCTGCAAGCAGCTTGAAAATAAATCAATTACCAGTAATCACAATGAATTTGCTAATAAGTGTCTTGTCAATAACTTCCTAATGTTTCAAGTGAATAGATACTGGGAGTGCCATATATACAATCTGTATATAATATATCTTGACCTTAGTAAGCCATTAATGAACCCACTGAATTCTTATTAGAAAGTTATGTAGATGTGAGCTAAGGCTTGATAACCACACTAAGAGAACACTTACTAACTTCATCAACTGAAGAAAAGCACTCAATGGGTTATCTAATGTTTGAACCTCAGCTGTAAACTCTTCAACACTGTTGAAACTTGTTTGTTTAATATTTAATAACAAAATTCAAAATCCATTCATAGTTTCAATAAATTGCAAGTTGCCAAAATTAGACCTATTAATAAGAGTAATAGCTTTAATTTTGGCAAATGCTGTAGTTTCTGGAACTATGAATGAATTTTGATTCATAAATTCATACCTGGAAAGGTTGTTAATATCTTTCCATATCTGAATTTAACCTTTTTAACAAGAGCAACTGACCACACTTTTATGTATTTTTCAATAAAGGTTTTATTTTGGCTTTTAGCACCTGTCTTATGTGGAAGCAACAAGCCAGGAATCCCAGTTAAGACAAAATATGAAAGAATCCCTGCTAAAGAACAATTCCCGCTGCCGCTAGTAGGAAGAGTAGAAGACTCATAAGCCATAGATCAGTAACTAGGCCAATGTTTCATAACATCTCAGATGCTCAGTGCTTTAGACCAAAGCAAACATTAGACCCTCCTTGATTAAGTCCTAGCCTTGGAAAGTGTAGCATATCATCCTTAATTTCACAACACCTCTGAAGTGGTTCAGAATGGAAACATGAATGCAGAAACACAAACACTTCAAAAACTTGATATTACAAGAAACCTTTTCCGATGTAGCATTTCATAGAAACCTTTGGGACCCTTATTTCTAGATGGTGCTTGGGGTTGCAAATTCCCACACCAGGTTTAATTAGCAACAAGATTTAAAAAAAATGATTTTGGCCCTTGAAATCCAGCATTCAGAATTCTGGATTACTCCTGAAACCAAACTTATTTGGGTTCAATAACAGAACATCAACCATGTTGATCAAGGTAACATTTTTGTTGTTTAAAAAAAATTAGTACTTTGGTATTTGACGGGATCTTTTGTAAATAACCCTGACCTAGCCTGGGGGAAAAGCCAGGTTTTTAAAGACTGTTTAAATAGGCCAGGTTAGGGGCTATCTGGATTTCTGGGAGGATGTGTTCCAAGGGCAAGCACTGTGGCGGAAAACACCCACTTCCTGGTTCCCACCTGGGGACCTTGTTTAATCAGTGGAACCTGTAGCTTGCCAACTCTGCCCAATTGTCCAGGCCTGGGAGAAACTGCCAGAAACAGACAGGCACTCAGAAAGGAATGCTCCCTAGTAGAAAGGTAAGAATCTTAAAAGATGCAGCCTTCCCTTGATAATACGGACGGAGGATTTTCATACAGATTTTTGAAATGAGTTTAAAAATGATGACTTGAAAGGGAAATAAATACAAACTAGTGGAAGGAGCCATCAATTTGAATAACAAAACTATATTTTGGAAACCAAGTACCCTTTCGGACAGAATTGGTCAGAAAAAAATTGACACGTCTATGTTTGCTTTCAAAGACATTGTTCTAACAGAAATAGTGTGTAAGGGAAGATAGTGACCAGATTGCTAATGCCAGAGGAAGCCCTGGTCTTCTCTGCTGTGGCATACACAGCTCTCTACCAAAACCATTTTTTAAAAAATTAAAGGTGGGCTATAGAAATGGCATTTGTTTACTGTACAAAAGCAGCTCAGAGGAGGGCTGCAAGGCCCTGCAATGTATCTGTCAAAACCTCAGTTAATCAACATGCAGGTTCAGAAAATGCACAGAGAGAACGGCTGGCACTCAATTATAAGGAAATTTAACAGGAAAACATTATTTCCCATTAATTAGGCAGGAACATTCACTGTCCCATGGATCACATGGGCTAAAATGTGATGCAAAGCCAGAGGGCATTGGGCAACTTTCAGCACCAAGAAGTTCTCTGTGAGTTAGGCAGCTCTATTCCAAAATTCAGTCTCCCACAAATCCAGGAAAGCCTTTATATGTTGACACACTCAGATGGAACTATCATAATCGTCACCTTCTTGTACAGTTAAGCTGAAATGGATCACTGAAAAAGTTAACTATGACGTCAACTCAGAGACAGCCTCTGGGCCATGAAAATGGCCAAGACAAGCAATCACTGCAGGCTCCAGCAGTACTGTAGTTGTAAGGCAACCATGCCAATTGGTCATACGAACACAAAACCAATCAAGCAACCAATCAAAATTTCTCATCAATTTTGCAGGCTGCTAATGGGGAAGGGGAGTGCCTGGGATTTCTACCTGTGTTCGTATGACCAATTGGCATGGTTGCCTTGCTGGTGCAGCCAGTTAGGCAGGAAGGCTCTTGTTAAAACCTCTGTCATTTATACTTAGCTCACACCTACAAAACTTGTTAAAAACTCTTCTGCACAATTTATAAACCTTTTCTTTTTATGAACAGTTGAAGCCAAAGTGTATATTTTGAAGTGGGTAAATGGTAAGAAATTGAAATATCCTTGGATGTTATGATCTGCTAAAGAATAACTTCTAGGTTAGTCAGTCCTCCACGAGTATTTTGACAGGTTTATAGCTGCTATTGCATTAATTCTCTGACATGCAAAGCAACCACCACAGGCTCTCCAGTGACAAACATGTAAAGTTAGGACCTCTCACTATTGCAAACTAAGGATAAATACTGAATTTGAACTACAGTGAACCCTCGCTATATCGTGGTTCACCTTTCACGGTCTCGCTGCTTCACGGTTTGCATCGTGCATTGTGTTCTGCATTCTGATTGGCTAAACAGTCTCTCCACTTCTTCTCTGTGTGTCAATAACATTGCGGTTTATACACGTACATAAAACAGCTTGCCAAGAGCAGTGAAATACACGTGAGTCACTATTTGTCCTACTGTACTTTGTATTTTTTTTCATAATCATTTTTCATTTTCTCCGGTTCTAATCCAATGACTCGGGTTGCGGTGGGGCGGTGCTGATCTCCGCAATTTGAAGCCTTCAGTTCGTATTGATGATTAAAATTATTATTTTACAGTACAGTAGTTATTTGTAAAAAAAGTTTAATAATTAAAAAATGTTTAATAATTGTAAAAAAAATAAAGGAAGAGCTGAAGTGGTGCAGTGGTTAAATGCAGCCATTGCAGGCTGACTGCTAGTTCAACAGTTCAGCTGTTCAAATCTCACCGGCTCAAGGTTGACTCAGCCTTCCATCCTTCTGAGGTCGGTAAAATGAGGACCCAGATTGTTGGGGGCAATATGCTGAACTCTGTAAACCACTTAGAGAGTGCTGTAAAGCACTATGAAGCGGTATATAAGAAAAGTGCTATTGCTATTGCTATTACTACTTCACGGATTTCGCCTATCACGGGTTCTTTTTGGAACGTAACCCCCGCGAAAAACGAGGGTTCACTGTATTTCATTATTGTTTACAATTTGCAGTGAATTAGGCAAACAATGCTAATCAAATTGGAGATCCTTAGAATAGAAAAAATGTTTTGCCCATTATCCTTATCAGTTTAATGGTCCCCACATATATTTTGTGTTATGTTTCGACTTGCCTATTAGTAAAAGGTGAAACAGTATAAAGATAATAGCTAAGTCAATAAAACGTCACAAGAAAAATGAACAAGTTGCATTTGCTATTATTCCCAAATGAAAAGTACAGACCTCTAGGCAGCTGCACTAAAGCCAAAATTTACTAATATATGAAATATAGTATGCAATGCATGCAATTCCTAGTTAGTAAACATGCCAACATCCAAACTGGCCCATATTGTAGGCTTAACAGAAGTACCTGTCGTATTTTTCAGAGAGACATGACGGCCTTTGTTTAGACTGGGGATGTTCTTTAATGTCCAGGAGTTCTTCCTGAAAAAGGAAAAAAAACAGGAATGCAAAAGTTGTATTCACAGCACATATTCAGAGCCACTAACTCTTGAAATTCAGACGATTTCGTGGATCATCAATAGTCCAGAGCATTGTTTCCCAAAGATAACCTTTATTGTGACTTTTTTCCATGAATACACTGGCACACATTAAAAAATGAAATTGATTTCTACTCTCAAAAGTATCTCCATACACATATTCTCTGTATATATATACTCTAGACACACACACACACATATAATCACAGCACTTTCAGATATGTAACTTCAACTCCCAGAAATCCATACACCTTAAAGTTGCAGAGGTTGGGAAATGCTGGTTCAAAAAAGCATAGCAATCAAAGAGTAAAGTATCCAGATCTGTGACATTGTCATAGTGTAAATAGTACTTTTAGAGATTAGCCAGCATTGCACATAGTTCCATGTCACAATTTGTCATGTAATTTTGTAGTACTGTACAACACATATCTATGTATCTGAACAATTATACATTTACTCTAAACATATGGAAATAAAAGTAGCATAATGTACATTGATAACAGTAAAATAGTTGGTTTTGTTCACTATTCAAAACATTTAGTAAAATAATTACAAGAGTGCTTTTTACACTACTGTGACGACAACTGAATTTTACAGGGTCCGAGATGCTTGTTGTTCAACATGGGCATCAGTTTAAATGGTATTTCAGTTATGGCCTTTTATAGGAAATGGATATGAAAATCAAGTTCCAACCAAGAAAAGCAATTTCCAAATTTAATTCTATACTTGCAGAAACAGCCTTGTTCTAAAGATGGGGTGAGACACTTTGATGTCCATTTAGTTTAGCAACACTTTAAAGCTCTTATCGGCTTACTTTTGTGTATCGATGAGGGAACTTCATTGTACTGATTATGTTCATGTTAAGCAATGCATCTCCATTCACAGCTTCTGCCAATCCACCTCGTTTATCCATAGTGGAACTATAAGGGGGAAAAGAACAGATACAAAATCCGACATCACATCTTGCAGCTTGTCTGAAAAAACCGTGCAACAAAGTTTCACTTCAAGTATCACAGTGTGTGCAAGTTGAAAAGCTCTTTAGTGCAATCCAGTGTGCAGGGCAGGAAACCTCCCTGGGTGGCCACCAACTTCCCCAGCTGAGCATCCGCAGCTTGATTCAATGCTGCTCTTATGGTCAGAAAATTCCTGCTACTAGTCTCCTTTAATTTCAGCCTCCTGCTCTAGGCTCAACCCTCCTGCACACCAGTCTTTCATCAGCCTCTTCTTCTGCAATCTCAAGACGGGCCCAGCCCACCGGCCTGCTTGCTTCAGAGGAGAGCAGCCAGAATGAGACCCAGGCAACTTCTTCAAATCCTTCTTAAAGTGTGACGCTTCACAAATCAAACCAACACAGCTAATAAGGCTGCTCAGATGCCTTTTGCCCTGTTGGCCGAGGCATCCGTGGTTCACTAATATGCCTCTATCCAGTTGCCAAGTCAGGCCCCTCCAGGCTCGAACTGGATTCGTGTGCGCCCCCAAATGCAGCCCCTTAAACTGAACCTCAGCCCCAATGGCTTTTTCTCACACTTTGACCTGTGATTCTGCTCCGAAAGAATAAAGTTAAGGCTGCAAATCACACCTGCCTAACAAGGGCGGGGTGGGCGTTTGGCGGCAGAGAGAGAAATAAACTCTTAGCAGCTGAAAACTCGGCTTGGCTACTCAGGCAGGACAACCGGCGGGCAGCCTCCCTCCCACCCAGCCCAACAGCCCCCCGAACCCCCCAGGGGCTTCCAGAGGGCTGAGCCGCCCGCCCGCCCCGGCCTGGGACCGGCCCGCCACCCGCAGCCGTTTCAAGCTGGGCACCGGGGCGGAACTTGCACGGGACCCCCGGCAGCACCTGCGGGGGCGGGAGGGGCAGTAGCGGCGCCTGGGCAGGGACCGACCCGGGGAGGGCCCCGAATGAAGCCGCTTCTTCGCCGGGGGCCGCGCGGCAGAGCCCCCACAGCGGAGGCAGCCCTGGAGGCGCCCGGCCTGACAGTCCGCGGGGGCGTCGGGGGCGCAGAGCCGCACGGCAATTCTCAACTCGCGGCGGGCGGGCGGCCTACCTGGCAGGGGCGTTGTGAAGTTATCGCCGCGCGCCGGAGAACCGCGCGGGGCAGGCGAGGCGAGGCTGCGGGGCCACGGCCCGCACGACGGGAGGGGTTTTCCGGCGCTGTCGAGCGGGGAAGGAGGGAAGCGAGGCCTAGGCCGCCCCGGAAGACGGAGCGCCGCACCCGCAGGTGACTCAGCGGGTGCCTCACCTGGCCCCGGCCGCCAAGCACCCCCCGCTGCCGCCGGGCTCGCTTCACGCGCTCCGGGGAGGCCGTCTCCGTTCGCCGGCCTTCTCCCCCTCAGGCCCAGGCACCGCGGCCGCCGCCGCTTCTGTCACCGCCGCCGCCGCCGCGCTCGCCCCGTCGTCCGCTCCTGCCGGGCCGCTCCGGGCTCGACCCGCCGCTCCGTCCGTCCTTCCGTCCGTGCGCGGCTCCCGCTCCGCGTCTCCTCAGCCGCCGTAACCGGGGCCTCCGTTACCCACCCCTCCCCCCTTTATAGCTACGGCGCATGCGCCAGGCACGCGCCCCTTCCTCTGCCTCTCCGCCTCCCGCCGCGAGCGCGCGCGCGCAAACGGCGTCCTTCTTCCGACGGCCTTGTTTGAGAGCTGCCACCTGCGCTCGCCTGACGGGAAAACGTGGCTTTCCCGCGATTGTGGGCTCAGAACGCAGAGCGCGACCCCGAGAAGCAATCTTTGGCAACTATGTCGGTGGTGGGGTGTACGTGACGGGCGGCGGGCGGGTGCCGTGTCGAGGCGGCGCGGGAAGGGTCCTTCAGGCGACCTAGAAGACAGCCTGCTAAAGACACTCCGAGGAGGCGGAACCACGCGCGAACGGACGGTGGCTGCGTTGGGACCGCGCTCATCCGGCGCGAAAGCGTCCGCGGAGGCTCCCAACGGGTCAGAGCAGCCTTTCTTCCCCTCAGCCCAGCGCGACCCCAGGAGGCACTCTGGGTATGCCCAGAGAGCTCTCGCCGCGCCAAGCCGGGTCCGAAACGGTCGTTTGAATGTGCGAACTCGGGACTAACGGATCTCCTCTTTTTCCCTGCCACCCGCCAGAAAACCGGGGCTCCGCCTGGACGGGAAGGGTGCCTGATGGAGAGGAAGCGCCGGGGCAGGTGAGCTCACCTGTGTGGCGGGGAGACAGACGCCTTATTGGGGAGGGGGGAATAGTGGAACGTCTGCTTGGGGGAGGTCAGTGCTTGTGAAGGTATAATTTTTAAGGACTCTGGCGGAATTGCAAATAAAAACCTGGCTCGTGGGAAAGAGCAGCAGGGCAAGAAAGGCTACCACCCTCCACACTTGGGTCATGCATTGCCTTAAGGCAGGGGTCCCCAAACTTGGCAACTTTAAGACTTGTGGACTTCAACTCCCAGAATTCTCCAGCCAGCTATGCTGGCTGGAGAATTCTGGGAGTTGAAGTCCACAAGTCTTAAAGTTGCCAAGTTTGAAGACCTCTGGCCTAGAGAATAGAAGTAAAGACAAGGAAACTGTTCTTATAGACAGCAAGTAACAGAATAAATGCTAGGAGAGAGTCTCTGCTACACTTAATTTAAGCCAACTTCATTGCCAACTGCAAGCAATTGATGGCAAGAGGCTTCCCAGCTATAAAGGCAGAAAGGGGATTAACCACCTGGCTATTCCAACAACCTTCCTAAGGATGAGAATCTGTCTGGGATCCTTTGGAAATACCCCTATGTGAGTCTATGCAGTGCGACAACTCTCTCAAATAGAAGTTGGGGTTTTCTCCAGGATTTCCACAAAAGTTCTAATAGGGGATAGATACCAAATACCAATCATCCCTCCCCTTTGGCTGCGGACTGAAGAACCTGCGCTTGGTCCCTTTGAGCCAGGATCGATAACCATCTACATATCTCAAAGGGGGAACAGAAGATGTATTGTCCAGGAGAGAAAATCTCAGACTTGCAACGTTGCAGATTTGGGAGTCACCAAACCTCTGGCAGCTTTAACAGGCTCACAAAATAACTCTTGAGTCAATCCAGAATGGAGTTTTAAAGTCAAAGGAAAGACAACTGCCGACTTGACTCACTCCTGTGTTAATTAAAGAAAATCCAAGATCTCAAAGAAAAACAATACTGACACACACGGCTCCAGTTAAGCAGTCACTTTAAGAGTCTTTCCCCCTAATAAACTTTGCGGAAAGTTAATTATCAGAAGTCCACAAGTCTTAAATTTGGCAGGTTTGAAGACCCCTGCCTTAAGGTTTAGCTATACGGGGCGGTCCTTGCTTACGGACCGCTGCTCATTCTGTTCAAACCGTTCAAAATGAAGCACTGATATGAAAATGAGAGATTTACAGCCCGTGGTTGAAGCGGCTGCATTGCAGCGCCCCCTCCTGGTGGTCTGATCACCACTTCACAGCCGGCTTCCCACAATCAATGGAGAAGCTGGCAGGAAGTGGCAGGATGTTGTAGTTGCGCATGCCACCGAAATCGTTAGGAGGATGCAGTCACATGATGTTTCACTTTATGACCACATGGCTTAGTTGTTAAGTGAGGTAAGTAACTTGCAGTTGGTAAGTGAGGACGACCTGTCGTGATTTCGTTCAAAGGAAATGTTGAGGGACTAAATAGTCTTTACATTTGGCTTCTATTTTGTCTGCCAAGGTCCCTCCCACTCAACTATCTGTATGTGTTTTTTGCAGAATTGTAGAGAATGGATTGAATTACATCTGTGTAATAGTTTTTCTATTGACTAAGTTGAGCTTTTGGTTCCACTCTCATGCTGACTCAGGAATTCTGGGAGTTGAAGTCCACAGATCATTAGGGGGCCATAGTTGCCCATCCTGCTTTAGAAACTTAGGAATATTATCTCGGTTTGCATATTTTATTAAACTGTAGTGTGGTTTGTTTGGTTTTGATTTTGCTTGCTATCTGCATTGGAGTGCAAATGCAGTTTTTAATATCAAGAGATATTAATTGCAGGTTGTCCTTGACTTACAACTGGTCATTTATGACAGGCCTACTTTGGGGTTAGTTATGACCCAAATTTGAAGTTCTAACCCTCCCCATGGTCATGTGGCCAAACTTCAGGTACTTGGCAACATGGCCTCATTTAACCCATTTGCAGTATCCTCTGGTCACATGACTGTATTTTATGATGGTTTTGCCAAAACCTGGCACTTCTAGTGTTTGGCAAAACCACACTCATAGTAAACCAGGTTTGTTTAATGGCCATTTGCTAATGACCTCAGCAAAAGAGGTCATAAAACACTTGATTGACCTGTTTTGTGACTGTCATAACTGTGACCATGATGGACAGGCTCCATTGCAGTCATAAATAGAGGAATACCTGCAGTGCCTTTCTTAGCATTAAATTATGTGGAGCCTGAATTTCAGGCAGGTTGGTTTAAAGAAGGTGATTTGTCTGCAAATTCTGTCAACATTAGAAACAGGAAAATTGAGCTATTGTAGCAGAAAAAGTGCTGTGAAGAAATAACAGAATAACAGAGTTGGAAGGGATCTTGGAGGTCTTCTAGTCCAACCCCTTGCTCAAGCAGGAAATCCTATACCATTTCAGACAAAGCTTGTCCAATTTCTTCTTAAAAACTTTCAGTGTTGGAGCATTCACAACTTCTGGAGGCAGCTCGTTCTGCTGATTAATTATTCTAACTGTCAGGAAATTTCTTCTTAGTTCTAGATCAAGGGTGTCAAACTCTCAGCGTCGTGTTATTGTCACGTGACGTATCACGACTTCCCCCCCTTCGCTAAACCGGTGGGCGTGGCCAGCCAGCACGTGACGCATCCGGCCTGTGGCCCGCAAGTTTGACACCCCTGTTCTAGGTTGTTTCTCTCCTTGATTAGTTTCCATCCATTCCTGCCTGCCTTCAGATGCAGGATCTCTGATGATGTGGCTCATTTCTGAAATTATTAGCGTTTCTGTATCTATATAAAATAGTGTTAAACTATATTCCTAATGATAACAATTATGGTTTTTGTTTTAAAGTTCCAAGTTTCAAAAGGAACAGAAACCACGTAAAGAATGTGTGGGCCGTCAGCCGATACCTTGTCACCCGAACAGAAATTCGGGGCAAAGTGGGAATTGTCGGATCTTATATCGTGTGATGTATACCTGGAACCGAGGTGGGAGGTTGAAAGAACTTCGTATTAGGTAAGAATGAAATTTGGGTTATGTGTATTTTCTGTGGACGACCTATTAGAAATGGCAGGTGTATGCAAGAATTAGATTTTGAACTGTGTCTTCTGCTTTGTCCACCTGGTTAGCATCTTTCAAAGATTTATGCTTCAAGCATAAGTCACAGTAACTGGAATACATCGAAAGTTACATTCCAATAACATACCGTATTTTTCGGAGTATAAGACGCACCTTTTTACCCCCAAAAAGAGGGTGAAAACTTTGGTGCGTCTTATACACCAAATGTAGCCCCAACCGCCCCCACCCTTTGGCCTCTGTCTTCCAGCAATTTACCTGCTTGCAGGAAAGAGGGAAGAGCCTGTAAAGCCAAGCAAGTCACTAGCAGCTTCCCGACTTACAGCTGATTAGGTTTGCCACGTGGGAAAATGAAAGTGAAACTAACTGCAAAGAGGCAAATAGCTGGGAGAGACGCAGATTTTTATTTTTTGCTGAACTGGATGGAAGGGGGTAAGTGAATAACTATAAATGTCTGTAGAATGTTCAAATTATTAGACTTATTTTTTAAAGACTGCTTTATTATTGTTCTAGAGCCAGGGGTCTCCAACTTTGGCAATTTAAAGACTTGTGGACTTCAACTCCCAGAATTCAACAGCCAGCTTTGTTAGCTTTGCTGGCTGTGGAATTCTGGGAGTTGAAGTCCACAAGTCTTAAAGTTGCCAAGGTTGGAGATCCCTGTAAATCTAGACAACTTAACAAAATAAAGAAGCTTTTTAAAATAAATGCTTGCTCTGAAGAGGCCCAGTGCTATTGTATCTTCTTTTAAATAATAGAGAATAATGTATACTTCCAGAAATTTTAATTACTTGTAACAGCTCTGTACAAGTATAGTCTGAAATGTAACAGTGTCCTGTTTAGTATTAAGATAAAGCAGCTAAAATCCTGATTTACCTTGGAGTAGATCTATTTAAATAATTGGGAAGATTATTTAAATAATTGGGAAGAGTTAGTGTGACTACATTTAAGAAAACTTTCTGGCATAATGTACATTTCTCCAATTCTTTGCTATTTCTATGGGTCAGGCACACATGCACAGAAATACACAGCAAACAGTGTATATCATCTGTGCTGTTTGCTGTTTGGCAAATTGCTTGGAGGCAGAGGCCTTTTTCCCTTGTTTTCCTCCCCCAAAACTAAGGTGCGTCTTATACTCCGAAAAATACGGTAGGTTCAGAGAAAATACAGTATGACTTAGAAGGGATCTAAACCTTGTTAATTTTAAGTCAGAACTCCCAGAATTCCCCAGCCAGCCATGGGAGTTAAAGTCCACAAATCTTAAAGTTAACAAGGTTGGACACCCCTGATCTAAACCAACTTCTTGCTTATGAAAGCATTTCCCAGTAAGTGTCACAAATTGTTTTAGCAGAGGTGAATGCTGTTTTGCGTCTGAGAGTTTCAAAAGAAGAGAGTTTTGTTTAAAAAGACCCTTAAGCATCTTTTTGTACAAGCTGCTGCCAAGCCAGACTGGGTGATATAAGGAGCTGATTTAATGCACCCTGGTGGGATTCACTTACTGCATTCAACTGAAAGTGGCTTAACTATAGTTAGTTGTATATGTTATGGTTCAAAACCAGCATAACTTCAACCATGTTTTGTGTAATCAAGTACAGTTGAAATTAAGCCTTTTCAGCCGTACAGCAGGGTTACAAATCACAGTGAGTGGCTTCATATAATTAGTCAGTGCAGCGTGTGAACCAGGTCACTGGATCAGTTATATCAGGGGTCTCCAACCTTGGCAACTTTAAGACCTGTGGACTTCAACTCCCAGAATTCTGCTGGCTGAGAAACTCTGGGAGTTGAAGTCCACAAGTCTTAAAGTTGCCAAGGTTGGAGACCCCTGAGTTATATTTTCCTGTATCTCAAGAAGCAAAAGCAGTTTTAGAGAGAAGTAAAACTCTGCTCCCTTTTGCTGATCTTCTCAAAAGGATGCTTAAAGCCATCACAGAAGAAAGTTCCTGTGGCCATCTCAGGAAGGTTTAAGATCTAAGGGTCTGGAGGGGTCTGATTCCGTTTAATCTATTTTTATAAATAGATAGGACTTTTTAAAAAGATGGCTATTGGCTTCAGTGATCTAAACAGATTTGTTTAGCAGCCTTGGGCATCTGGACATGGAATGCCAAACTCTGAATGGTTTGAACAGGTAAAGAAGAAGCCATCTCTCAGCTGGGTGTCACGATGTGAATATTGTCAGTTGTGAGTCTATGCAGGGTGATGCACCCCTATTCTAATATTATGGTACTTCCCAATACAAGCAGAACACGTGATATGATATTCTGCGCATGTCTACATTCCTAATCCACCATTAATCACTTCTGATGTGCCTTCCCACCTGGAAGGTTGTGTTGTGTAGCAAAAATGTAGTTTATTCAGGATTTATTGTTTTTATATTGTTTTGTACTGAAATAAATATTTTCTATTAGACATTTAATCTCGGTTTTATTTCTAAGTATTTGAATTCCAAGTAAAAGATCCAAATATCGCTTCTACGGGGATATTCTTCCCTTAACACTGGGTTTCATGGAAACTCCATTTCCCACCTCCACTTCGGCTCTTCCTTGTAGCTGCTATGACTCTGTTAGAGAAAATGGAATATCTTAAAAAATAGGCTTAAAAAATGGAGAGCTGAGGGTTGCAATTTGTTTAGAAGAAAAGTCTGCCCAGAAGCATTGCTGTCTCCATTTGTTTCCTAGGCACCTGGCAAGGAAATTTTTTTACCTGTGGAAGAGGAAGACATTTGGAAGAGTCCTTCCATCCAAGGCCAGGTAAGCTTTTCGCTCAAAGATGTTTGCATTTCTGCAGTGAGATACAAAAAATATGGTATCAATGATCAGGACTGATGTATCTGTATGCTACTCAAACTCTCATTCCCATAACCTTTAACTGGGTGAAATGGCATCATGGGGCAAACCATTTTTGATCTGGGCTAACTTATAAAACGTGTCCAAAATTCAGGACCCATGAATGGAAGTTGAGCAAACATAAAACATGACATTAAACATGATGATAAAGCAGTTTATGACATCGTCATCAAACATTTCCTGTGCTGGGGTTTGTGCTGTGCAGTTCAGACGGGGCTGCTTTCAATGCAGATCCGTGTCTGAAGGTCTCCCAGCTTCCCCAGGGAAGGCAGGACGTTAGAAGTCCTGTCACTGTTGGCGGCTTTGAGAAATTTGGGAAGGAATATCTCTGAAAGGAGGACTCAATGGGGCACAAGTTTCTTGTCAAGATGAGAATAACTCTCACTAAAGGTGAAAATAGATCTTTTCCCGGAATTCTGACATTAGAAATGAAACCGCAGTTTAAAGTCTAAGTAAAAATATTTATTTCGATACAAAACAATAAATCCTCATTATTCTACATCTCTGATATAAAAATGCACGTCTTGCTTCTATAGAAGCTAGAAACAGAAGGATAGAACGAAGAAAGGAATGTGCATATGCGTACAGGAACATATCAATCACGTGCTCAGGAATAAACCATTATATTAGATAGGGATGCATCTCCTTGCATATACATGTAACAGGCAATATAAAAATCACTGCCTGACATTTCTAGTCTGGTCCTGAAGGTCTCGGTTGAAGTTTCTTTTCCTTCTGATGTTGGCTGTTGTGTCTTCAACATCTGTAGAATGTAATTTTAGGAAAAGCCTGGAAATCTTTCCAGCTGATGAAAAAGAGATCTACTCTGGATCCTGTAACTGAGAAGGAAGCAGAGAGGAGGGGGGCACTTGGAATTCAGCGGCTGCCGACAGTCTGAGATACTGCCCAACTGTCCGTTCCCCCACCATCCCACGGCCAGGTGTGGGGGCTTCCTGGACTTTTTTTTGCCCTTCAGTTTCCTGGTCCCACCCAGCCTATTTGCAGATTTGGCCTTCCTTCTGCTGGCTTGTCCCCCACCAAATTTGGTCCAGTTTCGGGAGAGCTTTTCTGCTGAAGGAGAGACCGGCAGAGTCCTGCGTCCCTCTAGGGATCTTTTTTTCCAAACAGTCCATCCGTTGGAGAGAATGAAAAGAAAGAACCTCATCCTTTTTAATACTGTGGATGCTTCTTTTTAGATCCCCCCGGAATGGCGGAGGGCCCCTGGTCCTGGTCTTGGATTGTGACTCCCAGCCGGGTGTTTCTTGGCTACTCTGTGTGTCACGTAGTGAATATTGTCAGTTGTATGTCTATGCAGGGTGATGCACCCCTATCTAATATTATGGTACATTCCAATACAAGCAGAACACGTGATATGATGTTCTTTGCGCATGTGTGCATTCCTAAACCACCATTAATTCTCTTCTGCCTTAGCTCTTGACCTGCACGGTGGTGTTACTCAGCACAATGTAGTTTATTCAGGATTTATTGTTTTTGTACTGAAATAAATATTTTCTATTAGACTTTTAATCTCTGCTTTATTTCTAACTGTCTGAATTCCAAGAAAAGATCTAAATCGCCTCTATGAGATATCATTCTCACCCCAACACTGTGTTACCCGGAAGGGAGCCCTTTCCCTCTTCAGCACGAGAGATCCAGGGCAGTCTGTGGAAGAGAGTCCCAACCATCGATCTCAGCTCTGGTGCTGAGAAAGAGAAGCTGCTTCTCTGCCCCCTCCCTCCCTCCCTCCCTCCAGCAATCAGCCAGCCCCCAAGGTCACATGTCTCTTGAGATGCATTTCTCTATTTCTGCCGCTTCTGCTCCTGTGGGTGGACACACGTTAGCTATTGTGTTTGCCTTGGAGCAGACTTTGCCATGACGGGGGGGGGCTTCCTGGGCTAGCGGAATTAGGCTGCCCCCCCAGAGCTTCCATAGGGCAAATGAGCTGATTAGAGGGTCCAGGAGAGGATGTGAGCAGTTGTTCCGAATGCCTGGTTAGCTCCAGATGTCTTCTGCGTGACTGCCCCAGAGCACAACACTATCTATATAGGTGTTTGTTGTGTTTTTGTTGTCATCTCTGTGTAGGGCTTATTTTGTTCAGAAAACGCTGCAGAAAACCTTTGGAGAGTGGAAGGAGGAATGGTGGGTTCTTTGCAGAGAATGGAAGCTTACCGTCAGAGCCGACTGCCATCACAGGTCTGTGCAAGAGGCATTCTGATGCCACCCTGTTCTTTGGGCTAGGAATCCATTTGAAAAAAAACTGTTAGAAAATTGCTTTCATTTCCCAGGCTTACGTTGTCTTTCCTGCATCCTAGCCAAAAAAAATGGTTCTATTCAGACATTGCATTAAACCATGATTCATGCTAACCATAGTTTAGATCCTAAACTGTCTTGAGCCAGGCAGACCAGCTTAGAGTTGTTTATTTATGTGTTTAAAAAGATAAAGGTTCTCCTCGCACATACGTGCTAGTCGCTCCCGACTCTAGGGGGCGGTGCTCATCTCCGTTTCAAAGCCAAAGAGCCAGCGCTGTCTGAAGACGTCTCCGTGGTCATGTGGCTGGCATGACTAAATGCCAAAGGCTCACGGAATGCTGTTACCTTCCCACCAAAGGTGGTCCCTATTTTTCTACTTGCATTTTTTACGTGCTTTCGAACTGCTAGGTTGGCAGAAGCTGGGACAAGTAACAGGGCTCACCCCGTTACTCGGCGCTAGGGATTCGAACCGCTGAACTGCCGACCTTTCGATCGACAAGCTCAGCATCTTAGCGACTGAACCTATTTATGTGTTTAGTTTCCATCTATTCAACATTTCTTATCTGGGTCTCTGAAGATAAAACAAAATCTACATTCTACTAGCATTTTTGTCCCTGTAACCTTTAACAGGGCAACAATTTTTCAACCAAGATACCTCAAATGGGCTAACTTAGAGAATGTGTCAAAAATCTGAGACCAGTGACTCAGAGTTGAAATTTGGCAAATTTTATAAAACACTTTGTGATATTAAACATGATGATAAAACAGTTTATGACATAATACAGCACGTCATCAAACATTTCCTGTGCTGAGGTTTGTGCTGTTCAGTTCAGCCAGAGTTGCTTTCAATGCAGATCCATCTCTGAAGGTCTCCCAACTTCCCCAGGGAAGGCAGGACTTTAGAAGTCCTGTCATTGTTGAAGTCATTGAGGAATCTGGTAAGGAATATCTCTGAAAGATCATGGATAGATCATGGGTTGTCTAGGGGTCTCCAACCTTGGCAACTTTAAGACTTGTGGACTTCAACTCCCAGAATTCCTCAGCCAGCAAGTCCACAAGTCTTAAAGTTGCCAAGGTTGGAGACCCCTGGTCTAGTATGAAGTAATATTTTGAAATGTTAAACTAAACCATAGTTGGTGTCCAGTCTCCAATGTTAACATATTTTGTTCCATCCTGTATTAGTAAGTCAAATGTAAGAGCTCTCCTTCAATTGTTTAGTTCCTTCTGGGTTCCCTCTAGTGTCCAATCTTCAAAGTACCTATCATTTTTTTTAAAAAAGAATTTAAAACAAAGATCTTTTCTCATGGCAAGAATTCTTATTAATTCCATAATCTTTTCAAATTTATGTAGACCCTTAGTCCATTTGCAACTTTCTAAAGTCAAAAATTCAATCATTTTTTTGCTGTTGATTGCAGGAAAAAAAAGGTCCTTGTATTTCAAATTTATTTTGCTAGGGATTGAAGGAAGCTTACCATTAGCTGTAAAATGTGTTGATCTAAAGTTTCCTGATAACTGAAAAGTAGTTAACAAGCAATTTCCAGAAGTGATGAAAAAAGGAAGCATGCAAACCTCGTGTCCTTTTGAGGGCACTGACCATTTGAGCAAGATAATTGTTTCCTCGCCTCCCAGACCTCTGAACCCACAAGAGACCACTGTCTTGCAGTCTCCTCATGGGGAGCAGTTGTCTGAAGCACTTGTGGGTGATCTCAAGGCCTCTCCTTGCCTGGAGAGAAATTACGAAGAGCCTGCATACTCGCTGGCTCTTCACTCCACCACGATCATCAGTTCCTCTTTTAGTGGAGCCACTTCGCCATTTCTTCCCTGGAAGTCCCAGTTTCCTGTTCTTTGGAAAAGAGGAAAAGTATGAAACCTGTTGGTTAAGCTGTAACAGAGACCACATTTATTAAAAAATATCACTGTTCTCGTTCCTGCCTGGAGAAATGGAAATTTGGCCCCTTCCATGAAGGCTTCCACTTGCTTGGCTTTCTCAGCCTGTCACCCACTTCCTACAGCTAATTTTGGTGGCCTTCAACTTCCAAAAAGTTGCCCACGAAATTTTTTTAAAACAAGAAAGAAAGAAAAAAAAATACTCTTGAGCATTTTTATAAAGCATCTGAGATAGCCGGGAGTTTTCCTGTATACCAACCTGCTGCTGGATCCTGCAGAGAAAACTCTCCTGGTACTAACTCTTAATACCCACCCACAGAGATAGAGAGAGAGGAGGGGAGGAGGGAGGGAGAGATGTAAAATAGTTCTTTTAGCAAGAAACGTTTGGCATGAAAGCATTTGCAGAAATCCCTTCAGCACATGCTGTATTGCAGGGGTCCTCAAACTTGGCAACTTTAAGACTTGTGGACTTTAACTCCCCGAATTCTCCAGCCAATTCTCTTCTCCAGGATTTGAAGTCCACAAATCTTAAAAGTTGCCAAATTTGAAGACCTCTGCTGTACTGTCCAGATGTGCCACAGCTCAACCTGACCAAGCGTTTTGTTCTCCATTGTTCAGGTATTTTCTCTACCACAAGGTCTTTCAGGCTTGGAGGTCCTACCTGCTCCAGCAGCGAGCAAAGCAGCTCGCCTACCGTATTGCAGCAGCCCATGGTGAGAAGGTGTGGAGGCTGGGCTGGGCAGGGGAGTGAGGGTTGGGTTCGATTCTCAGAAGGAGCTCAAGACCACCACCCCCTCATGTGCCCCATCATGCTTGTGCCCACACAGTTCCTTCTGTTGTTGGCCTACTTTTAAAAAAATTCCTTTCATAAAAAAGGAAAGCTAGCCTCTTGCAAAGCTGAGCGCAAATCTGGCTTTCTATCTGCAGAAAGGCTGGGAGAGCCTCTTCCGGACAGTTTGCCATCTCTCTGGATGGGCTGCCTACCCAGAGCAGGTGCCCTGCTTGTGATGGGCCCCACAGTATCTTCCTCCACCTCTGGAAATGCTTCTGGGCCAGGAGAGTTTTCTCCTCCTGGCTCACAACTGCTGCTGCTCTGCTGAGGAGGGGGCGATGGCATGGAAGGCCCAGGGTTTCCCCCCAGGCTGCTGAGGGCTCTCCATCTTTCCTGGAAGTATCTGCTGCTGCTTCAGGGAAAGGCCTTTCCCGTTGCTCTTTCGTTTTGGTTTTTATTTTGACTTATAAATTCTCTTTTTAATCTTTATTCATATGGGCTCATATGATTTTATTACATTGCTGTAAACCACCCAGAATTAGTGTCCTGCCCCACTCCCACACACGCCCGTGTTGGTTTAGAGCAGAGGTCTTCAAACTTGGCAACTTTAAGACTTGTGGACTTCAACTCCCAGAATTAGCTGACTGGAGAATTCTGGGAGTTGAAGTCCACAAGTCTTAAAGTTGCCAAGTTTGAGGACCCCTGGTTTAGAGAGAACTTTATTTTGTCTCCCCCCCCCCCCACCAGCAGTTCTGTTTCAGGTTTTCGGCTTGCTCACAGCTGCTAGATTAGAACAGCAATTTGGCTTGAGACCAAGCAGATAACAAGGAAATGAACCTACGGCGAACTCAAAACAGTCTTGGGAATAAAGGCTTTGCCTGGGTAGCTTCCACAGAGAAGCCCAAATCCCGTCTGAGCTTTGGAGCCTCCCATTAGGTTCGTCAACCAGCCCACTGGTCAGAGTTTCAGGGTTTACAAGTAGAATTCACAGGAACAGCCCAAGACAGGAGTTCAGAGGGTCGTTTCCAAGCGAAGCCGGCCATGAACAAGCCCCAGAGTAAACTTCTAGGCCAATGATGTCGAACTTTTTTTTCCTTGGGTGCCGAAATAGTGTGCGCATGCACTATCGCATGCACGTGCGTGCCCACACCCATAATTCAAAGCCCCCCACTCGCCCCACCCCCCTGTGCATGCGTGTGTGACCCCCCCACTTCCCCATTTCCCAACTTCCAGTGGGCCCGGTAGGCCCATTTTTCGCCCTTCCCAGGCTTCAGAGGCTTTCTTGGAGCTTGGGGAGGGCAAAAACGCTCCCCCTGCCACCCTGGAGGCTCTCTGGAGGCCGAAATCGCCCTCCCAGAGCCTCTGCGCGAGCCAAAAATCAGCTGGCGGGCATGCACATGCGCGCTGGAGCTGAGCTAGGGCAACAGCTCGCGTGCCGGCAGATATGGCTCCGCGTGCCACCTGTGGCACCCGTGCCATAGGTTCGCCATCACTGTTCTAGGCAATGGCCAATTAGGCTATCCAACAGATAACCAGTTGCTCAAACAGGGTCCAAAACACAAACTCAGAACCTCCTGGCAACTGAAATTAAATCCACCTAGCTCACAAGCAAGCATCTGGCCACGACCCACACAATTTGCTTCCAGCAACGCCTCCCTCTGCCTGCTGTGCTAAATAGCCCCTCCCGGTGCAGCCCATCAAGAGGGACAGGGCCTTTCCCTAGCAATCTGGCAGATCTCCGCCACTCCGCCCTGCGTGCTCTGGGATCTACCACCACAGGCAGCTCCTTTCCCTCTTCCTCACTGGCCTGCAAGCTCTCCCCAGCCGAGGCCAGTTCTGCTGGCAGTTCAGGGTCAGTAATTCCTGATGTGCCAGGAATGATCTCATTCTCCCTCCAGGCCTCTGAGGAGGAAGTGGAGGAGTTGTCGTCGTCATTGTCGTCCACAGGAGACGTCACACTTAGATGAGATGGTCGGTGTAGAAATTTGGTGCAAAGCTGGGGTCCAGTTTCCACTTCTGCCATGGCTAAGTTCTCCCCCCCCCCAAAGTTCAGTGAGTTCCTTCTGCCCTTTCAGAAGCAGAGTTCAAGCGTTTCTGGAAACAGTTGATGCAAAGAGCAGTGAAAGTAGAAAGACTAATAAGGGGTTTTGCTTCATTAGAATGCTGTATTGAGAAGAACCAGAGGGTCTCTTTTCCTCCAGAGCTCTAAGAGCCCAGGTGGCGCAGTGGTTAAATGCAGCTACTGCAAGCTACTCCAGCTGACTGCTAGTTCAGCAGTTCAGCGGTTCAAATCTCACCGGGCTCAAGGTTGACTCAGCCTTCCATCCTTCCGAGGTGGGTAAAATGAGGATCCAGATTGTTGGGGGCAATATGCTGAACTCTGTAAACCGCTTAGAGAGGGCTGTAAAGCACTATGAAGCGGTATATAAGTCTAAGTGCTATTGCTATTGCTATTTGCGTATGGCCACTGGCCTCTCTGGTGCTTCTCTTCCCATCACCTGCTTGATTGCAAGGCTGAGAGTCTTAACCAAACACCCCTTCTTGTTGGTTCAAATGACCCTCATGGTCCAGTAACTCTGTGTAGATCAGGAAATCTGTCACGCAGCTCTGGGTTGGGTTTGACCCTCCTCCTTCCCTGGTGCTTCTTCCCAGAAGGGTCTCCCTCTGCAGCAGCTGCAGAAAAGGGCCTCCCGCCTCCCCTGGTTCTCATCTGCTTCCTTGCCTGCTTATTGCTTCCTTCATCTAATGTTTCTTCAGTTGGGATGCTGGAGGCTCTGCTCTCTTCCAGGCCGTCAGTTCTCCAGCCGGGCTTTGCTCCCCCCTGGACAGACATGCTCCACAAAGGATTGAAAAAAATCACAATTTTATCGAAATAAAGGCAGGCTCGACTTAACTAAACCATGATATAGTTTGCTTGTCCTTGATTAGCAAAGTGTGCTTAAAGCGTAGCTTAGCATAAGTATGAACCTAACCAGTATTCCTTGTTCTAATGACCTCGCCAACCATCTTCCGCAGCAACCAAGCAGAAAACCCTCCGGAGTTGGCAGCGTTGGCTGAGCTACGTCCAGCTACGCAGGATGAAGCAGCGGATGCACCGGGAGGCACTGCACTTCCGACAGCAGAGCACCCTGCGGTGAGAACCCCGGGGGGGCTGGGTGGTGGTGGAATATAGTCTGGATTCCCAGGAGGGAGGGGCTGCATTCCAGAGGACAGAGAGAGAGCAAAGTTCGGATTACAGGCAGCTCTCAACTTCCAATCGCAATTGAGCCCAACATTTCTGTTGCTAAGGGAGACAGTTAAGTGAGCTTTGCCTAAGGTGACCAGACGTCCCGCTTTTGGCGGGACAGACACGCTTTTCAAGCGTGTGTCCCGCGTCCCACATTCTTTCCCAAAAGTCACGCTTTTTTGGAAAGAATGCCGAAACAGCGGGACATCTGGTCACCTTACGAGTCTTGGCTCTCTTGCTCCCCCTCCGCCAGCGCTGGGCTGCTGGAGCGCTCACGAACACACACACACACACACACACACACACACACACACACACACACACACACACACAAGTGCGCATGCAGCCTCTCCAGAGAACGAAGCGAGTAGTCCGGATCCAGAAGCCGCGCCTGGAGAGGGAGGTCCTGGGGTTGCTGCAGCCCCGATGGAGGTAGCGTGGCCGGCTGGTGCGTCCGGGGCGGAGCCGTACGATTCCCTCCTTCCTTCCCTCGCTCATTCTTCATCCGGCCGCGCCGCCTCTTTCGTCTCCGGCCAAGAAAACGAGGGAGAGGATGCGGCGGCGGCGGCAGCCCCAGCAATCGGGCATCCTAGAACCCTGGAGCGCTCGGTTGTTCTGCTGATGCGCTCCAAGGGCCAGGGGGCCGCGCCAGGCCTGGCTCGAAACCACCGCAACTGAGGAACGAGGAAGGCACAGGAGAACCGGAAACCTCCCGGACCATGAGACTCCGCATCTAGCCAGCCAGCCAGCCAGCCAAGCCACTGCCGGCTCCCGAAGGGGAGGCGGGAGGCGAGGAAAGGCCTCCCGCCTCCCCCCCACCCACCTGGATGCTGACATTAGCGTTCTTTTGCCCTCTCCGCATGCGCAGCGTTCTGCGCATGCGCAGTGGGCAAAACTCAAATGGCGGTGTCCAGGCGGCCCCGCCCCCCGTCAATGGTGTCCCGCTTAAATATATATATATCTGGTCACTTTAGCTTTGCCCCATTTTACGTCCTTTCTTGCCATGGTTATTAAGTGAATCACTGCAGCTGTTCAGTTAATAACACGACTGTGAAGTGAATCTGGCTTCCCCATTCACTTTGCTTGTCACATGATCCCGGGACTCGGCAGCTGTCATAAATTTTGCATCCAAATTTTGTTCATGTGACTATGGGGACGCTACAGTGGTCATAAATGTGAAAAACGGTCATAAGTCACTTTTTTCAGTGCTGTTGTCAACAAACGAACTCTGGTAAGATGAGGATTTATTTATTATTTTATTTTATTTTATTTATAGGCTGCCCATATACTGTAGGACTCAGGGTGGTGTACAACAGAAGAAAAAACAATAAGACAAAAAATGACAATTTAAAGTGAATACAAAAATTAAAACACATTCTCATTCGTACATGGGGAATTGAGCTCTATTTTCCCCCCACCTGCAGGAAGAGCCATGTTTTCACGCCTTTACGGAAGGCCAGCAGGGTGGCGTGGTTCGGTTGGGAGGAAAAGGGGCAATCGGCTCCTTCCTAAGAGCTTCCAGAGTTGTTGATGGAAGTAGTTTACTTGAGTTTGGCAGGAAGAAAAGGGGGCTTCGTGGCCTAATGGCCCCCCTCCACGTTTGTGAACTCAAGAGAGGACCCCCTAACCTTGCATAGCCCCTGGCATTCACAACTCTCTTCCTGTTTCACGCAGGCTCTCTTGGGGATTGTGGCAGAAGCGATGGTGCTGGAGTCAGGTGTGCCGTGGGATGGAGTCCCAGGCCCTCCAGCAATGGGCGCACAGCGTGCAACTTCGTGTGAGTCCAGAACCTTCATAGGCTTTAAGCGCACAAGGAAAGGCTGAGCTCCCAGGCCCTGTGAATCGGGGGTTTGTGGAATGAGGGCAGGGGCCTGGTTGGTCAGCCTTCCCTGCCTACTTCTGGCTCTTAGCCTCTCTGGTCACTCTTGTCCTCAGGCCTGGCTGCAATGGAAGGCCCTCGACACACAGCTCCAGCGGGAAAGGGCAACAGCCGGATGGGCAGCGAGGTGCCTGCAGCACTGGACGATGAGGAAGGCCTTGAAGTCCTGGCTCCAGTACGTGAACCAGCGGAGGGAGAAGCAGCACAAGAGCAGTGAGTACCCCAAAAGGAGACCCTTTCTCCGGCGTGGCAAGTGCAGTGTGTGTGTGTGTGTGTGTCAGACGGGAGGGTTACAAGGCATAGCCTGGTTGGTTGGGGCCGGTGACCCTAACAGAGGAGGTTCTCCAGGCCAAGCCCATTGGCTGATGTGAAACCACATTCAGATGGAGGTGTTAAGGCCACGAATGGGATTGTGGAAGTGTATTGTCTCCGCACATGGACTTGAGGGCAGGGTGGACATTATTTATTTATTTATTTATTTTGTGAGATTTGTATACCGCCTCACAGTGCAAGCACTCTCTAAGCGGTTTACACCAGTAAGCAATGTATATTTATATTGCCCCCAACAATCTGGGTCCTCATTTTACCTACCTCGGAAGGATGGAAGGCTGAGTCAACCTTGAGCCGGTGAGATTTGAACCGCTGACCTGCGGATCACAGTCAGCTAAAGTGGCCTGCAGTACCTTCCTCTAACCGCTGCGCCACCTCGGCTCATTAGTTGATCTTCTTAGGATTAAGGAGCCCTTCCAGGGCAGGCGATTCTTATGAACAGGTGGCATTATATTAAAGCTGCTTCTCACTCCAGGATTCATAGATGAAGACATCCCTCTCCTGATTGATACAGCTAGTCCTCAAACTACATCAGTTCATTTAGTGACCGTTCAAAGTTACAACACCACTGAAAAAGTGACTTATGACCGTTTTTCACACTTACGACCATTGCAACATCCCCGTGGCCACGTGATCAAAAGTTGGGTGCTTGGCAACTGGTTCACACTTAGGACGGCTTCAGTGTCCTTGAATCACGTGTTCCCCTTTTGCGACCTTCTGACAAGCAAAGTCGATGGGGAAGCCAGATTCACTTAACCGTGTGACTAACTTAACGACTGCAGGGATTCACCTGACAACTGTGGCAAGAAAGGTCATAAAATGGGGCAAAACTCACTTAACAAATACCTCACTTAACAACATAAATTCTGGGCTCCGTTGTGGTGGTAACTCGAGGACTAGCTGTATCGGGAGAAGATCTCCATCCAGCGCTCGCCTTTCCTCTGAGATCCTGCCCTTCTCTTTCCCCAGGGCTGGCTTTGCAGCACCATCATGCCCAGTTGCTCCTCTGGCACTTCTCGGCCTGGCAGCTGGCGTGGAAACACAAGAAGCAGTCGGAGCACCTCGCCCAGCAGGCGGCTGGCACAGCTTTGCGAAGGGCTTTTGCCCGGTGGAAACTCTGTATCCGCTCCTGGGCTCTCCTGCTGCTGCTGGGGGTGAACAGGGTCAGAATCCCCACAGACTTTTACGTGTGAGCTTCCTTTGGAAAAGGAGGCCTGCATTGACGGTTTAGAGAAAAAAACCAATCCTTCGGTTGGGTAGAAAAAGTGACATATATCTGTGTTATTTAGATAAATTGGCAATTTATGTTAGGGGTTAACCTTAATCCTTGTGGTGAGATGGGAAGCAAATAAATTTAATAAACAATAAAGTAGGAATGTACATGTAGGAAAGCTGTATGCAAAGACAAGCATAAAGCAATAGCAATAGCACTTAGACTTATATACCGCTTCACAGTTCTTTACAGCCCTCTCTAAGCGGTTTACAGAGTCAGCCTATTGCCCTCAACAATCTTGGTCCTCATTTTACCCACCTCGGAAGGATGGAAGGCTGAGTCAACCTTGAGCCTGGTGAGATTCAAACTGCCAAATTGCAGGCAGCCGGCAGTCAGCAGAAGTAGCCTCCACTACTGCACTCTTAACCACTATGCCACCACACCAAGCCCATGTGGCTTGGCTCCAGGGAGCCTTCATAGAATCTGTTTGGCTGGTGCAGGTGTTCAGGAGGCACGTTGGAGGGTCCGGTCTGTTTTAGAAGCCCTTTCCTCCAGGTATACCTGGCACCTTCCCATGTTAGCCTTTCAGGATGGTTGAAAGGCACTGGGGCTGTTGGTGGGACAGAGTGGGTGGCCTTCTGAGGCAAATCGCGTGATCTTAATTGATGCTGCTTTTATTGTTGCTGCAAATTGGCTGGAGTCCCTTGTAATAAACATTACGGTAGAACAAGGGTCCCCATCCTCCAGTCCGCAGCCTATTGGGAAGTGGCGGGCGAGCAAGTGGCGGGCGAGCGCACAAGGCTTCATTTGCACATGCACAGCGTCTAGGTTGCAAGTGTGAAACCATCCCCTTGCCACCAATCCGTGGAGCCAGAAAAGTTGGGGGCCACTGTATCAGAAGTACCAAGATAGATAGAGGTGGCAGATGGACCACTGTCTCCTAAGTCAGACAGTGACCGAGGCGTCCATCCTGTTTGGACGATGAGGATAAGAGGAAACCGTGCTTGAGCCACACCAGTTCATCTTCTGAAACGTTGCATTCCACCATTGAGGGATAAAACAGCTGCAGGTTGCATTTCTTAACCCATCCGTCAGATGTGGCGTCGTGTGCCGAAAAAGCAGAGCGTTACCGACTGGCTCAAAGCCACCATAACCGTCACCTGCTGGTAAGAGCTTTGTGGTTTCTCGGGGAAAAGGCCTTTGGCATCTTGCGGGTGGCTGGAAGAGCTGCTTTGTGTGCTGCATCCTCACACTTGCCCAGGTAGCAGAAGGCCCAGGCTGGAAGGGCGCGGGTTCTACTCCACATTTATTTATTTTTATTTATTTTGTTATTCTTATATGCCGCCCAACTCCCGAAGGACTCAGGCTGTTACACCATGGCTTGGGCACTTGCAGCGCAAGTAAATTGAGATTTCCCAGGCTCTGTGCTCAGGACACACACACACGCACACCGTTGCAATGACTTGCCTGCTTCTTTTGGTCTCGCCAGTTGTGCTTTCACAGGAAGGGCTGTTCCAGAGGTGCACCTTCCCTGCATCTGGAACTGAGGTCAGCTGGTTTTTTTTCCCCACTTTCCACAGAGTTGTGGGTTTCATGCCTTGCGAAGGAACATCCGGGAGGCTTCCCTCAAGCAAGTGAGAAGAAACCTGGCTTCTCAGCAGCACCAGGTCATGGTGAGCCTGCCTTGTTCCCCTGCTGCATCTCTGCTGGCCTCAGCCTGAAAAGGACACTCTTGTGTGGTTGAGTTTTTCCCCGCGATGCAGGAAACCTGGGGTGGGGATACAAATTACAGACGGCAACTGAGCTGTCAGGGGTTGTTGTTCTTAGAGATCATTTTTATGCATCTGTACAAATTTCAAACCTGAGTAATGTAAACAACATTTGTTAAAATTATTGGTGGTGATGACAAAGAAATGAAAATGGTGGATAGTTTTTGTCTTCGTAGGCTTGAAGGTAGCTGAAGAGAGGGTGTGCAGGAAAAGTGAAAAGGATATCCTGAAAGATTAGGCTGTTTTTTTTTTAAATGAGATTATGTAAAACTGAAAGCTGGATAGTAACAAAGAGAAAAGAGGACAGAACATTTGAATTATAAATCTGGATGTAGTTATTAAGGGCACCAGAGGCTACCAGAAGAAGCAGTTAACACCCCCAAACTAAATATAGGCGAATTGCTTCGCTGAAAGCAGAGATCAGTAAACACACAATTTGGGCACAGATCCTAAACAGATCCCGCTCTAGGAAAAGGAGGATCCTTGCCAGCTTGGAGGAAAGCAGGCAGAGGGGAAGAGAGGAGAGAAGGCGGATGGACAGATGTGATCAGAGAGCCTTAATTGCTAGAGAAAGGCACTATGGTTGAGCCCAACTTGATAGCACCTCACTAAGGGACTTTCCCAAGAATTGGGGTACCTGACTCTGATAGGGAAAGGCCCAGGAGGTGATGGGGAAAAACAAAATGTTCCTTATATGGAAGGTAGAGCTGGATGACAGGTAAGTGTGATCCACTCTTCCCTGGGACCCAAATTCCGTCACAGGTGGCAACTGCTGCTGTTTGGTGATGAGCAAGCAGGGGCCTGCTGTGGAACCCCCTCTGCATCTTGTGAATCAAGCGAGTTACTATTTATTTGCTGCTGCTTCTCTCCTCCTCCAGCTCACATCCAGGTTCTGGGCTCGCTGGAGGTCTCGCCTGGAGCAGAAAGAGGACGAGCAGCACCGCCCCCTGACCCTGGCAGCCGTTTCTCACCACAGGTGCTGCCGAGGGTCCCGTGGCTCGCTCTCAAGTGCCAGCGAGGCTCCGGTTATGAAGTGTGGGGAGGGGGGTGGCTGGGGCTGGGTCGGTTTCCCCCTGGTTGCAGCTAGAATAGAGCTCCTTGTGAAAATTCTGCACAGCATCAGAGAAGAGGGAAGGCAGGGCTGGAGGGGTTCCCCTGCGTGGAGGTCACTCCTGCCTGGCTTGTCGGGTTCGCCCTTGAGGGCACCGATTTGTGCCCATCTTTTCTCTGCAGTGAGATCCCCTACGTCCTTTCATACTTGTGCAACAGGGCATGCGTAGTAGATGGGCTAGAGTAGTTACTAGCTCTTCCTGTAAACCGGCTTGTTGAAAATCGTAGCTGTGGGGAATGGAAGGATTTGGGTCCCAGCTCCGGCCAACCCTAGATTGAACCCGAATGCTTGCAGGCACCCCTTTTGTCAGCAGCTCCAACTGGTGAGTTTTGGGGCACTAACAAAAAACAGAGATGCCCATGTAGGCCCAAAGACACCACATTGGCCCGCTCCTTGCAAGTTGGGATTTCTCCATCCTCTGCTTTGCTGTGCCATTCAGTTTGGCCCAAGGAAAACTTTTCCTGGCGCTGAGCATCCAGAACTGGCTATTGAGTGCCAGCTGAAGTGCCCATTTTGCCTTCCAGCCGGAGGCTGTTGCAGAAGTCTATGCAGACCTGGAGACAGCAAGCCTGCGGGGAAAGATGGCGGAAGGTGAGCCACAGAAACAGAATCCCTGAGTGGCAGTCACCACGTGGGACCCCTGAACTTCACCTCAGGGTCCAAGTCCGACTGCTCCCTCCCTCCCTTCCTTCCTTGCCTTTATTTGGGCCCTTCACTCTCGAAAGCTCACAGAAGAGGGTTTGTAGAGGGCTAAAAGCCAGATGGTCTCCATCCTCAGACTTCAAAAGGTGCCCTAGGGGAGAAATAGGTTGGGGGAGGGGAGCTAGAAGCAAGGCCGCTTGGCTCCACTTCTTCACGTTTTCTGATTGGCCCAAAGAGTTGCTCCGAGGGCCTGGGGGGGTCCGTGTAAGGCTGGGGTGGTGTTAGTCAGCTTCTGCCTATGGGCTGCCACCTCAAGCAGCAGGGCCTGGGAGGCCCGTCAGCCCCAGGTCTTGTGTTCCCTCCACTTGGGAGGGTTCGGCAAGGAGGGGCCCCACCCTCCCAAGCGCCACGAGTGGCCTAATTGAGTCCACGGAGAGTATGGAGGGACAGTCTTCCCACAGTTTAGATTGGAAGACGCTAAGCCAGTGAGGGAGAACCTTTTGGGATCAGTGTCATGTTGGCATGTCACATGCACGTGTGTGTGTACACACACACACACACACACACACACACACACACACCAGGGGTGAAATCCTGCCGGTTCGGCCGGGCCAGTCGTTCGGCGTAGAGCCGATGGAACTGGCGGCGGGCGCGGCGCGGGGCTTCTCCCGCCCACTTCCCCCGGCCGGCTGGACGCCGCCATTCGGGTTATTTTGCCCTCTGCGCATGCGCAAAGCGTTCTGCGCATGCACAGAGGGCAAAATAACCCGAATGGCGGTGTCCAGCCGGGCGGGAGAAGCCCCGCGCCGCGCCCGCCGCCAGTTCCATCGGCTCTACGCCGAACGACTGGCCCGGCCGAACCGGCAGGATTTCACCCCTGACACACACACACATCCCTAGACAAAAGAGGAACAGTTCATAACAAAGAATAATAATCTATTAAATTTTAATTTATTATTACATAAATAAGTGTAAATATTTTTAAAATGCCTATCCAAGTCAGCCCAGGGTCACATGAGGCCTGAAAATCTCAGAGAATTAATTTAATTTAATTTAATTTAATTTAATTTAATTAAAAGTTCTTATGGGCCGCCCAATCCCGTAGGACTCAGAGCGGCGTACAGCAGGGATAAGAACAATACCAATGATGCAAAATAGTTTAAAACATTACATCATTTTAAAAAACATTCATCCATGGGGGAATCCAATCTTCTTCACCCCGCCTGCCGGAAGAGCCATGTTTTTACGGCTTTGCGGAAGGCCAGTAGAGTGGGGATAGTCCGGATCTCTGGTGGGAGTTGGTTGCAGAGAGATGGGGCTCCCACAAGAGAAGGCTCTTACATGGCCTCCCAGCCTCCAAAATGAGCAGTGAAGCATGTCCAATTCTGCTTTTTGGAGGCTCCAGAGGTTGCGTGAGAGCAGGGCCCTCTTGCATGACTTCCAGAGGTTTCCAGAGGCCTGACATGTCTCCAAAAATGACATGATGTGTCACCTGTGACGCATGTTTCTTAGGTCCACCACCATTGTGCTAAGCGAATAGAATAGAATAGAATCGATCATGGGCTCCTGAGGCGGCTGTTTCAAAGCAAGGAATTGCTAAGAGCCTTAGAGGGGGCAAAGCTTAAGCCCTGAAAAAGTGTTCTGGGTGGGCATCTCCCACTTGAGTTACATGGTTTGGTTGGCTGATGATTCCTGCAAGGAGACTGCGGTGGATGATCCAAAAACCCCTTTAAGAGTCTCTTTTTGTCTTCAGTTCCAGTGTGCCAAAGCCGAGCAGCATCGGCAGGCCGTGGTCCTGTCTGCTGCCTTTCAGGCCTGGAAGCTCTTCAACGATCACCAGCTCTGGTGGAGGGAGATGAACGGGGTGGCCGCCAGTTACCACAGGTGGGTGGGCTGGCTGGCTGCAGCCTCTCGCTTTGGGGCGAGGGAGCCCGTGTTTCTTTCTTGCCTGATGAGGATCTTGGCGTTGTCTTCTCTCAAGGCGCCAGGAGCAAAGCTAGGAAAGGTTTGTAGCTCAGTCATGAATATCAGGGATGCTGAATCTGAGAAGCTGTTTGAGAGGATCCATCCTTGAATCGTGGCATCACAAGAGCTGGAAAAGACCTCAGAGGTTGAAAACTCCCTCCTACAAGTCCGTGTAGGACCTGTTGCTACCGCATTTGGGACAGATTCAATGCAGCCTCGGTTTGAGCACCTTGCACGGAAAGGAACACACCATTTCATGAGGCAGCTTCTTCCTCTCTTACCTCTTTTATCTAACCCGAGTCTGTGTCCTTGTAGTTTCGGTCTGTGGGTTCTGGTCTTAGACTTCTGAAGACGCAGCCTCTGTGCTGCACGCTAAACATCCCCCCTTCCTTCATCCAGTCTTTGCCAGATTTGGTTTCCAGGGCCTTCCCTGCATTGATAGCCCTCCTCTGCAAGACACGAAAGACGCCCTGGTCAACCACTGCGCCCAGCCCATCTCCAACTGTCTCCACTCTTGTCCAGCTATTTGGAGCAAGATGGAATCTGGGAAGAGAGAGTGAGGCTGACTATGCGCACCTCTCCCTCACTTTAATCCAATTCACGCGCAAGTCTTGACATCCCCCCCCAATTATAGATGTCAAGGTCCTCTTTGAATACGATGGACGAACATCAGCCCTCCTCTGAGCGCATTGCAGTTTGTCAGCGTCCTCCTTGGATGGTGGAGCCAGAATTGGACACCAGAATTCCAAGGGGGGGGGCTGAGCAAGTCAGAGGAGGGGAGGGAGACAGTTTCCTCCCATGCCCTGCACCCTGTGTACTTTTTCACCCAGACCCCAATACCATTTTCCTTATTAGTCCCTGTGTGAGACTATTGCAGTCTACTAAAACTTCCAGATCTTTTTTTGCCTCTGGAGCTGCCAAGCCAGGGTCCTGGACTTCTGCCATTTTTTTCTCCCCAGATGTAGAACTTTGTTTCCCCCCCTCCCCCACCCCACCCATTAGTTTATCCTGCTCACTTCAGTCCACAATTAAAAAGTTGTCTTGGGTCATTTTGAAACTTGCAAAGTTTAGAAGAGCCACTTTGGTGTAATGGGAAGGGCCCGGGGTGAGAAATGGGGAGACCGTGAGTTCTAGTCCCATGTTGGGCTGGCAAGCCAGCTGGGGGAACTTAAGCCAGTCACTTTCTCTAGCCTTGGGAAGAGGGCAGTAGCAAACCATTTCTGGATAACCATGCCAAGAAAACTGCAGGGGATTCATCCCAACAGTTGCCAGAGTCAAAAATTGACTGGAAGGTATCCCCCCAAAAAAACCCTCTACTTACCCTTCTCCCTTGTTAGCCACTTGGAGCCATGTCCCTCGGCTGCTGTGCTATAGCAATAGCACTTTACTTATATACCACCATAGTGCTTTACAGCCCTCTATTGCCCCCAACAATCTGGGTCCTCATTTTACCCACCTCGGAAGGATGGAAGGCTGAGTCAACCTTGAGCCTGGTGAGATTTGAACTGCTGAACTAGCAGTCACTGAAGTAGGTTGCAGTGCTGCTTTTAACCACTGCACCACTTCAGCTCTTCTGTGCTGCCTTTGTCCTGCAAAGAAAGTGAGGAGTGGGCTCTGAGATAGTGTTGCCGGAGCTCCGCCTGGCAGGTTTATTTATTTATTTATTTATTTATTTATTTATTTATTTATTTATTTATTTATTTATTATTTATTTATTTGGTTTTCTTATATGTCGCCCAACTCCCGAAGGACTCAGGGCGGCGTACAACAGAAAAAATACAGAATAACCAATTTATAAATAATACTTAAAAGCAATATAAAAGTTAAAAAGAGACACAATATTAAAATCACCCAACAACCATTCAACAACCATACATACTTGGGGGTGAGCTCGAGTGGATTAAGCTCTACCCCCAGCCTGCAGGAAAAGCCATGGTTGCTGTTCCCTCGGTCCAGCTCTGGCTTCCCTCCTGCTGCTGCTTTGCCTTTTGTACGGTCAACCCCTCGGGGCTCCAGAATGTGGCCTGAGGAGACCCACAGAGGCCCGGCTGCTCTCTCGGACGTCTCACGCTGTGCTCTTCCACAGGGAGACGTGGACCAGGCGAGTCTTTGCGCGGTGGCTGTTGAGGCAGCGCGAGCAACAGAAGGAACGGGCGGCAGAGAAGGTGGTAAGGACAGCTTTCGGCCGGGGTGGCTTCTCTGCACGGCTCTCCTGCTGCTGAGTTCAGCCAGGCCTCTCCTCCAGGAGGAGGGTCTCCGCGCCCATCGTTGGCTGCTCTGTTTGAGGGTTGTGGGAGTTGAAAGAGGGCCCGGATCACAAAGGGTGGCTGAGTCGGGGGACAGAGCAACCTTAGATGGCCCTGTTCCTGAGCTTCTGGTCCTGAGCTTGGCCTCAGTTCTGCTGCACGGTCCTGCACCAGAGGCTTTCTTGCTTGCTTGGCTCCCTGACCCCCCCTCCACCCCTCAGCTTTTCACCACCTGAAGCCAAGAGGCTGACAAGGAAACCGTCCCAGGGCAGCCAGCCGCCGACCCAACCTCCGGCCTCTCTCTCTGCAGGCAATGTTGCATGCTGAACAGCGAGTTTTGTCCCAGTTCTATGGCCGGTGGCAAAGGGCCACCCTGGCCTGCCTGGAAGAGCGAGAGGGTGTCTCCTTGGCCAAGGGGCATCACCGGCATCAGCTCCTTCGGGCCACTTTGCACCTCTGGAGGGAGAACGTCTGGGAAATGAAGAGAGGGTAAGAACCTCACATTCCCTGATGGCTGTGGGCCTTTGTGTCTCTGTCTCCCCCGAGATGGGCTCTCTGGGGGGGTCATTGGATTCTCTGGCTGAAGGGTAGTGTTGTGGGTGCTCTCACAAAATTTAATTTAATTTAATTAAAAGTTCTTATAAGCTGCCCAATCCCGTAGGACTCAGGGTGGCATACAATAGGAATAAGAACAATACAATAAAAAACAATACAATTTAAAAACAAATAACATCATTTTAAAAACCATTCATTCAGGGGGAATCCGAACTTGTTCACCCCGCCTGCCGGAAGAGCCAAGTTTTTATTGCTTTACGGAAAGCCAGCAGGGTGGGGATAGTCCTGATCTCTGGAGGGAGTTGGTTCCAAAGAGACAGAGCTCCCACAGAGAAGGCTCTCCCCCGTGGTCCCACCAACCGGCATTGCTTGGTCGATGGGACCTGGAGGAGACCAACTCTGTGGGACCTAACTGGTCATAGGGAGGTATGTGGTAGGATGCGGTCCCAGAGGTAACCTGGCTCTGAGCCATGTAGGGCTTTAAAGGTCAAAACCAACACCTTAAATTGTGTCCGGAGACTAATAGGCAGCCAATGCAGCTGGCGGAGAATAGGTGTTACGTGGGTGTATCTCGGCACACCCACCACAGCTCGCGCAGCTGCATTCTGTACCAGTTGTAGTCTCCGGATGCTCTTTGAGGGTAGCCCCATGTAGAGCGCATTACAGTAGTCCAGCCGTGAGGTGACAAGGGCGTGAGTGACTGTGAGTAGAGCCTCCCTCTCCAAGTAGGGTCGCAATTGGTGCATTAGGCGGACCTGTGCAAAGATCCCCCTAGCCACAGCTGAAAGATGTTGCTCCAATTTTAGCTGTGGGTCTAGGAGGACACCCAAATTGTGAACCTGTTTGAGGGAGTCAATTTTTCTCCCCTGAGAACCAAGGAGGGGAAATGGCTAGTGGGTGGGGTGATATAGAACAAAGAGGCTTCCCCCCACTCTTCCATCTTCTCCCCCAGATTTCTCCCTATGGGTCCTGCTTAGGGGGCCTCATTTTTCGTTTCTGAGAAAGTTTGCCCTTTGGAGCCCAGAGACATTCTTAGCAAAAGATTTCAGACAATTCAGTGGAGCTCAGCTTTTGCTGGGCTTAAGAAGCCCCATCCCAGGCTAAAATCTGGGTTCCTTCCCTCGTGACATGCCCGTATCTCGGCCAAGGACCTGCTGTCACCAAAGCTCAGGCCTCCTGTGCTTCTTTCAGGTGGGCAAAGGAGGCAGCGGCATCGCACTTCCATTCTGAGAGGCTCCTGTGGTGTTCGTGGAGGAAGTGGCGGCAGGTGAGAGCAGCCACGGAGGCTCTCCCGTGGAAACCCAACACTCACAAGCACGGGAACGGCCTGGGCGGGCAGAAATTAAGCAAGAAGCTGACTGCTGTTAAATATTCTACCAATATGAGGAGCCCCATTGCTGGAGATCTATATGCTGACTCTGTAAACCACTTAGGGAGGGCTGTAAAGCCCTGTGAAGCGGCATATAACTCTTTAAGTGCTATTGCTAATATGGCTGAAATTCCCTAAGAGGCTTTATTGTGGCCACAAAAGCCCTGATGTGGCTTCCTTTGTGGCTTCCCCCATCCCCCAAGATGAAAGCTGCGACTCTTACGATGTGCACGTGACAGGCCCAAGGACGTCACCGGAAGCATTGGTAGAGGCAGGGAGGTTTCCAAAGTTGTCCGAAGGAGAAGGAAGTTTCAGGAGAAACGGGTTCTTTTCATGACTGGGAGCACCAGATTCTTTTATGTTGAGCACCATGTAGAGTGGTGTGATTGGGGTGTTGGTGTGAATGGATTTGGGTACGATTGAGGAAATAAATGTATAGATTATAGAAGTATGGGTGATAAAATGAGTGAGCCGGGGACTGGGGTCCGAACCCCCTCTGCTGAGTGTGGAAACAGAAGCGGAGGGGGGCCGGGCTCTGCTAACCGACCCAGTGAGAATGGTATGTATGGCCTGCAGGGAGGGAGGGGGACCAGCGAGGGGGGAGGGGGGATCTCTGGAGGGGATGAGAGCCGGAGTATCCCGGTCATAAGAGGGAGGGGCAGGTATGGCGGGAGCAGAGGGGCGGGCCGCTCTCGGGGAATGAGACCTCGCTATGTACAAGCGATCCCTTGTTCCGGCCCCTCCGATGTGGTTCCATCTTGCTCAACCCGAGTACCTGGCAACCAGGGTTTTCAGGGCCCTGGGCTCAGGATGCTGCTGCTGAACGCCAGGTCAATTACCAACAAAGCCCCCATGATACGTGATTTAATCACTGAGGAGGGGGCGGACCTGGTGTGTATAACTGAGACCTGGCTGGGCCAAGAGGGGGGAGTAGCCCTCTCTGAGATTTGCCCAGACGGGTTCTCAGTGCAGCATCATTCACGACCCCAGGGAAGGGGGGGAGGAGTGGCTATTATAACGCGCCGAAATCTGCATCCTCGTAGGATCCCTGCCCCGGAGATTGTCGGGTGTGAGGCACTCCTTCTAAAGTTGGACTTAGGGGTTCAGGTGGGCCTTTTGCTAACGTACCTGCCTCCCAGCTACGTTGCTAAGGCCCTGCCTGAGCTGCTGGAGGCGATAGCCGGCCTGGCGGTGGAGTTCCCCAGGCTTATGGTGCTGGGGGACTTTAACCTACCCTCGGCAGGCGAAACCTCGGGTGCAGCTCAGGAGTTCATGGATTCCATGACAACCATGGACCTGACCCAAGTAATCCAGGGTCCGACTCATGAGGGAGGTCACATGCTCGACCTAGTGTTTCTTTCGGGACAGTGGAGAGATGATCTGAAGGTAGGGGATATAGTCATCACCCCGTTGTCATGGTCAGACCATTTCCTACTGAGGTTGGATTTCACAGCCCCACTCCTCCTCCGCAGGGAGGCGGGACCGACTAGGTGGTTCCGCCCCAGGCGCCTAATGGAGCCGGAAGGATTCCAGAGGGAACTTGGGGAAATACCTGAAACCCTGGTACACAATTCGTCTGATGCCCTGGTGGCTGCCTGGAACACCGCGGCAGCAGGGGCATTAGATCGAATTGCGCCTTTGCGACCTCTCCGTGGCAGTGGATCCCGGAAAGCTCCCTGGTTTACCGAGGAGCTCCGGGAGATGAAACGCCATAAGAGACGTCTGGAGCGACGCTGGAGAGCCAGTAAAACCGAGTCCGATCGAACACTATTAAGAACTTTTATTAAGTCTTATTTAGTGGCGATAAGGGCGGCAAAACGATCTCATTTTTCCGCTCTTATTGCGTCCGCAGATTCTCGTCCAGCCGCCTTGTTTAGGGTGACTCGCTCCCTCCTTGCTAAAGGGGGGAGCGAGGAACACTTGCAAGGTAGAGCTGAGGAATACTCGCAGTTTCTGACGGATAAAGTCGCTCAGATTCGGTCGAACCTGGACTCTAGCTGGGCAGAGTCCATTGAGTTGACAGGGGCAAGTCTTGGTTTAACATTATGGGAGGAGTTTGAGCCTGTTTCTCCTGAGGACGTGGACAAGGCTGTGGGGGCTGTGAGTTCTGCCACCTGTTTATTGGACCCGTGCCCCTCCTGGCTGGTCTCGGCCAGCAGAGAGGTGGCACGCGGCTGGATCCAGGCGGTTGTCAACGCTTCTCTGAGGGAGGGCTCCGTACCGCAACCGTTAAAAGTTGCGGTGGTGAGACCCCTCCTCAAGAAGCCTTCGCTGGATCCAGCGGATTTGAAGAACTTTCGTCCGGTCTCCAACTTGCCTTTTATAGGTAAAGTTGTGGAGAAGGTGGTGGCCTCTCAGCTCCTTCGGTTATTGGAGGAAACTGATCATCTAGATTCCTATCAGTCGGGTTTCAGGCGCGGTTACAGCACAGAAACCGCCTTGGTCGCCCTGATGGATGATCTCTGGCGAGCCCGGGATGGGGGTAACTCCTCCATCCTGGTGCTACTTGACCTCTCAGCGGCTTTCGATACCATCGACCATGGTATCCTTCTGCATCGTCTCGGCGAGTTGGGAGTGGGAGGCACCGTTTTGCGGTGGTTCTCCTCTTATCTCGCTGATAGGATGCAGTCGGTGTTAGCAGGTGGGCAGAGGTCGTCTCCTAGGCCCCTGACCTATGGGGTGCCTCAGGGTTCGGTCCTCTCACCCATCCTGTTTAACATTTACATGAAACCGCTGGGGGAGATCATCCGTAGACATGGGGTGAGTTTCCAACAGTACGCTGACGACACCCAGCTGTACATTACCACCCCGTCTAAATTCAGGGAGGCGGTTGATGTGATGTGCCAGTGCCTGGACGACGTTAGGATCTGGATGGGGAGGAACAGACTTAGACTCAACCCCGACAAGACTGAGTGGCTCTGGATATTGCCTCCTAAGGACCATGACAACTGTCCCTCCTTGGTTCTCGAGGGAGAAAAATTAACTCCCTCAGAACGGGTTCGCAATTTGGGAGTCCTCCTAGATCCACAGCTAAAATTAGATCAACACCTTACAGCTGTGGCTAGGGGGGCTTTTGCACAGGTTCGCCTGGTGCACCAATTGCGACCATACTTGGAGAAGGAGGCTCTACTCACGGTCACTCACGCCCTTGTCACCTCTAGATTGGACTACTGCAATGCGCTCTACATGGGGCTGCCCCTGAAGAGTGTTCGGAGACTTCAACTGGTGCAAAATGCAGCTGCGCGTGCTGTGGTGGGTGTTTCAAGGTACACCCACGTAACACCCATACTCCGCCAGCTGCATTGGCTGCCCATTGGTCTCCGGATACAATTCAAGGTGCTGATCATCATCTTTAAAGCCCTACATGGCTTAGGACCAGGTTATCTCCGGGACCGCATTCTGCCGCATTCCTCCCTTCGACCGGTTAGGTCCCACAGAGTGGGTCTCCTCCAGGTCCCGTCAGCCAAACAGTGCCGACTGGCGGGGCCTAGGGGGAGGGCCTTCTCTGTGGGGGCCCCTGCTCTCTGGAACCAACTTCCCCCAGAGATCCGAACCATCCCCACCTTGCTGGCCTTCCGAAAAGCCATTAAGACATGGCTCTTCCTGCAGGCAGGGGTGAGTTGAGACGATTTATTCCTGATGTCTCCCCCATGTATGTATGATGTGTGTATATTTATATTTTTAATTGTTTTTAAGTGCTTTTAATAATTTTGTTTGGAGTTTTTGTATAAAATGTTGTACGCCGCCCTGAGTCCTGCGGGAGGAGGGCGGCATAGAAAAGCTACCAAATAAATAAATAAATAAATAAATTATTGTCTGCTGCTTTTTAAAAAGGAGATAAGATGAAAGGAATATTAAAACGACGTGTGTTGTAATAATTAAATGTGCATATGAAACTGATTTATTGATAATCGGGTTTATAGAGAGGCCCTCTCTCCATATGCTTCCCTCATACTTCCGTGCCCCCTCCCCGACCTTTGCTGTGTCTCCCTTGCACTCCGCACCCCCTCCCCAAGCCTTGCCACACCTGCCTGGCCTCCTTGTGGACCCCACCCACCAAACCATTTACTCCGGGGAATTCTGGGCTGTTTATCTTGATGGAGTTCTGTTCCTAGGCTGTCATTGCTTGGCTGCCTTCGCTTTGGACGTCAAGCACCTGAAACATTCGAGTCTGGAAGGAGCCAGGGGGCAGGGGGCTCCTAGTGGAAACTCTGGCAGAAGTTCCTATGCACCTCCTGTACGAAGCAGTCCGACTCAGTTTTCAGCCCCCAATAGCTGCTTTGCAGAAAGCGCTCTCTGTCTCTCTGTCTCTGTCTCTGTCTCTGTCTCTCTCTGTCTCTCTGTCTCTCTGTCTCTGTCTCTGTCTCTCTCTCTCTCTCTCTCTCTCTCTCTCTCTCTCTCTCTGTCTCTCTCTGTCTCTCTCTGTCTCTCTCTCCATCTCTGTCTCTGTCTCTCTCTCTTCTCTCCGTGTGTGCCTCTGTCTCTCTCTCTCTGTCTCTCTCTGTGTGTGTATCTCTGTCTCTCTGTCTCTCTGTCTCTTTCTCTCTCTTTCTCTCTCTGTTTCTCTCTCTGTCTCTGTCTCTGTCTCTCTTTCTCTCTGTGTGTGTCTCTGTCTCTCTCTCTCTGTCTCTCTCTCTCTGTGTGTGTCTCTGTCTCTCTCTCGGTCTCTCTGTCTCTCTCTCTCTGTCTGTCTCTCTCTCTCTTTCTCTCTGTCTCTCTCTCTCTCTCTCTGTCTCTCTCTTTCTTTCTCTCTCTCTTTCTTTCTTTCTCTCTCTGTCTCTGTCTCTGTCTCTGTCTCTCTCTCCATCTCTCTCTCTCTGTCTCTCTCTGTCTCTCTCTCTCTCTGTCTCTCTCTCTCTCTCTCTCTCTCTCTCTCTCTCTCTCTCTCTCTCTCTCTCTCTCTCTCTCTCTGTTATCTGGTTTCTGGACTGTCCCTGCAAGTCCTGCTCCAGGCTCCTTTTCCCTCCCAGTACCAGATGCAGAAGTCTGAGAAGTGGAAGAAGATGGCCCGAGCCGAGGGGCACTACCAGCAGGCCTTGCTGGGCAGAGTCATGACGGCTTGGAAGGTAGGATGCCAGGCTCGGATTGGCAGCACTTGGGCAGCCCCAGAGCATCTGCTGGCTGCAGTTGAACCGAGGGAGGGTTTTTTCCCCCATTGGGAAGAGAATGCAAATTCTGGCTTGGAGGCTGGAAGGCTGAGCAGACTCAGTAGGGGAGGAGGGTCTAAGAGGCTTGGAAATCGCTTCAACCAAAGGAAGCTTAGGAAGTTGCGACAAAGTGAAAAAAGGAGTGAGGCAGAATAGAAACAGCAGAAGAAAAAAGATCGCGGATGTTAGTTAGTTAAAAGAGAAATGGGAAAAAAAGTTTTTTCATCAAACAATGGAGTGGGCTCGCAAGTGGTTCTCGGTTAATGACTGTTCAAACTTATAACGGTGGGAGTTACGGCCAGGCCTTGTCCTTAGGTTGTCACAGCATCCCATGGTCACACAATCCCCATTTGTGGCCTTCCCTGCCAGCTTCACACAGAACAAAGTCAGTGAGGAAGCCAGCGGGGGGGGGGGCACGATCATGTCAGGTCCTTGCTTAACAACGGCAACCAGGACTGCTGGGACGGCTGTCATTAAGTGGTGTGGTCACAGGGTTTGTCAGTGCACTGCACTGTTTTGATGAAAAGTCCTGGAGTTTGCGCACTCTTAGGCCATTTAGTTGGACCAACAAAAGTGAAGTTTGCCTTTTCTTGGTGCTCAGTGATGCCCTTAGGCAGACCTTAAGGGGGTCTCTGCCCCACAGAGAAGCATCCCCGAGTCTGGTGTGACACATTCAAGCCCCTTTTCATGCAAAGAAGATGCTGCTTAGGGTAAGCTTTCATGGAGAAGAATTTTGGCCCTTCTCCCCTTCCAGGTATACCAGAAGAGCGTTCAGTGCGTCCTTCAGCAGGTGGCCCAGAAGGAGAGAGACCACCGCCGGGAGCTGCTGCGGTAATCCTCCCCCCCCCCCCGACTCAGCCTCACGGGGCTGCTGATCCCCCTTCCTCAGCCGTCTGGGCTCCCCTGCGTCAGTGTGAAGGCAGCCCTCAGGCCATTCTCCCCAAAGATCTGGCCGGGCTGTGGGGAAACCCTCCAGGCACTTTGGGGCATCTGTTCCTCTCTGGTTCCCAGGCAGGTGCTGCGATCCTGGAAGGGAAACACGGCTGACCTCAGGCAGGAAGCGAAGGCAGCCAGGCTGGCTGGGCATCATTACAGGCGGGTCCTTCTCTCCAAGGTAACCTCAGGCAAGGGAAGGCCGGTTCTGGAAACTTTGGCTTTCCGGCCATCTGCCCCTGACCCCCCCCCCAC
Source organism: Diadophis punctatus similis (assembly GCA_023053685.1). Lineage (NCBI taxonomy): Eukaryota > Metazoa > Chordata > Lepidosauria > Squamata > Dipsadidae > Diadophis > Diadophis punctatus. Next base: position 2,344,565 of record JALIGW010000048.1, read on the forward strand.
CCCCGCTCGGGCTGGGTTTGGGTGAAGTCCAAAGTAAGGGAAACTCAGTGAGCAGCTGTTGTGAGTGTTAAGGTGAGAATAAAATCTCATAGAGGCGATGTGGATCTTTACTTGGAATCCAGACAGTTAGAAATGAAGCCGAGATTAAAAGTCTAATAGAAAATATTTATTTCGGTACAAAAACAATAAATCATGAATAGTTACATCTTTGCTAATAAAACGTGACCGTTCCGGTCAGAGCCAAGTCAAAAGGTGAGTAATGGAGAATCAGGAATGTGGACATGCGCAGAAGATCATATCACGTGTTCTGCTTGTATTGGAATGTACCATAATATTCGAATAGGGATGCATCACCCTGCATAGACATACAACTGGCAATTATTCACACCGTGACAGTGAGGGTCTTGGGAGGCTTTCGTGGCCTTGGAAATATTCAAGCCCCCCGTTTTCTCAACGCAGGTGTTGTTCCAGTGGAGGGAGGCAGCTGCACTGCGGGCCGATAGCCGAGAAAAGACGGCTGTGGCTGTGAAGGATGCCCAGCGGCACTTGCAGACAGGTGAGTGGGGGGGGGATTCTTTGGAGGGATTCTTTCAGCCTTGGCACCTTTTTGGCAGCCATGCCCTCTCTCCCACTTGCCAGCAACAGAGGGGTAGCAGTGCCTAGCATTTCCCATCCAGCAATGAGCTTAAAGTCCATCGTTTATTACAGGGCAGTTTTTCTCCTGTGGGGGAGGGGCAGGCTGTGATGGCCGAAGGCAGAGCTTCTTGAACATCTGGCGATGCCTTTGCAGGACGAGAGTTGCTTCTCCATTTCAGTCCGGCTGGAATTTGTGGCTGGGCCAGGAGTCTAGGGAGCGTCTCCATCATCCAGGTCATGGTTGCCCCACAATGCTTTTCCAAAAGACAACTGGACGTTCTCAGTTGGCTTCCCTGAAAATGTTTTGCTTGTCATCCAGGGAGCGTAGAACTTCAGTAGAACCGAAGAAGCTTTTTGGATGAGAAGCGAAACATTTTAAAGGGGAAAAAAATCAAGAAAGTCCCATTGCCTTTTGGAAAAGCCCCTTTGGAATGTCTGGGTCAAGAGAGCACAGTTGCCGTGTTGGCCTAGTGGGAGAAACCCCAGGAGTAAAACATCTGCCTTCAGTGATGGTCGTCATAGCTGGTGTTCTGCTGCTTGCATCTTTTGCCAGCTTGGCATCGGCAACGGCAGGAGGGGGAGAGGTTGGAATTGGGGGGGGGGGAGGGTTGGGCTTGAAGCAGAGCCGGACCTGACTGTGGGCAGCACCAGTCAAGCACAAGGTCAGCCAAGGAATGTGGAGATGGGAAAGGCGGGAACGAACACAGGGACCCTTTCCAAAACGGCCTGAGAACCTTAATTGGACATTGACTGATAATGGAGGGGGAGGGGAAAAGGGGAAGTTAATTGCATCGTTTTCCCGCCAAGCCAACAAATTCTGCCCGTTTCCTCATCTGTAACCGCTTTGTTCTCAGCAAAGTCTACTCTTGGCAAAAGAAATGAGCCAGGAGTTTTTTTTTCTTTGCTAATTAAACTAAGTGGGGTGGATGCCGGGAGGCAGAATTCACACAGCTTGCTAAACTGATGCTTGATTCTCAGGGATTCCCAGGAACCCTTTGCAAGCCCATCCCAATGAGCGGAGGCTGCTCTGGGGTTTGGCTTGTGCACCGATGAAGCTTGTGGGAAGGACTGGCCCACCAGCCCCCACTTGCTCTTCCTTTCCCCCATATCTAAGTTGGCAGTGGGGTGACACCAGCTGGGCACAGGGCAGAGTCCTGGAAGTGAGTCCTGAGTCCTACGGGATTGGGCGGCCTATAAGAACTTTTAATTAAATTAAATTAAGTGGCCACCACAGGCTTTCCACTCTGTTTCTAGTGCAGAGGTGTCCAACTTGACAACTTTAAGACTTGTAGACATAATTACATATATACAAATATATATATATATATATATATATATATATGAAAATAGATGCAAATTTTTAAAAAGTGCACACAGTACAAACCTAACAAACCCCACAGAAAAAACAAAACTGAACATCTCACATAAAAAGGTATAATTATTTTACATTAAGCAGTTTAGCGGTTTAGCATATGTAGTTATGTTTGTACATGTTTTGTCTTTTATGTTTTATGTATTTTTAAAATTACTTAATAAAAATTATTTTTTTTAAAAAAAGACTTGTAGACTTCAACTCCCAGAATTCCCCCAGAGCTGACTGGAGAATTCTGGGAGCTGAAATCCACAAGTCTTAAAATTGCCAAGGTTGGACACTCCTGGTCTAGCAGCTTTCCCAGCCAAGGAGGGGCCAGGGGGCTGTCACAGCGGCTGAGTCACCGTTTCTCCCTGCAGGGAGGCTGCGGGCGCTGTTTCTCCGCTGGAGGGAGGCCTCTGCCAGCTCTTCCCAGCAGAGGGGGAGGCTCACCGTGGCAGCCGAGCACCACCGGAGGCAGCTGCTCAGCCGGTGCCTGGAGAGGTGGGAGCAAGATCATCTCAGCCGCCTCAGGGTCATGGTGAGCACCTCTGCCGGTTCCCCTCCCAGGAACCTCTTTTGGGGAGGGGAAGGGTAGGTGAGAGGTCCTTGCTGGTCAAGTGTGGGTTAGGGTTCCACCGGGGTGGTGGTGGTGGTGCTGGGAGGGAATGAAGCTGAGATGACCTTCTGCATTTGGGAAAAGCAGCCGGAAGCAGCCCTCACCCCTCTCCAGGTGGGGAGGGGGCTTCAGACTGTGCTTTCCCCCCGTAGCTCCTGCAGAGACAAGGGGAGCAGCTGCTGGCCCGGAGACTCTCTGCAGCCGCCTTTTCCTCCTGGAAGGTGCAGGTGAGCTTGGGCACATGGCACCCACTTTGGCCCCCGGCCCCCTTCCAAGCAGGGCAGGAAGAGGCTGAGGCTGGCCAGGAGTGGAGGCTTCCTGGGGTGAGGAGCGAGGGCGCCTTCCCCTTCGGTCTTGCAGCCACTGTAGGACTTCTTTTGTGGATGCTGGCAGTCAGCGTGGCCATTCAGCCCTCTTTCTGTGCCTACAGCTGGCGGACAGACGGCGAGAGCAGCAGCAGACCGTGCAGGCCCTCTGGCACTGGTCCCGGACCCTCCAGCGGAAGGTCAGTCTTGGCCCTGTGAGGACCCACCCCCAGCTCGCTCAGCTTGGGACTGCTGACTGTGGAGTCCCCCAGTGCCCACCCTCCCGCCTCCTCTTCCCAGCACCATTTGTGGTTCTGTGCGGCTGTGCAAAGGTGGTGGGTGTGCATTGGGCATTGTGTTTCGGACGTCCCTGTGTTGCTTTTCCAAAAGGCAACTGGGCTTTCTTGGTGTTTTTCTTTGAAAATGTTTCGCTCCTCATGCAAGAAGCTTCTCCAGTTCTGAAGAAACTTCTTGGATGAGAAGCGAAATGTTTTCAGGGGAAAAAACTAAGAAAGTCCAGTTGCCTTTTGAAAAAAAAAAAAGAAAACACCTTAGGGACCACCATGACCTGGATGGTTGGGAATCTCTGTAGATCCCTGACTCAGAACCAGCCCGAATTCCAGCTGGACTGGAATGGAGAAGCAACTCTTGTTCTGCTTACACATCACCAGAAGGTCCAGCAGCTCTGCCCACGGCCGCCTCAAATGCTACATTTCATGCTGCAGGGAGTTTTGAGTCTGTTTTGCCCTTAGAGGGAAGAGAGGCAGCACTCGCCACCCCCAACCCCTCCAGGGGGCCACAGGAGTCCTTTTTTCGTTTGATGAAGCTTTTCACTGTTAATGTTTCTTTAAACATTAGGTATCAGTTGGGAATGGAAGAATAGAATAGAATAGAATAGAATAGAATAGAATAGAATAGAATAGAATAAAATAGAATAGAATAGAATAGAATAGAATAGAATAGAATAGAATAGAATAGAATAGAATAGAATAGAATAGAATAGAATAGAGAGTTGGAAGGGACCTTGTAGGTCATCTAGTCCAACCCCCCCGCCCAAGCAGGAGACCCTACACCATTTGTGCCAGATGACAGTCCAGTCTCTTCTTGAAAGCCTCCAGGGATGAAGCTCCCACAACTTCCAAAGGCAACTTCTGTTCCATTGGTTGATTGTTCTCACTGTCAGAAAATCCCTCCTTATTTCTGGTTGAATCTAGGTTGAATATAGCTTGACCCCCTTCCTCCTCTTTGTGGCAGCCCCTCAAATATTGAAAAACTGCCATCCTGTCTCCCCTGGTCCTTCTCTGCACTAGACAAGCCATGCCCAGTTCCTGCAACCATTCATCGTATGTATTAGCCTCCAGTCTCCTAATCATCACTGAATGGTTGTAAAACTGTATAATTATGCTATGCTATCTACATCAAAGAAGAAATCCAGATAAAGAAAGAAAATGGCAAAAAAATTGGAACAGGAAACAGAAGATAAACCTTTAAAAAAAACCAAAAAGCAATTAAACAAACGTTAAAGCATCTACATTCTATCCAGTTCTGAATGTAAAAGAAAAAAGCAGGATATTGAAATGATGTAACTATTTGGTCAGTTTCCATCTTGTTGATTACCATCTATTGTGAATTTTGCCAAACTTCTTTCAAGTTCTGTATTGTTAGGTTTCTAAACGTTTAATGCAGCATACTCTTCATTGAGAGCTTTTCCTACCTCCAGCGAGGTTAACATCACAGGCACACATTTATCAGCCTGCCAAACAGTTAAGAGTCTTGCAACACTCTGTTATGAAAGCCCAGGGAGCCGCCTCCATGATCCTCTCACCCGTGTACCTTTTAAAACCTGAGCATTAGTAGTCAACAGGTGATAGCAACACGTACAAAGGTCACATCCTGTCCAGTGTTGTGGAGTAGCAATTCCGCAGCCAATGAGTAAAGGAGGCCAAAGGTAAAGAGAAGAGTTGTTGGAGATCGAGGCAGGGCTGTCCAAGCAGCCTAGAACTGGACTCTGTTTCTCCGTGGTTTAACCTGTGATCTTGCATGCATGAAGGCCCTTGGCTCCCTGGAAGGGCTTTTGAAACACAGACTGCTCACTTCTTCAGCCTCTTAACAGATTAACAGAGTTGGAAGGGACCTTGTAGGTCATCTAGTCCAACCCCCCGCCCAAGCAGGTGACCCTACACCGTTTCTGAGAAATGGCAGCCCAGTCTCTTCTTGAAAGTCTCTAGTGATGAAGCTCCCACAAATTCCGAAGGCAACTTCTGTTCCGTTGGTTGATTGTTCTCACTGTCAGAAATTTCCTCCTTATTTCTAGGTTGAATCTCTCCTTGATCAGTTTCCATCCATTATTCCTTGTCTGGCCTTCGGGTGCTTTGGAAAATAGCTTGAGCCCTTCTTCTCTGTGGCAGCCCCTCAAATACTGGAACACTGCTATCATGTCTCCCCCGGTCCTTCTCTTCCCTAGACTAGCCATGCCCAGTTCCTGCAACCATTCTTCATATGTTTTAGTGTCCAGTCCTCTAATCATCCTGGTTGCTCTTCTCTGCACTCTTTCTAGAGTCTCAACATCTTTTTTATAGCGTGGTGACCAAAACTGGATGCAGTACTCTAGGTGTGGTCTTACTAAGGCTTTGTAGAGTGGTATTAGTACCTCCCTTGATCGTGATTGTATCCCTCTGCCTCAAACGTCCTGACTTGAGTTTCCTCCTATACGTGACTTCTCTGCTTTTCTCCCTCCAGAGTCTTCAAAATTAGAGGGATGGGAAGCAAGCAGGGGGTAACTGTTCTTTAGAACCAGATTCTGTCCAGTGTAGGAACTCCTGGGTTCTTCATTTCTAGAGTAGTTCCATCTGGTTTCTTCATGGCCATCGATTTCTGCTCTCAATGGCACAGTCAAGGTGCCTGATGGCGCATCCGGCATTTCTGAAAGATTTATCCTGCTTAGAGAAGCATCTCCCTGCCCACTAGCTGCATCTCTCTCTCTTAGATGAAATTCAAAAATCAGAAGAGGGATGTCCTTGTCATTACTGTTCCTAAGGACTCCCAGAGCAAAGACCTGATTTCGCTTCATCGCAAACGGGAGGCGGAAACTCCCACCCCACTAGGAGAGCTTCGTTGCACAGGCTGACCAGGGATTTTTTTCCCCAGCCAGCGTGGCACTCAGCGCTTCCTCTCAGCCCCTCTTTGGGGCACCGGAAAGCGAGTGAGTGTGAGGCCGCGCTCCAGGCTGCCCCACTCTGTCTCGGCTGCAGGTGCTGAGCGCCTGGGGAGGCTTCGTGCAGGAGCAGCTGCGGAAGAAGGGACGGATGGCACGGGCGGCCGAGAGCTACCAGGCGGAGCTGCTGCGCGAGGGCATCTGCCACGTCCTGAGATACGTGGCCGCCATGAAGCAGCACCGAGGGTGCTTACAAGCCCAGCATCAGCTGCAGGTGAAGCCGGAGCCGGAGCCTGGCTGGCAAGCGCATCTCTCACCCCCACGACAGTGCCAGTGGATTTGGGTGTGGAGCCCTGCCCAATCTGATTATGGCTGGAGGGGGGGGCTTCTGCTTGGGGCAGGCTTTTCATTCCTGGGTGGGGTTCGGGGTCTGGGACCGGAGTGCCAGCAAGACCAGCCTCTTTTGCTTTGTGTTTGCAGGCTGCTTGTCAGCGTCACCACTTGGTCTACCGCTGTGCCATGATGTGGAAGCAGAAGGCACTTTCCCGGAAGCCAAGCCTGGCACTTTCAGGCGCTCCCACCAAGAAGCACGTGACCTTTGAGGTGCCAAGGCTGGGCCATGTCCCTCCTGGCGTTCCCGGGGGACAGGCCAGCCTTCCCGGTGTGCCAAGGGACTACCAAGCTGCTGGAGATTCCATCCTCACAGATTTGTGAGTCAGAAATCAAGAGAATGGAAGAGTTGGATGGGTTCAGATTAACAGAGTTGGAAGGGACCTTGCAGGTCATCTAGTCCAACCCCCTGCCCAAGCAGGAGACCCTACATCTGCCTCTACCTAGGATCGAACTCACAACCTCCTGATTGTGAGGCAAGAGCTCCACCTCTAGGCCACAGCAGCTGTATAGTTCTCAGAGACCATCTAGTCCAGTGATGGCAAACCTTTTAGGCACCGAGTGGCTAAACTGCAAGGCGCACATGCGCATGTGTGAACATGCGCGCATGTGCAGCAGAGACCCGAAGACCAGCTGGCCGGCGGGAGGCAGGGCATCCCAACACTGGCAGCTCTGCCAGAGGTAAGATCTTTTTCTTTTGTGAGCTTCTGTTTCGTCGTTTTAAGAACTTTTAATTAAATTAAGTTTTCAGGGAAACAGAAGCTCACCAAAGAAACGCCCCAGAGAACTGAGCTGGGACGACGGCACGTGTGCCCACAGAGAAGGCTCTGCGTGCCACCTGTGGCACGTGTGCCATAGGCTCGCCATCACGGATCTAATCCAACTCCTGTCCAGTGTAGAATTCCACTCTTAGAGAATCCACATTTCCTGCAAAGGAGAGTCCACTGCCTCAGATCCGTTAAGGAACAGCTCCCGCAGTGAAGCAATGGAAACGGCCTCCTCCTAATTTAAAGCCATTGTCCTACCTTGCCTTACCTGGAGCAATCCTGAACAGTTCTGCCCTGTCTCCCACATGGCAGATGCAGTCATGTGGATGAATATGCTGCCCCATCTTCCCACCATCTTTCTTCCATCCTGAAGACCCTCGGGGCCCTTCTCATCACAGCTCTGGTTTGCCAGCTCCTTCCTAAATTGCACTGCCCAGAACTGGACCCCGGATGCTCCCTGCCGCACCCCTATTGTAGATGGGAGAGGAGCTGTGCCTTCCCTTAGTTGGGATCCTGTACTTTGGTTGATGCTGCCAAGGACTGGAATTTTCTGCAGTTGCATCACGGTTTGCTCCGATTTGGCTCACAATGTTTCCCCTATAAAGAAGGAGCAAGAAAAGAGCTGATGTCTGCAAACAGAACACTTCCCCTGTGCCCAGACCCTCAAAGCCCCTTTCTCCAGCAATCAGTCTCTCTTGAGGCCTCCTGGGTGCCCTGCTTGGACCGTCTGCCATGAATCATTGGGCTGTCGGTGGCTGTCGGCAGCTCAGAGGAGGCAGAAGGTCTGTTTGGCAATAAGCTGGCCCTTGGGTGTTGGTTTCCTCCACAGCCTTTTCCTTAACCTGGACTGGGCATTTCCTTTTCTCCTGGCCATCCGATGCCCTCTTTGCCCCTCCTCTGGATATCCATAGTCCTGGATAAAGGGCCTGGGGGATGGAGGAGGAGGAGGAGAGCTTGGGCAACCCATCAGCTTGTGCAAAGCCACTTTGCATGTGTCCTGCTGGTGGGCAGCTGCCCCAGGGATGCCAAGCAAATAGTACTTTACGCCTGCCCACAGGTACGCGGCTCGCCAGGTGAGGCTGCAGCCTCGTAGACCTGATTTCCTGATACCATTTCCTGAGAAAACGGACCTACCGCATGCAGGGAAATGGTAAGTGGACAACAAGAACAGCAACAAGCATCAGATCAGGTTTCTGGCCCTCAAGCGTTTGTCTCTTTTCTGTAATTCTTGTTGGGCCTGCCTACACGTTGATTTGGGTCCAAAGTTCAGGTGCAAGCAAACATTCGGGCATCCCAGTCAAAATGTATGTTTCAGGGAACTGCAAAGATATCGTAACGGTATGTGGGAAAGACCTCGGCAGACTGGGTGAAGAAATGTGGACAGTCAGGTAAGGGAGGACACTGCCCACACCTGCATAATGGGCAGAGAAGGAGGCTTGCCAGGGACCCTCCCTAACTTCTCATGTGGTAAAGGGGAGACCTCAGGAGTTTGTACTTTCAGACTTGCAAAATTCTGTTAATGCAGCCTTAACGGTAGAGTAGAATTTGCTCATCTGGTTTAGTTTCCTGTCTGGTCTTACCTGCTGAGGTGGCATCCTCTGCATGGCACCTTTTTGCAAATGCCAGCATGGGCTTCCTCTTGATGTACGGTCAGACTGACAGGGTGACCAGAGTGACTCTGACTCGCCATCCCAAGATCAGCCTCCCGATTGGAGCTCTGATCATGATCAGTATCGTAGCCACATTCAGCCATGCGAATAAATTTGTCCCAACCTTTCAAGTTGCAAAATCCCAGCTTCCTTTTTAGATAAGCCACTTTATGACAGTTAAATTAGAACCTGTTCAATTACAACCCAGAAACAAATAACAATCAGTTGTGCTGCATGACTCCTTTCAGGGACCAACATCCCTGGCTGATTTCCAAGGAGGAGTTGTCATTGGACAGAAGGCCCCCTGCCAGCACTAGACGTGGCCAAGGGAAGTGGACAGTTATCAGCATAGGCCTGTGTGTGTGTGTGTGTGTGTGTGTGTGTGTGTGTGTGTGTGTGTGTGTGTGCTGTTTTGGGTGTGATGACTTTGCTTCCAGCTGTGGTAAAAAGACCTAGGCATAGGCGTATGGATAGAGGTTTAGGAAAAGCACTGAGTATTTATACAAAAACTAGCAAATATTCCTCCCCCCTCCGCAGGCTGGAAAGCTCAGCTGGATTTGCTCAGCCAACGACAGCAGGCCCCCTCTTGTCTGGCCCCCCCTGCATCGACCCTTCACCGTCCCCTTTCAGTGGCTGCGGTTACTCTTCCGGTTCCTTTCCCAAATCTGGGCCACCGTCCCCCAGGAGTCCTTGGCTGCACAGCCCCACCGGTGCTGCCCGAGAACTACAGCCCCCCTCCTCCTTCACGCTGGGGACGAAGAGGGTGAGTGTCGAGACGGTGAGCATCTGGAAAGCAGCATCTCCTGCTCCCCCCCACCCCGGCCTCTTGCTCTGGGGGTCGGGTGGGGGGTCTGGATTGTAGCGTTCCATGATCCATAGGCTGATGGCCAAGGCACTCAACCCAGAGAGCCTCCTGTGGGCTTCAGGTGGGACCAGCGAGCCCAGCTCAGATCCACGGGTGTGATGGTCTCTTTTGCCTTCCCCAGCCCTCCCTCAGCCCTCCGGCTGCAGCCCCTGGCAAGGAGAGGCCAGCCGTGGTCTCAAGGGGGCCATTGCTGGTACCTGAAGATTTTACGAGGAGAAGAAGGAGTCCTCCTCTTTGCGGAAAAGCAGGTAATGCTGGAATTCTGAGACACTTTCAGAAGAAATGTTTTCCTTGCCTGCTTCATAGAAGGGATGAGTTAAGGGAAGAATTCCTCCGTAGAGGCGATATTGGATCTTTTGCTTGGAATTCAATACTTAGAAATAAAACCGAGATTAAAATGTCTAATAGAAAATATTTATTTCAGTACAAAACAATATAAAACAATAAATCCTGAATAAACTACATCTTTGTTACGCAACACGTCCTTCCAGTTCGGAAGGCATAACAGAAGTGATTAATGGTGGATAGGAATGTAGACATGTGCAGAACATCATATCACGTGTTCTGCTTGTATTGAGAAGTACCATAGTATTTAGGATAGGGTTGCATCACCCTGCATAGACTCACAACTGACAATATTCACATCGTGACAGGATGTGTGGCAAATAAGGGGGAGACCCTTGACAAGAGATAGGCAGGAATCCTTAAATAAGCAAAGAGGGTTGAAACATTCCTTAAGTCCTGAAAGGCAGGACAGTGTTTGGAAGCAACTTCCTGATTCACCGGGAGGGGCACTAAAGCTAATCAGGCTGGCAAGATGCCGTCACCAGAGCCAATCTCAACAGAGCCGAGTTCTAGTTTTCCTGCAGATTTGAGTTTCTGATCTGGCCTAGGATGAAGTTGCTCCTTGGGAGCCCATACTTGGAGCGGCATTTGAATTGGGTTGGAGCAGCCTTTGCTTCCAGGATGGTCTCCCTCTGGCTGAGCGGTGCTTGTGATCGGCCTCATAGGTCACACTAGAAGCATCCACACCCCCAAACCTGTGAGGAGGGCCAGGTGCAAGAGACTCTACCTAACACCTCCCGGTTTGATGAACGACTCTTGCCTGAATTCATAGGATCCAAGCTCATCAAAGGAAGAGGCACTACTGAAGACTGACTGGGATGTCACCTTATTGGAAATTCTTCTCTGGGGTTTTGGTCTTCCACCAGCTGTGGTCCAAAGATAGGAGAAGGGGAGGTGATTCTCAGTGTTAAAGAGAATAAATCTCCATAGAGGCGATGTTGATCTTTCTCTCGGAACTTAGACATTTAGAAATAAAGCCGAAGTTAAAAGTCTAATAGAAAATATTTGTTTCGGTACAAAAACAATAAATTCTGAATAGTTACATCTTGCTAATAAATCATGACCGCTCCCGGTCAGAGCCAAACCACAAGAGAATAATGGAGAATCAGGAATGCACACATGCGCATAAGGTCACATCACGTGTCCTGCTTGTATTGGAATGTTCCATAATATTAGGATAGGGGTGCATCACCCTGCATAGACATACAACTGACAGTATTCACTACGTGACACTCAGGGACACTTTGATGGCAGGCAAGGCCAAGTCTTTGATGTGACAGGCTCCGAGTACCTCTGTTTGAGGTCGGGCTGTAGAGGCAAGTTGAGCATCCTCTCACATACGACCACCTGGCAGGATCACTTTCTGGGATGCCAGAACTGTTCAGAAAAGTTCAGAAGTTGTGGGAGCTTCATCACTGGAAGCTTTCAAGAGGAGACTGGGCTGCCATTTGTCAGAAATGGTGTAGGGTCTCCTACTTGGGCGGGGGGTTGGACTAGATGACCTTCCAACTGTTAGGATGAGAATAAAATCTCATAGAGGCGATGTTTGGATCTTTACTTGGAATTCAGACAGTTAGAAATAAAACCGAGATTAAATGTCTAATAGAAAATATTTATTTCAGTACAAAAACAGTAAATCCTGAATAATTACATCTTTGCTAAGAAACACGACCATTCAGATCAAGAGCTAAGGCAGAAGAGGATTAATGGTGGATTAGGAATGTACCATAATATTAGATAGGGGTGCATCACCCTGCATAGATATACAACTGGCAATATTCACTTCGTGACACCAACTCTGTTAATCTGTGATCCGTGAACTGACTTCTGCGCTGGTGTTGGGAGTGTCCCTGGCAGATGGTGCTGGGCAACTTCAACTTCAACTCTCTGGGAGAGAATTCCAGGAAGGCTTAGCAATGTATGGTCATCATTGTGCCAATGGCATCCGTTGGCCCACGAGCCATTGGTCTGATCTTGACATCAGCACAACGGGTATGTGATCTGAATGTAGAGGATGTTATGGTTAGTCCATTGTGCCATAATCCTCCTCCAATTTCCATGAAGCTCACCAGCACATGATGGTCCAGATGGATCTCTAAGGGGGTTGGGAAGCTTCTCAATATGGAAATCAGTTCAGCTGAGTAGCTGTCTGGTCTCTGGTGCCTGGAGGCCAGACTGCTTGGCATCCAAGGTGCTGCTGTCATCTGCAGGTTCTGGAGAGTTCCTTGGTTGAGGAACCCCAGGAGATGGAGCAGCAGAAGGGGCTAGAGACGTTCTTGACCGCATGAAGTACATACACCACAAAAAAGGCATATGCCATGATGAAGCTTTTTCCTTTTCCCACTCTTACTACATTGAGCAAAGAATTCCTTGATTAGCCATTAGCTGCTCTCTTCTGGGAGGTGAAACTCGAGAGCTACTGGAGGGCTGCCTTGAGATGTTGATGCAATGTGTTGCTGATAAAATATTGCACAAATTTGCTCAGGCCTGGCCTCTGGACAATGCCTGATGCAACAAGGAAGCTTCCTTGGGAGTCTTTGTGGTTTGGTGATTCTGAGCAAGCAGTCTGCAGAATGGGCCCAGCCACCTGTGGGCTGGATCTGTGCCCAACCTGGCTTCTACTTGAGGTTGCGTGAAAGAAAATTCAGGAAAATTGTCAGGGCTTAAAAGGGCAGATTCAGTGGTTGGTGCCAGAGTGCCTTCTCCAGGAAACCATTGAGTGGGGTCATTAGCCCATTTGGAGTGAAGTATTTGTAATGTGCTAGTGATGCCCAGTTAGCCAGAAATGCTTGGAAATCTTGACCCGGTGCCTGGAAGGTGTGTGGGAATGGATGGGAACCAACTGAGTGAGTCCTGGCAAGGCAGAGATTTAGATTTAGATTTATTGTTAGAGTTGGAAGGGACCTTGTAGGTCATCTAGTCCAACCCCCTGCTCAAGCAGGAGTTCCTACACCATTTGAGACAGATGGCAGTCCAGTCTCCCCTTGAATGTCGCAAGTGTTGGGGCTCTCACAACCTCCGCTGGCAAGCTGTTCCACTGGTTGATCGCTCTCACGGTCAGAAAGTTTCTCCTCACTTCCAGGTTGAATCTCTCCTTGGTCAGCTTCCATCCATTATTCCTTGTTTGGCTTTCTGGTGCCATAGAGAACAGCCTGACCCCCTCCTCTCTGTGGCATCCCCTCAAGTATTGGAACACTGCTATCATGTCACCCCTGGTCCTTCTCTTTGCCAGACTGGCCAAGCTCAGTTCCTGCAACCGCTCTTTGTATGTTTTATTTTCCAGACCCTTTATCATCCTGGTTGCTCTCTTCAATTAGAGGTAGTGTTTGTCCTGAAAGTGTCTGGTCTTTTGTCCCCTTGTAGTTCTGGATGGAACTGTGCTCCCCCAGAGAAAGTAGGCCTGTGACTGGAGATAATCCTGGTCTCCTGGATACCCTTAAGAGAACCACCTGGAAGCCACAGCCAGGGGACAGCACCAGCCTCAACTCCACCTGGCAGTAGTTACCCAGGGCCTTAGCACCTCTAGGATGGGCAACTGCAGCATGCTGTATGTGGGGGCCATTTGGAAGCTGCAGTCAGAACAGAACAGCCCCCCCCCCATTCATGAAGGAGAACCATTGAGCATGGCACCAATGTTGCAGGAGCTGCGTTAGTTGCCAGTTCCAAGATCCATAGATGGCTTGGCATCCAGGTACCTGCAGGCACAGATCTGCATTTTCTGCTTAGGGAGTTGAGACCATGTGAGAGACTGAGGAAGAACAGGGAATGGAAGGGAAGGGAATGCAATTGGAATTGGAATGGAAATGGGAACAGAACAGAATAAAACAAAAGAGATGATGTCTCTGTCAGTGTCCATCCTATGGAGTTTCTTGAGCCAGAATGGAACCCTCACTGGTGGTTTGGAGGTGGGGTGGTCAAGAGATTGTTCTGGAGAGCATCTGGGGCTTGCTGACGGCTGTTTTAATTTGTTAAGGTGAGAATAAATCTCATAGAGGCGAAGTGGATCTTTTCTTGGAATTCAGACATTTAGAAAATAAAGCCGAGATTAAAAGTCTAATAGAAAATATTTATTTCGGTACAAAAACAATAAATCATGAATAGTTACATCTTGCTAATAAATCGTGACCATTCCGGTCAGAGTCAAAGGCAGAATAATAATAATGGAGAATCAGGAATGCACACATGCGCAGAAGATCACATCACATGTTCTGCTTGTATTGGAATGTACCATAATATTAGGATAGGGGTGCATTACACTGCATAGACATACAACTGACAATATTCACTACATGACATAATTGGATAGACCATTGCCTTGGGGGGGGGGGTTATTGTTGGATTGTGTGTAGACAACTAGAGTCCACGTGGAATCAGCAGAATGCAAATCTTACCATTAGCTGCTTTCCCAAACATGCTTTTCATTCCCCCCTTTTAGAAAAATCTTGTTTCATGTGTCGGAATCTCAACCCAATCCAGTCTATAAGAAAGCAAGCAGCAGAAATTCTGAAATGTTTTGAAAACAGGCATTTGATGTTTCATAAGCATGGCGAGAACTTGACTTTTGCGAAAGAAAATCTGTGAATTTATGGGTGTCAGCCATTTAGCCTTTCAAGTAAAAGATTGGGTTGGTCTTGGTATGTGGAACGTCCCGGCAGCTCCTTTCCTACCTGCTGAACGAGACTGGGAAAGAGATCATCAGTCTGCACAAATTTCAGCACCAGAGACAATTTCTAGAAGGAAAGTGGGATGGGGAAACTGTTCCAAATGCTAAGCAAGATGCTTCTTTTTGTTTTAGAAACCAAGCGAGGAAAGATTGAAATTCAACACCTGGAGGATGAGCTCCAACTTATTGGGCAAAGGATGCAGTATTACTACAGCCAGCAGCAGGAACTGAAGTGTGTACCCAAAACGCCTTTTTGTTCCAATTCAGGGGTCGGTTTCTGCTTTGCAGCTTGTAGAAGAGTCTGAACCGGAAGAATCCCTTGGCTGTGGAGGATGGTCATGAAGACCTCCTCCTCCTCCCCCCTGGCACTGGTGACGTTATTCTAGTTTGGGTAATGAAACATCTGCAGAAATACAGCCAAGCTCAGAGCGCACCTCAGACCTCCTGGAGAGCTGGGAGGCTGGATGGATGCTGCAGAGCACGGCTCTCGTCTGCCCTGCTTTGCCCAACCTGCTGGCCTCTCCTTGCCCCTTCAGAGGTGCTGAGAGCAGCGCTCTGGGGAGAATGAAGGGCCTGGGGGGGGGACTGAGGGGGAGAGGGGCTATGGTTCTCCCACCAAGGAAGGATTCAACCCAGCCTGATCTGCCAGGGTCAATAAAGAGAGTCAGCCCCTCTTCCCTCATGTTTCCTGTGAGGTGGCATTGAAATGGGGCTGGTTGTCACCCAGTTTCCTTGGGAAACCAAGTTGGTGGTGGACGGAAGTCATTCTCCAGGAGGATATGGAAGGCAGTGGCTGTGTGTGTGTGTGTGTGTTGGCTGCCTAGTGGTCAGAGCAGATTGGAAACCAAGAGCTATTTGAAGAAGGATGGGCCTGTTCTGTTCGTGGAGGCCCAGGAGCCTCCTCGATAATCAGGTGTTTATTTTGGAAGAGGTTTTGCCATCTACCGTATTTTTCAGAGTATAAGACGCACCTTTTTCCTCCCTAAAAGAGGCTGAAAATTTGGGTGCGTCATACTTCGAATGTAGCTTTTTTGAAGATTTTTTTTCCAGCCCTAACGAGGTGTTAATGATCTTCCCTCCGAAGTTTTTTTCCAGCCCTAAGTCTTTGCAGGCTTACTTTCATTCCTACTCCCTCTGAAAAAGGCTTTTTCAGCCCTAATTAGAGGATAAAATAATGTGTTGAAGCTGAACAGACTAAGGACGCTAGCCAGATGAATACCTGGTAGGTAGATTCCCCCCCCCATTTTCCTCCCCCAAAACTAAGGTGTGTCTTATACTCCGGTGCATCTTATACTCCGAAAAATACGGTAGCTTCCTTGTGTTTTCTATCTATTTCTTTTACTGTTTGTAATTAACGGCTTGTTTTCTGTTGTTACTTTCATTTTAAAAAAATAAAAAGATCACATCAGCTGTAAAAGCAGAGTTGATGTAAGCTTTGGGCAGAGATCCTTTGCCTGTTGCATCAGTTGCTTCGCTGTAAGAACAATGAACCGTTTTCACTTGTCTTTTAGGTTTTGCCAGCGACAGGAACGGCTTCTTAGCAAGTGGCTGGAATTGAGAGGAGTTGGGGAGCCCACCGATACGCAGGAAATCCGTGAGAAGCTGGGCCAGGTATCAACTTGAGGCCTCTGGCAGACCGACAGGCCAGAGCAAATGCTGCAACATTTCAGCTTCTTTAAGATGAGCGGAAATGAGCCTTGCAACCCCACCCCACCCCACCCCACCCCACCGATCCTTTCTGGCTTTGGCAGGCTCCTAGTTTCTTTCTTGCCCTGTAGTTGTAGCACTGAGCATGGAAACTCACCTTTACCTTCATAGATTTTAAAGGCAAGTCAGCAAAAATAACACAGGTGAAAACTGGAGGAGCTGTTACTAGGCAAAATTGCTTTGTGCCTTTCCCTATCACAGCAGAAGATTCTGATTTTCTTAGGTGTGCATATAACATATCCCCAAGGTCTGGATTTTCTAGCAGAAATTACTATGCAGAACCTGATAACCAGTTTCAGAATCCAGAACATTGGCAGCTGCATCGTAATTCGCAGGTTGCTTAGCACCCTCCACACGCCTTCCCATGGTATTTGCAAACAAGAGAAATTATGATTGATCCTAGACACAAGCCTAAAGTTTAGAGCAGTGTTTCCAAACTTTGGCAGCTGGAAGATATGTGGACTTCCAGCTCCCAGAATTCCCCAGCAAGGATAAAAGTTGAAATCTGCTTATCTTAAAAATACCAATGTGGAGAACCATTGGTTCAGACTCATGAAATTGGAAGGAACATAAGTCATCCAGAGGTGGGTTCCTGCCTGTTTTTGCCGGTGTGGTTAATAGCTGTTGTTCGGCGCAGAGCCGAAGACGCTGCTTCCATTCGCGGCGCGGGAGCTTTCCCCGGGCGCTGCTGCCGCCCGCATGGACGCCGCCGTTTGCGTTCTTTTGCCCTCTGCGCATGCAGAATGCTTTGCGCATGCGCAGAGGGCAAAAGAACGCAAACGGTGGCGTTCATGCGGGCGGCGGCAGCGCCCGGGGAAAGCTCCCGCGCCGCGAATGGCAGCAGCGTCTTCGGCTCTGCGCCGAACAACAGCTATTAACCGCACCGGCAGGAACCCACCTCTGAAGTCATCTAGTCCAACCCCTCTAACTCTTGTCAGGGATTCACTGGAACCTCGGGCAGATGACCACTCAGCCCGTTTCAAGACTTCCAGCAAAAGAGAGCCCAGGCTTCCTTCATCTGGCTCCTTGTCAGCTCATACAGTCCAGAGGTTTCTCCCGATGCCTAGCCTGAATCTCCTTCCTTGCAACTTTAACCCTTGCTCTTGCCCTACCAGAGGTGGCAGAGGGTGAGGGAAAAAAGCCCACTGCCACCTCCGTGTGATACCTTCAGATATTTAAAGATTGCTGTCCTATCTGGTCGTCTGTAGGTGAAACCCACCCACATTCTTCAACTTCTCCAACTGTACAGGTCATGGGTGGTGGGCCCTTCACCATCTGAACTCACCCCCAGTTTGACTCCCCCCTCTCTCCTTTTTTGACCTGTGGTGCCCAGAACTGGAGGAATCGTCCCAGCAGGTCCCAATTAAGGCAAAGGAGAGAGGAACAGTGGCTGCTCCTGACTTCTGTGCTCCCGTTAACAAACTCCCAAATAACCCTTGTCTTCTTTTAGCAGAGACATTACACTGCTAATCCCACATTTTGCTTTCCCCAAATTCCTCTGAGAAATAAACTTAGAATTGATTTGGCCGTTCAGGGGATGGGGGACTGACAGTAAGCGGAAGCCAGGATGCGGGAGTTGGTGGTTGCTCATGGAAAAATGTTTAGGATTAAGGCGGCTAGCCATAGTTTCAGAAAGATGCAGCATGCCATCTCTCTGTAGCTCAGTGTTTCTCAAATAGTGGGGTGGGGCCCCCTGGGGGGGCGTGGAGCAATGCCAGGGGGGGCGCATGTGACCCCGGGGAACATGCATGGTCCCTCTCGATCGATTCCCCCAGACGGGGAGTGTTTTTCCAGTTGCACGCTGCTCTGAGCCCGGAAGAGAAGGCAGACAGGCGGGGTGGCTGCGTGGGTTCTTCTTGTTCTCAGTGGGCGCCGCGGTAGCCATGAACGGCGTGGCGAACCTGCTGCTGGACAAGGAGGAACATCCTCTGCAGCTAGGCGAAAGCTTCGAATGGCACCCTAAAGCCTCCTTCCACACCATTCGCTGTGAGTGCCTGGCAGAGGCGGCGCTTATGGGCCAGGCCGGCAACCCCAAAACACCGGCTTGATTAAGCTGGCCTGGCCCCGTGTCAAAAGAGGGCCCCAACCATGGTAGCCTATGCCTGCCTAACCGAAAACAGGCTCCACTGAGTTCAGTGTGACTTACTCCCAGGTAAGTGGGTAGAGCAGCCTTCCCCAGCCAATAGTTTGCTTGCAGCTTATAATAAGTAAAATAATAACTATTAACACTAAAATTCCATTGGGGCCCAGATCGGAGAGTTGGGGGGGCGCGAAATATTTACTTCTTCCTAAGGGGGGGGGGTGTAACAGAAAATAATTGAGAAGCACTGCTGTAGCTGAACCAAGCTGTCCCTCACCCACAATGATTCTTCATGTTCCTGGGGGTGGGGGGGTTTGTTTTTTGCAGCTGAAGGTGCAGATTGCCTCACTTGTAAGCACGTTGGAAGGAGAGCGGCAGCTGATGCAGAAATACGTGAGCCGCGTCCAGGACATCCGAGCTGCTCTGAAGACCTAGGCAATGGCATCTCCACCTCCTCTCTAGGTGATTGCGCAGTGGAGGACTTGCTCTCTGTCCGTCCTTCTGCCTGGCTGGAGAAGCTGCGCCCACCGGCTTAGATAGTCCTGCACATAACCTCAGAGGACCCTCAAACTGAACCACCCCCAGGAAGGAAAGAGGGGACTTGCTTTTAAGAACGCATCAAGGGCATTTTCCAAAATTAAAACACTTTAAAAGTCAAAGCATGGTCAGTTCTTATTTTTACTTTAAAACGTTTGCCATTAATGAGTTAATGTCTTTAAGTTGTACATTGTGACATACAAAAATACTGTGCTACTGATACAGTTGAAAAATAAAAGGCTTCTCCATGTTGGAGAAATTCACAGCGTCACCAAGAAACCCACTCCCATTTGTTTAGGGTTTGGGTGACCCCCCTGAGCCCACCGCTTCACAGGACCTGGCCCAGAACCGCCTTCTGACGGGAGACCAACCGAAGGGGCTCCTCTACAGCAGAATTCGAGCAACAAGAAAAAGGAAGGCTCCGAGTCGTACTGCAATGCAAGCAAAGAGAAGCAAGTAATTCCTCTCCACTGAGAGCAAGGCACAGCTGTCTGTCATGTCTCTCCTAAGGACTTCCTTGGGCCGTATGGCAGCAGAGTACAGGATGGTGTTGGGAGGATTAAAGAGCTGTTTTCTGGTTAAGGACCTCACTTCTGCATTGTGGGAGGGAAGGAAGGAAGGAAGGAAGGCAGGCCGGCCATCACAAAGGAGCGCTTTCGGCCTTCCATCCCTCACAGCCACAGAAAAAGGCCCTTATCATAGATAAAGCAGCATCACACAGAGGACACCGGTCTGATCAATCCCGGTTCTATATTAGCTACAACCTGGATGTCTCCTAAAACTACTGGCCATTAAAAAAAGAATTTTTGGGGGTGTGGCATAACCCCAAAGTCTGAAGCCTATAAACAATATTTTAGGGCAAGGTGGGGAATTTATTGTGATCGATTCAGCTTCCTCCTCAGCCTCAGCCTTGAATGCAAGAGATAATGCAAGCTAATGCATAGGAGAAGAGAAGAGAATGATTTAATATTCCTAATGGTGTTCTTTAAGTAGTGCTGGGCAGTCCACCTTGCCACTTCCCTGCACAGAGAGAAGAGAAGCAAACACTCATCCCTTGTAGTGGGACTGGTGTGTTTTTTGGCAAGCCAGGTTCAAGGAAGGACATCCAATACCTCCCCCACACACACCCTGTGCAACACAGAAAAGGTGAAGGCCCAGCACGGCAAGACAGCTTGAGAAGTTGAAGCAAGCTAGAGGAAGAGGCCAGCTGGGCTCCTCCAATCCAAAGCCACATCAAGTGAAATGCTGAGCACAGACTTGATGTTGGAGGCTCAAAAGGCAGCGCAAACCTCTGCTTTAAAGGGAGGGAACTAGATTCTTAGCAGGTTACTTAATCAGATTTCAAGCTGCATTTTTTCTGTTTAGCCCTCCCCTTTCTCTAGGATTGGACTGAAAAATTGGTGTGTGTAACTTGGATTTAATGAGGCCAGTTGGATCCTGTCCCTTTAAAGGAGAGCGCTCCCTTCTGCCTTTCCTCTTCCTCTTGACCGCAGAGCTTACGGCATCTCAGTGCAGAGCTTGAGGAGCGGCGCAAAGGCAGGCTGCAGATGGAGCAAGGAGAAGAAGCTGCTGTCGTTCCAGAGCCCGGAGGGAAGAAAAGCCCCTCAAATCCACGTTCTTAAGGGCCACGGTCCCCGATCAATCCGCAACCCTCACGATGAGACCAGCCCGGCACCCCCAGGTTCAGACGAAGGACTCGTTCTCTTCACTCAGGTCCTGCTGAGCTATACTCCACCATTACCGAACGGCTTCCTTGTATGAACGGAGTCCCTGTCCATAGAAAAGCCCCTCCCCTCTGACCACCCAGACCTTAGAGGGACCCCAAAGCCTCCCCAAAGCGGATTTTCTGGCCAGGCTTCAAGTAGAAGTTGAAATCTTTGGGCGCCTCAAAGATCAGAACAATTGTTGAGCCTAAATTAAATTCGCCTAAATGTTCTCCTTTCCTCATCGGAATGCCTTCGTGGTCCTTGCCGGTTACAAAGCTGAAATCGTTGAAGGATCCTTTGCTGTAGCGAGGGCTGTTGGTCTGCAGCTTCTGCCAAGAGAGAGGAGGGGGGAAGGCGGTTTACCTGGCAGGTGAGGAAGACGCAGTCGGCCACTTTCACTCTTCGTCTATTGCCTGAACTCGCTCTGTGCGTTAAAGATGGGGGGGGATCCAAGCGGGGTGGCCCTGCCTGATCCTCAGAAGGGGCCTCCGATACTCCTGTGGAAGCCCTGCCAGCCTTGGCCCAACTCGGGTGTATTCACAGTGGCAGGAGCAGCAGCTTCCGGGGTCCACAAACCACCTAAGCTGCCCCCCTGCCAACTCAATCAGCTGGTGGCCTTGCGCCTCTGGGCAGGGGCCAGTAGGCAGAGATGCCGGGGCTCATCCGCACCGCCCACAAATGCCTCCCTTTGAAGTTTCCTCACCTGATCGCAGTAAATGCGGATGGATCCCACGTTCTGAGCTCCCACTGCTGTCAAGGAAAAGAAGCCGTGTTTCCAGTCACCCGACAGGACGACCCGCTCATTATGGCAGAAGAGTTCTTTGATCCAACGTGCTACGCCAGGGTTCACAGACATCAGGGCACCTGGGGAGAGAGCAAGTCTCCGCTGTTGCTTTGGCTTATCCAGAAGCTGAGAACAGAACTGAGGTGGTGGGAGGGGAGATGCCAGAAGACCATCTCGGGCCACCTTTGAGGCACTCGAATGTCTCCAACAAGTTTGAAGACAATGTCTACCAGAGAAGGATTGTCCCTAGCATTCATTGCACCTGCTGCCCTGGCGGCACAGTGGTTAGAATGCAGGATTGCAGGCAAACTCTGCCCACCGTCTGGAGTTTGACCCTGACCGGCTCGAGGTTGACTCAGCCTTCCCTCCTTCTGAGGTGGGTAAAATGAGGACCCAGATTATTGGGGGCCAGAGGCTGACTCTGTAACCCGCACTGTAAAGACTGTAAAGCACTGTGGAGTGGTACCTATTGTAAGTTTAAGTGCTAGTGAAGAGATGGAGAGAAGGCTTGCCAGGGAAGGCTGAGGGAGAAAAACTAGACGTGGGGACTCAATTCCTTCCCCCAGGAAGGGATCTGCCACAAGGTTACATACAGCTCTGGACTGCTTCTCTGTTTGACCTACTGTGGGAATAGCAATAGCCCTTAGACTTATATACTGCTTCACAGACCTTTACAGCCTTCTCTAAGCGGTTTACAGAGTCAGCCTCTTGCCCCCAACAATCTGGGTCCTCATTTTACCAACCTCGGAAGGATGGAAGGCTGAGTCAACCTTGAGCCGGTCAGGATCGAACTCTTGGCAGCAAGCTCAGTTAGCTTACAATACTGCACTTTAACCACTGCGCCACTACGGCTCATAAGAAAGATCTCCTCCCAAGTGAGCTAAAGTGGTTGCTGTTCTCCTGGACCTCTGAGGGGGCCGGAGGTGAGGGCAAAGGGCTTAAGGTCTTCCCCTCCCTTTTGGTCTGACCCTACTCTGCTGCCAGGGATGGGGCTTCGCAAGACCCCCTTTCTTGCTAGGATGCCTTCCTGCACCTCCCAGTTGTGAGCAAAGATTGGGCAGTGGCTGAAAGAGCCCAGCATTTGCCAAGCAAAGAAAGGTCCGGCCTTAGGGCTGCAGGCCAACCTCATTTAGGAACAGCCGGCTTTCATCGATCCCTGGGACAAAGGCTTCGGATCCCAAAATCATTTCTAGTTCATGGCTTCCTGTTCGTCAGGTTTTCTTGTCGACCTGCAGAGAACTGTGGGGAGAATCACCAACTCCAGATTTCTCTTAAGTGGGGAGAAGAACCTCTTGTGGAAATGTGCAGCATAAG
The DNA here is from genome assembly GCA_023053685.1 of Diadophis punctatus similis. NCBI lineage: Eukaryota > Metazoa > Chordata > Lepidosauria > Squamata > Dipsadidae > Diadophis > Diadophis punctatus. The sequence continues at coordinate 2,367,437 of JALIGW010000048.1, forward strand.
CTTAGTGAGTCAAACTGCCCTCCCCCAATGGATGTTGGCGTCAATCCAGCAGGGAAGAAAGAGCGTGCAATGGGCCTGGGGAACCCAGAGTGGGATGGAGCCCATCAAGCGGCTCATTTGATTTTGTGTTGTCACCGGTTGTATTGTCGTCGTCGTTTTATTCTTTTATATTGGGTTTCTATAGTTTGTAAGCTGCCCAGAGTCACTGGGAGTGAATGGGTGGCCATATAAATCTAAATAAATAAACAAACACAGAAGCAGTTTGCAGGCCACTGGGATGAAAGGGTGCTCCTGAGCGGTGCTTGGAGAAGGACTGACGTTTCACTTGTTCTGTGGTCAAATGTCAGTGTGTGAAGAGCCTCTGGCTCTCCCACCTGTGGAAAGGAAGCCTACCTGGGAAGTGACGCCGATGAGAGACCTTCCAGTCGGTGGGTGAGTGGAAGCAGTGGTAGTCTCCGGGGGCCAGGTAAATCACACAATGGAAGAGTTCGTTGCTGTCTTTCGTGACCAGCTGTTTTTCGAAGGACTCGCAACAGGAAGCTGGGAAGAGAGCAGCAGAGGGAAGGTTTTCTGAGAAAGAACTGCAAAGCTGCCTAGTTCTTGGTCCAGCATCTCAAATAATTCACTCCTTCACCTCCTCTAGGCAAAAGCTAAGGGCTGATCTTGGCATCACCTGCGGGTAAAGGAGGGCCCAGCCCGGAGCGAGAAGACCAAGAGGCAACTGGATGGGGAAGAGGGCACATGCAACAGCCATGGCTTTAAAAACAAGGTAAGTCTAAATGTCCCTGGAGACTGGAAGTAGCGTTTTCTTGCAACAATTTGGTTTTGCAAAGCATCTGCTGCTGCGTATGGCCTTGTTCGGGACATGGAGAAACTCAGAAGCGAAGCTGGAATGGCGATCTTGAGCTTTCATTCCAGATTCATTCCTGATGTAAATCCAGAAGTGAACACAAGAACATGCACCTTTCCCCTGCAAATTTATATTAAACATATAGCCATCAGACTGAGTTGCAGAACACCACTTATTCCTTGTGGTGTGAGGGTTAGCAGCTGAACAGCCATTGGGGCACCAAACACTGCAAACTTGGCTTCTGAAAAAACTACCCTGGAGACCACTACATCTTCTGGCAAGAGACCTGGTCATCCTTGGCCACAGAGCAGACCGCGAGGGCAGTGCAATGATCGAATGTCTGCTCAAGACCTTCTCTCAGTCCTACCTACCCCGTGGGAAAGATGTGGAAGGAGTTTGCCTCCTTGGAGGACCAGCAGAGCAAACGAGCAACGAAGAGAAATTAAGTGAATTTCTCCTTGGGGACAGGCTTCCCTCACTTTCCTGGCTGCCTGGCAGTCCTGAGCGGCATGGCCGCCTCCCCCAGCACAGACATGGCTGCCTTCCATGGGTTGCCAGCCTCTGCCTCTTGACCCCGGTGTTGCCTCTTCCGCTGAGCAAAAGGGGGGAGGCAGTGCAGATGCAAAGTGCCCCTGGTTCCTTAACTCCACTTAACTCCTCCTGATGTTTCTAGGGGGTGAGTGGAGGCTGCCTTGCCTTGCCTTGCCTTGGTGCAATTCATCCTTCTAAGGATGCTTCAAGGGAGGGGGCTGCTCTGTTCAGCAGGGCTACCCTTGTCACGCAGTGATTATATTGCCTGTTATATGTATATGCAGGGAGCTGCATCCCTATCAAATATAATGGTTTATTCCTGAGCACGTGATTAATATGTTCCTAGTACGCATGTGTACATTCCTTTCTTTGATCAGTCCTTCTGTTTCAGCTTCTGTGGAAGCAAGACGTGTTTTTTTTATAGCAAAGATGTGATTAATGAGATTTATTGTTTTTGTACTGAAATAAATATTTTCTACTTAGAACTTTAAACTGCGGTTTCTTTTCTAATGTCAGAGTTCCAGGTAAAGATCTATTTTCGCCTCTGATGAGAGTTATTCTCATTCTGACATGGTAGCAGAGGATGGTTCCTGGATCTTAACAACCCTCTGCCCTGCTAGCAAACTCTATGGAAAGAAAGATCCTGGAGCTCCAAGGGAAGACTTACTTGGATTATTTTGGCAGTTGTCGTGACTGGCATGGGGACCCAGGAAGGACTCGAGAGAATAAGTGATGCCTTTTACTTGTTCCACTTCACAGTTCTTCACTTGCCCAAAACTGAGGATCTTTCCATCCGAAGGACTGATCTGTAGAGGAGGAAGAGTAAAAAGAAGCTGGATGCTATTTTCTCTTCCACTTCTACTAAACAATATCAATGGTTACACAAATTAACCTACCCAAACAAGCAGCATTAAAACAACTTTAACTGAAAAAGGTTTTCTAGAACCTCCCTATCCAAAAATGGAAAAGGAGGAAGCAGAGCAGCTGCCCTTTGACCCAGAAACTGACCACGCTGTGCAGGTCGCAGACAGGCCGCGCCTGGGGTTTCAGCTTCCGTCGGAAAAATTCACTCAGGTTCCGGTAGTGATGGAGGTCCTCCACAGCAGCCTCCTGCATGTTCACCCCAAAGGTCCAGATGTAGAGGCTGAGGACGGGCTTCCGCAGCCAGGTGGGCAGCTCCATGTTGTTCAGACGGCCCCACGCACGGGAGAGCAGGCGGGTTGGCACTGACTTGTACAAAGAGACCTAGAGAAAGGGGGAGGCAGGGGTTCAGGTGGACCACAGTGTGGCCACAACGGTCATCTGCAGTTTGAGGGAAGAAAGAGAAGCCCCACCCACCCGGTAAAAGTTTCAGATCAGGAGCAGGGACCTGCCTCCCTCCTGGGATACTGGAACTGGGAAGGCTGGTATAGACCCTTGATGTGGGTCTGTTGTATTAGCACAATCTGCTCTTGATTTAACTGGAACTCTGTCAAAGCAGTCTCAGAATTAGGCACAATTGAACAGAAGACCCAAACCCCCCCCCCCCCAAAAAAAACCCAGAGCAGGAAACCCACTATCCACATGGAGCTCTGAAGAGGGATGGGATGGGATGGGCAATGCCTTTGCACAGGGACGCCTCCATTCGGTTCACAGGTTTTCCCCAGATAGGCCAAGACCCCTTTGCAGCCTCTGCAAAGAACCCGTCTGGGGGTTTCCTTGAGAGAGTCAGGAGCCATTTGCATCTCAGAATGGGGTGGCCTACTTCCGGAGAGAGGAGGGTTGATTGGGTGGTTAATTGGTTTTGATAGCAGAAGGCAAAAGCCCCCTTCCATCAGCTGCTCCTTCCCACCCCCATCACAAAACCCATTCCAGAAGGAAATGCGGAAGTGCTCTGGGCTCTTTTCTCATTGCTCATTCCAGAGCATCCTCTGAAGAAGTCAGAGTCAGGATGAGCCCGTTTTAACCTGCACAAAGCAATGGAAACACTTTATCACAGATGGCTAAGAATTGCAGCCTGTTGACCATGACTATTACTTGAGATTTCTGCCTTTGGGTTTAGAACCAGAGACTGCAGAAACTGACCAATTATCAGGAGTAAGAAATCAGCCCCTTTTCTTGGCCAATGCAATTCCCCTCCGCCTTTCCCCCAAAGGCTGCATAGGCTCCATGGTCAAAAAAGGCCCATCCAGATCAGCCTGCCTTGTCTCAAGCCAACTGAAGCTCTGTCCTCGGAAAGGTTTCCTCCGCTGGTCCTGAATCAAGTGGTAACAGTGGGAGAGAAGAGGCCGAGAAGTTTTTCAGAGCGTTTCCTCCTTCCTGAAGCCCCAAGAGCTTTGCACCTCTGGCAAGGAAAAAACACCTGGACATCCCAGTCTCAGAATAAAATGGAATGACCCCAGCCTTGAACCTGATTTTGCCAAGCCCGAACAACCACATCCACATGAACAAGCAGACCCACACTTATAGAGTTGAACTAGCTACTTTTGTTGTGGCCCGCCAGCTGCCGGTGGAGACTCGGCAGACTCGGACGATGAGGAGGTTAGGGAGGAACTTGGGCCAGTCCTGGAGTCTGGGGAAAGCTCTGATGGATTCCGTCAGAAGCAGAGAGAGAGCCAGGGCCGTCTGACATTTCCCAGCCACCGGAGAGGCAGCTGCCTATGGAAGCTGAGATAAGTGGGGAGGAAGAACAGCTGGGGCCTGTTCCATATGCGCATATGTGCAGAGCAGTTATGAGAGGAGAACAACTGAGGACAAGGAGTCAACTCGGGAAGAAAGGCACACATGGACACTGAATGGGCCCTCCCTGGCTGGGGAATAAATAGAAGGAAAGGGGAGTGGTGGTCGTAGGAGACAACAGTTCGTATTTCTGAAGATTTGGCTCATGGTGTTTCGTACCACAAAGACTGCTTGCCAGAACTTTATTTACAGCTTTGTGGCTGGAAGCTCATGGCCTTGCAATTATCTCAAGGAACTGATAAGGTCTCTTACTGCAGTTAACTCTTCGAAGGATTATTGCCTGGACTTTTCGGTGTGTGAATGCCATTAATTCACAGGAGATAAATAAAGAGGGTTTTTTTCTGGACAAGGAGTCTGTTTCTTGTTTCTGCTAAGGCTGGGTCAGAACAACTTAATTGTTTGCTGCCAATAGTACAGGAATCTTCCCCAGACTATTTAGTTCCTGGGAAACACTAAATAAGGCTCAAAGGCATTGGCGGGGTGTGTGTGTGTGTCACACTTTGTCCTCTTGCATTTACAAAGTGAGTCCAGACTAATTCCCTGCTTGAGCCCTCCTGCAAACTGGGATGGTTGTTCTCCAATACATTTACAGCCCAGAAGCCTTATGAAATTATGCTGCAAACACTCCATAGCTTCGAGTTGGGTTTTGGTAGAAAATGAAAAGGGTTAGCAAGCCATAGTACAAAATAATGAAACTTTAAAAGGAGAGAGGGGAGGAAGCATCCAAAAGGGCACATTCTGCCCCAATAAGGTATAGTCAAGGTATAACACCTGCCTACTGCAAGTTCACCTGATGGACCATAGCCAAAAGGAAGGCCAGGCTCATGAAGGTCTTAGACCCCAAACATCTCACGGTGTCAGAATAGAATAGAGCTGGAAGGTACCTTGGAGGTCTTCTAGTCTAGCCCCCTGCTCAAGCAAGAGATCCTATACCAGGGGTCAGCAACCTTAAACACTCAAAGAGCCATTTGGACCCGTTTCCCACAGAAAAGAAAACACCGGGAGCCACAAAAACCTTTTGACATCTAAAATGAAGATAGCACTGCATATATTATTTTTTACCTTTATGCTATGTATAAAAAACCTATAGTGTGTTGCATTTATGAAATCAATGAACTGTTACAGAGAAAACACATTTTTATTTCTGCATGCAACAAAAACATTTTGAACTCCGAAAAAAAAAAGATGGGTCGAAAACCTCAATGAATCGCGTTCCGGCGGATGTCGCACATTGGCGATTGTGACGCATATTTTGAGCGACAGGGAGCCGCAGCAGAGGGATGAAAGAGCCACATGTGGCTCCAGAGCCACAGGTTGAAGACCCCTGTCCTATACCATTTCAGACAAGTGTCCATTTATGGCTTTGGCCATAAATTTCAAACCAATTGAACAGCTTACTGTTATTTAATATTTCCCATCCTCTTCAGCAGTTACTGAGAGAAACTAATGGCAAAGATAAGCTTGAAAATTATATCTTGAAATTAACGTATCATGATTCTACTGTAGTTCTTGCAGTTGATTTTATGGCTAGACTTGACCCAAACTCTTTATACAGTAGGTAGGTGCCTCAAGTGCTTATTCTCCCCTTCAACTAATGGCTTAATCCATCTTCCGTTTGTCACTCCAAGTATAAAAGATCACAGGGACCGGCAGCTGGCCCAAATGATCATTAACTCTGACTCAACCATCTTGGGTTTGTAGAAAGGGAAAACTGGCTGGGGAATTCTGGGAGTTGAAGTCCAAAAGTCTTAAAGTGGCCGAGTTTGGAGACACCTGTCTTAGACTGTGAAATTAGCGTGTAGTATGTTGTCCAGGGCAATCCTGCCTGGCCAAGACTCCCACGGAAAGGCTCAATCATATTATCTGATCTAGATGGGAGACAACAATTTCATTATTTTCAAAGTCACCTATAAGATTCTGCAGTGTGTCATCAACACTGCTGTGTACTTCAGTTGAGCCCAGTATCTGATGACTCATGTGAGACCAGGACACCTTAAATTCTAATTAAAACCCGCCTTTATGCAGAGGTCTTTGGCATTCCTTATCCTTGGAGATAATTTTGGGTCCTTATGGAAGATTGTAGAAATTGTAGCTTCTGGGCCCAGTATTTAGATTCATTGGGTTTTGAGAGAAGCAATGTGGAGCTAAAACAAGAGATACTTGTTTACGACTTCCAAAGAAGCTGGAATATTTTCCCCTTACTATTACAAAGATGGTTTGTTTACAAGTCCCTTCGCTTTTGCCAACTGTCATAAATATCCTCTTGTTCTCCACCGAAGAACCTTCTTCCCAGTAAGACTCAATGCTTCCCCCTCCATGGTTTTTGAAAGAAGATCTAACATTCCTTCACCTTCATCCCTGTCCTTGTCTGGAGAGGGTGACTGAGTCAATTTCTCATGCACCTGTTGTAGGGTGATTTCACCCTCATTTCTGTTCTTAGCAGCAGCAGAGCTCCAGCCAGTCTTCTACATAGCTGGCTGGGGAATTCTGGGAGTTGAAATCCACAAGTCTTAAAAGTTGCCAAGGCTGGAGACCCCTGCTCTGCACTGATGGCACAGCAGCCACCCCACCCACTGTGCAAAGCAGTCTAAAGCAGAGCCTTCAAGCCCTCGTTCTGCACGAAGGAGAAACTGGTCATCAGTTACCGAAGATAAAGGTATTGGTGGTGCCATTAAGAAGCTTATTGCTGGAGGCTCAATGGCATCTACAAACAGCAAATTAAGACTTCTAAACGGGAGCCATTTTTCAATCTTCTACTGCTGAAAAGAACAAGTAACAGCTGTTACTGCCTGGGCTGCTAAGATCGTGAAGGCTAGCTTACATTTTCCTAACACACATATAAGAAGACTAAGTTCACGACGCTGATTTTTTTTTAAAGACAAGGTAATCAGCCACCATTATGAGTCACAGATTTTTAAAGATAAAAGACCCAAACCTCTAGAACCGGTACAGACTAGGTCTCTAAGAGCTGTGCTTCAGTTTCCTCAGGGTTTCAATTCATTATTGCACATGGACCTCTAATGTGGATTGCCTTCTCTAGGGGCTAGCTCCAGCATTTAAAATCCAGCTAAAACTGATTTACACTCTTTTGCCTCTTCTACGCTTTGCTGTCTGAAAGGAATCCCTTTGGAGGAAAGAGCAGATATATTACTTCCAGCAGGAATCACATGCTTCTTTCTGCTATTTTGAAGTCGGTGTCAAGTTTTTAATACTCTTGTTTGTTTCTGACCTCATGGGATTACAGATCTGAAATCAAGAATCTTGCTATTTAGGGAGCATTAGCTCTCGTGATTCCAGAGGTTCCAAAATAAGCTAGTCCATCCGAAGACATTCAACCTATGCAAATGAGAGTCACGTTTCTTTGCAAAATCAGCAGACTGGTGAAAAAGTGAGTAGGAGTGGCAAAACGAGCGGGTGGCCTAGTTGGCACAGATGGCTGCTGATCTCATCTCGACAGTGGAGGAGTCCCAGTAGAGCCCTCTGGGACTTCTGGGTTGGTTACAATCATACTACAGGTGGGAAGGACATGTCTTATGTTTAGAGTGAGCCACAGGCAACAAAGCCACAAACCAGGATAGGAATTGGGATCTTGTGGACGCTCAGTCCAGGATTAGATTGCACTGGACTTTGAGAGATCCAAATGCCACTGAAGCCAGACGTATCCCAGGAAAGATCTGAGCTCAAGCTGGCTGCTGTGGCAGGGGCTGCACCCCTTGCTTCGGCCAATTATCTAGTACCATGTTTTTCGGAGTATAAGACGCACCTTAGTTTTGGGGGAGGAAAATAAGAAAAAAAAATTCTGCCTACCAGCATCCATCTGGCTAGCGTCCTTAGCAAACAGCCTGGGACAGGTATATTAGCCTTGCAAAGCTCAGTTTGAAAGGTTGTTTTCAGCCTTATAAAGTTCAGTTTAAGAGGTTGTTTTCAGGCTTGCAAAGCTCCGTTTCAGAGGCTGCTTTTTCAGGCTTGCAAAGCTCGGTTTGAGAGGTTGTTTTAGCCTTGCAAAGCTCCGTTTCAGAGACTGGGCGGGGCTACATTCGGTGTATAAGACACACCCAGATTTTCACCCTTTTATGGGGGAAAAAGGTGCGTCTTATACTCCGAAAAATACGGTATCTGTTTCATTGGAGAGTGTGTCCTTGGGCCACATGTAATGCTTTGCTCTCCGTTTATGGAAGGGAGATACACCAACCTCTCAACGCGAGTGTGTTTAGGTCTCTGCCAGCAGACAAAACAGCCAACGATGCCTTTACCAGGGCCTTGCCCATTTCATGCAGCCTGGCACACAGATTCAATAATGCCCCTTTATCCAATTGCCTTGAAGGCTGAATAAGGACATTCTCCTCTTTCTGGTGATTCATCTCCCGATTTCACTAGAAGGTTGCTAAGATCCATCCTGCAGCTGCTCTTGGGATGGGATTTTCCTTCTCTCTCTTTTAAACTCCCTTAAGATTACTGAGCTCAGTTCAAATCCAGTTCTCAACCTAAGGACCAAGGTCTCCATTCTCCCCACCTTTACTGCGCTCCTGATTATGTGCAATGTGGAACCGAGACTGGCCATGGAGGGGCTTTCATGCCCTTGGTGAGCAGCTAAAGAGCTTCCTTGGCCAGCCACTGCAAGCGGGAGAGAAGAGGTAGGATGACAGAGTGAGAATTAATCTCACAGAGGCAATGTTTGATCTTTTCCCGGAATCCTGACATTAGAAATGAAACCGCAGTTTAAAGATTCTAATTAAAATATTTATTTTGGTACAAAAACAATAAACTCTAATTAACTACATGACTGATATAAAATGTAGGACTTCCCTCAATGGAAGCCAGAGCAAGAAGGGTAGAACGGAGATTGGAATGCACATATGCGTACAAGAACATATCAATCACGTGCTCAGGAATAAACCATTATATTAGATAGGGATGCATCTCCCTGCATCTACATGTAACAGGCAATAAATCACACCGTGACATAGGGGCTATCTCTTGGCCTTCCTGTCCCCACGCAGGATGACCTACACCAGCAGGCAAGCTGGGGCAAAAGAATCAAGTCCCATAGAAGGACTGGCCCTCCCTCGGGACTTTTGGGGAAGAAATGGCCAACTGCAGATGGCCTCAATAAAAGCCACAGCGCCACTGATCCTGGCCTAATGAAGAGCCGGCAAGCAGATCGGCTCTTTGCAATTCCTCTCCAGACACGCAGAAGGCTTGATATTGGTCACAAGTGCTCCACAGAGATGCTTAATATTTTATCTTTGAAATAAATAAAAATTATTTCAAAAAAAGTTACAAATGAACTTAGAAAATTGGGACAAGATTTTGGAATTAACTATAAAAATTCTTCCCATGAGAGATTTGTTTTGAATTCTTTTTTTTTCTTTTTCTTTTTTTTAATGATAGGATGAACTTTGAAAGTTGGACACTAGAGGGGACTAGAAGGAACTAAACTTTACAATTAAAGGAGAGAAACACAAATTTAACTAACACAGAATAGAGCATATATTGTAATATTTGACACGCTGAAAGTGATTTTTGAACAATGGATCCAGAAATTAATTTTAAGAGTGTCTGCCTCTATAAAAAATGTGTTTAAAAGATGTTATGGAAGAGGAACAAGTTTTACTGGAGAAGACTAAGACAAATTTGAAAATGAATTTAAAAATGGTAAATTAAAAGAATGGACTTACAAAAAAACCCGGCTGATGTCTAAATAATTAAAAGGAATATATATATATTAAAAAAAAGAGAATAACCTGGATAATGTTCCTATATTATATTAATGAGGAGCAGTGGTCATGCAGTGGTTAGAATGCAGTATTGCAGGCTAACTCTGCCAACTACCAGCACTTCGATTCTCACCGGCTCAAGGTTGACTCAGCCTTTCATCCTTCCGAGATCGATAAAATGAGGACCCAGATTTTGGGGATCTATAGGCTGCCTCTGTAAACCACGTAGAGAAGGCTGTAAAGCACTATGGGGTGATATATGTCTAGGTGCTATTGCTATTGTTATATTAGATTTACAAAAGAAGTTTGTTAAAAAAATTAAGATTTTTTTTTTTGAGGAGACACAACTTCATGTAATTCCTGCATTATTTTCAAATCTCTTGACCTCTCTATGATCTGTTCTTGAATCTTCCCGGATGTTGCTGCCAGACTGACTGATCTATAATTCTTGCATCCTCCTTTTACTTTATTTTTTGTTTCAAATAGAGCCGAGGTGGCACAACGGTTAGAGGCAGTACTGCAAGCCACTTTAGCTGACTGTGATCCGCAGGTCAGCGGTTCAAATCTCACCGGCTCAAGGTTGACTCAGCCTTCCATCCTTCCGAGGTAGGTAAAATGAGGACCCAGATTGTTGGGGGCAATATAAATATACATTGCTTACTGGTGTAAACTGCTTAGAGTGTGATTGCACTGTGAGGCTGTATATAAATCTCACAAATAAATAAATAAATTTAAACAACCCAGAGTCTAGGATTTCTCAAAAGTAACAGCCAGAGCCTCCCTCTGTAGCCAAGGATGCAAGACATCTGACCTCTTTGCAACTTTAAACTCATTCTCTGCAGCTCTAGGCATCTATAGCTCTGTCTGGCTCAAGCTTTGGCCCTGCCTTTTCATTCTGCTTTCACTATTAGCCAGTGGAATACAAGTCTGCAATGCGCTCTACATGGGGCTACCCTTGAAGAGTGTCCGGCGACTGCAACTGGTGCAAAATGCAGCTGCGCGAGCTGTGGTGGGTGCACCTAGATGCACCCACGTAACACCTATCCTCCACCAGCTGCATTGGCTGCCCATTAGTCTCCGGATCCAATTCAAGGTGTTGGTCGTTACCTTTAAAGCCCTACATGGCTCAGGGCCAGGTTACCTTCGGGACCGCATCCTGCCGCATACCTCCCTACGACCGGTCAGGGCCCACAGAGTCGGCCTCCTCCAGATCCCATCGACCAAACAATGTCGGTTGGCGGGGCCGAGGGGGAGAGCCTTCTCTGTGGGAGCTCCCTCCCTGTGGAACCAGCTTCCCCCGGAGATCAGGACTATCCCCACCCTGCTGGCCTTCCGGAAAGCAATAAAAACTTGGCTCTTCCGGCAGGCGGGGTGAAAGCGAGACGATACTCTTTTAATTTTTATATATTATATGTTTTTAACTATTGTATTTTATTGCATTTGTACTGTCGAAATGGATCTGAATATGTTGTGAGCCGCCCAGAGTCCCTAGGGAGTTGGGCGGCATACAAATCCATTTAATTAAATTAAATTAAATTAAGTCTTCTTTGGCTGGGGAAGGAGTCAAAATAGGACTCAGAGAGATGGCCCTCCCCCTGTTTTCTTTAAGCTTTTCTGTACACTGTCTCTTTTCCCTTCTTTTTATTTTTGGAAACACTTTTTGTTGGCTTCAGCACCCTTTGTAAATTTTAGCCATTCCAAACATTAATGGCACCACCCTGAACCATTTTTTTTCTTGCTCTTGCTTTCTTTTTCTTTTGTTTTCCATTTTGACTCTCCCATTTTTACGCCGCCTTTTATGCAATCACAGTGGCTGCAATTGTTCTCTTCCACTTTTCTGGCTGTTGCAATTAATCAGAAGAAGAGACATGTTTAACAATGTGAGCACTGAGTCGTTGAGAATTGGGCGGCATACAAATTTAAGAAATTATGGTTGGTCACATAGTCAGACAGATGGTTAGACTGGGTTTGGCACTTTTGTCCACCTATCGGGTCTTTTCCAAGGAGCTGGCATAGGCAGAAGTTGTTTAATGGGTGTTAAATGTATTCTCACACATAAAGCTGCCTTTTGCAATTGACTGATGGGCATTTTATCAATGCCGATGGTGTTCGAGATGTTTTGAGGTTGCACCCAAGACACCAATTACTACTAGTATTGCCTTCACTTTCTTTTGCCATTGTTGTTTCACTTTTATTTGCAGGATTTTATATTTTGTGATTTTCTCCAGTTCTTTCTCTTCTCTTCTGATGTTTCTGGGTACTGCAAAAAGGAACACTTTTTTGTCTTTCTTATCAACAGTTGTTAAACCTGGGATGTTGTCTGGAAGATAGTTGTTTGAATTTTAAAGTCCCAGAGGATTTTAGCTTCTTCATTTTCTATTATTGTCTATTTTGTGGTCCCACCAGTTCTTGCTTGCAAGCAAATGGTATTTGTTGCAGATCTTCCAATGTTGCCACTTTGTCATGCCGTTGCTTGTAGTCAGTCTGGGTGATCTTCTTGCAGCAGCTAACCAGGTGGCAACGCTATCACTTCTACCTTGGGGAGATGATTCCCCCCAAGTATGAATGGTTTTTTTAAAAAATTGTAATATGTTTTTAAATGTTATTTTAACTATGTAGTTCTAATCTCTGCTGTAAGCCGCCCTGAGTCCCATGGGATTGGGCGGCCTATAAGAACTCTTATAAATAAATAAAAATAAATACCTGTTGCTTTCATCTCAATTCAGGCTTTCTATGCACCGTATTTTTCAGAGTATAAGACACACCGGAGTATAAGACGCACCTTAGTTTTTGGGGAGGAAAATAGGGGAAAACAATCTGCCTCCCAGGTATTCATCTGGCTAGAGTCCTTAGACTGGTCAGCTTCAGCACATTATTTTATCCCCTGGTTAGGACTTAAAAAAACCTTCTTCGGAGAGAGTAACAATGAAAGAGCCTGCAAGCCAGTAAGAGCTGGGAAGATCGTTAGCACCTGGTTAGGGCTAGAAAAAAACTTATTTGGAGCAAGTAGAGCAATGAAAAAAAAATCTGCAAAGACTTAGGGCTTGAAAACCATTCTTTGGAGAGAGTAACAATGAAAAAGCCTGCAAGGTAAGAGCTGGGAAGATCTGTTAGCACCTAGTTAGGGCTGGAAAAAAGCTACATTCGAAATATAAGACGCACCCAAATTTTCAGCCACTTTTAGGGAGGAAAAAGGTGCATCTTATACTCCAAAAAATACAGTATTTGTTCTCATGGCTTGGTCTTGTGTATCCAGAATTAGCCCCTCTGTCTCTTTCTTCAACTTTCCTGCTCTAAGCTATTGCCAGGTCTTCTTGTCATCTGCTTTGACTGGTGTGTGTGTGTGTGTGTGTGTGTGTGTGTGTGTGTGTGTGTGTGTGTGTGTGTGTGTGTGTGTGTACTGGCCATGTAATACTTTGTCTTGCCATGTCATAGAATCACAGGGCTGGAAGGGATCTTGGGGGTCTCCAGGTCCAACCCCCTGCCCAAGGCAAGAGTCCTTATACCACAAGGCACATGACTGCATCACTTAGCAAAAGCAACAGGTGGGCAACACCATTCATTAAGCAAGGACCTCATGTGACTGGAGTGTGGGACCTGCAACTGCATCCCAGGCAAGCAGGCCAGGGGGTCAGAGCTATGAGAAGATAGGCAGGTGCTACAGGCAGGCACTACAGATTCCGGGCAAGTACCGTGAGCAGCACTATGGACTACAGGTGGGCTGGCACTGTGGGCCAGTGCTCCGAAATGGAAACAAATGGGCAGGTGCTGCAGGTGGGTAGGTGCTGTGCTTGGGCACTATGGGGTATGGGCACAAGATCCCCGATGCCGCCAAGGGGCCCCTTGGGAGAAGAAGCAGCAGGTGTGACCTCCTGCCGGCTTCCTCAGTAACTATATTTGTTTCAAGCAAGGTCTCAAATGGTGCTCACATGACAATGGGACACTGCAGCCATTGAAATTGCAATCCAGTTGCCGACAGCCTGAATCACAATCACATGAGTGTGGGGACACCGTGATGGTTGCAACTTTAAGGACTGGTTGAAGGTCCTCCTGATTCAGCACAGTCATAACTTTGAACGCCTGCTGAACAAGTGGTTGTAATCCAAGGACTTCCTGCATTTTTTTGTCATATTTCTACAGTACCCATTGTTCCTTTGACAGGGCCTGGTTGCTAGGAGGTGCTGCCAGGTGATGATTAATATTGACACTGGATAGTGAGCAGCAGTTTAACTCCTCTGTGGCTGTAGGAGGTCCTTAAAGTCCTTGATAGCTACTCTTTGAAACAAGCAAATGGCGCAACGCTACAGCACAGGCAACTACCAAGTCAGTTTATTAATCACAAGGATTATCCTAACTGTCCATCCCATTGTTCCCTAGGCACTTTAAGGAAGATTGTATTGCACTTACTCAGCGGTAGCATCTGATTCTAGAAGTCTGATTGGTGCATACTCCTTAAGGAATGGATTCCCGTACATCTGTTCTAAATAACCATTGCTTCAGGGGCAGAGATCCTCGTTCTACGACAGATGAGCTTACTAGACACTCGTTGTGGAACCCTGTTGGTGACTGCAGAATTGTCATGTAGTGAATATTGTCAGTTGTATGTCTATGCAGGGTGATGCACCCCTATTCTAATATTATGGAACATTCCAATATAAGCAGAACACGTGATATGATGAGTGCGCATGTCCACATTCCTGATCCACCATTAATCACTTTTGACTTGGCTCTTGACCGGAACGGTTGCGTTTTCTTAGCAAATATGTAATTATTCAGGATTTATTGTTTTTGTACCAAAATAAATATTTCTATTAGACTTTTAATCTCGGCTTTATTTCTAACTGTCTGAATTCCAAGCAAAGATCCAAATCGCCTCTATGAGATTTATTCTCATCTCTGGAGCTGGTCCAGCTTGTGGGGCAGCTTGAGCTCCGGCTCCTCAAGCCGCTCAACTAGCAACCCCAAATGGGACCACAACCTGCTCCAGCGCAGGCTCCTTTACTTCCACCTCAACAACCCCAAGTGGGACCACAGGCGATTCCACAGGCCGCACCAGTGCAGGCCCAGAGAGAGATGTCAATTTCAAAATCTCTCTGCACAGCCTAATTCCAGGCATGAAAATGTCAGAAGTTGAGGACTGGGTATTAGCAAACCAGGTTCAATCGGGAGGAACTGTGATGGCAATGGTTAATATCACAGAGACTGAGCATTGTAGGTATCTTAGCTTAAGTTTCATAAAGAGATCTTGGAGTGTCTGGAAAATAATGATTTGGCCGTCTCTAAAATTACAGGCACTGGCTCCGCTTCACCTGGTATACAAGTCATAGGAGAGGACTCAGGGGAAAGCAGCAAGATACAGTAGTTCAGATCTACCAGGTAGTTAGTGACCCATGGGGAGGAGGAGACACAATTCTGACTGTCCTCTCTGTTTTCTTTGGACCAGCGATGCACCTGACACAGGTGTTCATTCAAGAACACTTCTGCAGAACGGCCAAGAAAATAGTATTTTCGACCTCAAATAAAAGTGTGTTAGGCCTTTAAAAGGTAGTATATGTACCTGTAAAAGTAGTAAACAAAATTAGAATTTAGAATTTTTAAAACATGTGCCCGAAATACCCTCAGACCTCTTGTTGAATCATCTTTTACCTCTGGCCTTCTGCCACTCCAGAATTTTAAAGAACCAGACATGGGGGGTCCAGCTGCATGACTCCCCAGTAGAGCAATGTTTGTCAACCTTGGCGAGTTTAAGATGTGTGGACAAATCTAACTTTGCTGGCTGGGGAATTCTGGGAATTGAAGTCCACACATCTTGAAGTCACCAAGGTTGAGGAGCACTGGGTCAGTAGAGGATTTGAGGTACTTGCGTAAGTATATTCAGGGCCAGGTCAATCGTTTAGCTCTGGCCTCAAGAGTGGAAGTGCTGAAAGAGACCACAATGTTCCTCCTTAAGTCTGCTGAGAATCATCTGAAGCTGAATGAACCTAATATTTATAACAGCTCCAACTCTGGCTTCAAGTGGACGTTCTTACTATTCCTCCATGCAACCAGGCGTGCCGTACACCAGGGGTGACAAACAAATGTTCTTCCAGACATGGCTGAGCTGCAATTCACCAGGCAGGCTAGAACGAGGGACTTTTCTTGCAGCCCAAGGAGATAAAAAATGGTCCTGTTTTCCAAGTGTCAGTTTTCCTGGGCATGAAGCTTTTCTAAATAAGAAACTAACATGATTGGTTGTTTGCTATCACTGCATCCCACATCATTCCTGCTTGTGCAGTTCTTCCAAGGAATTGTTGGTGCGGCAATGCCAGGGTCAGAGCAATGCCTCTGTGCCCAGCGGTGTGTGTGTGTGTGTGTGTGTGTGTGTGTGTGTGTGTGTGTGTGTGTGTGTGTGTGTGCCTAGTTTCATTTGCCCAAGGGAGGTGCCAGGAACTGCCACATGACCCGAATGCCAGTCTATTGCCATCACAACGGCTGCCCTGAGAACAATACAGCCAGTCAGCGTCTATTATTCCCTAATGGGCATCCTGATTTTAGAGAATTCCAGGACCCATTACTGCCGGCTCCCTAACACAAAACAGAAAAGATTTTTGAAAACATGGTCCCTTTTTAAAATCATGCATAAGAAAAACTGAAGGGGGGTGGGGAATAGAAGTAGCAAGAGCAATAGAGGCATACCAACCTCCATTATTTATCAGGCTCAGTCCACTGGGTGATTTCAGTTTATTTTAAGTGCTTACCTAAACGACCTTTTTCTCTGCCAAGTTCCTAATGCATTGGATGGAAGCAGCAGCTAATCTCCCGCTTGACAAAACCAACATTCACTCAATGGCTGCATGCAAACTGTCCTGTTCCCTGAAGTCTCTGTGGACTCAGGGGTCTGCTTTAAAGGCCCTTAAATTTAAAATATTCCAACCGTGGCACATGGGCTGGGAGAACGGGCGCCTCAAGGAAAAAATGCACCATCCTCTACTCAGTGTTGATCCAACTGCCGCCCCCCCCCCCCGATGGCTTTCGTGGGAAAGGGGCCCAAGAATGTCGAGTACAATAAAATGTACCCTTAAACAGCAGCAAGAAAACCCCAGGGCTCCAAAGTGTGTGGAACTGCAGGAGGGCAAGGGAGCCTCTCAGCCTCTTAACCCCTCAGTAGATCATCTCCAACCAGAGCCTTCATCAGCCAGCCAGTCCAAGAAGAGAAGGCCAAAGGATCACAGCTACTCTGCAGGTTGTTGATAACAGTCAATGGGAAAAGCCCTGACTTGGGCAGAAACACAGGTAACATCTACCTAGGGCATGGGTCTGCAACCTTAAACACTCAAAGAGCCATTTGGACCTGTTTCCCACAGAAAAGAAAACACCAGGAACCACAAAACTGTGGCAAATGTTTTTAACTTTTATGTGTATTTTTAACCTTTTCTATTACTGTTTTAATTGATTGTTCATTTCTTATGTTATACGCCGCCCAGAGTCCCTTGGGAGTTGGGTGGCCTGTAAGATTGAACAAACAAACAATCAATCAATCAATCAATCAATCAAATCAATCAATCAATCAATCAGTAAAAAATAAATAAATAAAACCCTTTTGACATCTCTGTCTCTCCCCCCCCCCTCTCTCTCTCTCTCTCTCTGTGTCTCTCTCTATCTCTGTCTCTCTCTCTGCCCTGGCCACTTCTCCATCCCCCACCGTCGCCCATAACTTCTCAGACCAGGCAAGGAGTGACTGGGAGGGGAGGGCGAAAGTTGGGGCCAGCCAGTGGTGAGATCACCCGACAGGGAGCCACAGCAGAGGGCCCAAAGAGCTGCATGAGGCTCCGGAGCCGCAGGTTGCTGACACCTGACCTAGGGCTCAAGCCAAAAGTTCAAAAGATGGAAAGTATATTGCATGGATCTCTAATTGGAGCACTTTGAAGATACTCTTCACAGACCTCTGCATGCAGACATACCAGGGAGTACTCTTGTAATAGACAGGTACGCACAGGTGTGCCAAGAGTTCACACAGGAATTACACCAACTCCAAAACAAGAAGAGACAAACGCAGAAAGTGTAATATTTTCCTCAACCTCTTTCCCCCCCAGCCCTCTGCAGTCTAAAATGGGTAAGACTACACATATATTGATGTGAAATTATATGAAACGTAAAGGTTAGAACAGTGTTTCTCAACCTTGGCAGTTTGAAGATGTGTGGACTTCAACTCCCAGAATTCCACAGCCAGCAACGCTGGCTGTGGAATTCTGGGAGTTGAAGTCCACACATCTTCAAACTGCCAAGGTTGAGAAACACTGGGTTAGAATGTATAAACTGGTATGTGGCATTAGAGTTTGCTAACTGATATCTTATGCATCATTTCCTCATTTCACTTACTTGGGAGTACTTCGGATTCTTTTTGTTAAACTTTTGTCCTAATTTCTATTTCACAGTTGAAACAGCAGCATCCCAAGATAGATAGAAAACAAGCAAGGGAAGAGCAGCAGCTTTGGGAAGTCCGAAACAAAAGCAACAGCTAGCCATCACGCCTGCTTTTCATGCTAATTATTTACTCAATACCAATGTCTCTTCATCATTAAAAGGAACAAACTGAATAGATGTGACCATAACCTCTGCAGAAAAACCCCTACAGAGATGCCTTCAGAAGGATGCAGAGCTGAATCCTCTCAAATAATACCCAGGTGTCCCAAGACCACACAAAGAAAGCCCCAAGGGTGCTGGGAAAGGAAGAGGCCCCCAAAGCCAATTCTCCGTGGTACAATTCTGAGCAGCCTAAAGACAGGTGCCAACCCTTCTCTAGCTTCCCAAGACAAGGAACAGAAGCTGGCATGGCTTTCTCTCCCACCGTGCCAGTAGTTTCCAGGCAGAAGCGTTCCCTGGAGGTCCCTTCTGCAAAGACATAACCGAGGCGGGCAACGTGCAAAGACAGAACTCCTCAGGCATCCTTACCCTTCAGCGGCCATCTCGGGTTCAGCTTCTGTGGCCTACCAAGAGCCCCCCTCCCTCCCTCCCTCCCTCACAACAACAGGGCACCACAAGCACAAGACAAACTCACAAGCACTTACCCGGCTCACAGGCCTCCATCTCACTCTGGTCAAAGGTTTAAGAGCACCGAAAGGCAGGAGATAATAGAGAATAGTCAGAGGCCAAGAACGGAGTCTCAGAGCAGGCCTAGACATACAGCTCAGCTGGCCCAACCTCCGCCTCAGGGCCAGCTGGGGAAATTGCAACCTGTGGGATTACAGACACACAAGATGGTCAGCCAACCTGGTGTCATGGGGAGGGGGCTCTCCTTTGCCTCCTGAGGCTTTCCCCCAAAGCAGGGCCCCTCCCATCAGAAACAAAGTTGGCCTAACCCCAGCACAGCAGAGCAGCCCAGTTCGCCATGATTCAGACGGCCTTGCCCTCAAGGAAGCTCCCATAGAGTGCAGAAGCAGTACCGGGTGAGAAAGAGAATAGAAGCCCCTGCAAATATATTCCCCCCAAGGACAGTTTTACCACTGTCTGCAGCAAAAGCAGAACTGCAAGACGGTACAGGAAGTGGCAAATCCTGCTTCCTGGGGAATTTCGCCTCCTCTGCTACAGGATGAAGTCAAGGCCTCTTTCCCTGTCGTTTTGTAAGAACTGACATTTCTGCTGGCCTTCGCAAGAAGTAATGGAGGGGGATCTTCTGCAGAACAAGAGTCTGGATATTTGAGAGTTTGAGATATTTGAGTTTGAGATATTTGAGAGTCTGAGAGTTTGTCTCCTTTCACCTGAAGAGCTGAAAACCTCACTGGGATATCCTGCAAGTTGCTAGCACTATAAAGAATCCTGCATTAGGACCAGGTGGGTCTCATAAAACCCACAAGGAAATCAGCCAGATTCAGGTATCCACTTCCTCTCAGCAGGCAACAAGTTCCAACAAAAAAAAGGAACGGAGGTATTAAGTCATAGGGACTACCAAAGACACTGCTTTAAACTAGGAAAGTAGTTTAAAACTCTGGTTCACACAGGGCTCCTAAAACATCTGATCTCCTGATCAAACTCTTCATAACAAAAAGGGACAAAGATCGGATTAACCTTAAATTGGCCAAAACAAAGAGCACCACTAGCAAATTCCACCCAGTTATTCATTTTTATTTTATCTGGAAAGACAAGAGTTCACTCTTCTATATTAGTTACAAATTAGAAGCAAAACTGGCTGTGGACTTGTATTTCGAGCCTCAACGGCCGGCCCAGCTGCCCACCTAGGGCAGGTTTGCAAAGAGCAAACTCTCCTCAGGAAAAAAAGAACTCCTTTGGGAGGAAGAACTTGTGGAAAGTGCAGCAGGGATCTGTCCCAAGAATAAAACCTGGACTAGAATCAATTAGTTTGGATCCCTGAGGACTCAAGCAGCATCCCCACCCCCCCAGCCTATAGCCCCAGAGGGGGCTGCTGGGTTTCAGCCAAAAAAGTGAAAGGAGGCTAAAAGGGGCCTCCTGCATGCTGCTCATTCTTTCTCCCCCCCCCCCTTTTATCCCCCCCCTCCCCCAAAGCTAGCCTGACAGCAGACAATGGCAAGAGCTGCGAGGCAGGGCATCACGCTGGCTTCCTGGCTCCGTCTTCCCCCTTCCACTGCAGACAATCACAGCCAAT
This sequence comes from Diadophis punctatus similis, assembly GCA_023053685.1. Taxonomy (NCBI): domain Eukaryota; kingdom Metazoa; phylum Chordata; class Lepidosauria; order Squamata; family Dipsadidae; genus Diadophis; species Diadophis punctatus. The sequence goes on from JALIGW010000048.1 coordinate 2,387,853, forward strand.
CCCTGCCGAGTGGCGGCTTGAGAGCTGCCTGAAAAAGGGCCCAGGCTCTCCAGGCAGGGCCTCCTTTCCCAAAGACCCCCCTTGATCCCCAGGTGAGGCCCAGCCTCTCTTGTCCCACCCCCCCAAAGGGCCTGACAGACCTGCGAGGCCCCTCCTTCCTGTGCCAATAGAGTGAATCCGGAGGTTTGTCACCGCAGTTAGGCCAAACAAAGGCTTGGTGGACACCTGCCGGTCTCCTCTCCCTCCCGCCCTTCTCCTTGCAAAGCCAGAGACGCCAGACAGTACCTGAAACGGGCTTTCCTATTTGGGGTGCTCCCAGCTGGGACCGGGATTTCCAGCTGTGGGTGCTGCTCCCCGGCACCACCGCCACCGCCACCGTTTCCTGAGCGCAGCCTCCGGACATGGATTTTAACTTTGTGGAGGTTGAAGCAAGAGGGAGGAGGGTTAGGTAAAGCTTTGCAGCATCTCACCATTTCCCTGAGTGCAGCTCTGGTCCCTGCAGGGCGCTTGACTGACACATCCCGGGCTGAGACTCAGTTCCTCTCTCTCTCTCTTTCTCTCTCTCTCTCTTCTTTCCCCCCCTGGCTGGCTCCGGCAGCGGGAAAGGAGGAGGAGGCAAGGAGGAGGCGCAGTCACGGCTCCCAACTTCTCCTGCAGGTATGTCCTTCGACTGGCCCTGCCTCTGGCTCTTAGGATGGTCTCAGCTAGTGCAAACAAACAGGCACCGTATCACATCCTTCTGCAGAGACAAAGCAAAGGCTCCTCTCCCCCCACACACATGCAGAGGCCCCGCTTCAGCCGGGGGCTGCCATGGGAGCCAGGCTGCTTCTCATAAGAGTCTGTCTGGAGCAGCGGTGGGAGACCGAAGCCCCACGGTCAGTAGCTCGGCCAGCCAGCTGAAGGCATCTCTCCCCAAAGCCAGGCTGAAGGCGAGTGAGGCTGGCCGGGAGGAGGGGGAGATGGTTCTCGCCTCGACTCTGCACTGCAGTAATGACAGCCTGGATGGTTCTGGGCAGGCGTGCAAGACCAGGCAATGCATGCAGCATTCTCAGGACCAAAGAACCTCTCTTTGTCCAGCCGAGGCCAGCTGGAGGCCAGGGAGGGAGAGGGCTTTCTCACGCCAGGCAGGCAGGCAGCAGGAGGGGCACTGGGAAGCCCACCTGGCCCTGGCCCTGGCCCAGAGAATCGTCCTCTCTGCAAACATTTTCCAGCAACAGAATGAACGAGAATCGGCAGCGTATTGATTACCGAACAGTGAAAGCAACAACTCAAAAGGTTTATAGACAGGACCCAAAGATTGCCTAAGTCATGCCAGGTGTCAGAACTGGTGCCGACAGGGGACCAGAAGCCTGATGATAAAGGACCCCTGTCACTCTTCCAAGAGCCAAAGGCTGAGTTTGGATGATTGAAAATAGCCAGTTGGTTTCTGGTCGCCAAATATTGCCACAGGAGCATTCAAGGAAGGGAGGAAGCCCCGGAGAGAATAAGCAGGCCGGAGGACAAACCTTTCCTCCTTCAACTGGGCAGATACAGGTAGTCCTCGACTTACGGCCACAACAGAGCCCAAAATTTCTGTTGCTAAGTGAGACAGTTGTTCAGTGAGTTTTGCCCCATTTTATAACCTTTCTTGCCACAATTGTCAAGGGAGTCACTGCAGTTCTTAAGTTAGTAACGTGGTTGCTAACTGAATATGGTTTCTCTATTGACTTCACTTGTCAGGTGGTCGCAAAAGGGATGTTGCAGCCATGCTAAATGCATGCCGAGCACCTGGATTTTGATCACAAGGCCATAGGGATGCTGCAGCATTCGTAAGTATGAAAAATGGTCATAAGTCAGCACCATTGTAACATCGAACAGTCACTAAATGAATAGTTGTAAGTCAAGGACTACCTTTATCTACCGTATTCTAAAATATTCCTTCCAGATCCAAAGACAAATTTCAGTGCATCTCCTATTTCTATCAGTATCCTTATGTGAAGTGGACAGCAGCCCCACCAAGAAATGGCTGGGCATTGAGAAACATTTTTTTTTTAGAAAAAGGAATATACGCAGTAATGAAGTTTTATTTACATATGTATTTTGTTATTAATTATGAGGTCCTTGACTATGTTTTCTTTTGCTTTACATTTACAAATTCAGAACAGGCAAGGGTAAATTTGGGATTTTGTTGCCAGTGGGGATTTGAGCTTTCCCCGCCTCCAGGACAGGTAAGATAGTATTTACATACATTCAGGTCTCGTCATCCCCTGGTTCACATTTTAATCATGTGAGAATTTATTTATTTGTATCCTGTCTTTATTTTTTTTACAATTGACTCAAAGTGGCGAACATATCCAATTTCTTCCTCTTCCTATTTTCCCTACAACAACCTTGTGAGATGGATTGGCCTGAGAGGAGTGACTGGCCCAAAGTCACCCAGCTGACAGTCATGGCTAAGGCGGAACTGTTAAGATATTCATGAACTGGGAGAGCCATGTTAACAAGGTTAGCCAATGAATTGGCATAGCAACTGATTCAGCCAATGAGAGCTAAACACATCTGAGTCTGTGCAGAGAATCGAAACTGAAAAACTTAAGCTTAAGGCTGGGCGTGGCTCAGTCCACTCTGCTCTCTTGTCCACTCTGTGCTTGTCTGCTGCTGAAATGAAACTAACTGTTCTCTGCTACTTGTAACTGCTTGAAGAAGAATCTATATTGGTATTGTAAAATTTACTTCATCTATATTCTTGTATATAAAGAAGTTAATGAATCCAGCTGAATCAGTCATCTGTGTGTGCTTCTGGAAATTGATTTTTCTGCAACAAACTTTAATAGGAACTAGAACTCACGATCTCCTGCTTTCTAGCCTGGTGCCTTAACCACTAGGCCAAACTGGCTCCTGAATTGCCTCTGGATGGGGTAAATGTTATTACTTTGCCTTTCTTCCAGAACAGGAAAGAGATAACTACCGTTTTTTTCCTCCTGATCAAGGGCACAAAAGCTTAGTGGTTAACATCCTGGGCTTGTCAGTTTGAGAGCCAAGTACTGCGTGACAGAGTAAGCTCTCGTTCTTGCCCCAGCTCCTGCCTACCTAGCAGTTCGACAGCATGTAAATACGAGTAGCTAAATAGGTACCACTTTGGTGGGAAGGTAACAGCATTCTCTGCGCCTTGGCATATATTAGTCATGCTGGCCATATGACCACGGAAATGTCTTCTGACAACACTGGCTCCCTCGGCTAAGAAATGGAGATGAGCATCGTGCCCTAGAGTCAGAAACAACTGAACAGGAGAAACCTTTACCGTATCCTCCTGAGGCTTCATTGGTTGTTGTTGTTAATCAAATAGAGTTTATTCAATTTATTTTTGAGCTTTCAGAACAGACTCAACCTCAGATAAAGCACAGAGTTCATACAACCAAACAATCCAAAATAGGACTGGGTAGTTTATGGTTCAGGGTGGCAACTGAGGCGCCCAGGTTCTGCTCTTCTCCACTGGACCCTACAGACAGCATCCCATGATGAGATCAGCCTGTTCCGTTCCACCCGCAGCTTGAATGATACTCAGCTCCTCCACTTGAGTAGCTGCTTGCACCTAGATACTGACCGAACACATTTCATTTTGATTGTTGTTTTGCTCTCCACAGTTAATGAGAAGTCCACATTTCCACATTCTTCCTGTCATTCAAATTACTTCTGGCAATTTCCCCACTTTACCTAATATTCAGCCTAATAAAACTATAATATTACCACCAGCTGAATGATTCCATCGGAACTACAAGGTCTCAGGGACTTAGCAATCAGATGCTGCAATATCAGGTTAGAATGTCTAGAAGTGAGAGTTTACCAAATTTATTTTTGTCTTTCCTTCTGAGAGTAGAGGTGATTCCAGAATTGGAGTCTGAGAGGAGATGGAGAGAAATCCCTCTGCTGCCCAGGCGCATGATTACGTCTTTTAAACTTATTTTAACATTGTGCAAGAAACTCTTGATTCTCTGAGCCCTATTTCTGTACTTCTAAAATAAACTGATCACACTTTAGGCACCCAAGAGGATTCTCCCACTTTCTGATCATTAGCATTTGATTACAGGGTTGATAAATCAGGATCATCAATTAGCTATAAACAGATTTTAATTATCCAAGCAAGAGATCTGCACGAAGAGAAAGGCTGAAGAGTTCTTCTAGGTAGATTATAAGGGGAATTATTCTCCAAGAATTATAGGTTTCTTTTCCGATTCAGTTTGCAGAGTCTTGGTTGGTTAATCGTAACTCAGGCAAATCTGCACCCACAACCTGAGGCCGTTCAGGCCTGACACACACTGGGTGCCCTGTGGGCCACGTTATGTCACCCAGGTCCAGGCAGCGGATGGAAGAGGCTTCAGAATTAAAGGCTCCCCTTCCTACTGAAACAAAGAAATGGTCAAATATACTTGGCACCTCAGGAAGGAATTCAGTGCCGCTTTTGTACCGGCAGGGCATTTCTTGGTGCTGTATAAAAGCAGAGTCTCTCTCGTGAGGCAGAAAACTTCACTTGCTTTTTGTATATTTACCGCTTTCCTTTCCTTTCAACAACTGGCTATTTCTCTTTAAATCCTCCTCGCTACCTCTTGGGACCGCTCTTCCTTTCCCAGAAACTTTTGCACGCTGCTAACCCTTGCCGAACAATAGAGACCCAAAGCCTGCCTCTGACTGGCTGCTACTCGGCTCACGCCATTTTCAAGAAACACAGCCCTTTCCTTCCTCATCAGGGAAGGAGATCTCATGCCCCGAAAGAATCAATGAAAAGGAGACTTTTTTCAACTACTTTTCTTCAGTATTTTGCAACAGCTCATCAGAAAATGATAAAAAACAATAAAACAATTAATAAAATTCAAATTAAAACAAAACACAAAACAAAAAAGCCCCTCATCCTGAGCATGGAGCAGGGGCTGGGGAAGGCTCAGACTGCTCACCCTGGGAAGGAAGCATCTTCCTGAAGAACTGCCCAAGAGGGCGGCCCAAACAAATGCCATTTCAGGTTTCCCTGCCAACACAATAACCCCCTGAAAGGAAAGTTACTCCCTAGTTTCAGGGGTGTCTGCGTGGGGTGCTCAAAAAAGGCAAGATGGCAGCCAGGATGGTGCAACTGAAGCTGTGCCCATCTTTTATATGCATTGCACACTCTGCTTCCATAATTTAAAAATGGGGAAGAATTAGCATGGCCGTTATTCTCCTTCCAAGCTCTCCCATTCACTCAGTTTCAAAACCAGAACGTGGATGCCTCCTTCCAAAGAAACAGCTCTCTAGGTCCGAAGGTAGAAAGCCCTGGATATGATGCCTACTAAGCAATCCTCAACAAGAACGTAAATTTATGAACTTTTTTGGGGGGGGGATCTTTGCCAATCCCAGCCTGCACAGGCATACTACTGGGTTATTTCGGCTTGAGATCAACCACTCCTCACCCATGCCTTTATCAAGGGGTGCCAGGCTGGTCCATACTGAGGAGACACACTGGATCACAGTTAAAATAACCCTGTTTGATTGTATACTTTTCAAACTCTGTATCATCCTATAACTGGAACCCTAACCTATTGCCCAATGTACCTGGAATCACCCGCTTCCCTATTCAAACCCTCCAAGGTAACATTTGCATTTACAATTGAGAGGAAAAGTAAGTCAGCAGGAGAGTAATTTTGCCATACCCTTGAAGAGCAGGAGTGTGGGAGACCCGAGAGGCCTCAAAAATAAGGACAGCCTCAGCAGACTTTCTCTTTCAGAAAGCAGCTCCCTCCGTGGAGTAGAAGAGCTGGCTCAGTTTCCAAGGGTTCCCTCTTAAGGACGCCCCACCATCCGAGATGGAGAGGTGGCTTTTCAGTGAATACCAGAGCAGGAGCCGGCCGGGGCTCCTTTAAGAGAGGCACAGCAGGCAACGGAGCAGGAGGAGCCACCGGCCGCATGACAAGGCTTGCTCACTTCCCCCAGGCTTCCTGCCAGCTCCAGAGCCCCGCCGGCCACTGCCGGCAGCATGTGCCAAAAGCAGCAAGCGGCAGCGTCTGAAGAGGGGGCTGGGTGGGTCACGGGAGAAGCCTCCCTTTGCAACTGGCTGAGAGGCTTCAGGCGGGCTGCAGACAAAAGCCACCACTGGTTTATAAACCAATTAACTCCCACAAAAGGTTGAAACAGCAGATCATCTTCCTGAACACAGAAAAATAGTAATGGAGGTCGGAAAAACAGCATTAGAAGATGTTAGGCACCGAAAGCCCCCTTGAGCAGACGCTGCCAAATCGCATCGACTCTTTTGCTTGGGTGCTGTGAGCCAGTGGTTCTCAACCTTTTCTTTACCCTGGATTCCCTTTCAATACCTTCTGTGGCCACAGACCATGGCCACCAACCCCCAAGACTCAACATTTAGATCACAACATTTCTTCAAGCTTTCGCAGACCCCCTGTGACGACATCGCGGGCTCCCAGGGGTCCGCAGACCATAGGTTGAGCGCCACTGCTGTAAGCCATTTTGGAAAGAGCCTGAGCTAAAGGATGGCTAGCAAACAGGTGAAATGCAGGGCATCTAAACAAGACTTTAGTCTTAAAGAAAAGCAGGTTCAGGTTAGCCATGCCATCCATTGTCTTACTGAGAGACGGGGGAATGAAAGCAGCCTACATTCCCATAGATTGAGGTACCCTATCGACGGAGCTCCAGAGAAGCCAAGCAGGCGAGAAGATGGGACAATCCAATCCAAGCTCCAGGGACTTCACCTGCCCCAGGCTTGTGGTCTTCTGGCGTTTGCTTTCCTACCGGAAAAAGCACCGCTCCTGATCTTCCCAACTACTTTATAAGTCACGGAAGGGAGGGGAGGGGAAAGGAGGGGGAGAAGGGGGCAGCCCCTCCTTCTTTCCAAGGAATTCTCTCATGTCCTTTGTGACTCCGGAGCATTACTGACGGGAACAGGACCTCCAGATCTTCCATCCACACCTTCTCCTCAGCAAGACATTTAAGACACAGGAGCACCCACTGACAGTTAATAGGAACTTGCACTTGGACGATGCTGCTGCCAAGCGGTTGTCCTGACCTACGGAGAAAGTCCCGGGGGGAGGAGGAGGACTCTGTCCTAGAAGGGCCGTTTTAGAAGGGTGTCTAAAGAGACATGAAATTTGCATTGCTTTGTCTGTCCTCTTTGTTTGGCTGTGGTTACAATCCCACATCTGCTTACTTGAGATAAAACCCATTTAACTTTAAATGACTTAATGCACAAACGCATGCACACACACACACACACACACACACACACACACACACACACACACACACACATTAAAAGACTACTAGACATTTATGTGTACCATGAAGCAATTTACAATAGTAGTAATATAAAAACAATGGATGAAATAAAATTGACCATGGGACCTTGTCCATTTTCAAAAAAGCGTTCAACCAAGCGACATGTGGACTGAATGACGCTGCCATTAGCGGGTCACAAAGTTGGTTGAACAAATATCGCATCTCAATCATGCCACGTTAAGTTGAAAGATGAGGCTAATGCCACATGAGATTCCCCATTTCGGCCTTATGCTGTTCAGTGTATTTACAAATAACTTGGTTGAAGGTTAGAAAATATGAATGTCAGATTGTGGATGGCATATGAAGATAGGAAAGATAGCAAACAGCTTAAGGGACAGTATCAAAATCCAGGACGAATCTGATACAATGGGCAAAAGTCAGCAAAATTGTAAGGGACAAAAACGAGGCTCCATTTTTGAGTAAGAAAAATTAAGGACATGAGTACGGGATGGTTGAAATCACACTTGGTAGTAGAACATAAAAAAAAACATAATTGTCTTGATGGATCACAAGCTGAACATGATCTCAAAGTGTGATTAAGTTGGGGGAGAAAAGGAAATGCAATTATGGTCACCATCAAATGTCAATCTCAAGACATGCCCTACTTCCTTTCAATTCTGAACTAGCCCAATCACACTTAAAGTATTGTGCCAGGCCTGCACATCACAGTTTAGGAAGCTGGTTGACAAAATATAGAGTGCCCGGAAGAGAGCGACCTAGATGATACTGGAATACTGGAATATTGTTTAAGGAACAGTTGGAGACATAGATATGTTTAGCTTAGAGAAGAGATGAGAGAAATGTTAGGTGTCAAGAGAAGTCAGGACAAGTGATAAGGAAGCTGACTTCAGATGAACGAAAGGAAAGGAAAAACCTCCTACAGTCGTAGACGTTCAGGGTCTTGGGAGAGGTTGGACTCTTCTTTGCTGGAGGTGTTTAAACAAAGGCTAGATGCCATCTGTCAACTACTGTATATCTGTCAAAACATACTTGCCTTGGGCAAATCATTCTGCAAGACAGGTGCCACCATGGGGAAGATCTGCTTCAAAAGGGTGCCCACTTACAAGCCACAAGCCTTAGCATCAGGGGTGGGCTGCTGGGGGTTTGCAGGGGTTTGGGAGAACCTCTAGCTAAGATTCTATGCAGTTCGGAGAACCCCCAAATCCCACTCCTGGCTGGCCCCTCCCCTCCCAGGAGTCCCCACACGGCCCCTTTTGGATGCAGGTAAGTGCAGGGCACGCGCGGAGGCTCAGGGAGGGCAAAAAACGGGCCTACCGGAAATTGGGGAAGGCCAGAAACAGGCCCGTTTCCAGCCTCCAGAGGGCCTCCAGAGCCTGGGGAGGCTGTTTTCGCCCTCCCGGAGGCTCAAGGAAAGCCTCCGGAGCCCGGGGAGGGCAAAAAGCCCCCCTGAATAAGCCATGCCCACCATGGCCACGCCCACCCAGCAACCGGGCAGAGAAGCCCTTGTTAAAATTTTTGAAGCCCACCCCTGCTTAGCATGTTCAGACCTGGCTAGAATTAGTGCTAAAACTGGTGAAGAATGTCAGCTTCGCCTCCTGAGGATTGTACAGCATAAATTTCCGCTGCTGGAACCCTTGGTAGATTAGAGCGCAAACACGTGAGGCATGAAACCAGACCTGGAGCTTGCAAAGCCACACATTCTCCTTTGCGCAATGAATATTCGAGCAAGGGAAGGAGATTAGAAAGAACTGTGTGGCGAGGGCTAAATGCATTTTATCTCCTCCCGATGAGGGTTTTTTCACTTGGGGACCTTGTCTTTACCCACTAATTTTTCCTTAATAACTGTTCCTTGCTCTCCATCTTCCCAACAAATGTGTGGGAATATGCCTGTGCCAATACCCCGTTTCCTTCAGCTTCCCCATTTCCTTCTCTATATCTGGTCCCAAAACTCTTCATCACAACAATAAAAAAAGAGCAAGGATTGTGCGCCCCTAATTTCCCAACAGCAGGCAGACTCAATTTATTTTGGAAGCATCCTGAAGTTTTATATTTATTTATTAAATGTATATCCCATAATTCTTCCAGAAGCTCCACACAGTGTCTTTGTGCTTGCAATTCTCCCAACAAACAACCCCTGGATTCCAGGTTTCTGAGAAGGCGATCTTTTTCTCATGTGCAATCCACCAAATGCTCACCATTGAACTCAGAGCCACTTAGCTGCTCATGAAGCCTTTTCAGGCTTCCCAAATTGGAATTCCGTTGCTTGCACATTTAGAACCTCTTTGCCTGCCCCACAAACATCTAACTAGTAATGACAACAATGGTAACAAAAGAGAAACACCAACTAATATCAAGCAGAGCAAATTACAAACAATTCTTTATAATCTCTAGCGGTTGGAAAGGCCCAACATGATTCATATTCATTCATGAAAACTATTACTATTATAAAAGCTGAATTTGAAAATATATTGCTACTAAAAGGGAAAAGAAATAAAGACAACAAAAGCATGCCCCTCTTATGAACTAAACAAATCTAGTTTTATGCATGCAAGAGTATCCAATGTAATATTTAATTAATAATGAGAAAATGCAGGAAATTAAAAACCTAAACACTGCATTCTACGGTATTGCAGAGTTCTCCAAATGGAACTTCATAAATTCCTTGTGAAAATAAAGAGCCGAGGTGGCGCAGTGGTTAGAGTGCAGCACTGCAGGCTACTTCAGCTGACTGCTAGCTGCAGTTCAGCTGTTCGAATCTCACCAGGTTCAAGGTTGACTCAGCCTTCCATCCTTCCGAGGTGGGTAAAATGAGGACCCAGATTGTTGGGGGCAATATGCTGAACTCTGTAAACCGCTTAGAGAGGGCTGTAAAGCACTATGAAGCGGTATATAAGTCTAAGTGCTAAGTGCTAAATGCAGTTCTTCAGATCACTGATAGGGAAAGGTGTCCTTCCAGTCTTATACTGGTGGCACAGGATCCATATATTTACTCTCATAAAAGAAAACAACAGCAATTGTCTCCCATCAGTTTATTCAAAACAATTTAAGCATCTTCCCTAAAAAAAAGATGTATCCGAAACTGCGTGACATAATTTCTAAAAACATGACACATGAGCATATTGTATCATGTTATTGAGCACCATGTTCCAATTAACTGAACTCATCAATTTTGTTCCAAAACGACCTATCACTGTCCAATAATATATAAAATAATAATTTGTCTTGCATTAAGTGTAACTTTTGATCCAAAGAAAAGTGATTTAATGGCACCAAAATTATCTAGTGACATTCACAGATCAGAAACTCCAACCCTTTCTTCCATGCCTCGCTATACCTTTGAGTATACAACTTACTGTCATTTAACAACAATTTCTAACAGTTATTATAAGATTAATTTAATTTAATAATTTAATTTAATAAACGTTCTTATAAGCCGCCCAATCCCGTAGGACTCAGGGCGGCGTACAACATGGATAAGAACAATAAAATAAAACATCATAGTTTAAAAAACAGAACATTATTTTAAAAATCACTCATTCATGGGGGAATCTGATCTTCTTCTTCTTCACCCCGCCTGCCGGAAGAGCCATGTTTTTACGGCTTTGTGGAAGGCCAGTAGAGTGGGGATGGTCCGGATCTCTGGTGGGAGTTGGTTCCAGAGAGATGGGGCTCCCACAGAGAAGGCTCTCCCCCATGGCCCCACCAACCGACATTGTTTGGCCGATGGGACCTGGAGGAGGCCCACTCTGTGGGACCTAACTGGTCGTAGGGAGGTATGTGGTAGGATGCGGTCCCGGAGTAGCCTGGTCCTGAGCCATGTAGGGCTTTAAAGGTCAAAACCAACACCTTAAATTGCAACCGGAGACTAATAGGCAACCAATGCAGCTGGCGGAGAATAGGTGTTACGTGGGTGTATCTACACCCACTACAGCTCACGCAGCTGCATTCTGTACCAATTGCAGTCCCCGGATGCTCTTTGAGGGTAGCCCCATGTGGTCATAGTAGAAGGGATTCTAGAGCAGTCAAGACTACAGGTTTACATCTGGATGGCAAAAAAAGCATTTTAACCATAAGTATTAATTCTTCAGGGTATCCTATTAAGTGTTCATTCCACCCAGGGTCTTCAACCTGCAAGGGAAGGCATTTCATACTTCCAAAAGTATTTGGACCCCCAAACCCTCCAGTGAGTAAGGGGTGCCAATTATGCTGATATAAAGATGGTTTTCATGGAATAGGAATAGTAAGCATACCATCTTTAATTAATCCAAGAAATCCATACATGTTATGGAACTAGATAAACTAAAACATTAAAGCTACCTTCTCTAACTTCCAGAGTTTGAAAAAAGAGGAATCGTTTTCATAACATCTGAATAAACATTTTGGTTTGTTTCGGTAAGACATTATTGATTCCTGGCAACTGCCTGGACAAGTCTATACGGTTTTCTTGGTGAGATTTTGGGAAGTGTTTTGCCATTTCTTCTTCCCAAGGCCAAAGTCTCTGGTTTTGTGCCAAAGGCCTTTGTGGCTCCCAGTTTCTAGCCTGGAACCTTAAACTGCCACACCAAACTGAGCCTTGAATCTACATAGGCGTTGCCCTATGTCAGCTCCAGCGCGCATGTGCACACTGGCCAGCTGATTTTTGGCCTTCTTTTCGGCCGTTTTCGCTCTCCCCAGGCTTCAGGAAAGCCTCCTGAAGCCTGGGGACAGCGAAAACGGGCCAACGGGCCAACCGGAAGTTCACTTGTGTGCATCAAACCCCAGCCTCCTTTTCACTGTCAGAGGCCTTCAGGAACTTCTTCGGCTTTGGACAGTTGCAGCCAGGCCTCCCATATCTCGGCCCATTTCTTCTGCAGCCAGCAAGGCTTTCCTGATGGCCTCTGCAGCCGATAGCAGAGGTCCAGATCAATCTTGAGCTCTGTTATCAGCTGCAGAGGCCTTTCCTAAAGGCCTTTCCTGAAGGCCTCTCTAGACGATAACAGAGCTCCGGATCGATCTGTTATCGGCTGCAGAGGCCTTCAGGAAAGCCTTGCCGAGGTGTGCGAGGACTGGTTGCAATTATCTGAAAGTAAGTAGTAGGACAGCTCCACTTCCGTTTCGTTTCCAAACTTTCGATTGGCCCATTGGGCCATTTTTCGCCGTCCCCAGACTTCAGGAGGCTTTCCTGAACCCTGGGGAGAGCGAAAAACAGCCCAATGGGTCTACCGGAAGTCTGGAGGCTTCAGTGAGACCTGTGCACATGCGCGGGGGGTTGTGTGCATCCGCGGGGGGCAGCGCAGGGGTTGTGTGCATGCACGGGGGGGAGGGTATTGCATTATGGGTGTGGGCACGCGCGCACACACACCCTTTTGTCACCGGAGCCAAAAAAAGGTTCGCCATCACTGCTATAGGTCATAACCAAACTCTCATTCTGATTTACTGATTTACCATGATATACAACACTCAGAACTACTTAATCATCCAAGAGAGATCTTTATGTATCCTTAGCCCAGCATGGGTTTTTGCCTCTGGCCTCTTTTCTCTAGCAAGAAAAAAGTTGATTTGCGGAAAATGAATAGCCCCAAATGGCCTTCAGACCAGATTTAATCCAAGTTATAGTGTATATACAAAAAGCTTATCATTCCCACAGAAATGCTTGTTTACGTGAGGTCTTCGGATTAAAACGCATTTCCCTATTTAATAATAGTACTGAACATTCCAGTGTTCCCAAGGGATCAAATTCCATAGTCTTTGTAACAGCCCTTTGTGCCACACCAATACTAGGGCCTATCCTCTGGACAGAGGGTCAGGGGTTACATTCCCCCCCCAACCCTCTCCCCCCTGGACAGCTGGCCGGGACGAAGGCTTCCCTCTGGACAGGAGGTTCACGCTCTGACCTTTTCCATTGATCTTTTTTCGGAGCCAGGATCTCCCATGGAGCAACGGCTCTTGCTCTCCCGGGTGCTGCAAACCCGCTGCCCTCTGGGCCCAGTCTCCAAGGGGCTGCTCCTCAACCCTGGCCCCACCCCTCTCCTGAGCCCTGGTGGCCAATCCAGGGCCCGGAGGAAGGCTGCGAGACTTCGGGGTCCTCTGACCCGGACAGGTGTGGAGGGGCAAAGCTCAGCTGGAATGCCACGCTGCACCAGCCTCCCCGGGATAAGGTGTTATCATGAACTGGGGCCAAAGGGCACTGGGTTCAGGGGACGTGTTCTGCTCCTCTGCCAGACTTTAGACAGCCCTCCTGCCAGCTACTCCCTATCTTTCTTTCGAGAGTGTAATGTGCAGTCTATATTTAAAGGAAAACAAACAACGGAGTAGAAGGCGGAAAAAACACAAGTGACTCACCCTGGCCTTTATAGTCTGATTGTGTCCAGGACATGGGAGAAAAAATCTACTGGCCTTCATTCAAGGGAGGCACTCTAAAGAAACCCGTCTGGCAACAGTTCTGATGGTTTTTCAATCCATTATTATTTATTAAGAAAATGTAAATAGCAATAGCAATAGCCATAGCACTTAGACTTATATACCGCTTCATAGTGCTTTACAGCCCTCTCTAAGCGGTTTACAGAGTTCAGCATATTGCCCCCAACAATCTGGGTCCTCATTTTACCGACCTCAGAAGGATGTTAAGGCTGAGTCAACCTTGAGCCGGTGAGATTTGAACAGCTGAACTGCAGCTAGCAGTCAGCTGAAGTAGCCTGCAGTGCTGCACTCTAACCACTGCGCCACCTCGGCTCAATAAATGGCTGACCAACTCACTCACGGTGATTCTTGGCAGCTTACAGAAATAAAACCCCCAATACAGAACTGAATAACCCCCCACCCCAACCCCTTTGTGACAACAATCCAACAACTTACTTGATGGGCTCCGTATCCCCCTGGGGTCCATAGGGCAAGACCACATCTTCAGGGTTTTTCAAAAGAATATCAAGGCCAATCTTACCTGTGCAGAGATGATATTCCCCAGGAAGGGAGCCATCACAGAGAAGGCCCTTCCTCATGGTCCCACTAGATGGACCTCCTTAAGAGAGGAGACATTCTCAGTCTTCCTGCTCTGGTGGGTCAGGTACAGTAGATGTGACTGGGGGGAAATGGTCCTTCAAATAGGTCCTTTTCAAAGCTACACACTTCAAGAGATTTGGAAATGATATGAATGGTGTGGGGGGAGAATACTCAGCACTGCACTAGTAGCTCCAACACTCCCCCTGGAATGGGCAAGGGTGAATATTTTAGATGCTTCTTCAATGTTTTAATTATCTATTAATGATATTTATTTATTATTTATTCCATCTTGCTCTTTGGGTGACTCTAGGCCAGTGGTGGCCAACCTTAAGCATACCATGCTCCAATTTTTTCACAGACGAGTTCAGATGCGCCATACAACTCAAGCACGTTTTTTACCTTCTTACTTTCACGTTTGGGGTTGTAAAAGAGGGATAGGGGTAGGATCTGCTTTGCTTAAGGGAGGAAAAGGAATAACTCAATCACGCAATTCAATTAATTAATTTACGCCATTTCAAAATTTGACAAACGTAATATATATTTAATCTTGAATCTGTCTTTCAATCACTCTCAATACAAAAACCACGCTAGTACACTCAATAAAACACTGCTTCAAACTCCACGCCACGATGGCTCACTCAGAACTGGCTGACCCTATCGAACGCTCGCCGCTCATTCGCACGTGACTTCAAACACATGATGTGTTACTAGTGCGTGGTGTTTGCGATCGTTTGAGCAGGAACACACAATGGCAACACCGATAAAAATATCCGTACGTTTGTAAACCCGCCTAAAGTAACATCTCACAAGTTCCATTCTAAGTTTCAGACACCGAGAAGTTGAACATTACCGAAGGCTGTACGAATTGAACTGAGATCACTTTGGTGCACTGTTCCCTCTAAGGTGCGCAGCCGCGCACGTAATGAGAGAACGCCGTGTGGAAGTTTCTAACTTCCGCCCGGCATTTTCTAATTGCAGAGGCTGCGCGCCCGCACATATAAAAAGAAAACGCCGTGCGGCAGTTTTGAACTGCCGCATGCCATTTTCTAATTTTACAGGGAACATTGCTTTGGTGTTGAAAATATTAAGATGGATTCAGTTATGACACCTATTTAAAAAAAATAAGTAGGCGCAAGGATGCAATGCACCACTTGTAATCATCGAATGCGCCACGTTTGGCGCATGCGCCACGGTTTGGCCACCCCTGCCTAGGCAATTTGGGGATATGAATGGGTGCCGTATACTTTGCAGAGCCCCGCTTGACAAATTAAGCATATTCTCCTATTTTAACAAGGTTTAAGGCAGGGGTGTAAAACTGAAGGCCCGCGGGCCAGATCCAGCCTGCGGGATGCTTAGATCTGGCCTGCGGGGCCACCCTGGAAACAGCGAAAGGACCAGCCTGCGGGATCTCTTCCAGCGAAAACAGAGCTCAGGAGGGCCGCGCAGGGCCCTCCCGAGCTCCGTTTTTGCTGGCAGAGGGTTGCAGGAGGCCGTCGCAGCCGGAAACGGAGCTTGGGAGCCCACTTTTGCTGGCAGAGCACTCCGACCACCACAGGCGCCCCCAACACATTTGACGTCAAGCTGGCCATGCACGCTTCAATGCAAAAATGGAACACCTCATTTGTATTACAACCCCTTTAAAAGAAAGGTTTCAGCAATGCCAAAATAATAAAATGCAGAGGGGCATTCCAAAACCAGGGCCCTACCAGAGAGCAGTCTCCTCTTCCTTGTAGGTATCAAACAAACTCTTTTTCAAAAGAAAATTGGAAATTGTCTGCCTAGATCAGGGGTGTCAAACTCAATGCTGATTTGGCCCTCAATGAAATCGAGTTGGACACCCCTGGCATAGACCGATCCTTTGGCACAGGGAAAGAAAGCTGCTTCAGAAATTTAGGGATAGATGAAGGGCAGGCCATGAAACCCGGGAGGAAGCACATCACCTCAAGACAAATAGCAGATATTCTGAGACTCTACTACACCTTTTGGGGATAAGTAACCTCAGGGCTAAACCCACTTTCTTGAATCCCTCCCAAAATGTGTTTTCCCCCAGCTGACAAAACCTCTGGAATGGAAAACTGAATGTGGAATATTAGACAGGCCATGCCATACCGTTACCTGTGGCAACGACGACTGGTACACCCCAACAATGGCAGAAATGAGAGTAAAAATCTTGTCCTCCTCTGTCACGGTGTGATTATTGCCTGTTACATGTATATGCAGGGAGATGCATCCCTATTCAACATAATGGTTTATTCCTGAGCACGTGATTGATATGTTCTTGTACGCATGTGTGCATTCCAATCTCCGCTCTATCCTTCTTCTTCTGTCTTCCATTGAGAGAAAACGCACATTTATATTAGAGATGTAAACAAATGAGGATTTATTGTTTTTGTACCGAAATAAATATTTTTACTTAGATTTTAAACTGCGGTTTCATTTCTAATGTCTGATGTCCGGGAAAAGATCAAACATCTCCTCTGTGAGATTAATTCTCACATCTGTCCTCCTCCTTCTAGTGCAGGGGTCTCCAAACTTGGCAACTTTAAGACTTGTGGACTTTAATGCTCAGAATCACCCTGCCAGCTGAGGGATTCTGAGAGTTAAAGTCCACAAGTCTTAAAGTTGCCATGTTTGGAGACCCCCGTTCTAATGGTATCAAGGTGCTACCACTCCATCCACGAACGCCCAACTGAAAAAAACCCAACAGAATTCTCGGAATGAGCTTCCATTTTTCTTCAAGGCAGTTAATTAATACATTGTATAATGCAACCGGGGTTGTCGGGGAAGGTCAGCAAAGCATGGATTGGTGTGGCTCCGCTTCTGACCTTTGGCAAACCAAGGGAAGATGGGAGAAAAGCTTGAGCCAGGGTGGCCATTAGAGCAGGATTATCTAAAAGATTATCTAAAAGAGGGCCGTTAAAATATTTACTGACCCCTCGCATCCTGGACATAAATTGCTTCAACTCCTACCCTCAAAACGTCGCTATAGAGCACTGCACACCAAGACAACTAGACACAAGAACAGTTTTTCCCCGAACGCCATCACTCTGCTAAACAAATAATTCCCTCACCACTGTCAAACTATTCACTAAGGCTGCATTACTATTAGTATTAGTTTTTCTCATCGTTCCTATCACCCATCTCCTCCCACTTATGACTGTATGTAACTTGTTGCTTGTATCCTTACGATTTATATCAATATTGATTGTTTCCTGATTGCTTACTTGAACCCTATGACAACCATTCTTGACAAATGTATCTTTTCTTTTATGTACACTGAGAGCATATGCACCAAAGACAAATTCCTTGTGTGTCCAATCACTTGGCCAATAAAGAATTCTATCTATCTATCTATCCACCACAGGTCCAAAGACATTAAACTCTCGGCTTGCTTATTCAGACACCTCTCTTTGGGGAAATAAATTATGCTCCTACTGTCTTTTTTATCTTTATTGCTTTAAAACTTTGTTATCATAACAGGCAGTGAGCTAATGGATATCAAACCTCTTAATTAAGAAGAGAATTTGCATCCCTGCCCTTGCGCAGAACAGAGTGAAACACATCTATCCACAGTAAAATATCCACAGTATTGATATCAAAAACATCCTCTCGTAATCTCAAAGCCTTGGACTCAGCCGGGGCAGCAGAAGTGCTCCGGGATGCCTCAGATCCTGGAAGCTGCCAAACAGGTCAACAAGGCCATCCAGCTACTCGCTCACCTCTAATGAATTAATGTACAGGATTCCCCACGGAGCACTTTGAGATCCGGTTACTGGAAATTCACCCTCAGCAAAAAATACAGAAATAGCGCCACACTAAGTATGGCAATCAAAACAAACTTTTTCCTTTTCAGAAACGAATTGATGCATTTAGCCACTGGGACTGTTTGCCAACAGGATGAGACCTGTAAGCATTAACTTCCACCACTACAAGATTTGTTAAGGGAGCAGTGATTTAAAAGAAAAAAGAAAAACCTTCTACCACAGATTATGCTCATTGGCTCTTATATTTAGCAAAGCTCAATAATTTTGTTCAATCCACATTTTTAACCACCTTACATGATTCCCCTTCTAACATGTGAATCAAAATGCAATTAGTCTCTAGATTTCACATTTCTCTGAATTAAAATATTAAAATCAAATTGGATGTTAAAATGTATACATTGCATGTTTTAGGTTTTAAAAGATTCAAAGTGAATTGTTTTAAAGTAACACTCATGGTTCATGAATTTTTTTCAAAAACAGTTATTGATTAATGCAGGAATGAGATAAATGAACCGATACAAACCAGGAATAGACAAATCCATTCATTTACCTAACATTACCAGAAAATCAGAAAAAAAATCCAGGAAATGTAAGGTCTTTTTCATTGACAGTATTTTTAGTGTTTGTATAACAAAAGACAATTATAGGATTCTGTAGCCTCCTCACCTCTGCTCATACCAGCAAGATGCTGATATCTGGGAATCTTAAATACTTCCCTATAAATTTACAGTGCAGGGACAAAGCACAATTTTGATCCAGATCAGCTGTGAAAGCATGGCTTTAATTGGCTGAGCAGAAGAAATACTAGTAGATAAGCAGAAATTCTAAGAGAGATTCTTCACTTGCCAAATTCAACATTTTAAACAATGCACTACAATACTTGTTTCTTCTCATGTTTCCTTGGAAGGATTTGGCATTTAAGAACAAGTTACAGAAAGCTTAATCACTTACTTCCCATTCACTTGCAATGTGGGGGGCCACCTCCACACCCAATTTTTCAAGATTCTTGTCCTTGTGCTTCTCATATTGCTTATATCCCACATATCCTGTGCCTGTAGCCACGAGAAGATGCAGTGGACGGATGCGCAGCACCACATTCAGAGGTCCGGTGTGCAGGGGTCTCTGCCCTGGAACGAAAGGGGTCCACTGTTTAGAAATCAAAGCAGGCAAGAGGTTGGAGCCCAGCTGGTGGTTCAAGCCAAAGGCCTAAGATGACAGGGCTTCACAGATAAAGGCAAAATTTGTATCCAAAAGGACAAAAAGACTAGCTTGCTGTCTGTCATACAAGTTTGTGGCTTGTCGCTAACTAAATTGGCTTGCAACTCAAATTTGTCAGACATGAGCCACTTCAGAAAAACCACAACCCTAAACTATCGGCAAACCAGAACACTGAACAAGAGGTAACCATAATAATAAGGCATCTACTTTGCTTCTTCCAAATGAAATTAGATTTAGTAGTACACCCTTTTTTCATAGCTGAGAACTATGATAATCTACTGAACGTGGTCCATGGTGTGTGGGATATCAAAATATATTTAAAATTTATCAGATGCCAGGAGGTTGCCAGATCTAGCAAGATTTAAGGTGGGAAGCCCAAAACCTGATTGAATTTGGCTGCTTCAATTTTTTTTATTTAAAAGTAACAAACGATGAAGTTATCTAGGTTGGTAATGAAACATCTGCAAGAAAACCACCAAACTCAGGAAACACCAAGGACCCCTCATTTCAACCCTGAGTTACAAACATTCTCCTTTTATCAGGAATGAATGACAAATTGAAAAGCCAAGAAAAAAGAAAAGCCAAATAAAATGAAGGAATGCAGACTGAACATAAAATAAATTCACCGGTATAAAACAGGTACTACGTGCAAGTACCTTGGTCCTGGTCTCTAATAAATGTGTTAGTCTTTAAGGTGTCCTTAAATCTTAGCCCCTTAAATCTTTTGTGCAATTTGGCTACCACGGAAATTGCCAGCCCATGAAGATTCACTGCAAGCCATCCAAATATCTAACATAAAAGCCCAATCTACCTTCTGCTCAATCTACCTTCAGAATAACCTTCTATGGTTCTGCTGCCTCCTGCTGGACAGTTCCTGGAACTGCTTGCTAACAGCATTTCAGAATTTGGAGGTGAACATACAGTTGAGTGTGGATTTGCTTCAGCATCAAGAGGACAGTTGAGATGCACTGCAGGTAGGGGGGACAGCTTAATCCACCTGAGATCACCCCCCAAGTATATATGATGTTGAATGGATGTTGTTGTTTTAATACTGTTTTTAAAAATTTGTACTCGTTTTTTTAATTATGTGTATTTTGATTATTCTTGTATTTTTCCCTGTTGTACGCCGCCCTGAGTCCTTCGGGAGTTGGGCGGCATATAAGAATAACAAAATAAATAAAATAAATAAATAAATAAACACTGAGTGAGCTGAAGAGAAACACAATCTGACTGATTGGCCAATGGCAAGAAAAGACGATGGAGCTGGGCCTGGGCCACTGAAGCTCCCTGGGGGATTCTGAGCCATTCACTGTCTCTCAGTCCAGCTCTATCACAAGGAGGCAAATTCCTGTAAGCAGCTAAGACACAAATCTAACAAATATCCCATCACTTCCTCACCGAGATGGTGTAGGAGGAGAGCCATGTTAGTCCACAATGGCAAAAAAATAAAAATCAGGAGTCCAGTAGCCCTTTTTCTGAGTAACAGTTTTTATTTAACAGGCATCAGTTTTCTTGAGCTGCGACTTAAGTTATCAGATGTGTGGAATGACTAGGGAAGGTGAGAGGAAGGACAGGGAAAATTGCTTGGTTATGCAGAAGCAGGCTGTGTGTGAGACTGATTGTAAGCAAGGACCAGAGAGGTACTAGTACCACTCTATAAAGCCTTGGTCAGACCACACCTAGAGTACTGCATCCACTTTTGGTCACCACACTACAAAAAAGACATTGAAACCCTAGAGAAAGTGCAGAAGAGAGCAACCAGGATGATAAAAGGTCTGGAAAATAAAACATACAAAGAGCGGTTGCAAGAACTGAGCTTGGCCAGTCTGGCGAAGAGAAGGACCAGGGGTGACATGATAGCAGTGTTCCAATACTTGAGGGGATGCCACAGAGAGGAGGGGGTCAGGCTGTTCTCTATGGCACCAGAAAGCCAAACAAGGAATAATGGATGGAAGCTGACCAAGGAGAGATTCAACCTGGAAGTGAGGAGAAACTTTCTGACGGTGAGAGCGATCTACCAGTAGAACAGCTTGCCAGCAGAGGTCATGAGAGCCCCAACACTTGCCACCTTCAAGGAGAGACTGGACTGCCATCTGTCTCAAATGGTGTAGGAACTCCTGCTTGAGCAGGGGGTTGGACTAGATGACCTACAAGGTCCCTTCCAACTCTAATAATAAATCTAATAAATCTAAATCTAAATCTAAATCAACTGATCAATTAAAAACTACAACGTGTTAAAAGTGCTTGTGTTTGTTGAGGTCTTTTAAGATTGCTTGAATACTTTTGCTCTGTTCTCTGCTCCCTGAGAGGGCTCCATGGATTTGTCTTTAGATTTCCCTGGAGGGGTAGTTTAGTTTCCTGAAGACCTGCTTCCACCTCTGTCCAGCAGGCCAGAATAAATGTGCTTGTAGCGGAGAGCTTGGCTACAGATGGTGTGCGCTGGGCGAAAGCTGGGAGCATACGGTAGACATGGCATTCGGCAGATCTCCTGCGTAAGATGGAGCTAATGTGTAGATGATGTACTTGTAGAGGGACATCAAGGAACAGGATGTTCTGTGCTTTGGTCTAGGCCAGTGGTCCCCAAACTTTTTCAGTCCACCGCCCGCTTGGTGCTACAAACTCATCCGCAGTGCCCCCCACCCCCCACCCCTTCAGGTGGGCGTGGCTTGGTGGTCAGGTGGCTGGGTGGGCGTGGCCAACTTGTAAAATGTGGTGAAACTCACTTAACAACGCTCTTGCTTAGCAACCAAAACTTTGGGCTCAATTGTGGTCATAAGTCTTTCTTTTCTTTTTTCTTTTCTTCTTTCTTTCTTTTTCTTTCCTTCTTCCTTCTTTCCTTTCTTTCTTCCTTCCGTTTTTCTTCCTTCCTTTCTTCCTCCCTCCCTCTCTTCTTTCTTCTTTCTTTTCTTCCTTCTTCCTTCTTCCTTTCTACCTTCTTCCTCCTTTCCTCTTCTTTCTTTCTTTCTTTCTTTCTTTCTTTCTTTCTTTCTTTCTTTCTTTCTTTCTTTCTTTCTTTCTTTCTTTCCTTTCTTTCTTGTCTCTCTCTCTCTCTTCTGCAGTAGAAAGCAACCTCCCCCAAGGCAAATATCTTGTGACAGCAGCTATGAGATGCTCCTAAGATTCCAAATTACTCACCAACTCCCAAGACGGGGGATTCCTGCCATAGAGTTTATGGCTTATAAAATGGTTCCATGTGTGTAGGTATATCTGGATGAGAGAAAGTGAGGGCGTCCCTTTCTCTTTCTCTCTTCTCGACGGTGGGAGAAGGAAGAAAGTGCTCTGGCCGGAGTGCAGTCTATTGTGCCTTCTCTTGCCCTGCTCTCCATCCCGGAGGGCTGCACATACCCCCACCCTGCCAATCCTCCGTACAAACCGCCTGCCCCGTTTCTGCAAACGCAAAGCCCTGCAGGGCGATCTAAAGAAGGGAGGGGGATGCTGTAGAAAAGGCTGCCTTCCACCCATGCCTCCGTGGGACTTGGGGCTCCGAAACAGCCCACTGGCTTCCAACCCAGCGCCGCAGGCCGAGTTCCCAGAATGGTGCCGGCGGTCGGACGGGCCAATCTGCAAAGAGAGCAGGCAGGTGGCCGGGTGAGAAGCCAGTGGGATGCTTCGGAGCCCCAAGCGCCGCAGGGCCGGCACAGGTGGAAGGCGGCCTTTTCTCCAGCATCCCCCTCCCATCTTTGGATCGCCCTGCAAGGGAGGGGCTCTGCCTTTGCAGAAACGGGGCGGGCGCATGTGCAGCAGCCCTGGGACATTCGCTTGCCCTTCCGCCGTTCCTCTCAACCTCTGCATTTCCATCAAGGGCCGCCCACCCACCCACTGGCTGGGCCGGGCTGGACGCCGACCTCGGAAAGCAAGCGGGCGTGGGGGACGTGGGGAAGCGGGCGTGGAGAAGGCCGCGTGGAAGGCCAGCAAGCATGGCAGGGCTGCGGGGAAGGAAGTAGGCTGCTACCTCCCTTCCCAGCCGCCCCGACATACTTTCCTGCCTTCCACGTGGTCTCTTAACGCCCCCCCCCGCTGCCCCCCTTGCGTCTTAGCACCCCCCTAAGTCATCCCACCGCCCCGAGGGTGCTCAAAACTGGAAGCAAAAAAAATCCCCTCAAACGCAATGATTATAAAAAAGGTGCTAGATGCGCAGAAATGGACAAATTAACAATGGAATTAAGGGATAGAAAGGAAACAGAGTATTATAAAACATGGAATAGATGGTATAATTGGCTCAAAAAGAAAAGTAAAATCAATGTATAATGAATGTATGAAAATGTAAAATATATATTTAGAGTGTAAATAGATGTATAAGTGTGGTATATATTATAAAAAGGAGTAAATATGATATAAGAAGGTATATGTATAAAACAATAGGCCTTAAAATGGATAACATGGAATTAAGAAGAAATTCCGATAACGGAAAGCTGTAATAGTGTAATTGTGATTTTAAATGTTAAAAATGTTGAATAAAAAGTATTTTTTTTAAAAAAAGAGGAACTTCAATGTGAACAGCATCTCACCTATGCATGCCACAGAAGTTAAGAACCACCGAAACTAGAAATGAACAGATCCAAGGTAACATCATAGAAATTGCTGGAAAGTTACATCCAGGCCAGAAACCAAAGAGAACAAACAAGTGGGAGAAATGGAGTTAGACAGGCAGGCATTTTATCACCTTTTTTGTTCAAGCTGTATGCTGAAGTGATCATGTGGAAATTAAATCTGGAACTGCCTGATGTTGGAGTGAAGATTGGGAGAAGAACCATAAATAATGTGAGGTATGCAGATGATACAACACTATTGACTGAAAATAAGGAAGACCTGGAAAAAATGATCTGGAAAATCAAGGATGAAAGTAAAAAAAGCAGCATTGATTCTGAACTTCAGGAAAACAAAGATAATGTTTAAAATCAACAAGGAGCAAATGGAATTAATTTGAGAATTTATCTTCCTTGGGTCAAGAATTGTTCACGATGGCAGTTCTACATCTGAAAGGAAACGCAGGATAACTTTAGGCTGCACTGCAATAGTTTAACATGAATAAGATCTGGAAAAGCAGCGATATCGATAGAGATAGAAAAAGCAGGCTACTTAGAACAATAGTGTTCCCTATAATGATGTGCGGGTGTGAGAGTTGGACACTAAGAACAGCTGAGCAAAGAAGAATTGAGGCCTTTGAACTGTGGTGCTGGTGTAAATTATTGTGTATACCATGGACAGTCAGAACTAACAACAGAGAGGTGCTAAATCCTATAAAAAAGCCAAAATCACAAGACTACGTCTGATTTACTTTGGCCATGCCAAGGTACAAATTCATGGGAAAAGTCAACGATGCTAGGATTGGTTAGTGGATCAAGGAGAAGTGGCAAGCAAGAGCTCGCTGGCTTGATATCATCAAAGCTGATACGAAGATGAACATCCAACAACCGAAAGAAGCTGTGCTTGACAAGGTAGCATGGAGAGCACTTTCCTGTAAAGTCGCAAAGAGTCGGACACAACTGAATGGTTAAAACTACTACTAAAGGAGGAGCTTCAGAGGGGGGAAAAACGTTCTAAGTCAGCCACAAATATGTTGCCATACTACTCTAAATTTCCGCTACCGGTTCTCCAGAACCTGTCAGAACCTGCTGAATTTCAACCCTGGCCCAGGGGTTGTGGACCCCTGTTCTAATGGCAATCCCATAACCTCTGAAAGAAATTGTGAAGTTTGTAAATGTGTGTCTTTGTTGCAAAGCTATTTTTTTTCAGCACCATTGTAACTTTGAAGAGTTGCTGCTCTAGGCACTCGATACGCGAGGTCTACCTTTATGCTTTCAAGAAATTCTTTTGTCAGATTGTGTACTTGTCCCTGGTATGTTGTTGTGCGGGAAAGTTGGAAGATAAGTTTTGTCAGATTGTATAAGTGACAAAATCCACCTATTTGAAGATGACAACTGCTCCTCCTTTATCAGCTTGTTTGGCTATGATATCACAATAGTTTCAAATGGGAGAACCAGGCCTTCCTTCACCTCATTTGCCTTTTCATGAGACCGAGCCAGGTAGATGGCAGTTGGAGGTCTGAGCCATGGCAATGAGCCGAGGTGGCGCACGGTTAGAGAGCAGTACTGCAGGCTACTTTAGCTGACTGATCATTTGAGTTCAGCTGTTCAAATCTCACCGGCTCAGGGTTGACTCAGCCTTCCAATCTTCCGAGGTAGGTAAAATGAAGACCCAGATTGTTGGGGGCAATTTAAATATATACATTGCTTAATGTGTAAACCGCTTAGAGAGTGCTTGCACTATGAGGCGGTATATAAATATCACTAATAAAATAAATAATAAATAAACTGGGATGGAGGCTTGGGTGGGGAGTGGAAACTCCTGGCTGACTTGTCCCGCTGCTTCTCTCAAGTGTGTTCAATACTGTTGAACACTGTTCAATCTTGCTGGATCACTTGGGAGGGTTGGGAGTCAAGTGAAGCCGCTCTGCAGCGACTCCACCCTGTCATCCCTCATTTGAATTACTGCAATTCATTGCATGTGGTAATCGTAATTGTGGTGTTGCAGAAGACCCTGGAGAGTCCCCTGGATTGCAAGGAGATCAAATCAGTCAATCCTAAAGGAAAGCAGCCCTGGCTGTGCTGAAGCTCAAATACTTTGGCCACCAAATGAGAAGAGAAGACTCCCAGATGTTGGGGAAAATGGAAGGCAAAAGGAGAAGGAGACAGCAGAGGATGAGATGATTAGATAGTGTCATCAACACAGTGAACGTGGGTTTGGACAAACTCTGGGAGATGGTGGAGGATGGGTGGGGGGGGCTGGCATACTATAAAGAGTCAGACACAACTTAGCGACTGAACAACAACCAAACAACTTTATATAAAGCTGCATTTAAGACATTACAGGGAAAATTTTAGCTGCTGCAAAATGTACTGCCATATCTATTTCAGGGGCTGAAGTAGCTGCTGTGTGTTTTTGGCTGCACAATCTAATGTCACTGAACCTGGGAGTCAGTGGGGACACCTGTTTCCTTCACTGGTGGCTCCCAGTTCCAGGGCAATGGCTCTCTACCTACAGACACACATGTCAGTCTTCTTTCCAGACTGCTCGGTCTTGGGAAACAGGCCCTGTATTCCTGCTGAAAATCAAAACAGGAACCTGCTTTCTTGCCCAAGATCAAATATCATGAACCTGAAGTTTTAAGCAAGGGTGGGGAATTATTGATTGATGAATTAAGTCTGGCCATGACACATTCTCACATGGTCTGTGGCATCCCTTCTTCAGACCCAGCCTGAGTAGCTAGGATTGCCTCACTTCAGACTCCTCCCCACCCCCCAAAAAACCAGGGGCCAGGAATTAGGTCTACAGCTTCTTCTGCTATACGATACTAATTGACATATCGTGCTAAAGCATCTTGTGATGGTTTTGATTTTAGGTTAGCCTGTTGGATAAACCTAAGCACTGTGGCTTGAAAGTGACTTAGAACTGTTCCTTATTCAACAAACCACAATTAAACAAAGCACGGTGTCACACAATATGAATCCAACTGTTGTTTTAAAGCTTATAGTACCAGAGCTTTCCTACATTAACAGCCCATCCCTGAAACCCTATGTTCAAGTTTCCTCATCTCTAATTGTGCAAGGCTGGCAGGTAACAATTTATTCCATAACTAAGTTCTAATTTGTGGGGAAATAATTCAAAATAAGTATATGAAAGGACGACGGTTTCTTTTCAGACATACTGGAGAAAGGTTTAAAATTTAGTTATGGTTTAAATATCTAATACAAAAGTCGTCTGATACGACTAATAATAAAAGCAAGAAGTGTGGAAAGGCAGTAATTTAAACGTGCATTTTCAGAGAAATTAGAAGTTTACACATATAAATGAACAAGAATGTAAAGTTGAGGAAAATGTTTCCTTGATTCCTAAATGTGTGTCACTGTTGCATGCATCACACTTGTGTGTGCACATGCAAATATAAATAATGAGTCAAATGAGTTAAGTCATAATGTAAATTACCTGGTTATGTTTATTGTGTTGGGTGAATCTAGTTATTCTGGTTTATTGGATAAAACCTTGCATAAACAAACTATAGCTTAGCACAGTGTTTCCCAAGCTTGGCAAGTTGAAGATGTCTGTACTTCAACTCCCAGAATTCCCCAGCCAGCATTCGCTGGCTGGGGAATTCTGGGAGTTGAAGTCCAGACATCTTCAACTTGCCAAGCTTGGGAAACACTGGCTTAGCATAATGGGAGCAACTCAAGTCAAAAGGCTGAACCCTGGGATGGGGATGTTCTTCCAACCACCATCGGTTTATCTGCAAGAATTCTATCAAGGACTCTATCATGGTGGGGTTTGGCTTTCAGCTTCTTTTTCATTTCATAGGGTTTTTTAAGCAAGAGTTTGCTATGGTCTCTGAATCCTCCATGTCTTCCAGATCAAAGAAAAGCTTCCAGGAGCCTTACCTGCAAAGAAGACTGGGGAAACTGGCTGCTTCAAAAACAATGTCTTCTTCACGGATAGGTTCCCATGCCACAAGACAAATCTGTTGAATAGAAAAACATCAGATACACATCATGTACTTGAAATATTGATACAATATTGACCATACTGATGTTCCCTAAATTGATTAAATACATAATATAAACTCAAAAGTTTGAGGTTTAAGTTATCTAAAGCTATAATCATCCATGTAATTCCACCCAAAAGCAGTTGACTATATTATGATTTATTCTATCATATTAGGAAAATTGTTGCCTGCAATGAGATGCTTGTGAAAAGATAAAAGAGCTACATGGAAGTAAAATATTTCAAGGATATATAAACACCAAAGTGAATTTAAAACCTTGGCCTAAATCTAATTGTATCTGAAACCTGAATTACATGAAGTAATACTGCCCAACTCTAATTTGTGGGGAGGTAATTCAAATAAACTATTCAGAAAATAGTCTCTGAAATTACAATCGATTTTAGGGATGAAACACTCAAGGTATATTGCATTAAAATGAACTTCATTCGCACACATGGACTAGATTCAAGTTTGAAAGATATTTCTGAGTGATGGAATCATATATATTAATTTATTAGAATGACACCATACTTTTCATTCAAGAACTGAAGGCAGCAAACATAGTATTCCCTTCTCTCATGTTCTTATAACAACCAGCCTGTAAGGCGGGCTGGCCTGAAACACTGTGACTGGCCCAAACTCACCCAGGGAGCCTCTGTGGCTAAGGGGGGCCTTGAACTTTGTAAGTCACTGGGAGTTTGGCAGCAGCGGTGAGTTGCTCCTGGTTCGGCCCGGTTCTAAGAACCGGTAGCGCCGGTGGCGGGAGGCTCCGCCCACCCGCCCGGGATGCTTCTGCGCGCAAGCGTGCACGTGAACCGGTAGTAAAAGGTTTTAGAACCCACTACTGTTCGGCAGCCTATACATTTAATCAACAACAACAGCAGAAATCTTCTTGTTCCTGACCTACTTACTTAGCCACTACAACAGGGGTCTCCAACCCCTGGTCTGCGGCCCAGTGCCAGGCCACAGCCTGTTCGGAACTGGGCCATGGAAGTGGTGGGCAAGAGCGTGCACAAAGATGTGTTTTGAAAGTGAAACTATATGTGTAATTAAGATAAGATAAGCGATATAGTATAGATATGTATGTACATATATTTTTTGTATGTGTGTATGTGTGTGTGTGTGTGTGTCAATATATAGTTTTTTCTTTTTGTATTCATATATTTAGAATACTATTAAGTATGAAAATATATAGTAACAAATAAGATGGATTTATGTACAGATACCTATATAAGTATACATATATATATGCATACATTTTTTTTTCTCTTTTTTAATGCTGGTTTTTTTTGTATGTTTTTTTTCTTTTTTCCTTTTGCTTCTGTATTATGTCTTTTCGTATTTTTGTATATTTTAAAACAACTCAATAAAACTATTTTTATAAAAAAAAAAAAAAGATAAGCGATATAGAATCTAACTGTAATAAGGAATATGTGAAAATGAAAATACTGTGTATGATTGTAGAAATGCTTTAGGAAATATGGAAATTGTTATTTTTAAAGAAAAATGTTGAAAATCAATAAAATTTAATTAAAAAAAAAAGATGTGTTTTGAAAGTGGCATGCACACACAAAACCATCTCCTCCCCCACCCCACCAATGCCATCACTGCCTCCATCGAGCAAAACCATCCCCTCCCCTCCCCACCCCGCCACTGCCATCACCACCAGTCCACCAAGCCAGAAAGGTTGGAGACGGCTGTACTACGCCATCCTAGTTCCCAAGAAAGTCGCAGTCTCTTTTTCAAACAGCAAATCACCTTCTTTCCAATCCAAACACAAGAGAATATCGCTCTATATCTAAGAACATCAGCCCACCTGTCACTCCGGTTTATAAAAACAAGCAGTTACCCTCTTTTCTCCATTTAATCATATACAGGAAGTTCTCGACTTACAATAATTCATTTAGTGACCGTTCAAAGTTACAATAGCACTGAAAAAAGTGACTTATGACCGTTTTTCACACTTATGACCATTGCAGCACCCCCCCCAGGGTCACATGATCAAAATTCAGCTGCTTGGCGGGTGGTTCATATTTATGCCGGTTGCAGCGTCCTGGGGCCAGGTGATCAGCTTTTGAGAGCTTCTGACAAGCAAAAGTCAATGGGGAATCCAGATTCACTTAACAACCGTGTTAATAACTTAACAAATGCAATGATTCACATAATAAATGGGGCAAGAAAAGTTGTAAAATGGGGCAAACTCACTTAACAAATGTTTCACTTAGCAACATAAATTTTGGGCTCAATTGTGGTGGTAACTGGAGGATTACCTGTACCTCAACAGCCTCCAGCTGTTGGGTATGGTACTATATATGTAGTCACCAAACAAAGCTGGGAAACCAAATTTTGACAGATTAAAATGACCCAGCTGCTGTGGCCTAGAGGTGGAGCTCTTGCCTCACAATCAGGAGGTTGTGAGTTTGATCCTAGGTAGAGGCAGATGTAGGGTCTCCTGCTTGGGCAGGGGGTTGGACTAGATGACCTGCAAGGTCCCTTCCAACGCTGTTAATCTGTTTCTCATGAAGCAGGTCCAACAGATTGTTCCAAGGACTAGTCCAGTGTTTCCCAACCTTGGCAACTTGAAGATATCTGGACTTCAACTCCCAGAATTCCCCAGCCAGCATTCGCTGGCTGGGGAATTCTGGGAGTTGAAGTCCAGATATCTTCAAGTTGCCAAGGTTGGGAAACACTGGACTAGGCGAAGGGCAGGCAACAGCTGAAGGACTGATTCTAACCCCAATGCATATACTGTAGAGCAGCCTTTCTTGGCAAATTGTGTGGACTTCAACTCCCAGAATTCCTCAGCCAGCCAAGTTAAGCAACGCTGCTGTAGAGACTTCCTCCTCACCCTCATTCTTATACTTGGTCTCTAATATGATCCAATCCTAGTGTCAGAAGGAGCAACTGCGTCTGCTCAGTGGAACCCCAACAGATGGGAATGTTTGAGTTGACCTAGCACTCAAAAGGCCTTCACTATTGTTGGTAAAATCTGCTTTATGGCTTAGCGCAGTGTTTCTCAACCTTGGCAGTTTGAAGATGTGTGGACTTCAACTCCCAGAATTCCCCAGCCAGCAACGTTCAGACTGCCAAGGTTGAGAAACACTGGCTTAGCGAATTGCATGAACCTGATCAGCTCTGGCTTTTCAATAAATTACTAGGAAGCCCTGTCACACATTCACATACTGTGATGATTTCCCTTGCAAGGATGGCCAGAAGTCTGTGTCACTTTCCCTTTTGGTATCTCTCCACACCAACTGGCAGCACCGGATGTTCAGAATGTCAAGACAGCCAATCCTCCTGTCCTGGGGAATGACCCTCCTCATGAGGCAATAGAGGACAGTTTGGACGCCCAGATCAAAAACCCACTTTAGGTCCTCAGATAATATATATATATATATATATTGTGTGTGTGTTAAAACAGAAGTATAACATGCTGGAATGAAATAGCCTTCAATGGCCTTAGTAATACAGTTGGGGAGACACAGAGGTGATTAGCACTGATGTTACCTAGTTGGGGTAATGAAAAGTCTGCAAGAAAACAAGCAAGCTCAGAGCACCAAGGACCCCACATGTCAACCCTGCGATACAAATATTCTCCTTTATTGGTATCTATGGAGATTCTCAGTCATCCAGTTCATAGTTGTCCCAAAGGTGCATTTTCAAGAGGCAACTGGACTTTCTGGTTTTTCTTTGAAGACGTTTCACTTCTCATCCAAGAAGCTTCTTCAGTTCTGACAGATTAGTGGGGAATGGAAGGATATGAAGACAGCAAAGTCCACATTTTGGACAGAGAGGACTCCTGGTTTGAAAGAGGGGTCAAAGAGGCCATCTATGTCAAAATTGAACAGCCCTCTCTCAACAGAAGGGGAGGGATAGGACATCATCTATCTCCAGTCTACACCACAGTCCTTTCAGCAGTTCCAAGAAAGCTCCACACCCATTTGCACCACTCAGGTGACCCTGACGACACAGATAAATCTCCAGGTGGCTTTAAGGACTTCCTATAAAAGAATGCAAACGACCAGCTGTCTGCAAGGAGTATAAATCCTTCCATTCCCCACCATCCAGTCAGAGCTGAAGAAGCTAAACATCTTCAAAGAAAAACCAGAAAGTCCAGTTGCCTCTTGAAAAAGCACCTTTGGGACATCCTTTATTGATACTTCAGCCCTTTCTCTCATACTCAAAACAACGAAGGCAGGTCTATGAATACCCTCTTCTCATATGCCACAGGTGTCCCTTCAACCAAAGTCTTGGGCTGTCCATGTCTTCCAAATCTAAAGCCTACAAAAAGCCTATAAACCTGGCTTATATTCCAGAAGTTTAAGATTTTGCCTGAAGAGATTATTGTGGCAGGGGCTTGATCAGCCTGCATTCACTCATTTCTGGCAGACTTCGCCATGTGAATGCATCAAAAGAAAGGTGTTTAAAGAGGCACAAGGTTTCCAGGTAGCTCTGTACAAGAGACTGTTCTGCCAGTACAATCACAACTCAGGGCACTGACGTTCAAAGCTGATCACACACCAACTCCTCCACATTTCTCTCAAATTCTCTCTTCATAATTTTTATCATGCCACTGGATGTGGCCTGTGTCAGACTCTGGATCAGGGATGAAAACTCCAACTTAGTTCTCCTGGACCTCTCAGTGACTTTTTTATACCCATCTGGCATGTTGCACAGCTCCATCGTGCAATTTCGCAAACCAGGTGTAACTAGCAGTGGATATAATTTTGAGCTCTGCCATGAAATTCCAACAGTACCCAAAGATTCTTGAGTATCTGACTACTCAAGTAGTCAGTATCCTTGAAGACATCTATTTTTTTGGAAATTGGTGAATAAAGGAAGATAAATTGCAATTAGGTTTAATTGCATTTAAATTGAATTGAATCACTTGACTGAGGTTTTTCTGGTCAGCAAAAAACAAGACTCTGAGGCAGTAGTTCATTAACTTTATTTAAGGTGAGACTGCATTCTACCCAAACAATACAGCTTCTTCCCACATGAACACTCCTTGGCTTTCAGCTTTTGCTGAATTTAGTTGCAGCAGAAGACTTGCACAATTACATCTCCTATGTCAACTGTGACCATGGCTGAACTACTTGGATTTGGCAACAGGCATTCCCAATCCAATGCGTTCTACATGGGACTGTCTTGAAAGACAGTCCAGAAATGGTGGTTGATGTCCATGAAGCAGATATGGGGGCTTGTATGATGCCCATCCAGAAAGATCTGCCCCATTTGCCAATTACTTTCCAGGTACCCCTTAAAGTGCCAACACTGATCGTTAAAGCCTCCCCTGTTGAGGAGTCTGATTATCTGAGGGCATAGCAGGCATATCTCCTGCTATGAATCTGTCTAGGCAGGAAAACCCACTGGAGATGCTGCTTTGAAGATGATAGCCAGCTGGGTAACCTTGAGCCAGCCACTCTCAGCCCTAGGAAGGAGGCAATGGCAAACCACTTCTGAAAACTCGCCAAGACAACCACAGGAATTACAGTAGCTCAGGTAGTGGCCAGGAGTCAACACTGACTTGACGGCACCAAAAATCTAACAAAACAGAATTTGACCTTATTCCGAGAAACTGAGTCACATTTGGCAATTAACCAGCACCTACCTATATATAGAACAGGGTCAAGCAGGTCAGACATTTAATTAAAAGGGGGGTTCTAAGATGTGTGTATGTAACCCTTTTGGCACAGCAAAATACCAGCCTTGTTTTCAATCCTCCCTTTGCCACAAGCCAGAAAAGCAGGAGATGTAAAGACTAAAGAAACAAATAAATCAGGGGCCATTTGCCAAGTCTCAAGGTAACCTCACCGGCAGGCAAAACCTGCTGATAAAAGCTTCATTTGCATAAAGGGGCACTTTGGCCAGGTGCATATGCGGAAAAGAAGGGAGCCCCCACCCACAATTGAGCCCCTGCCCTCTTTGACATCCCTACCACTCGCCATAAAAGAATAATCAATCTATGTTCAGTCTTCATTCCCTTTAAGGCAGTGTTTCTCAACCTTGGCAGTTTGAAGATGTGGGGACTTCAACTCCCAGAATTCCCCAGCCAGCAACGCTGGCTGGGGAATTCTGGGAGTTGAAGTCCCCACATCTTCAAACTGCCAAGGTTGAGAAACACTGCTTTAAGGCCTGGGACTATATTGAAAAACCTCGGCTACTTTCAGGCGGGTGGACTTCAACTCCCACAATTCTTCAGCAGGCTATCCTGGCACGTTCTGCTGGCAAGAGAATTCTGGGAGTTGAAGTCCAACCCGAAAGGATCTAGCCAAGGTTGAAGGCAGCGGCTTCCCAATGTCCCGCGTACGGTCCCCCTGAGGCGGGAAGGAAGCGAGGCCGCCGCTCCTTTCCGAGAGGTCCCTCAAGTGCCTGCCGGTCCTTACGGGGAACTCGAAAGGCAGGGCCCCGTCTG
Source organism: Diadophis punctatus similis (assembly GCA_023053685.1). Classification (NCBI taxonomy): domain Eukaryota; kingdom Metazoa; phylum Chordata; class Lepidosauria; order Squamata; family Dipsadidae; genus Diadophis; species Diadophis punctatus. Next base: position 2,422,018 of record JALIGW010000048.1, read on the forward strand.
GAGTCGGAGGGCCTGGGGCGGGGGGTTCTAGCGAGTCCCGCACCGGACGAGAACCCGCCGACCCCGCCGTCACATGCGGCCTGGGTCTCTGAGGGCCAGACCCGGGTCTTCCCGGGGCCAGGCGAGCGAGGTCAGCCCATCTGGCGACCCGACGCGTCCTCGGAGGTGCCCGAGACGCCGGCTCCGTTTTCCGCACCCCAAGGCCGGCTTCCCACGACCGGCGCCTGGAGCTCCGCAGGGAGCGGGGTTTTCTTACGCCGAGCCCTCAGCCCCGAGCAGCCCCCGGTACCTGCTGCCGCCCACCCGCTGGGCCGCCCTCGCTGCCACCACCGCCGCCGCCGCCATCTTGCCGCCGCTGAGGAGCCCGCGTCCTCCCGCGCCGCCACCGACCACGGCGACAGTGCGAGCCTAAAGGCGGGCGCTCTCCGTCCTCCTCCTCCTCACGCCCGCCCCGTGAGGTAGGCCGCTCCGAAGAGGGCCGACGCGGCTGGAGCCACGCCTCTCTCCGTCGGATCACAACGCCCATCTTCCTCAGCCTGAGGGGCTACGGTGTGGAAGTGGCCCGTTCGTGCCCTTCGCTATAAAGAGAAACAGAGACAGTTATTTTTTATATGGTTATGGCTATACATACGCACATACACATAGATATGAGATACAATTATGTATGACATAATTATAAATAACTATCTCATATATATCTCTTATCTATTGGTCCTGATGGAATATGTGCCTACTTTCTAAAAACCTTCTCTGCCATAGCTGAACCTCTAAGCACCATCTATGAAGTATCTTTTAGAATGAGCTCCTTGCCTGTCCTATGGAGATGCAACAGACATACCTATCTTCAAAAAAGGTGACCCCAGCCTCGTTGAGAATTATAGACTAATCTCCCTTTGCTGCATCACCTGTAAGGTCATGGAGCCCAGAGTCCCCTGGGAGTTGGGCGGCATATAAATCCATTTAAATAAATAAATAAATCCATTTAAATAAATAAATGGAAGCCATCATAAACCAATCCATCACCCTCCACTTAGTGACAAATAATCTGCTCTCTAATAAGCAATTTGGTTTCAGGAAAATTTTGTCATGTAATCTGCAACTCATACATAGCAAAAACATTTGGACCTCTCAACTCGACCAGGGTAAAGCAATAGATGCAATCTACATAGACTTCTGCAAAGCCTTTGATTCTGTGGTACATGACAAACTTCTGTTAAAACTAAGTTCTTATGGAATTTCTGGATCCTTGCACAAATGGATAGCTCCATTCCTATCAAACAGGCAACAAATAGTTAAAATTGGAAACGCTATATCAAGCCCAGCACCAGTTAATAGCGGTGTTCCCCAAGGCAGTGTTCTAGGACCAACACTCTTTTTGCTTTATATAAACGACCTTTGTGATCATATTGTAAGCAGCTGTGTCATCTTTGCCAACGATGTAAAACTATTTAACACCACAGACAATTCTACTACCCTACAAAACGACTTAGATTATGTATCTGAATGGTCAAACAATTGGCAACTCCAAATCTCTGCTAACAAATGCTCAGTCCTGCACATTGGCAATAAAAATCAGAATATCAAATACAAGCTGGACGGAAACGATCTAAAAGATGACCCACACTCTGTCAAGGACCTTGGTGTACTCGTTTCAAAAGATCTAAGCCCCAGAGCTCACTGTAACAACATTGCTAAAAAGGCATTAAGAGTTGTCAACCTTATTTTATGAAGTTTTCTCTATGGTAACGTTATACTTCTAACTAGGGCATACAAAACCTTTGTCAGACCTATCCTTGAATACTGCTCACCTGCCTGGAGCCCACACTGTATTTCGGACATTAATACATTAGAGAGGGTCCAGAGATATTTTACAAGAAGAGTACTCAACTCCTCTGCTCGCAATAAAATTCCTTATTCTAATAGACTTGAAATTTTAGGCCTGAATAACCTTGAACTACTCCATCTACGTTCCGACCTAAGCTTAGTACACAAGATCATCTACCTTAACGTCCTACCTGTTAACGACTACTTTAATTTCAACCGCAATAACACTAGGGCTATCAATAGATACAAACTAAATGTAATCTGCTCTAATCTTGATTGCAGAAAATATGACTTCTGCAATAGAGTAGTAAATGTCTGGAACACTTTACCTGATCCTGTTGTTAGTTTCTCTAACCCCCATACCTTTTACCTTAAACTGTCTACCGTGGACCTTACACGTTTCTTAAGAGGTCCCTAAGGGGGCGTGCATAAGTGCACCTGCGTGCCTACCGTCCCTGTCCTACTGTACCCATTTGTATGTACTCATTTTATGTGTTTATGGCTATGTTTTGGTTTTTTATATCCATTTATTTGTGCCATTTTTTCATGTGTCCTGTTTCCTTGCAGTTGTTGACAAATAATAAATAAATAAATAAATAAATAATATATACGTGAGGGCCTCTGCTGATAGATAACCATGACATCAATTAGGATTTTTTTAAAATTAGACTTAGAATAACTTTATTGTCACTTTGAATGTACACTAATCAGCATTCATTAAAATGAAATTTCGTTGCATACAGCTTTCAAAGGATCTTCACTTCCAATATACACTACCGGTACATAAACATGACTAAAAAATAAATACAAAATTATGCATATACCCACACATAGCACTAAAAAGAAAAAACACTGAAATACATTTTAGTGCTTTTTCATAAGAGATTCTCCTGTAAATGGGATGCTGGTGGAATCCAATGTATTTATTATTTTATGCATGTATAGCCCATCTTTATTATTTTTATAAATTACTCAAGGACTTCAGGGCTTGCTGCTGTTGGAAAGAAAAAAAGGAAGATATCTCTGTTGGCCAGAGAAGCCTTAGCCATCACTGGAGAAGATGCCCTGATTGAGTGCCTCTGCAGTCCCTGGGTGGCCAAAATCTTGGTGGTGGCCATTTGGGCAGAGCACCATTGTCTGTGGTGGTCCAGAGCTGGGGTGGATGCTTGGAGCTGTCCAGGGAGATCTTGAAGTGGTGGGGAGCTTCTGACTTTTAGGGTCCACAATCAACAGACCAACCAACAGTCAAAAAATACCATAAAGCAGTTATGAAGGTCTTGGAAACGATATTCAAATGTCGGGATGCCTCTACCTACAGAATCTCAGATGCTGTGGTATTCCCTGTGACGCCGTGTACAAGTGAAAGTTGGACTTGGAATAAGCAGGAAGAAAAGAACATTGAAGCTTTTCATGTTAGAGAAGACTCCTGAGAATACTGTGGAGGGACAAGAAAACAAATGGACGGATCATCAAACAAAATGGACCCCGCGTTTTCCCTCAAAGCACAAATGACCAGATCCCTTTTGTGAAGACCCAGCTCTCTGGGAAAGGTCTGATGCTGGGAAAGGTGAAAAGAAAGAAAAGAAGACGACAACCGGTAGCAAGGAGGATGGGCTTGGTTGCAGTGGCCCTGAGGTCACCTAAGTCCTTCTGGTGAAAAATCTAACTCTGGTTGCTAAAGAGTTGATAACAATTTGATGACTCATAATCAATCAATGTTAATACGGTAATAAGTAGAAGATACAGATCTACACATCGTAGTTGAAAAAGATGCTACAGGAACAGGATTCCTGATTTTTCACTACCATGAATGTCTTCTACAATGTCTTCATTTGTCCAGAATGTTGATGTGTGGGATGTCTCACCAGGCTAGTCTAAATCTAATCCTGGGCAGTGTCTTCTTTTCAATGTAGCACCTGCTTTTTAAGCACCACAGAAGAGTTGGAAAAGCAAAGCAAAAGGTTTGCAATCCTTTATTTTGCCTGGCTGAGGTTTTGCATTGTAAAGTTTCTCATTAGCGCTCAAGGATTGGCCTCCTTTCCTGCCCATCCCATCGCTTTCACTTCCAGCCTACACGGCTTATGCATCACACATTTTCAGTCTCCCCCCCCCCCTCCCAAATTCCTGTCACTGCTGTGGAATCTTTGGAATGAGGGAAGGGGAAGACGATGATTTGTGCCTCTGCCGTCATGAAGTTGTATCTTGTGCTTGTTCTCCTTGTCTTGCCTGTTGTTGCTCATCTGGCCTCAGGTAGGGGTGACAGAAGGGGGGGCATTTTCCTTGTGCTCTCCCTGATCACACCATCTAATTTTTTAACATTAGACCCATTTCCAACACTGGAGCTCTGTCGAAGGGATCTCATGGAGTGGGCAAAATCCAGCCCAGATGTTGGTGCTCCATCACTGGAGGCTTTTTTGTCTGAAATGGTATGGGGTCTCCTGCTAGATGGAGGGTTGGCCTGGAGGACCTCCAGCGTCCCTTCCAACTCTATTATTCTGCTATTCTTTCTGTGATCACATGTATCCATCCTATCAAGTCCAAAGAAAATCAGGAATGGTATAGAATCTCCTGCCACAGTACCTTCCAGCCCTATTATTCTATGTCTTATTATTGTTCCAAGGTCATAGAGTTGGATCTTAGCCATTCTGCTATTTATCTCTTGGCTAGCATATTGAGCACCTCATGTTTCTGAATTGTGAAGACTTAAGCCAGGAATGTAGTGAGAGCGGAGGAATGGGTATGGAAGAAGTGATCTCGAATATGATTACAGAACCCAGAGCATAAGTGGGGCTCATTCTTGAGTAGATTATTTTAGGCTTTGTACAGTTGGAGAGTATGAAGAACATGTCATCTCACAAATAGACTTTGAATGAAAAGGGTCCATTGACTTCCAAAGAGGGCTAACCACAGTTGTAGGTTTCCCAGCTCAAAGTGGACAGGGCTAAGAAGGTGCAGCACAGTTAAGTGGACATGACCCTGGGTTTTTCATTTATGGTTATTTGGAGATGACCTGGGTGGGTCTGTTGCTATAAGCTATTTAGCTTGAAAGGACTGTGCTGTTTAACCTATGTGCTTGCAGGGAAGAAGCTCCGCTGGTGCACACTTTCCCCCCTGGAGCAGAAGAAATGCTCTGAGCTCTCCAAAGCGCTTCTGTCTGCTTTATCACCTGTCTCCAGCAGTCCTTTTAAGAGGGTATCTTGCATCCTAGGCCACAACACTTATGACTGTATCAACAAGATTCGGGTGAGTGTCTCAAAATTCCAGGAGTCCCTCAAGTCACCAGTTCAGCTTTTGGTACCCAGTGGACATGGCAGAGCTCCAGACTGCAATTGGGGCGTTCTCACTGAGAAACCCATATTCCTGGGCTAAACCTCCTGGGGTAACCTGGAATCATGAGCCTGAGATACCTCCGTTCAGGCAGGGAAGTTAAACTTGGTATAGGTCCTCTTGGCCACAGAGACTATCTCAAGACATTCTGATCGGTTTTTAATTTTGGAATGTATATTACATTTATAACCCACTTTTCTATTTGTATAAGTGCTCCAGTTAGCTTAAAATGGGGAACTATTTTAAGTCTCAACTGGCTAGGAGAACAATTAAAGGGAATACGAAATTGGTGTGAAAACCATTCTAGGACAGTTTCTCATCACCTTAGAAAGACTAGAATGAGACCAGGTCCCTTACACTTCACAATTTTCATTGAACATTTGGATGAAGAGGCAGAGTGAGTATTCTGCTGATGTGCTGATCACACAGGTTGTTGTTGTTGTTGTTTTGGGGGGGAGGAGGTTACTGGCAGAATAATTTCAAAATTAAACTTTTGAAAAGCAGAAGAGCTCCTAAGAGCAGCAAGGAGAATGTTGCCTTTGTAAATAAATAAACAGCACAAATTACTATTTACTTCTTTGGAGAAACAACTTTATCAGATCATCCCTGAATTGCGGAATTGCTGAGCAGATGACACAGATACTCTGAGGTGTAACTCGTTTAGTTGGGGATGCCACCCTTTTGAACATGATATTTAATCATGACAACATCTCTCATTACGCTGGGATGACAGGGTGGATGTCTTGTGCTTTGTGACATGCAGTGAATGATGTCTGTCTTTCCCTCCGGGCTATTAGCATCGGGAATCCAGGAAAGAAGCACAAGTACTTCAGTTTTTTAAGGTGCTCAAGGCTGTTTTTTTTAAATTTTTGTTATTTGAGCATAACATCTTCCAAGAACCTCAGCTAACAAACCTAGGTGCTTCTAAAAAGGTTAAATCAGGGCAACTGGACCAAAGTTTATTAAACATTTTAATTTTTGCAATACATTTTGGGGAGAAAACCCTGCAGTTGTTATGACAAAAGTTGGTGCATTCCAATGACTCTCTGACTCTGCCTAACTTAAATTTTTCATTGGGACTGAAGAAGTTTTGTCACCAAACCCCCAAAACTTTACCCTTAGACTGTCCACTGTTGACCTCACCCAATTCCTAAGAGGTCAGTAAGGGGCGTGCATAAGTGCACCAGCGTGCCTACCTTCCCTGTCCTAATGTTCCCTCTTATCAGTACCCATCTTATGTATATAAACAATGTTATATCTATGTATATTACCAACATGTACTTGACAAAAATAAATAAATAAATAAATAAATAAAAAGTCACTTGGACGAGTAATGAAACATCTTAGTTTAATAAACTTTGGTCCAGTTGCCATGATCTAACCAGACCAACAGCCCATGATTTAACCATTTTAGATGTTTTTGGCCTGGATGATTGAGTCTTCATTTACATAACCTAGGTGCTCCAGGTAGTCAGAAGCGGAAGAAATAGGCCTTCCCTCAGCACTCCATAATGGTGAAGTGGAAAACATGTTACCTGCTATTATATAAGTCTTCCTGCTTCATTTGTAAAGGATTAGTGTTCAGATATTGTTGGCTCCTAAACTAACCATTGCAATACATTATTATCTGATATGTTATGCTCAGATAACAAAACAATCAGCATTGAGCACCTTAAAAAACTGAAGCGCTTGTGGGTTTTTCCTGGATTCCTGACGCTAAGCAGCCCCGAGGAAAAGACAGCCATAATTCACTGCATCCCCTGGTCACCAAACACAAGACATCCACTGCCTGGATGGTTGGGGAATTCTGGGAGTTGAAGTCCACTCCACCAAGGTTGAGAAACATTGAACTATTGCATTGTGTAAATGATATTCTTCTGTAATTAAAAGCAAGATGCCAGATGGACCAGAAGAGAAGAAATTAAAAATGTTGCTTTAAATCTCTGCCAGGAGAATAAAGCTGATGCAGTTTCCTTGGATGCCGGAGATGTATACTCTGCTGTGAAGCTTTATGGCTTGGCTGTGGTGGCCAAGGAGGTCTATTTGGGAGGTCAGTTACCTTCTTCCCAGAGCCAATCTTCTTTATTCGTATCCGTAGCATAATTACTAAGATTTTATTTGTGGGCATGTACAAACGTAAGAACATAAAATTTAAAATGTACAAAAGCCAAATTTAGGCAGTGCTTGCCCAGAAGCGTGCAACATTGATTGCATTCTGTTGCACGGCCTTAAGTTCCTGAAGAGTTCATTGGACAGGGCAGTGTCATGTGGTCTCTTCATGAGGAGCACAGGTAGGCAATCACTTGCCCTCTCTTTATCCAGAGAGGTTCCGTAGGATGGGCCTTCTTGAAGGTCCATTGGATTTGGCCACACCATCGTCTCTGCTTGGAAGTCCACAGAGGGCTTTTCCTCTCGCCCCAGAAAATATGGAGTCTCTTCAAATGCGAAGAAAAGTAAGAAGGTAAATTGAGCAGAGCTGTGCCAGTGCTTTATTTTCAAGAACTGGGAAAGAAAGACTCTTGTATAAGGAAAGAGTGTTAAAAGCATTTGGCCTCTGGAGCTAACAGGAGGAGCAGTGTATTGAGATCCCTCCATACATTTTAAATAAAGAACTCTTTCAGTAAGGCCAAGATTTATTACTTTATTTACACTTTCACCAAATATTGTTCACAAAATTCCTTGGACAAAAGCCATGGCATTAGTCATTGTGCTGGAGATGCATCCCAGGTACCGCATGACTTGAAAGAACTTCTTTCGGATTGAATTTAAACTAAGAAAATAAAATGCTGCAGAACAGAATGTTTCAAAATGCTTTTGGGTTAGGTTCCTTATCAATCAGGAGTACCATATTTGATGCAAAAGATTCCTCATCACGGGCAGTTTTGTTCTCTACAAGTGAATGTTGTTTCCACTTTAAACTTTCTCTGTCTTAGGTAGCTGTGTGTTTGCAGTGGCTGTGGCCAGGCATGGAACGCTGGATCTCCAAAGGCTCAAAGGAGTCAGAAGTTGCCATAATGGAGCTAAGTGGACTTCGGGCTGGAACATTCCCATGGGCTTCCTCTTAGCTAGGAGTGATCTGATGTGGGTCTCAGGCCAGCCCCTCAGCCAAGGTGAGTGGACAAGAGTTGCCATTTTGTCTGAATCTGGGATTACTTCTCCGTAGGTACTTGATCCTAATAGATGAATGGTGAGCTGTAAGATGGAAATATATATTTTTGAACTTAATAGTATACTATGCTGGACTCCTGACAATGGCTGAATCACATCATATCATATCCAGTCTCATATCGTAATTGTGTCTGACCATTGCCATTGTGAATGACCATTGCCTGAACATACTGGGTCATTCCATAATGCCATAAGAAGGCCTCGCAGTTCATGATATTCACACTATGGCTGGATTCGCACAATACACCATACTGTAAACCAGTCATTCCCTAACAGTGTGAGAGTAGTTGGTGGAGATGCCAAAATAAAATAAAGAAATAACATACTCAAAATCCCACAGATGGTTAAATTGAGATTTTGGACAAAAATGCCAACATATTTTAGAATAGGTATTTGGAGGGACTTCAGCACTATAATATTTTATATTTTATATTTGAGCCGAGGTGGCGCAGTGGGTAGAGTGCAGTACTGCGGGCCACTTTAGCTGACTATGATCCGCAAGTCAGCGGTTCAAATCTCACCGGCTCAAGGTTAACTCAGCCTTCCATCCTTCCGAGGTAGGTAAAATGAGGACCCAGATTGTTGGGGGCAATATAAATATACATTGCTTACTGGTGTAAACTGCTTAGAGAGTGCTTGCACTGTGAGGAGATATGTAAATCTCACAAACAAATAAATAAATAAATAAATAAATAAATAAATAAATAAATAAATAAATAAATAAATAAATAAATAAATAAATAAATAAATAAATAAATAATAAACAGTTAGATGCCATGTCACCTGCTCTTGATTGATGCGTCCCTCAGAGGTTTTCAGCCATGACATGATAGTCTGCATAAAGAACATTGTGTACCACTGCCATAAATTATAGTCTGCAACTGCAGTGATTGGGTTCACATTTTAGAAACAAATCATGTTGCATTAGTTATCAAAGGGAATCCTCTAGATCCCTTCTGGTGAGGTGTCCGGCCTTAGCAGAGACACCATTGGGTCATTCTGGGGGATGACATACATCAGAACCTGGAGGGAGGGAGTGTCCCCTCCTGGTCCTGTCAGACCTCTTGGTGATGTTTGACTATGTTCTCTTGCTAAACCATCTGCAAGGGTTAGAAAGAGGAGAAATATAAAGTGGTTCTACTTTCTCCTAGGTGGGCAATTCTAGTTGATATTCATGGGGGAGGAACATTTGAGTACATGCCTTCTCCAGTGTGGGGTACTACAGGTAGTCCTCTACTTACAACCGCAATCGAGCCCAAAATTTATGTTGCTAAGCGAAACAGTTGTTAAGCAAATTTTGCCACCTATTACGACCTTTATTGCCACAGTGAAGTGAATCACTGCAGTTGTTAAGTTAGTAACAAGGTTGTTAAGTGAATCTGACTTCCCCATAGACTTTGCTTGTCCGAAGGTTGCAAAATGTGATGCCCCAGAGACTGCAACTGTCATCAATATGAACCAGTTGCTGAACCGCCAAATTTTGATCATATGACTATGGGGATGCTGACAACGGTCGTAAGTGTGAAAAATGGTCATAAGTCCCTTTTTTTCAGTGCTGTTGTAACTTTGAACTGTCACTAAATGAGCTGTTCTAGGATTACCTGTATTGACTTAGTTTTACATTTACATGAAACCCTTGTCAATCTGAGGTGAGAAAGCCATATGATGTGCGCTGCTGCCCCAGATGGAGAGGCTGTGGGAGGTCCTTTTCAGGAATCTAGAGGGCTGAGATGGGATAAAATAGCCTCATGCTGAATCTCAGCAACATGGAGATGCTGTTCTAGACAACCAATCTGGTTCACTTCCAGTACTGACTTTAGCAATAGCAATAGCACTTAGACTTATATACCGCTTCATAGTGCTTTACAGCCCTCTCTAAGCGGTTTACAGAGTTCAGCATATTGCCCCCAACAATCTGGCTCCTCATTTTACCGACCTCAGAAGGATGCAAGGCTGAGTCAACCTTGAGCCTGGTGAGATTTGAACAGCTGAACTGCTGAACTTGCAGTCAGCTGATGTAGGTTGCAGAGCTGCTTTTAACCACTGCGCCACCTCGGCTCATAGATCTAGATAGGATTGTGCTCTTCCAGAAGAGCCCGTCTGTGACTTGGGGGTTCTCCTGGACTCAGGCCTTTGCCTCTCTCTGGCTGGTATATTAGATCTGGGCCTGTTTGGACTGGAACGGAATGCCTTTACTAAGCGAATGCTCTTATCTTACGGCTGAGATAAATTTTTCATTTATTCATAATTTCAGTTTCTACAGCAAAGTCATACATAATTCTGGATGGCTAACAAAGATTAGAAACTATGCAACAATTAAAACAAAAATAAAATGGCCATTCTAAGTGTATATCTTTAATGATACAAGTAGTTTAGTTTAATTTGGCAAACATTCTGTCTGTAGCTGAGGAACAATAAAGGGAACTGCTTTGAAGTAACTCAGCATGGGTTTTGGAGTCTGACAGATGGGCTATTTAGAGAACATAGCATCAGGAAGATGGATTGCACCACAGTGCGTTCTGTGCCTCATGAGTAAGCCAGACAACTCTGGTCCTTAACATGTGACCTTAGGTACACTTTGTTGAAATAAATCCACAAATCCCGGTAGTTCAGGCTGCCCTCCATGAAAACATACACTCACTGTACTAACTAGACTTGCCCTTCATGCATATCTGCTTTTCATTCCACTCTTCTTCTGTTGCCAGCCATCAGTGGTTATTTCAATGCCAGTTGCATCCCTGGCATCGGAGCCACCTATCCTAAGCTCTGTGCTCTCTGCCAAGGGCCGAAGTCGTACATCTGGGACAAGAACCATTTCTGCGAGGCCAGCCATCGCGAACCCTTCTATGGCTCAGAGGGCGCCTTCAGGTGCTCTTGTGTTCACTCGGGTGCTTCCTCATGATGGCATTGGAAGCCGGGCAGAGCAGCTCGTCCGCTGACCTCCCTTTCATCTGTGCAGGTGCCTGAAGTTGGGGCTGGCAGAGGTGGCTTTCGTGGATCACCTCACAGTCATGAATGCGACAGGTAAACATTTCACCCAGGATGGTGTCTGACTTTTGCACTTCATTAAAAGGGACCCTGCACTGTTGAGATCAAACTTCACCCTCTTCAGTTGTATTATTTATTTGTTTGTTTGTTTGTTTATTTGTTTGTTTATTTGTTTATTTATTTGTTTATTTGTTTATTTATTTATTTATTTATTTATTTATTTATTTATTAAACATATTTATACAATTTATTTATAAAATTTATTGGCCACTCATCTTACCATAGGGCAGTGATGGCGAACCTATGGCACGCGTGCCACAGGTGGCACGCGGAGCCATAGCGGAGGGCACCCGAGGCGTTGCCCTGTCAGCTCCACGGGCAAACCGGAAGTTTGGAAAAACGCACTTCCGGTTTGCCGTTGTGCTGTTTTTCGCACTCTGGAGGGTTCAGGGAAGCTTCCTGAAGCCCCGGAATGCAAAAACGATGAAACGGGCAAACCGGAAGTTCGGGAAAACGCACTTCCGGTTTGCCATTGGGCTGTTTTTAGCACTCCGGAGGGTTCAGGGAAGCTTCCTGAAGCCCCGGAATGCAAAAAACGATGAAAGGGCAAACCGGAAGTTCGGAAAACGCACTTCCGGTTTGCCATTGGGCTGTTTTTAGCACTCCGGAGGGTTCAGGGAAGCTTCCTGAAGCCCCGGAGTGCAAAAAACACCCCAACGGACAAATCTAAAGTGACCAGATTTTTTTTTGTTTTAGCGGGACGGGGGGGGCCGCCTGGGCGCCGCCATTTGTTTTGCCCTCTGCGCATGCGCAGAGGGCAAAACAGCAAATGTCGGCGTCCGGGGGGGGGGAGGCGGGAGGGCGCTTGGATGCCTGGAGCTCGCGACAGGTAAGCTGCTGGCTGCCTCCTTTCCCCGTCTCCCGCCTCCCGTTCGTTGCTTGCCAGCCCGGCCGAAGGGGAGGCAGGAGGCGAGGAAAGGCCTCTCGAAGGGGAGACGGGCTCCCGAAGGGCTGCCGGCTCCCGAAGGGGAGGCGGGAGGCGAGAAAAGGCCTCCCGCTTCCCCTTCGGGAGCCGCAGCCCTTCGGGAGCCCGCCTCCCCTTCGGGAGGCTTTTCCTCGCCTCCTGCCTCCCCTTCAGCCGGGCTGGCAAGCAACGAACGGGAGGCGAGAGATGGGGAAAGGATAAAGTGACCAGATTTTTTTTTTTAAGCGGGACATGGGGGGGGGCGGGGCCGCAATTTGAGTTTTGCCCTCTGCGCATGCGCAGAACGCTACGCATGCGCAGAGGGCAAAAGACGGCTAATGTCGGCATCCAGGTGGGGGGGGGGAGGCGGGAGGCCTTTCCTCGCCTCCCGCCTCCCCTTTGGAAGCCGGCAGTGGCTTGGGCTGGCTTGCGAAGGGGAGCTCTCCTCCTCCCTCCCCCCCGCCCGCCCGGGGGTCCCGCGCCGCCCGCTGACCTCGCAAACGTCCTTGAAGGCTGCGAGAAGCGGAGCACGGCCCAGCCGGACATCGGCCTCACCTTCCCTCACGGCCCTGGCACCGCGGCCGCTGCTTTAACGCGACCCACTCGCCGGAGGACGGAGCACCCGGAAGCTGGCCGTCGGGCCTGCGCTTCACATCCGGCGCGGGGTGATGACGTCGCGCGAGGGACTTTTTCCCGCCCTCGCCTTCAGCAGCATCTCAATTTAAGCTCGTAGGTGACCAGACGTCCTGTTTTGAGAGGGCCTGCTGCTACTGCCCAACCTGGCCGTCCTCGAGTGCCTGCAGGCCCGATTTTTTGAAAGAATGCCCTAGTCGGGCATTGTTTTAAAAAATCGGGACTTTTTAAGAGGGCGGGCGGGACGCGGGACAAATGGCGAAAAAGCGGGTGTGTCCCGCCAAAATCGGGACGTCTGGTCACCTTAGGAAAGGAGGCAGCCGGCAGCTTACCTGTCACGAGCTGCAGGCATCCAAGCGCCGCGGTTGCCCGCCCGGCCCCAGGGCAACGGCGGCAGCGAGGTGACAGGGGAAGGAAGGGGAGGTGGACGAGGAAGGGCTGTTTGCGCCGCCGGCTCCTCGTCCCTCACCCCTCCCCCCGCATCCCAATAGCAGCGGCGCCTCCGAGGGCGGGGCTAGGGATGGGGCGGGGGAAGGAGAGGAGGAGCAGTCCCCCTTCCCCCTCTCCCCAGCAGGCAGACGGCTCTCTGAAATTCCGCCCGACTTGCGGTACCTCTCTTTTGCTTCCCCTTATTAAGGTGACCAGACGTCCCGCTGTTTCCGCATTCTTTTCAAAAAAGCGGGACTTTTTGAAAAGAATGCGGGACGCGGGACACACGCTTGAAAAGCGTGTCTGTCCCGCCAAAAGCGGGACGTCTGGTCACCTTAGACAAACCGGAAGTGCGTTTTCCGAACTTCCGGTTTGCCCGTTTCGTCGTTTTTTACCGTCCCAGGCTTCGGTAAGGCCTTTGCAGTGTGTGTGTGTCTGTGTGCACATGCGCAGGGGGCAGCATGGGGGGGTTGTGTGCATGCGTGGGGGGGAGGGAATGGGTGTGGGTATGTGTGCGTGCGCTAGCGCGCGCACCCCCCCCCCTTTTGGCACGTGAACCAAAAAAGGTTCGCCATCACTGCCATAGGGTAACTCTGGGTGGCTTACAGTTACATATACAGTTAAAACATAAAAAGATATTAAAACCAAGGATACCTGCGGAGGGTGTGGGCGGTACAGGGGGAGGTGGGATCTGTTGTTACCTCGATCAACCACTTCCATTGTGCTGATCCCCCAGCTGTGCCCAGTGTCTTTTTCATGGCAATAAGGTGATCTTTTATCTTCAACTCTCTCTCCTTATCACTCTTGATAAGATAAGACAGGTCAGGAAGCCACGCCAAGAACCCCAGAAGGCATATTGTCTGTCGAGAAGGCCAGGCGCTTTCTCCTCCCTGCACCCAGGACCAGGCCAGTTGCTTTGCCCTCTTAGTAGCTGAGCAAGCTGTGGTCCTTCTGTCCTGTGGCGGGGAGGAGATGGAGGGGGGGGGGGCTTCTGCTCTGTGGGCTCCGGCTTCAGTTAATGAAACCCTCTTTTTCCTCTTGCAAAGACTCGGAACGGGAGGAGTACGAGCTGCTGTGTCCTGATGGATCCACTGCGCCTTTGACGGCCTACTCCACTTGCAACCTGGGCAACGGACCGGGCCGCGCAATTGTCACACGCCACAACTTGCAGAAGACAGCGAAGAAATTTCTCAAGGTCATTCAGGTATTTCCTGGCAAACAGGTGCAGATTCTGATTCTCAGGAAGGGAGCTGATTTGGGGCTGGTGCCTGAGGGCCATTGGCATACCAGCTGGGAACTCTGGGCATTGGAGTCCAGGTATCTTCAAGTTGCTAAGGTTGCATCATCTCCCCCTCCAAGGGTTTGATGCAAATGTGTTTCCTGTTGCTTAGCTGATGGAAGTGACTCTTCCGACACCATTGCCTTGGCTCCCAAATAGTCAGGTGTTTCCCCCCAAGGTTTTACAGAAGATCTCAGGGTTGGCTGGGTCTTTCTTCCTCGGTCACACCCACTGGATGGATTATATCCTTAGCAAGTTTTGTAGGGTGCTTCTCCTCCGAGCAGCCTCACTGCCCCCTGGGGAAAGGGCGCTTCCTTCGGGAGGGGGACGTCAGCTGAAAGGCACTTGGAAGGATGTGACTGTTAAGGAGGAAGAAATCAGGCTCCAAGGGAGTTAAAACATGCTGGGGTTGATGTATTTTGTATTTGTATTTGTTTATTTGTCAAGCATATATGATTCTAAGCAAAGTATAAACAGTAAAACATGATTGAATATATATATGTAATAGTACAAGCATGAATAAGAGTAAAAGAGGTAAGAATATATGGGTACATTAGGACAGGAACGGTAGGCACGATTGTGCGCTTATGCATGCCCCTTACCGACCTCTTAGGAATGGGGTGAGGTCGATGGTAGATAATCCGAGGTTGAAGTTTTTGGGGTTTGGGGAAGAAACAATTGAGTCAGGTAAAGTGTTCCAGGCGTTGACCACTCTGTTGTTGAAGTCGAATTTTTTGCAATCAAGTTTGGAGCGGTTTACATTAAGTTTGTATCTATTGTGAGCTCGTGTATTATTACGATTGAAGCTGAAATAGTCGTTAACGGGTAGGACATTGAGGCGGATAATTTTGTGAGCTACACTTAGGTCAGATCGAAGGCGGCAGAGTTCTAAATTTTGAAGTCCCAAAATTTCAAGTCTGGTTTCATAAGGAATTCTGTTGTGAACAGAGGAATGTAATACTCTTCTTGTGAAGTATCGCTGGACATTCTCAATTGTGTTAATGTCTGATATGTAGTGAGGGTTCCAGACTGATGAGCTGTATTCAAGAATCGGTCTAGCAAATGTTTTGTATGCTCTGGTTAAGAGTACAATGTTCCCAGAGAAGAAGCTGCAAGATGTTAAGCCATAATTCAGAATTAATAACGGGGTAGCAAACCCCACCCATCTTTTAATCTAATTACTGTATTTTCATTGTTTATTTCATTGTTTATTTTGCTGTCTCAATATTTTGCTACTGTTATGTTTACACTTCTTGTCACTTCTTTGTGTTTACTGTTGTAAGTCACCCGGAGACTTACAACAGTAAAGTTGTAAGCGAGATAGACAGCAAATACATTTAACAAATAATAAATAACGGAGGAGGAGACAGAAGGCTGCAGAGAGCAGGAAGGTTCAAGGATTCTTCGTCATAGCTGGGTAGAAGGAGAAATACATTACAACTTAGTTTTATTTTAGAAGCTTCTTAGACAGAAATTCTGGCTTAAAATAAACTAAGCTAAACGAGGCACGTGTCCTTCCAGTGTTTAGGAAATAAGACATACAGGCAGACACTTGTTTGCCTTGACCTAATTTAGCTAGCCTGTTATTATAACTGGAAACCAGAGTAAAAGATCTCCGGAGCTTCTTATGCAAGTGAGGTGTTGTGATGGCGTTCTGAGGCAGTTCCCCAAGAACGTCACACAACATTTGCTGTGTACTCTGGGCAGGAAAACAGAAGGTGTAACTGTGGTTGACTGGTAGCCTGGCAGTGCCAGGCTCCAGCTGCTGTGGGGATGTTTTCAAAAGTCTTTCCTGCCTGCCCACGCACAGATCACCATTCCATCCTTCCTGTGCTTCTTGCTGGAGCATCTCCAGAGCCAACCTCCTGGAAGCAGATTTTTGAAATACATAGCACTGAGTAGCACACAGAAGCCCCAGCTGCCCAGAACCAGGTGGCAATGTAGCCAGGAAAAACAACCATAGTTTTGAGGGCATCAGGAGGGTGGTTAGGCATATGTCCTGTTTGAGGATGATTCTACCCCAGAAACCTGTCCCAGTTCAATTAAAATCCCCTTTTCGAGACCGCCTGCTACCACATACCTCCCAACGACTGGTAAGAGCCCACAGAGTTGGGCTCCTCCAGGTCCCGTCAGCTAAACAATGTAGGCTGGCGGGCCCGCGGGGGAGGGCCTTCTCTGTAGCGGCCCCAGCTCTCTGGAATCAACTACCTCCCGAAATCCGTACTACCCCCACCTTGCTGGCCTTCCGGAAAGCCACCAAGACCTGGCTGTTCCGACAGGCTTGGGACCATTGACTTCCGATGTCAACAGTTGAGGTCGGCCCATGACTGTGGTATGATTGAAATTTTTTAATATGTTTTAATCTATGCTTTTTTAAAAAAAAATAACCTTTTTATATTGATGTTTTATTTATGTTTCTACATGTTGTGAGCCGCCCAGAGTCCTTCGGGAGTTGGGCGGCATAGAAATATAATAATAATAATAATAAAAATTTTTTCGTCTTTCTGCTGCTGGTTTTGGCGATCAGGTGAGCTCCTGCATGTAAACCGCATTGTGTGGAGGTTCTGGGAGCTTGCAGATGGTGTGGTTCTTGGCAGATGCATCCCCATCCCCTGCCCTGGGTAGTGCCTGCTTGCTGCTTGGGTGCAAGGACTTGTGATCACTGGCTTTGGTTCTTAGCACCTGTTTGGAATCAGAGGCAAAGAAAAGGCCAGATTTGAGCTCTTTGCGTCTGCACCGTTCAGAGGGAGGGACCTGCTGTTCCACGACGCCACTCAGCGCCTGCAGCTGCTGGGAGAAGACCCCGAGATCAGCCAGGTTCTTGGCCTGGATTACGTCACCCTCCTGCAGGGTTTGGGACATGAAGGTGAGGGAAGGCGCATTCTCCATTCCCCAGCAACTGGGCAAGGCAGCTTCTCCTCCCACCTCTCATGGTCATTTTTCTGCTGCCCCAGGGAGCTCTCTGTCCAACAGCCTGGTGCGCTGGTGCTGTATCAGTGACCTGGAGCTCCGTAAATGTGAGGAGTGGGCTCTGAATGTCAGGTCTGACCCCCTGGTCTGCGTCCAAGCAGACTCCATGATCAGCTGCATTGAGCTCATCAAGGTGAGTGGTTTCTTCAAGAGACACGATTTCCTGTGAGAAAAATGGGTTAAAATGGAGGCGGGAGGGAGAGATCCAAGCAGTTCCCGAACAGAACTATGGCCTAACCTGTCCTAGAGCCGAGGTGGTGCAGCGGTTAGAGTGGGGTACTGCAGGCCACTTTAGCTGACTGTGATCCGCAGGTCAGCAGTTCAAATCTCACCGGCTCAAGGTTGACTCAGCCTTCCATCCTTCCGAGGTAGGTAAAATGAGGACCCAGATTGTTGGGGGCAATATAAATATACATTGCTTACTGGTGTAAACCGCTTAGAGAATGCTTGCACTGTGAGGTGGTATATAAATGTCAGAAAGAAAGGAAGGAAGGAAGGAAGGAAGGAAGGAAGGAAGGAAGGAAGGAAGGAAGGAAGGAAGGAAGGAAGGAAGGAAGGAAAGAAATTACTGAGCTTCCCCCCCCCCCCTTTTTTTTTTGTTTATTTAAGAACATTGATATGGCAGCCCAACTCACCCTCAGTGATTCTGGGCAGCTTACAAAGAATAAAACCCCAATACAAAAAGCAATAACCCCACCATTCCCTTGGTGACAATAATCAGATGAGCAACTTGATGGTCTCCCTATCATCCCGGGGTCTCCAGGTCCACTGTTAGAACCTCATCTTCAGGGCTTTGCAAAAGAGTGTCAGATTGCGGGCCAATCCTGTCTGCAGGGATGATGTTCAACAGGGAGGGAGCCACCATAGAGAAGTCCCTTCTTCTTAGTCCCCCTAAATCAGTGTTTCCCAACCTTGGCAACTTGAAGATGTCTGGACTTCAACTCCCAGAATTCCCCAGCCAGGGGAAAGGGACCCCTAACATTCCCTGCCTCCCTGCTCTAGTGGGCTGGGCAGATATGACTGGGAAAAAAAGATGGTCCTTCAAGCAACAATAAATAAATACAAAGAGCGGTTGCAGGAACTGAGCTTGGCCAGTCTAGCGAAGAGAAGGACCAGGGGAGACATGATAGCAGTGTTCCAATACTTGAGGGGATGCCACAGAGAGGAGGGGGTCAGGCTGTTCTCTATGGCACCAGAAAGCCAAACAAGGAATAACGGATGGAAGCTGACCAAGGAGAGATTCAACCTGGAAGTGAGGAGAAACTTTCTGACAGTGAGAGCGATCGACCAGTGGAACAGCTTGCCAGCAGAGGTTGTGAGAGCCCCAACACTTGCGACCTTCAAGGAGAGACTGGACTGCCATCTGTCTCAAATGGTGTAGGAACTCCTGCTTGAGCAGGGGGTTGGACTAGATGACCTACAAGGTCCCTTCCAACTCTAATAATAAATCTAAAATCTAAACCTGCTCTCAAGCCATGCCGGGCTTTTTATCAAAGTTGCATGGCGGAGGGGTGTGAGGGATATCTCTGGACTCAGACTAGATGCCTATTCAAAGGATTGGAACTCTGACCTCCCCCTCCCACACCCCTGTGCCTGAGAGACTGGCTCATGGGACCCTGCTAGGGTTAGTTGATGCAGGCGTGCAATGAATTGTGGGTTTTGAGTGATCATGGGAGGAAAGATAAGCACCTGCTCACCATGTTCGCTTTCAGTCCTGGGCATTTTACAAGCAGAAACCTGGTCTCAGTAGCCAAGCAGAGGCAGCCGGTGGCTTTGGAGCTGAGGGAGAAGCTGAAACTTCTGATTGATGCTTGGCACTAAGTCAGCAGGGAACCTACTGGGTGGAACTGCATCACGGGCAGAGCTGGTTTGGGAAGAGTGAAGTTGGAGGTCCTTTTCGTTTTTCACTGGATAGACTTATTTTATGGCTCACACAACTTGTACCTTCCACATCAAAATGGCGGAAACAGCTTCTTTATTCAATGATCATATTTGGGGAGCTCAGGGAGCCAGAAAGGGTAGATTTAGATTTATTATTAGAGTTGGAAGGGACCTTGTAGGTCATATAGTCCAACCCCCTGCTCAAGCAGGAGTTCCTACACCATTTGAGACAGATGGCAGTCCAGTCTCCCCTTGAAGGTCGCAAGTGTTGGGGCTCTCACAACCTCCGCTGGCAAGCTGTTCCACTGGTCGATCGCTCTCACCGTCAGAAAGTTTCTCCTCACTTCCAGGTTGAATCTCTCCTTGGTCAGCTTCCATCAGTTATTCCTTGTTTGGTTTTCTGGTGCCATAGAGAACAGCCTGACCCCCTCCTCTCTGTGGCATCCCCTCAAGTATTGGAACACTGCTATCATGTCACCCCTGGTCCTTCGCCAGACTGGCCAAGCTCAGTTCCTGCAACCTCTCTTTGTATGTTTTATTTTCCAGACCTTTTATCATCCTGGTTGCTCTCTTCTGCACTTTCTCTAGGCGTAGTCCTTGGGGAACATGGCCCTCTGCACGAAGCCATTGGGTGATTTGTTTGAGGCATAGCATAATATTAGACCAACAATTATAGCTTGTGAACGGTGAATTATGGTTCTGCATGTTTTGTGAACCCAGCCAATTGTGGTTTATTTAAACATGCTTAGATAAGCCGTGACTTAAAATAATGTACCAATCCTGCACAAGAAATGACGTGACATCCTAAGATTCTGCAAGTGGGTTTGGCCTCCCATTTCACTTTCTGAGACCCCTTATTTTCCTACTTGAATCTGGCTGGAAAAGGCTGTGGTCCCAACCAGACGGTCCCGTCTTGCAAGAGCAGTTTTTCCTCTGAAAAGGTT
The DNA here is from genome assembly GCA_023053685.1 of Diadophis punctatus similis. Classification (NCBI taxonomy): domain Eukaryota; kingdom Metazoa; phylum Chordata; class Lepidosauria; order Squamata; family Dipsadidae; genus Diadophis; species Diadophis punctatus. The sequence continues at coordinate 2,442,425 of JALIGW010000048.1, forward strand.
AGGTGTCTTGCGGCTAACCGAGTGGTTCTTCACATGACAGAAAAACGAGGCAGATGCTGTGACACTGGATGCCACCCATGCATACTTTGCGGAGACCTGCGCGCTGGCCCCTGTGGCTGCAGAGTGTTATGGTAAGGTTTGATTTTCATTGAAACCATAAGTAGAAAAAAGAAAGGCCAGGTATGCCCTTGGAAGCGGTATGGGGAAAAGCCCATTGGAGCCTCTGGGGAGCTCTTGAGGAGCAACAACCTGGATGACATACAAAATGTTTAGTCTTTCAAAGCATCAATTGGAAAGACAGTGTCAGTTTAAAGTCGGTGTGGGAAAGGGGGGGGGGGGCTGCAGGGGTGGGTTCCTAATTTTTTTACTACCACTCTGTGGGCATGGCTTATTTTGTGGGTGTGGCTTGCCAGCCATGTGACCGGGTGGGCATGGCTTCTCGGACTGCTGAAGGGAGGGGAACTGAGATAGGTCCTGCCGCCCATTCCCCCTCCCCTCAGCAGCTCGAGAAGCCTCAAACGTGCAAAAATGCCTAGGATCATCACCGCGCGTTCGTGGCTTCTCGGACTGCTGAAGGGAGGGGAATGGAGAAAGCTCCTGCTGCCCATTCTTTCAGCGTGTCACGCGCTCCCTCAGCCATCCTCCCCTCACTGTGGGGTAGGAAGGCAGCGCATGCGCAGTGCCGGAAGCTCGGCTTCTGGGCATGCGCAAAAGAAATTTTTTTAAAAAATTTAAAAAAAAATTTTTTTAAAAATGGCAGCGCCCAGGCACCGGCAACCAACCGCACCGGTACTGTGACGTCACCAGTGGGCCGCTACCGGTGCTATAGAGTGGACCGCACTGGTAGGAACCCACCACTGGGGGGCTGCCATTATGCTTACAAATTAAAAAGATGAGGCATGCAAGGGAAAGCTGGTTGGAAAGGATGCAAACTGCAATATAAAACAACTACGCAGCAACTATCTTTTATCACAGGCTACTTCTTTGTGCTTGAGAGAGAAGCCAGAGGTCTCCCTTAAGGCCACATTGCTCAAATCCTGGGCCAGAAGATCCCAGCCCAGTCATTGTACGGCTCTCATATGTGAGGGAGAAGGCCATTTCCTTCCTGAGAGCAAACTTGAGACGTTGTCGGTTTTTTAACCCCCTGTTTTTGTCTGGTGAGCCCTAGAGAATGGGTCTTCATCCTTCTGTCTCTTCTGCACAGGAGAAGAATGTGTTCCCACAAGGGAGGAACCGGACCTGTTGACCCACGTTGGGGGTAAGTGGGAGTGAGCATAAACACACAGGAAGTGCTATGGGTGCTGTTACCTTGAGCGGTGCTTTGGCACATGGTTTGTCCTGCTCTAATGCTCTCTTGCTATAGGCTGATTGACATATTTCAGAATTAAGGAAAATAATACTTAATTAATGGCCAGCAGCAGAAAATCTGCTCTCTGCTAAATAGTTGTTTATTTGAGCCACCAGGAAGGCCTCACGTGAAGGAGAGGGCAGATTCACATGTGAGATCCAGTCTCAGGGTCTCTGTTCCCACAAAGACTCTTCATCTTGAGATTGTGGCATCAATGTCCATTTGCACTTTGCAGAGTTTTAAAAGACTTCCTAGTCTCGTTTTTTTAAAAGTATTGTTTTTAACTGCTTGTTACTGAATTTAAAGGTATGTTTTCTTTATGCTCCTTTCATTTGCACTGACAACTAATGTTCCCTGAATGAAATAAAATAAACAGCAGTAAATGTGGAATATCTGGAAAAGTAGTACAGTTCTTTTTGAGAGAGTTCAGGCCGCACAGAGTTTCTCTGTCCTCTTCTGCCACTAGCAAAGCTGCCCTGTGCAACATCGGTGGTCATGGCAACTGAAAGCATTTTCTAGAGTTACAAAACTATCGCTGTTCTTTTTTTTTTCAATTTTTTTTATTTTTCTCCATCACTTCATATACAATTCAATACACATATACCTTAAAATATTGCAATAAAATACATAGTTTTACATTATAATCATTCAAAAGTCAATATCTTATACAACACTTACATCATCAATCATCAGTCTGAAGAGGTTCTGACGTTTAAGGAAATTCCTCCAAAAATATTAAAAGCACGTAAAGGTTATACTTTTCTGGTGGCAGAATTAAAAAAGCAACAGATACGATATAAATGGGAAATCCCGGCTGGACTATCTGTTACCTTTAGGGGAAAAAGATACAGACTTATTACGATCTGCGAAGCAAAAGATTTTTTTGTCAACGTGTTAAAGGTTGAGAGACCAAAGTCACCAGAAGACAAAAGACATGAGGAACAGAAAGGAATCCTGAAAAGTCAAGAAGAACCAAAGGGATGGCTGCAATGCCATCTTCCACACGCCGCCAGTCCAGGAGCAAAGCTGGTTCCCTGGGGGAGTTTGCCACCCCCCCCAGTCTGCCAGCTGGCACTCCCTTCTTCACCACCCCTTCACGGTGGATCCGACCTGGTCCCGTTCGGTCGAGGTCCCCAGGCGGCGTGGGTTCGGGGGTTTCCCCTGCGAAGCGCGGGGAAACTCCGTGGTGCCGCGGCATTAACCACGCCTTCTCCTCCAACTATCGCTGTTCTAAAGTAATATGTGAATAGCCTCTCTATCACTTCAGTAAAAGCAGGTAAATGCTAGGGAGATGTAAAATGGCCGCACCAGATAGACCCAAACAGAGAATCAACTCCTCAAGAAGATTAAGGCTGTTTTAATTAAGGTAAGGTAACGGTGTCTTCTTGCAATGCAGGTCTTCCTCCACTCTACTCCGCAGCCCTGGTGAGAAAGGCCAACCAGCAAGTAAACCGCTACGCCCTGAGGGGAAAGCGCTCCTGCCACAGCCATGTGTACAGCCCAGGAGGGTGGCTGCTGCTTTCACAGTACACAGTTGGGGCCCTGGGGAACAGCAGCAGCACCTGCAACCTCACCTCTGGTAAGCCTTCCCGTCTACCTAGCAAAGAGCTTGATTCAAGAAGAGAGCTTCCTTGTGGGTAGGAATAAGATATTGGGGTCGAAGGATTCATGACCCACAATAGGCACAACAGGAGCTCAAGGAGGCAACATCTGTTGGACTTGAGAAACAGGGCAGATTTTGAGATGAGCTTCCCAACAGATCTTCCTATGAACAGATCTGCTTGATTTCAGCAAAGCCCTCTTAGGCCACCAGTTTGTTTCTCCCAGTGGCCAGACAGATGTCCAGGGTGGCTATAAAGAGGAAACTGGGACATTCCTCTCTCACGCTTCTTCCCTGCAGCCGGTGGTTGGGTGTCTACTTGCTCCCCGAGCCATTGAGTCTTCAGGACCAGGAGCTCCTCTGACGAGGAGCCGAGGTAGCGCAGTGGTTAAAAGCAGCACTGCAACCTACTTCAGCTGACTGCTAGTTCAGCAGTTCAGCTGTTCAAATCTCACCAGGCTCAAGGTTGACTCAGCCTTCCATCCTTCTGAGGTGGGTAAAATGAGGACCCAGATTGTTGGGGGCAATATGCTGAACTCTGTAAACAGCTTAGAGAGGGCTGTAAAGCACTATGAAGCGGTATATAAGTCTAAGTGCTATTGCTATTGCTATTACAGCGGTGTAAAATAGCTTTGTGACCAATCCTCGCATTTATGACTGTTGCCGCATCCTGCAGCCGTGTGATGGCCATTCAGTGCTTTGCAATTGGGTTGCAACAAACAGCAGCAAAAGTCAAATTGGTAACCCCGGCACCTCGCTTAAGGACTAAAGGGGAAGTAAGGCCATAAGCACTCATATGATTTTCTGCTTAGTGACCACAGTGCTTAGCATCTGAGTTGTTGCTCCCAACTGCAGTTGCTAAGTGAGGACTCCCTGTCCAGTAAAGATTGCAAGCCACTGGTCCCCGTATTCTAGCATTTTGTGCCTCCTAGTCAGAGGCAGAGCAACGGCATCTGGAAGGTTCATGAACATGGGGGGGGGGAAGGCGGGGGGAGAGCTTCAAGTTCCTCCATTCTTGTTCTCCAGCTGCTGCTCGGCAGAGGTTGTGCTGCGCTGCCTGCAAACCTGAGGCGCTGAGCAGTTGCCCAAATGGTAGCATTGATGCTTTTCTGTACACTGCCTCCTAACCCTCCCTGATTTTGCACTGTAACCAGAACATGGGCAAAGCCCCCTCTGCTAATATTCTAAGAAATCAAAGTTCACTTTTTCTTACTTTGCAGTGCTGCCCACATTGGCTGGCTGGTTTGTCTTATGTGCAGTGTGCACTAAATGAAAAACCAGCACCGCATAATTCTGAGTAACCACTGTCCTTTTCCCTTCTCTCAAAGCATACCAGAATTTTTTTTGGAAAGGCTGCATGCCAGGAGCTAGTGGAAATCTGTGCAAAGTGTGCATTGGACAAGAGGGGAGAGTCAAAGGGTCCTCCAGGTGTGCAGCTAATCATCATGAACGGTACTATGGCAATCTGGGGGCCCTCAGGTGAGTCACCCTGGAGAAAAAGTTTTACTTCTTACTAAAATATTACTATGGGGCCATGCCTTAAGGACTAGGAGTTTCCTCACTTTGGGACTTGTGATTTTGTGTGGGGTTTTCAAAATTCCTTTGGATACAAGACCAAGGAGAGACACTTTGGCACCGTTTTTTATTTTCCAGATGCCTCTTGGGTGATCCTACTGGGAGAAGCTTCGGTGATGTGGCTCTCTTGGAACATCATAACCTACTTCAGAACATTGAATGTAAGATATTTTGTGTTATTTTTTCAGATTTTGGTAAGTTGCCACATGATAATCTTCAGGTTAAATTTCCTTCAGATGTTGTAGTTGAGGATGTCAAACCTTGGAAATGTGAGGACTTGTGAACTTCAACTCCCAGAATTCCCCAATCAGCTCTATCAAAATGGTTAATTATAGATGCCCAACTGGAAGAATTGAGGCAGGGGAGAAACGGGAAGCTACAGCCCGTCTTATCCTTTCCCAATGAGCTCATTGTAATCCAATATGGGAGAACCCATGCAGGTTCGTCATCAGGAGAGAAAACAAGAGGAGGAGATGAGGGGCTGGGCTTTTACTGTGGGGCCCCTGGACATGTAATAACAGTACCAGGGACAGTCACAGCAAGAAGATGCAGCACTTGCAAATCAACTAAGTGCCGAGCCCATTGTAACAACATTGCCAAAAAGGCACTAAGAGTTGTCAACCTAATCTTGCGTAGCTTCTTCTCTGGCAATATTACTCTGCTAACCAGAGCATACAAAACATTTGCCAGACCAATCCTTGAATACAGCTCACCTGTCTGGTACCCGCACTGCATATCGGACATTAATACAATTGAGAGAGTCCAGAAATACTTCACAAGAAGAGTCCTCCACTCCTCTGCTCACAATAAAATACCTTATTCCACCAGACTTGAAATTTTGGGCTTAGACAACTTAGAACTACGTCGCCTTCGATCTGATCTAAATGTAGTTCATAAAATCATCTGCCACAATGTCCTACCTGTCAATGAATACTTCAGCTTCAACCGCAACAATACATGAGCACACAATAGATTCAAACTCAATGTAAACCGCTCGAAACTCGACTGCAGAAAATGCGACTTCAGCAACAGAGTGATCAATGCCTGGAATGTACTACCTGACTCTGTGGTTTCTTCCCTAAACCCCCAAAACTTTAACCTTAGACTGTCTACAGTTGACCTCACCCCATTCCTAAGAGGTCTGTAAGGGGCGTGCATAAGCGCACCATCGTGCCTACCGTCCCTGTCCTTCTGTCCTATTGTCTAAATTTACCTATACATACTTTGCTTTTGTTTATTTTTATATCCTACCTGTTATCTTGTACACGTGTTGACAAAATAATTAAAATAAAAATAAAAAATAAAAAAGCCAGCAAGCATTCAGTTAGATGGGGAGACATCGGCTTAGAATGAATCCTACCAAGGGTAGCTGCAGATTCAGAAACCGAGAGAATCTGCCTTTGACTATGGGTGGCATTTCCCTCGATGGAGCTGCTCTGCAGTTTGAAAGTCCTCCTGGATTCACCATGTCTGCTTTTCTTCCACACCTGCTTTTCACACCTCAATTGATTTTTTGGCTAGGAGCCTTTTCTGTCCTTTGCTCTTCAAGTTCAGTGCTCAGAAAATCAGCAATGATCGTATCACTATTTATTTTATTTTATTTATTTATTTATTTTTGTCAAGTACATGTTGGTAATATACCTAGATATAACATTGTTTATATACATAAGATGGGTACTGATAAGAGGGAACATTAGGACAGGGACAGTAGGCACGCTGGTGCACTTATGAACGCCCCTTACTGACCTCTTAGGAATTGGGTGAGATCAACAGTGGACAGTAGTAAGGGTAAAGTTTTGGGGGTTTGGTGAGATTCGCAGAAAACGTTGTGATGCTGAATAACTCAAGTCAGTTACTTTGTTCCTTGCAGATCTGACTAGCTCAGGATGGGCCACCGGCTACTCTCCCGGGGATTTTGAACTCCTTTGCCCAGATGGGAACCGAGCAGCCATAACAGCTTGGAGGACCTGCAATCTGGGCTGTGTTCCACCCAGCGTTGTGGTGACTCGACCAGTGACTGTCACTAAGGTCCAGGATTTCCTGGAAAAGTCCCAGGTAAGCTTGACAGCTGACTGAAGGTGTGTCAGGATTATCATTTATCAGAACAGGAAGCTAGGCATAGGGGACAAGGTCTGCATGCAGGTCTGTTCATCTTCCCGCACTTTTATTTCCATCAACTGCATCATCTTGGGGGCAGAGTTAATTCAGGGTATATAGATACAGATTAACAGAGTTGGAAGGGATCTTGTAGGTCATCTAGTCCAACCCCCCGCCCAAGCAGGAGACCCTACACCATTTCTGACAAATGACAGTCCAGTCTCTTCTTGAAAGCCTCCAGTGATGAAGCTCCCACAACTTCCGAAGGCAACTTCTGTTCCATCGGTTGATTGTTCTCGCTGTCAGAAAATTTCTCCTTATTTCCAGGTTGAATCTCTCCTTGATCAGTTTCCATCCATTATTCCTTGTTTGGCCTTCAAAGGTGCCTTGGAAAATAGCCTGCCCCCTCCTCTCTGTGGCAGCCCCTCAAATATTGGAAAACTGCCATCCTGTCTCCCCTGGTCCTTCTCTTCACTAGACTAGCCATGCCCAGTTCCTGCAACCATTCATCGTATGTATTAGCCTCCAGTCTCCTAATCATCACTGAATGGTTGTAAAACTCTATGGTTATGCTATGCTATCTACATCAAAGAAGAAATCCAGATAAAGAAAGAAAATGGCAAAAAAAATTGGAACAGGAAACAGAAGATAAACCTTTTAAAAAAATCAAAAAGCAATTAAACAAACGTTAAAGCATCTACATTCTATCCAGTTCTGAATGTAAAAGAAAAAAGCAGGATATTGAAATGATGTAACTATTTGGTCAGTTTCCATCTTGTTGATTACCATCTATTGTGAATTTTGCCAAACTTCTTTCAAGTTCTGTATTGTTAGGTTTCTAAACGTTTAATGCAGCATCCTCTTCATTGAGAGCTTTTCCTACCTCCAGCGAGGTTAACATCAGGCACACATTTATCAGCCTGCCAAACAGATAAGAGTCTTGCAACACTCTGTTATGAAAGCCCAGGAAAGCCGCCTCCATGATCCTCTCACCCATGTACCTTTTAAAACCTGAGCATCAGTAGTCAACAGGTGATAGCAACAGGTACAAAGGTCACATCCTGTCCAGTGTTGTGGAGTAGCAATTCCGCAGCCAATGAGTAAAGGAGGCCAAAGGTAAAGAGAAGAGTTGTTGGAGATCGAGGCAGGGCTGTCCAAGCAGCCTAGAACTGGACTCTGTTTCTCCGTGGTTTAACCTGTGATCTTGCATGCATGAAGGCCCTTGGCTCCCTGGAAGGGCTTTTGAAACACAGACTGCTCACTTCTTCAGCCTCTTAAGATTAACAGTGTTGGAAGGGACCTTGTAGGTCATCTAGTCCAACCCCCCGCCCAAGCAGGTGACCGTTTCTGACAAATGAAAGCCTCCAGTGATGAAGCTCCCACAACTTCCGAAGGCAACTTCTGTTCCGTTGGTTGATTGTTCTCTCTGTCAGGAAATTCCTCCTTATTTCCAGGTTGAATCTCTCCTTGTTCAGTTTCCATCCATTATTCCTTGTCTGGCCTTTGGGTGCCTTGGAAAACAGCTTGACCCCCTCCTCTCTGTGGCAGCCCCTCAAATATTGGAAGACTGCTATCATGTCTCCCCTGGTCCTTCTCTTCACTAGACTAGCGTTGCCCAGTTCCTGCAACCGTTCATCGGAGGTTTTAGCCTTAGTACTCTCTCATCACCCCCGTAAGAAGCAGCCAGTCTTTGGAGTCTGTTCCTGACTTCAGGGATGGACAGGTGGATAGCCAGAAAGTCCACTTCCAATGAGGTGGAGGCTTTGATGTAGGCTGAGCCGGTGCCTGCAGGGGTCCCTGGCTCTTTCCAGGCATTCTCTTCTTAGTCTTTCTCTCCCAACCAGGGTAGGCTTCCTGCTCTTTTCCAGGGACAGCATCTGGAAAGAGTCCGGAGTTAGCACTATTGGCACCAGTGGTGGGTTCCTGCCAGAGCTGTCCAGTGCATAGCTCTGGTAGGGAGCGGCCGATTGTGCAATTTGCGCGTGACCGCTCCGGAGGCATCTTCGCCGGCCCGTCGCGCGCATCGCCATCTTTTTCTGAGAATTTTTGGGCGATTTTGCTTCTGCGCATGCGCAGAAGCAAAATCGCACGAGGGGGCGCGTGTGCATAGCGAGCGCGCGAGCGCCCCCGAAACATGGAGATGCGCGCGCAGCGCACCGGCACTGGTAAGCGAGCAACCCACCCCTGATTGGCACCCCAGTTATTGAAAGACCTGCTCAGAGTTGGCCAGAGGCTTATTTTCATTTCCAAGCAGAGCAAATGTTTGGTCTTATTGATGTAACTGTTTTAATAAATATTTCAAAGGACAAATTGGGCACCCCAACTGCAAACAAAGAAAAAAGGAAAATTGTTGGGTATACAGCTAGTCCTCATCTTATCACTACAATTGGGATTGGGATTTCAGACACTAGGGAGTAATGGTTGTTAAGCTAGTCATCACTCATGTTTACCTCAGTCATTAAGTGAATCACCATTATCATTAAGCAAATCATGTTGCCCTGAAGTGAATACATGGTCATTAAGTGAATCTGGCTACCCCTGTTGACTTTGCTTGTTGGAAGCTGGCTGGGAAGGTCACAAATTGCAGTTGTGTGACTGCAGGATGCTGCAACCATAAATGCAAGTTGGTTACCAAGGGCCCAAATTGCAACTGTGGGACTGTGAGATGATGCAGCAGTCGTAAGTTTGAAGACAGATCACAATTCACTTTTTTCAATGCTGTCGTTAACTTTGAACTGTTGTTACACTGATGGTTTTAAGTCGAGAATTACTTGTGCTTGCAATTCAGTGATGTTGAAATGACAATACACAAACACACACAGAGTGCTTTCATTGCATAGAAGTTGTGACTGTGCACTTGCATCCTGGCTTAAGTACACAAGTTGCAACATTAGTGTGATGAGTTACTAGTGTGACATTAGTGTCATCCACCCCACTTAGTTTAATTAGCAAAGAAAAAAAGACTCCTGGCTCATTTCTTTTGCCAAGAGTAGACTTTGCTGAGAACAAAGCGGTTACAGATGAGGAAACGGGCAGAATTTGTTGGCTTGGCGGGAAAACAATGCAATTAATTCCCCCTATTCCCCTGGCCACCCTCCCCCACTCCCCCATTGTTCTTTCTCATCTCCACATTTTAGATTTAGATTTATTATTAGAGTTGGAAGGGACCTTGTAGGTCATCTAGTCCAACCCCCTGCTCAAGCAGGAGTTCCTACACCATTTGAGACAGATGGCAGTCCAGTCTCTCCTTGAAGGTCGCAAGTGTTGGGGCTCTCACAATCTCCACTGGCAAGCTGTTCCACTGGTTGATCGCTCTCACCGTCAGAAAGTTTCTCCTCACTTCCAGGTTGAATCTCTCCTTGGTCAGCTTCCACCCGTTATTCCTTGTTTGGCTTTCTGGTGCCATAGAGAACAGCCTGACCCCCTCCTCTCTGTGGCATCCCCTCAAGTATTGGAACACTGCTATCATGTCACCCATGGTCCTTCTCTTCGCCAGACTGTCCAAGCTCAGTTCCTGCAACTGCTCTTTGTATGTTTTATTTTCCAGACCTTTTATCATCCTGGTTGCTCTCTTCTGCACTTTCTCTCTAGGGTTTCAATGTCTTTTTTGTAGTGTGGTGACCAAAACTGGATGCAGTACTCTAGGTGTGGTCTGACCAAGGCTTTATAGAGTGGTACTAGTACCTCTCTGGTCCTTGATTGTATCCCTCTATTTATGCAGCTCAGGACTGCGTTGGCCTTTTTGGCTGCTGCTGCACACTGCGGGCTCATATTTAGTTGGCTGTCTACCAGGACTCCGAGATCCCTCTCGCAATCGCTGCTATTGAGTGTGGTTTCGCCCAGTTTGTATGTGTATTTTTGATTCTTCTTACCTAGGTGCAGAATTTTGCTTTTCTCCCTGGCTGACATTCCTTGGCTGACCTTGTGCTTGACTGATGCTCCCCACAGTCAGGGTCGGCTTGCTTCAAACCCAACCCCCCCAATCTCTCCCCCTTCTGCAATTGTCAAGCTGGCAAAAGATGCAATGTGAAGCAAGCAGCAGAATGACCGCTATGACAACATGCCATGCAGTCCACCTGTTTGCCTCCTCTCCTGCCCCCCCCCCCCCCCCAAATCAACAGGCTTTGCTGGCAGTCCCCGCTCTCCAGTTTGGCCTCTTTCCTTTCAGGAATCAAGCAAGAACAGCCGTTTTCAGCTCTTTGGGTCGCTGAGATATGGAGGAAGTGACCTGCTCTTTAAAGACGCTACTCAAGGCCTCGTCTTCACAGGCCAGTTGGACTTCAAGTCGATTCTCGGGCAGTCTTTCTTTCAGCTTGCTCAGTCCGTATTCAGCTGCACCTCTGCAGGTAACCTGTCCTTGTGAAGGAAAGAGATGTCAGGCTGGGCCCTCAGCTCAAACTCCCCTTGTCTCTCTTGCCTGTGTGTGGCTGATGCCTTGAAAGACACCAGAGACTTGGCCCAGTAGAATCAAATCATTCAGGGGTCTCCAAACATGGCAACTTTTAAGACTTGGCCACTTCAGCTCCCAGAATTCCTCGGCCAGCTCTGATTTGCTCCATCCAGAGAAAGTAAAGCCATTCACACCAAAACAAAATTCTAGTGTTTATGTACTTAGGTCCGTGATGGCGAACCTATGGCACGCGTGCCACAGGTGACACGCTGAGCTGTATCTGAGGGCACGTGAGGCGTTGCCCTATGTCAGCTCCAGCACGCACGTGCATGCTGACCAGCTGATTTTTAGCCTTCCGGCGGGCGGGGAGGGGGAGGTTGTTTTCGCCTTCCCCAGGCTTCAGGAAAGCCTCCGGAGCCTGTGGATGGCGAAAAACAGAACCAACGGGCCTACCTTTCCGAACTTCCGGTTGGGCCGTTGGGTCCGTTTTTCGCCATCCACAGGCTCCGGAGGCTTTCCTGAAGCCTGCGGAAGGCGAAAACAACCTCCCGCCCTCCAGAAGGCCGAAAATCAGCTGGAATCCGTTTTTCGCCATCCACAGGCTCCAGAGGCTTCAGTGAGCCCTGTGCGCATGCGTGGGGGGGGGCAGCGCGGGGGTTGTGCGCGCATGCGTGGGGGGAGGGCATTGCATTATGAGTGCGGGCACGCGCACACGCCCTTTTGGCACCCAAGCAAAAAAAGGTTGGCCATCACTGACTTAGGTTATTTAAGGTAGCTATATAAGAATAGAAACTAAAAACATTTACCTGCTTTAAGCCCTAAAGTAGCTGGGTTAAAAAAAACCCCACCGGCTTGAGGAGTCCTACTGTAGTACCTAGTTTGGGTGATGAAGCATCTGTAAGAAAGCAACCAATAGCAATAGCACTTAGACTTATATACCGCTTCATAGTGCTTTCCAGCCCCCTCTAAGCGGTTTACAGAGTTCAGCCTCTTGCCCCCAACAATCTGGGTCCTCATTTTACCCACCTCGGAAGGATGGAAGGCTGAGTCAACAGGAAGGAAGGAAGGAAGGAAGGAAGGAAGGAAGGAAGGAAGGAAGGAAGGAAGGAAGGAAGGAAGGAAGGAAGGAAGGAAGGAAGGGCAATAGCAATAGCACTTGGACTTATATACCGCTTCATAGTGCTTTACAGCCCACTCTAAGCGGTTTACAGAGTTCAGCCTCTTGCCCCCAACAATCTGGGTCCTCATTTTACACACTTCAAAAGGATGGAAGGCTGAGTCAACCTTGAGCCGGTGAGATTTGAACAGCTGAACTGCTGAACTAGCAGTCAGCTGAAGTAGGTTGCAGTGCTGCACTCTAACCACTGCGCCACCTCGGCTCAGAGAGTACTAAGGACCCCCCAGTTCAACCCTCAACTACAAATATTTTCCTTTATCAGTCAAAAAACAGCTTGACAGGATCTTTGAGTTCCTAGATTAAATGGAATTGGAGCCAGTGGTGAACATGAAACCTCCAAGGACTGACAGGAAAATTGGAAACCAACTGTTCTGTCCCTAACAGCTCCTAGTTCATACCTGGCAAGGTTGAATAATTTTGTTGGACACTATTGTGGGAGGCAATAGGAAACAGAACCTTCCTCCTGACCCGCTTTTTGAGGCTGGAGCTCCTACTGCACATGACTCAGCAAGAGCCCACCTGTCTTGGTGATCCCTGCCGTCTTCCATCCAGGGATGCCAGGGATGGTGCGGCTGGTCCTCCAAGATATCTGAGGTCCTGAATTGAAGCGTTGAGATTGCATTGAAATTAGATGCCAGATGAAACACGGGAGAATTGAATTCTGCCCTCTGATAAAATGCTTTTTCAAGTAGCTGAGATTTTGAGATAAAATTTAAATGATGCACAAACGTATCTGTCTTCTTAATCTGCTGTGCGCTTAATCATTATCGTGGGGGACCTGAATTCTGCCCTTGTGTAAGTTTAGGGGCACTCTTGGATGCCATGGTGGGCACATTTCCCTTGGAGACGTTTAACACTGCCGTTCTTGGTTTCCAGGTATCCTTGACTTTTGCGAACTGGATACTTGTACCTCTTCCACACAGTCTTGAGGTTATCCAGAGAAGCTCCCTCCAACTCTGCCAGCTAAAAGAGGGAGACGCTTATACAAGCTTTTACTGTCACCGATTCTGGTTTATGGCAATTTCCCCATTTTCTTATCCAACGTCCAAGTATCCTTCAGCATCTATTGGAAAATCCATTTTTGAATCTATCCTACTGGTATGTTAGCCAATGGAAGGCCTCCATGCAATGGATTAACTCTCACTCCCCCTCCCCCCCATCTCTAGCATACGCAGTCCCAGCCAGGTTTTGGCTGCACCTGCCACCTTTTCAGCTCCACCCTGTCTGTCCTCTGCCTTCCATCAGGAGAGAGAGGCTGGTTTGGGAACTCTCCTCTTATACCTGCATCTCCCTCTGGCTGCTTCCCATCACTTCTGCATTCAGCATTGATCTGTCTATTTTCTCTGAGTCAAAGTCCCACCTGAATTGAAAGGAAGCTGGTTGAGACAATGGCACAGCTCCAATTTCCAGTCCCTGGCAAGAAGCCATCTTGGAACCCCAGGAGTTTTGTTTCTCTGGCTTTAGCAGGGTGTAAGAGCAGGGACCCTCTTAATCCTTCTCTTGACGGAAGCAGCATCCCAAAGTTTACTCCAAGGACACACTAAAGCTTTTTGTTGCTCAGCTGCTCTAAACACAAATGCATCTGCCTCAGTGATGAGCCCCCCCCCCAGCCAGGTTACTAGCAGTGGGATTTCTTGGGGGTGTCCCTTCCTGAGGTCAGTTAAGGTCATATAACATGGCCAGTAATTGCACGGGGTATTAAATTTTATAGCTTTATAGCGCTGTTCCCCCTCCACCTGAAAAAAGAACTCCACGAAGTTCCAGATCTGCTCCCAGCCCTTTCTAGATTCTGGTGCAATAGTTCAGCTAAATAAGCAAGGCTGTCTCCAGATCACTGAACAGCCAAGGATTTCTGAGAGGTCCCTGGCACATTAGAGGGGTTGACATTTCTGTGGTAGCTTACAATAGCTAATTGGCTCCGTAATAAAGTTTGCAGAAATGGTACTTTTACTTTACAACAAGGAGAGAGAACTATCAGGTTGATAGCAATGTTCATGAAGGTAGTCTGGAAGCTAAGCGATCTGCCACCATGATCCTTGTAACATTCAGAGGTGGAATTAAGGCTGTGAGCCACAAATCCCCAAACATGTCTTTCCAAACAAGGGGAATAAAGAGGGGGACAGAAACCGTAATTGACGAATATAGAGAAATGTGGCATATATAAACTCACTAAACAGGATCTATTCCCAGAAAGTCCGGAATCTCAGCAGCAGAGCCATGAAGATCATCCATTTATGCTGAAGCAGAGTTGGTGATACAGTATTAACAGAAACATCATTTGCATGTCAACTCAAGTTAATTTGGGGCTTCAGACTTCATAACAACGTACAGGATTGCACTCGTAGTTTAGTGTACTTAACAGTTTTGCTTATTATTAAAATAATTGGAACATATAGTTTATCTTTTTTTTAAAATTACCTTTGTCCTTTTCGCTTTGTATGTTTTTGAAATGTTTAAATGAAGGTAGCTTTTTTTAAAAAAACCACCAGTGCTTCTGTTTAAAAAATTTTATTTCCATAATTTAAACACTAGAAAAAGTGAATTTGAAACTAAAAAAGAAAAAAATACAGGAATAAACAAAAACCATGTGGCAATGGCACAGAACAGCCACCAGTACAGAAGTGTGCAAATTCCCATTTGGTTTGGATTACGAGAAGGCTAACCAGGCAGTCTTCCTTCCCAGCTGCTCCCAATGAAAGCCCCCCAAGAGGCTCAAGTCTTGGGGGGGGGCAGTCTGACCGGGCTCAAAAACCATCTGTTGGAGCTCAGAGCTGCTCTTGGCCCCATAATGACACCTGCATGAAGAGTGAACCCCCCACCCCTATTTCTCCCAGATAGGCACAGCCCCCTCCCAATTAGATTTTAGGAAATATTACAGTCTACACCCCCCCCCCATTTAATCACATCCTTGGTTGCCTCCACATTTTCCTGAGAAGAGATTTCTTTCAAGTGCTCTTAGTAGAACCTTTTTCATGATTGTACTGAAAATCAGGTGAGAATTGGGTCCTTGCCTGGGGAGAATGCTGCTTGAAGGCCTGGTCCGAGGGCCTTTCAGCAGCAGCAGCCCCCCACCCCCACTCTGGCCCCCTCCAAGGTGGAGCTTCCTTGGGGGACCACAGATCCCACCGTGTCACTTCAGTGGCCGTATTTTCTTCTCCAAGATGGCCACTTTTGTGGACTTCAACTCCCAGAATTCCTCAGTCAGCTATGCTGGGAGTTGAAGTCCACAAGTCTTAAAAGTCGCCACGGTTGGGAGAGCCCTGTTCTTCTGGACAGCTGCAGCAAAACCATGCTGAGAATCCTTGCCTTCACATCAATGTAATTTCAGACATAAAGCACCGAGAAAAGAGACGAAGCACGCCAACTGCCATTTTAAGGTTGCCAGAAGAAGAGGAGGCATGCCCACCTGCACTTAGAGCAGCAGCAGTTCCACCTCAGAGCCACATCGGCATCTGTACTGCGTCTCATGTCATAAAATCCCACTATGGGACAAAAGGATACTTCTAATAAATGATTCAACTCAGCCCACCCAAAACGTGGAGATTACAGACAACCAGGGATCTTCTGCAATGATCCAAAGTACGAAGGGAGAATCTCTGGTGTCACCAATTTGCATGCAGCAGCAAACACATAATGTCCTAGTCACCCAGGAAACCAGCTCTGGCTCTCAATGTTCCCATTCTCTTTTTCCCAGTGGGAAAACAATGTGGAGCAGAAATGCTAAATCTCTACTTCCAGGCACACATGTGGCAGGGCCCCTCTACGTCTCCGTTTTTAAGGCCCTCTGTCGTCTACAAGGCCAATTTCATCGTCTTGCCTGTTCAGGTATGGAATGCAGGCTCAACGAAGAGTCCATCATTTTCATCCCTGTCTGGCATATACCCTCATTTGTCCCCAGAGCCCACTCCACAGGTGATATGAAGCCCAAAGGTACCAAAAGTGCAAATTTTAGATGAGAGAGAGGAAGCCAAAGGCAAACCCTTTGAACAATTCAGCCATTAAACCT
Organism: Diadophis punctatus similis; assembly: GCA_023053685.1. Taxonomy (NCBI): domain Eukaryota; kingdom Metazoa; phylum Chordata; class Lepidosauria; order Squamata; family Dipsadidae; genus Diadophis; species Diadophis punctatus. Next base: position 2,458,618 of record JALIGW010000048.1, read on the forward strand.
GGCCCAAATTATAGGCACTATAGACAGCGAGCAGCTGTTGATCATCATGTAAAATTTTCATTTAAGATCAATGTTTAAATCTCCCAAGCACCCCTAAGGAAAAGTACAAGTCTAACATTTCCTCCATGTGGCTTCGCACAGCTGCTACTTCCACCAGGATGCAGTAACACGCTGCTACTCATGCTCCCAACCACCTTCTTCTGTTGCATTTGTACAATTCACTCCATTTGGGACCCAAACAAGTCACAAATCAGGAATCGGGAATTAATGAGAGGTGCTGAGCGATAGTTGAGGTGGTAGAACACACACACACACACACACACACACACACACACACACACACACACACACACACACACAAATGAAGGACTATTGAGGTCTCATTGGCATTCTGGCATCACATCAAAATTAAAATTTCCTACAACAAATTTGCTGGCCCTAATTCCAAGAAATAAAGAGAGAGGAAGCCTCCAGAACAGGCTGTGATGAAGGCGGAACAGAGTAAAGCCCCTTCCTAGGGATCCTGCGTCTCCTAATGCAGGAACTGGAGGTGAGCCTCTGTGCTGGGTCCCCATGCAGCAAAACAAACAAAGTGCCACAACTAGGCATGTCTGCCACAGAACACAATTTGGATGCCGCACACAGCTTCTCTTTGAGCAAAACACGCTTGCTGATGGATACAGTGGGCCCTGCTGCCCAGCGATGCAAACTAAGGAGATTTGCTAGAAACAAACAAAACAAAACAAAAAGCTTAAAATTCCTTCGTCCTGGCTGACACATTACTAGGGTTCAAGAACAAGAAGAGCAGCAGAGGCAAACCCATGGCTAACTTCGGGAAGTCTTTACAATCCTAATGTCTCTGAAGGTTCTGTTGCCTTTGTTTAGCCTCTATTAAAAAAAAAACCCACCACCCCCACAGATGTAAATTCCTTGTGACAATGGAGGCTAAAGACAGGGCTTCTTTCATTAGGTTAACAGAAATTAATTATTCTCCTCCAACATGTAGGAAAATATCACTATATGGTTCAGTCAGGTAGGTTGGTCCAACCTTGGGAAAACAAGATTCCCCTTCCAGGCACACCAGATCATGGAAGCGCCACAAGCTCTTCCGGCAGATCGACCCACACTCAACTACACGACGAAGCTTGTTCCTGGGTCTCCTCCTTGGCAAAGAAGGTCTCAAGGTCGGTCAGTTTCTGAATGAGGAGGACGTCAAGTTCCCTTCCTTCTATGGCCGCCTTCTGCGCCCGAGTGTAGCCGCCCATCACTCGGACTCTGCTACGAGCTCTCCTCTTCCGGGGAATGGTGAAGTCCTGGAACTCCAAAATCCGTTTTCTCTTCTGCTGGCTGATAGAGATTAAAGACCCATTTTTTTCTTTTGGCTCTTCAAAAATGGTTTCCAGGCACCTGGGAAAAAAAACCCAAAAAGGGGTAAACATCATCATTATAATCTGAGCAGGACCCAAAGCCCTTGCACACAATTAGCAACCGGGCTCAAAGCCAGATGTGTTTTTGCAAGCCACGGAGCACACTCACATATAACCCTTTGCAACCATGGAGCAGATGTAGAAGGGAGACCCACTCAGCCATTTCCCCACAACTTTTCTTTCTGCAAATCCCCAAATCCCCCATTCCATTGCTATGCTATCTATAGGCTCCTGCTAGGTAACCAACCTGGTTGCCGGGGGAGATTTGTAATTCTGATTGGTATAGATTTCCTCCAAGCTGAATTCGGTCTTCTTTAACCTGGAAAGCAAAAGGAGGCAGCGACTCAACACCAACTCATCTTCTCAACTAATAACATCCCATTTCAAGAGCAGTTCCCATTCTTTAGTCAAAGAGAAGAGAAGACTTTTAGCTATGTAGCCAAGCTGCTTTATCATGCCTGGGTGAAGCAAGACCATCTGTCTGAAGTAGTGTAGAGTTTCCTGCGTAAGCAGGGGGTTGGACTAGAAGACCTCCAAGGTCCCTTCCAACTCTGTTATTATTCCAACATTATTATTATTATTATTATTATTATTATTATTATTATTATTATTATTATTATTATTATTATTATTATTATTATTATTATTATTATTATTATTATTATTATTATTATTATTATTATTATTATTATTATTTATTCACAAAAAATGTAATACACAGCAAACGAGATTTATATGCTGGATTTCGTATCACTATATCACAAGTCGAACACTTCCCAAGCGTCTAGGACTGTGTGATGTATTTTCGTATGATGCGCGCAAATCCAAGTACGGTGGTCTTTTGCAACTGACAGATCGTTATTTTGTCAATGTTTATTGTTTTCAAATGCCAGTTAAGGTCTTTTGGCACAGCACCCAGTGTGCCGATTACCACTGGGACCACCTGTACTGATTTATGCCAGAGTCGTTGTAATTCGATTTTAAGATCCTGATATCGGTTAAATTTTTCTTGTTGTTTTTCATCAATTCGACTGTCACCTGGCATGGCGACATCAATGATCCACACTTTTTTCTTTTCCACAATCGTGAGGTCTGGCGTATTATGTTCCAAAACCTTGTCAGTCTGAATTCGAAAGTCCCAAAGTATTTTGGCATGTTTGTTTTCAACTACTTTCTCAGGTTTATGATCCCACCAGTTCTTTACCACTGGTAGGTGGTAGTTGTGGCACAGGTTCCAATGAAGCATCTGGGCCACGTAGTTGTGCCTCTGTTGTTGTTGTTGTTGTTGTTGTTGTTGTTGTTGCATGTAGTTGTGCCTCTGTTGTTGTTGTTGTTGTTATTATTATTAATAATAATAATAATTATTATTATTATTAAAAGACATCTCAGGCAGGGGCTCTTCGTCCCACCAGGGAAGGCTTCAAATTGCTGCAAATGTTAGCAGCGTCATCATCTCAGCTGCAGTGTATAGCCGTGATGGCGAACCTATGGCACGGGTGCCACAAGTGGCACGCGGAGCCATATCAGTGGGCACGTGAGCTCAGGTCCGGCATGCATGTGTGCACCAGCCGGCTGATTTTCGGGCCTTCTGGGCCCACTGGGAGTCGGGAAACAGGCTGTTTCTAGCCTCCAGAGGGGGTGGGGAAGGCTGTTTTCGCCCTCCCCAGGCTCCTAGAAAGGCTCTGGAGCCTGGGGAGAGCGAAAAATGGGCGTGCCATTGCATGCTGGGAGCAGGGGGGTCATGCGTGCATGTGCGGGGGTGCATGGAATTATGAGTGTGGGCACGCACACACGTGATCCCCCACATTCCCCCCCCCCTTTTGGCACGCGAACCAAAAAAGGTTTGCCATCACTGACCTATATGGTCCAGAGCTGTTTTTAGAGTATTTAAATAAGCAAATACACATAAAACAACACTTTTCCTGCTGGCACCAGACCCTCCCGGTAGGATGGCTGCTCCACCTATCACTCCCAAGCATCACGCTGAAGGTATCGGCACACAATCACAGGATCCCTTGGACCAACAACTCCTGTTAATGGAAGGGGACAGCTGTGGCAAGAGAGCCTTCAGCCAGCCGTGAGGAAACCACCAGGAGGCACCGAGGATGGTCACTCATGCCCTTGTCGTCTCTTGGTTACACTGCTGCCACCTGCTGTGTGTGTGTCCTCCAGCTACAGGAGGTATGGAAGATGGTGCCCATTTGCTGACGGGAGCACACTGATTCGGCTAAACGACACCTGGGTGTTGCAGGGGCCCAGATCCAAATCAAGGTACTGCCGGTTACCCATACAGCTTGGCCCTTTGTTACTTCTGGGGCTGTCTTTTCCAGAGAGAACCCACCTGCCCTATCTCATCATCAGGAAGTTGGGGGCTGGACTCAGGAGCCCAGAACCACCTGCCTGCCCCAGCGCGCCCTTTGCCCTTTGGCCACGTGATTCGGGCCATTCGCATTCAGAGGTCTCTTGGGAAAGATCTTCCTAAGGCAGTGTTTCCCAACCTTGGCAACTTGAAGATATCTGGACTTCAACTCCCAGAATTCCCCAGCCAGCATTCGCTGGCTGGGGAATTCTGGGAGTTGAAGTCCAGACATCTTCAAGTTGCCAAGGTTGGGAAACAGTCCTAAGGGAACCAATACATCTTATGAGCAGCATTAAATAAGGCTACATCTTAATTCTTTTATAGTATTTTTATGTACATTGTTTATAGAGCTGTGAGAAATAGTGGCATACTACTTTTAGTACTTTATTGCTTCACAGTTTTATGACTGTTTTCCCTATTGGTCTTAGTGCTCCTTGCGTGAGCCATCCAGAGTTGCTTCAGATTGGCAGCCAAATCAATAACAGATGCAAACGGGGCCAAGCAACTCAACGCCTGCATAGAAAAGAGGTCTGCTTCCTGCTCAGCTTCTGATAGAGGGGGGGGGGCCCTCCCTGGAGCTCTGCAGTCACCAGAGGAGCTGCTGGCCGGGATGTTGGGAGCTGCATTGGAAGGCTGCCCTTCTTTCTGCCACAGAGCTCCTGTGGAATGGCTCCACGCGCAAACTTCATGGCCTCCTGCTACTCCTAGTTCTTCTGTCTGGATACATCCCATGGGAGTGAGTTGGAGAGGCATTTACATGGAAGCTCAGGAAGAGAAGCAGAAAGTCTACCGCAGCCCCTCTGCCTCCTTCTCCAGTTCTGTGACTGGCTGTGCAGGGACGAGCCCCAGACGGAAACTTCCATCATTTGCATGAGGATAAAGGCCAGGGAGGGGGGGAGGTGCTTTCACAGGTGTAAGAGTCTGTTACTGCAACCCTATAATTCAGTATTTCAGTATTCATATCTTCGGTATCCACCTCTGGTCTACTTTGAAGGGCTGACCGAATGCTGATCCCCCAACCCAGAGAATGATCTGGGTTTTCTTCCACCTGTGGGCACCTCTCGGCTGCTTTCAGAGAAGTAACCCAACCGCCCACTTGTCTTTCCTAACACCCTCCCCGTCCCCGGAAGGCTCTTCAGTTGGATATGCCGATCCTCCCCAATCCTGGGCAGGTCCTAAGACTCCACAGGTGCCAAGCAAGTGAAGGCAACGGTCCTACCTCTTTGGTCTGGGAAGCCCCATGGGGGTGAGATTGGGGTCTGGCTTAGGAATCGTCTTCCGAATGCGGATCAGAGACACTTTCTTTGGCCTGTTCTCCGACGTGTCCTTGGGAGGGAAAAGAGAGATGTACATTTTCAGCATTAGTCCAGATGTGCCTCTCCCCATCTGTCCCTCTGGTCCATGTGAAGGATGATCTCGGCTTCTCCTCCCTCAAGTCCTTGAATGTCTGAGCCGACAGAACCAGATGCTGACAGGACGGTTCCCTTCAGTGGCTTCCCAACCCTTACACTGAACCGCACCGGCGCTTGAAGGGGCCCTTAGACGCGGCTGAGAGATGAGGAGGACCTGGAGCTGAGAGTAACCGCCACCTCCATTTCCTTCAGCCCCAGCAGGATTTCCTTATCACACGTTTATTTCCACCCTCGGTAACTTACTCACCCTCGGAATTCAAGGTGGGCTGTGGAGAGACTCCAAACTGATACCACTCAGCCTAGACATCTCCCACATTGGGGCTGGTGGAGCCCTGAGCAACTTAAAAGGACAGAGCAGGTTGCAAAAGGAACCTTGCTCACCCCAGCAGTCCCCTCCCCACACACAAAGCCTCCATGCCTTATTGAAGGCTCAGCTGCCAAGGCTCCCCAGCTGTCTCTGCACACGTGGAGGCAAGCAATGCAACCCTGGGGATGGCCGATGGCTTCAGGACGCTTCCTTTGCCTTCTGAAGTTTTTCAACTTTTAGGCTGAGAGATGAGGAGATCCTGGAGCTGAGAGTAACCACCACCTCCATTTCCTTCAGCCCCAGCAGGATTTCCTTATCACACGTTTATTTCCACCCGCGGTAACTTACTCTACCAACAAAAATAGGGTCTCCGTGCAGCAATGAGAAGCAGCCGACAGCCAGCTTCGGTTAGTACGAGGTCTCCTCTCCACTGCACCACTTACTTTTTCAAGCTGAGCTCCGCTCTTAGGCGATGCCGGGACAGAAGCTTCGTGTCCATCTCCAGATCCAAGAGCTGGAAAGCCTAAAGGAGGGTGAGCCGGTTCGGGAGCTTGGCAAGATGTTGGCAACAGCACAGACAAGACGGATTCCAACCTAGGAAAGGGGCAAAGGAAAGGAAAGATGGTTGAGCCCAGGGATCTCTGGAGCTGTGACACCGCCACAGTGAAGTCAACCATGGCAAGGAAAGTCAGGTGGCAAGAAACGGAGGGTGTGTCAAGCCGGGAAGTCAGGAAATCCAGGCGGCTCAAATAAATATATAAAGGTTTATTGCAAGCTTAAGCTCTCTGCAAGAATCTGAACTAACAGTCAAACCAAATTAGATAAGAGATAAGAGTTGATGGAATTCAAGGTGGGCTGTGGAGAGACTCCAAACTGATACCACTCAGCCTAGACATCTCCCACATTGGGGCTGGTGGAGCCCTGAGCAACTTAAAAGGACAGAGCAGGTTGCAAAAGGAACCTTGCTCGCCCCAGCAGCCCCTCCCCCCACACAAAGCCTCCATGCCTTGCTGAAGGCACAGCTGCCAAGGCTCCCCAGCTGTCTCTGCACATGTGGGGGCACGCAATGCAACCCTGGGGATGGCCGATGGCTTCAGGACGCTTCCTTTGCCTTCTGAATTTTTTTAACTTTTAGGCTTCACTTTTAAGTTTTAACTTTACCTCCGTTTTTCAATCTTTCCCTTTACTTCTAACTGTTTTACAGGGAGTCCTCGACTTGCAACTGTTTGTTTAGGGAACATTCAAAGCTCCTGTCAGCTTTGGAAGCCATATTAGCATCAGAAGCTTCCACGCTGCCACATACTTGGGCTTGGGAAATGGGGGGGGGGATTTAGTAGAGGGAATGTAGTTAGACATAATAGCATTCTTCTTTTCGGTCAAGGTCATGGTATTCCTGCACCTGGGGGAGGTGAGGTTGAAGGTGTTAGAACCCTGTTCAAACGATTGGGTGTGTTAATATATGATTAAGCCACAGATCAATGTTATGTGTATATTGCTTTAAATGCATTGTGGATGATTACTATATAAGTAAGCAAGAGAGCATGCTCAGGGTGGTTTGTGGTTGTGTTTCAGTGTAGTGAGTGGTGTTTGACAGTGTGTTCCGGATTGAAGACTCTCTGCTGATTTACTGATGAGTGGATTACTTTATGACTGTGTGGAATTGCTGTGAAGAGAAGAGTAACTATCTGTGATAGTATAGAATTGAGTGATAGCTGTAATCTTTGTTTGTGAGTTAAAACAAAGATAGGCAAGAAGAAGAAACTTCGCATTGACTGAATAACTGTGTATGACTTGGACTTCCTATTTAACTTTGCTACTATTCAAGTAAAACTATTTTGTACATACTAAAAATATTCTGTTTGTTGACTGAATAGCATTCATATCAAACTGCAACACCATTACTACAACACATTTCGCTGTGTGTGCTTAACAGCACAATAACTCCTTAACAGAAGGGATGGCTCCGGTTGCGACGGAGGGTGATTGGACCACGTGATGGGTGAAGGGGATGGATTTGGGGTTTTGATTTACTGAGGGAAAACCCAGAACTCTCAGATTCGTGTTTTCCAGATTTGCCAGTATGCCTACTCTAATAAATGGGAACTTTGAGAAATTGTCTGTCTCAGAATTTTTAATTGGAGCTGGGGGTTTTCTGGAACTCTTGACAGCTACAAACGGCCATGAAAAAAGTGACTTATGACCAGTTTTCACACTTACAACCGTTGCAACATCTCCACGGTCATGTGACCAACATTTGGATGCTTGGCAACTGACTCTCACTTAACAACCACGTTCATTTAACAACTGCAGCGATCCACTTAACAACTGTAGCAAGAAAGGACGTAAAATGGGGCAAAACCCAGTTAACAACTGTCTTGCCTAGCAACAGAAATTTGGGACTAATCGTACGTTGAGGACTACCTGTATTATGTATTAGGTAAGATGGGTAGTGTAGAAATAAAAAATAAATTCTAAAAGGGAGGCCAGACCGAAGAAGAAGAAAAACACGGATGAAGGGAGAGCTCAAGGCAAGTGGAACAGAATCTTTGGAATCTAAGGAGATTTTGGGGGGGGTAGAGGAGGAGCGCACTGACCTCACGTCGTTCTTCACAGCCCTGGGAGTGTCACTTGGCAAGCCGGGCACCAGGGGAGGCAAGCTTAAGCTGGTTTAAATAGGGGGAAAATCACAAAAAACAAACAGAAGATTAGAACATAGCACAGAACGAGACCACATTCATTGAATCTATACGCCAAGGAAGACTGAGCAGAATTAGAGCTTTCCTGGCCTGTTTTGTCTAGGACGGGTTTTCAAATTTGGCCACTTTAAGACTTGTGGACTTCAATTCCCAGAATTCCCCAGCCAGCACGCTGGCTGGGAAATTCTGGGAATTGAAGTCCACAAGTCTTAAAGTGGCCAAATTTGGAGACCGCTGGTCTAGGAAGCAGAAGTTGCATTGAAGGCAATGACAAGACACCTGAACTGAGTGGAAGGAAGCTCCCTCTGGCAGCAGCTCATCTCCCAATGGGTTCCTAGACAAGGAAAAGCTTATCCCTGCCATCACCCAGCCCTCCGTTGAGCTGCCATTTATTTATTTATTTATTTATTTATTTTGGAATTCTTACATGCCGCCCAACTCCCTAAGGACTCAGGGTGGCGTACAACAGTGAAAAATACAAGAATAACCAAAATCTAAAATAATAATTAAAAACAATATAAAAATTAAAACACAATATAAGAAATCATCAACAACCATTCAACGTCATACATACTTGGGGGGTGAGCTCGAGTGAATTAAGCTCTACCCCCCGCCTGCAGGAAAAGCCATGTCTTAACGGCTTTTCGGAAGGCCAGCAGAGTGGGGATAGTTCGGGTCTCTGGGGGAAGTTGGTTCCAGAGCGCGGGGCCAGCCACAGAGAAGGCTCTCCCCCTTGGGCCCGCCAGCCGGCATTGCTTGGCCGACGGGACCTGGAGGAGGCCAACTCTGTGGGCCCTAACCGGTCGGAGGGAAGTATGAGGCAGAATGCGGTCCCGTAGATAACCTGGTCCTAAGCCATGAAGGGCTTTAAAGATGGTGATCAACACCTTGAATTGGACCCGGAGACCGATGGGCAACCAATGCAGCTGGCGGAGTATCGATGTCACGTGGGTGTACCTTGGCACACCCACCACAGCACGCGCAGCCGCATTTTGCACCAGCTGAAGTCTCCGGATACTCTTCAAGGGTAGCCCCATGTAGAGCGCATTGCAGTAGTCCAAACGAGAGGTGACAAGGGCATGAGTGACCGTGAGTAGAGCCTCCTTCTCCAAATATGGCCGCAACTGGTGCACCAGGCGAACCTGTGCAAAGGCCCCCCTAGCCACAGCAGAAAGATGATGGTCCAATTTTAGCTGTGGATCTAGGAGGACCCCCAAGTTGCGGACCCGGTCCGAGGGAGTCAGTTTCGCTCCCTCAAGGACCAAGGAGGGACAGTTGTCATGATCCTTAGGAGGCAATATCCACAGCCACTCAGTCTTGTCGGGATTTAGTCTGAGTCTGTTCCTCCCCATCCAGATCCTAACGTTGTCCAGGCACCGGCACATTACATCAACTGCCTCACTGAAGTCAGACGGGGTGGTGATGTACAGCTGGGTGTCATCAGCGTACTGATGGAAACACACCCCATGTCTGCGAATGATCTCACCCAGCGGTTTCATGTAGATGTTGAACAGGATGGGCGAGAGAACCGACCCCTGAGGCACCCCACATGATAGGGGCCTAGGGGACGACCTCTGCCCCCCTGCCAGCACCGACTGCATCCTATCAGCGAGATAAGAGGAGAACCACCGTAAAACGGTGCCTCCCACTCCCAACTCGCTGAGACGATGCAGAAGGATACCATGGTCGATGGTATCGAAAGCCGCTGAGAGGTCAAGTAGCACCAGGATGGAGGAGTTCCCCCCATCCCGGGCCCGCCAGAGATCATCCATCAGAGCGACCAAGGCAGTTTCTGTACTGTAGCCGCGCCTGAAGCCCGACTGGTAAGGATCTAGATGATCTGTTTCATCCAGGAGCTGCAGAAGCTGAGTAACCACCACCTTCTCCACAACTTTCCCTAAAAAAGGTAAGTTGGAGACCGGACGATAGTTCTTCAAGTCAGCTGGATCCAGGGAAGGCTTCTTCAGGAGGGGTCTCACCACCGCAGTTTTTAACGACTGCGGTACGGATCCCTCTCTCAAAGAAGCGGTGACCACCGCCTGGATCCAGCCGCGTGCCACCTCCCTGCTGGCCGAGACCAGCCAGGAGGGGCACGGGTCCAATAAACAGGTGGAGGTACCCATCGCTCCCACAGCCCTGTCCACATCCTCAGGAGAAACAGGCCCAAACTCCTCCCATAATGATGGACTAGGACTAGCCCCTGTCAACTCAATGGACTCTGCCCAGCCAGAGTCCAGGTTCGACCGAATCTGAGCGACTTTATCCGACAGAAACTCAGCGAATTCCTCAGCTCTGCCTTGTAAGTGTTCCTCGTTCCCCCCTTTTGCAAGGAGGGAGCGAGTCACCCTAAACAAGGCGGCCGGGCGAGAATCTGCGGACGCAATAAGAGCGGAAAAATAGGATCGTTTTGCCGCCCTTATCGCCACTAAATAAGATCTGATGTAAATTCTTAATAGTGTTCGATCAGACTCGGTTTTACTGGCCCTCCAGCGGCGTTCTAGACGTCTCTTCTGGCGTTTCATCTCCCGGAGCTCCTCGGTAAACCAGGGAGCTTTCCGGGATCCACTACCATAGAGAGGTCGCTTAGGCGCAATTCGGTCTAGGGCCCCTGATGCTGCGGATCTGCCGGCACCTCTGAAATGGGCAGGAAAGGCCAGCCTCAAGAAGGGCATCCCTAGCAGGAGCTGGATGGAAGCAAGGAGCTTCAACCAATGCAAATTCATTTGTTGAGCAGAAAGGGCAAGGAATTCTGCCTGGAGAGATCTTCCACTCCAAGAGGCCTTCAGATGGACCAAGAGCAAGTCCACTTGCAGGCTGCAAGCAGTTAATGTTTGGCCTGGCGGGGAGGGGGGGGAGGCCTGATGAGCAATGCGGGGGCAATCCTTCCTGCCTCCCAGCTCTGAGCCTCGGGGTCAAGGGCTCCTCCCTGGGGAGCCTTTCATCAAAGCTTTGGCTGGACCCACTGCAGGGCTTTGTGGAAAGACCATTCAGAAGCCATATTTCCTTTTGCAAAAACAGAAGGTTGATTCTACGTGAGAGAGGATTAAAAGGGGGAAACCCCACCTTGACCTGAGATTGAAGCCTCACGCAGGGGCCGGAGGCTAAAACACATGAAGAACGGTTGCAGGAATTGGATAGGTCTAGTATAGTGGAAAGAGGGATGTGGGCACGTTCCTGGAAACATCAGCACATGGCTCAGTTTGCTAAATAGTTGGGATGCTGGTATAGATGCTGTTTCTCCCAGCAAATTGAGGTGTGTGTGTGTGTGCCGCTCTGATCTCACATTTCTGAGATGGCCAATTTTACTGCCCTTTGGGGTGACATGATAGCAGTGTTCCTATATTTGAGGGGCTGCCACAAAGAAGAGGGAGTCAAACTGTTCTCCAAAGCACCTGAGGGCAGGACAAGAAGCAATGGGTGGAAACTAAACAAGGAGAGAAGCAACTTAGAACTAAGGAGACATTTCCTGACAGTGGAACAGCTTGCCTTCAGAAGTTGTGGGTGCTCCATCACTGGAGGTTTTTAAGAAGAGACTGGAGATGCCACTTGTCTGAAATGACTCCCCAAACCTCTCCTCCCTCAGAAACCAGGGCTCTGTACCAGCTCCCAAACAGATGTGAGGTAGCTGACTTTTCTGCCCCTGGTGGGTTATGTGTGGCTGTGAGGATGTGAAGCTGAGGTTACGGTCTGCCCTTGTAAACGGCAGCTACAGCCAAGCAGAAACACTTCCCAAGGCTAGGCTTAGCAGCTCATCCCTTTTCCCAAAGGGCAGTGAAATTGACCATCTCAGAAATCTCAGATCAGAGGGGCTCATTCACACACACACACACACACACACACACACACACACACACACACACACACACACACACACACACAATTTGCTGGGAAAAATAGTGCGGCATGTATGCCAGCATCCCAACTATTTAGCAAACTGAGCCGTGCCCTGATGTTTTCAGGAACGTGCCCACATCCATAGGGAGCCTCACCCCACCCAGGCCCTTAACCCATAAAAGGGAAAGATAGCAGAGTGTGTGTTGTGGGTCCTAGGAGACCAGAAGTCAACAAGAGACGAGGAAGCAGGAGGCAACACCTGGGCATTTACAACCATTATAGTCAGGCAAGAGGGCTGTCATTCAACTGCCAGGACCAGGTACTCCAGGAAGCAGCCCATTGTGGTACGATTCTGGACCCAGATTGAGGACCCAGATTGTGGGGGGGGGGGAGCAATATGCTGACTCTGTAAACCGCTTAGAGGGCTGTAAAGCACTGTGAAGCGGTATATAAGTCTAAGGGCTATTGCTATTCTGCCTGGGCTAAGAGTTCAGCTCTAAGAGCAGATTGCTTGGGTTAACAAAACGAACCACCACACTGAGACAGCACCTAATCCCAACAAGTATAAGCATTTTGGGAGGGAGTTGGGAGGCTGGATTTTCAAAGTTTAAGACTTTGACCAGTTGTAAGGGCTAAGCACCAGAGATTTCTTTATGTGGGTACATCTACTTGTAAATCCTAGCACTGTGGAGTTAACCCCGAGCAAAAGCTTATGGAAGGTGTGTGCTACAATAAAGTATTGGGTATATTGTGGAGTGTCCTTGGACAACAAACAACCCTCATAGTGGCTGCGAGGGAGAGAAGCAGAGTTCGTGGGGTCTCCCTGAATAAGCAGATTTACCCAACACGCCTAAGAAAGGAGCTGGAAGATCCCCCACCCGGGGGGGGGGGAAGAGAGAGAGAGAGAGAGAGAGAGAGAGAGAGAGAGAGAGAGAGAGAGAGAGAGAGAGAGAGAGAGAGAGAGAGAGAGACAGAGACAGAGACAGAGAGAGACAGAGACAGAGAGAGACAGAGACAGAGAGAGACAGAGACAGAGAGACAGAGACAGAGAGAGAGACAGAGAGACAGAGAGAGACAGAGAGAAGCATACATACAGGCTGAGTCCCAGGAGGAGGACAGGGCTTTACCTGCTTCTGTGGCTCAGGCCGGCCGTGGCAGGGAGGGCTGATTGTCCCTTGCTGGGACCGGAATGCAGAGGAGTGGATTCGGAGAGATGGCTGGACGGTCCATGCTGGCTCCAGATGGACAGAACGCTGCCCAGCAAAGAGGGCAAGGAAGAGAAGAGGTCGGCCGACACAGAAGTGCAACACTGGAAGCCCTTCAAGCCCCGTGCAAGCTGCAGCAGGCTCAGCCGCTGGACCGCTGGGATTCGACTGCTGGGGCGTCTCCTCCTCCTCGTCCAAGCACGAAAGCAGCCGGGGGAAAACAAAGCTAAGGCTGTAGGGAGGCCAGAGGTCGGGCAGCCCGTACTGCGAGCAACGGCCTCTCCCTCCTTGGGGGCCGACGTGGAACCGGGCTCAGCGTCTTTCTGGATTGGCATGATATCTGGGCATCTCTGAGGCAGAAGGAAAGAGAGGCTCCATGCGGAGGGGTGCTGAGGCTGTGGACTCCCCAGAGCCAATCTGGGGACAAGGCTCGGGGACCCAGTCTTGGGGAGCTTCCCAGTGGGACCAACGTCCATTTGGTGATGGAAAGACACCGGGAAAACCGGAGTGCTGCATCTGCAGGGACTGTCGCTGCTCAGCTCAAAGAAGCACAGGATTGTCGACTCGACGGAATAAACGGGCAGAGCCTGGGAGCCTGCCATCTTGAAGCAGCAGCTGCTGAGCCACGGAGGAGAGCTCAACTTTAGACTGACAAAGGAGAAGATTTCCAGCAGCCTCCTCCTCCTCCTAAGCGGGCCCCATTTGGCAGCTGAAGGAAGCAGCGCCCTGCGAGGCGGGAAGGGCTGGCATGTGGGGGCCAGCAATTTCTCAGCTAACCAGGAGAGCCTCGTCAACAAGCAGGCGTCTTTGGGCTGCCCGGTGAGCCAGCAGGAGGCCAGCAAGCTGCTCCGGTGGCCTGGCTGCTTTGCTGGGGGGTCCCAAAGGATGGCTTGTGGGGCTGCTGGCTCGGTGGCTAATTGTGCAGAATAAACAAGGTCCCCCTTTTCTCCAGGGACCGTCTCAGGGGGGCCCTTGGATGCCAGAGGTTTTGGTGCCCTTAGCCAGCGTGGCATGCCAACTTTTCTGCAGGCTGTTCCGGACACTTTCCCGAATGCTGGAAAAGGGCTTTGCAGGCGCAAATACCCTAAGACGCCAGCGCTTCTGCTCTGATCGCAGCCAACAGCTCGAGCGAAGCCGCCGAAAGCTCCAATGCAGCTAGGCCAGCGGTTGGCCTGCCACCTACGACTCCGGAAGCGAAGATTCAGGCTTGCCGTCTCTCCACACCTCTTTTGCCTTTTTGATTCGCTTCGCCCGTGGAAAGGGGGTTCCTGCAGCCGCCTCTTCTGCCCGGCCCTTCCTAGAGAAGCCGAAGTGCGCCATGCAGGATCTCCCGGACCCTCAGCGTTCTCATCAGAGAGGTTGCCTGGAGGCCTTCTTCCCCCTTGGGCCTTCTCTTTTGGGGGTGGCAGCCGAGCCCCTGCTTCAGAATCTCCCCTCCCGATACGCTTGTCCACCAAGTGCCCTTCCAGTTCTATCTCTGGGCCTCCTGCCAGCTCCTGTCTGCTCTCTACCCTCAGCAAATGTCCTTCTTCAATACTAGGCCACGTGGGGGAGCTTGCTAACCTCCCATCTTTTAGGCCAGAAGATGATGCCACTGAGCTGCCGAGGGCTTCTGCTGCTCTCCTTGAGGAAGAGAAGAGTTTAGTCTGCAGCACACAACTCGGGCTCTCTACATGCCACCACGTAACCGATGGCTCTGGGGGACCTTTGGCTTTTCTGGAATCAGGTTCTGAAATGTCTTCAGGTGAGCCAAGAGGAAGTCCTGTGTGTATCGCGGCCTTGAATGAAAAGGTGACCTTCCCACCCCTGAAAGGAAGCATTAAATTTTCCAGGAGGGCCTCACTATCAGAAAGAATGTGAAGGGGAGATCCTTCCGTCGTCATCCCAGCTGTCCGGCCGGGCTCTCTCGGGTCATCTTCCAAACCCTGTGTTGCTTCCAATGACTGCCCTAAAGGACACAGGGAGACCATCGCTTCTACTCTGGGACTCTTGAAGCGCTGGCATATCGTCTTGCTAGTCAGAGGGCCGGCTGCAGCTGCATCTCCTCTGGGGGAGCTGCTAACCCTTTCGCTTTCCAAACCGAAGGGCCGGCTGCGGCCAACAGCTTCTCTTTCAAGCAGGAGAGTCCCTCGGCAGTGCCGCTGGGCAAGAGGAGAGCCGTGAGCTTTCAAAGAAGGGGATGTTAACGCTGCCTCTTTTGGAAAGAAGCACATTTTTTTATTCTGGGAGCCTAAGCCTGCAGATATCAAACTAGATATTTTTCTTTTTCTGCAGGTTTTTAAAAGTAGTCCTTTCATTCTTTCCTGACCTTTAATTTTGGCAGAAGTTGTAGGGCCCGTTTGAAAAGGAGATGAAGCTAATTTACTGCCAGACAATAATCCATTTTTAAAATTGAACTTCTCTGATGGACTTTCGTGGACTGTTTCAGAGGCAGAATGGAGATCATCGGTCTTCGACTGAGCCCGATTCTTCACAAAATCATTCCAGTTCAGTAATTCAGAAGTAGACTCTGAGCATCCGAATGGTGTCCTGGGACTTTGTGATTCTAAAAAGTCTTCATTCAGTAGATTGCCAGCAAATTCTGAGCCCTTATTATTATTATTGGATGATTCAATGACGATTTCTTGAAATGGACCTTGATGATATTCTGTTAAAAGTGCAGTAGCTGGTGGGGTTACCTTCAGCTCCATCTTTGAATGCAATGATTCATTTTTATTACACCGGACGCATTTTATAGCCAAACTGATCACAGTTTGCAAATCATGATGATTTAGTTTCTTGTAGAAAATTAAGGAAGGCTGCTGGCATTCTAGAAACTCTGTCTTTGGTGAATCGTTTCTCTGTTCAAACAAGGTGCAACCCTCAAGGAAATAACATGGATAAAGAAATATTTTCATCTGATAAATGGGTTCCGGCTGCTGAGCTGAACGTTTAGTACATAAACAAGAGTCTTTTTTATTTAAATAAGAGAGATTACCTGCTGGGGAAGAGGGGTGAATCTGGTATTTTTCTTGTTCTTCTAGGCACTGGCCTTTTCTAAAAGTGGCTCTACAAAGGAGGAAAGTTTTGCTCAAGTCTCCGTCAAATGCAAGCTGAAGGAAGAGCCTAGTATTGTTACGTAGTGTTGCATTTTCTATTGTTTTCATGCCACCAGCATCAGCTCCAAATGAAGCTTTGTGGACTTCTACTCTTTCATAGGGAGGAAAAAGATTACTCTCCCTCTCCAGAATAGTTTCTGAACCATCAAAAGCATCTCCACCATTGACACTCCAGTTTTCAGCTTCTGCCTTTGACAGATCAGAGCAAGGAGCCTCCAGAGGATAAACGGAGTCCAAGAGGCTTCCTGCCCTATCCAAGTCCACCCAGTTATTTCTGTAGGGAGAGCAACTGAAAACATTTTGTAGAGGAAAGAATCTCCCACTGGACTCCAAAAGGGCCGGGCTTATTCCCAAGCTGAGAGATATTTTGGTGGCTGGCCCTCTTCTGCCTTTTTGTAGATTTCTGCAATCTAAGAAGAGATTTCTTGCCAGGGCGTAGATCTCCTCTGGAGCAGAAGAAAGATCATTCACAGTCCGGTCACTAAAGCAGAGTGCTTTTCTCCAGAAGGGTTCCATAGCAGCCTCCCCATTTTCTGCCCCTCTCAGCCCCTCCCATCTGACCATCTCCCAGGCCCCTTCATTCATTACCGCCTGGAGTCTGCCACCGGCTTGCCTTGGAGCAAATGCTTTCTTGTGATGAAGCCAGGCACCGGTGCTTCGCATCACAATGGCTCCCTCTGGAGACAGGCTGTCCATGGGCCCTCCGTGACCTAAGCTTGGGTCAGCCTTCTGGGCAAATGGAGATGGGCCACGGAGTTGAGGGACTTGAAGGCTTTTTTCATCAGCACACACACTGATCTCTGGGACACGGAAGGAACTGGTAGCACACCGAGGCAGAGCTAAATCACAGAGCAGGAGGGTTGTCTTCAGATTGCTCTTAGGCTCCACTCGGAGTGGCAAGCCATTCCCCCCCAAGTCCAGCTGAGGAGCCAAGCAGCTGAGAAACGCAGGAACATACTTTATACTGCAGCTCTTCTGAAGGAACCCAAAGTTATTTCTTTTCAACAAAAGAGCTCCATTTCCTTTTCCCAAAGGGATACATTTTTCATGGCGGAGAGAAGAACTTCTATCCTCTTGCATCCTGCTGGCCTCTGAAGAGCTCACTCTTAGCTCATCTTCAGATGCTGCTTGGACAACATCACAAAGGGAGGAGCAGCCAATTTCGGAATGCCGGTCTTTTGGGACTGTTAGCTGTTCGGCTGGACTTGGAAATCTGCCGTGTTCTGAAGGAAAATGCTCTCCATCTCTTTTCCAGCAGCTATGCACAGCAGACCCTTTCTGGATTTCAATGATCCCTTTATGCACAGGGCTAGAAGAAAGATCCATACTGTCACCCCTCTTGTGCTCATTGTTGGACAGCTCTCCCCCAGGGCTCCCTGCCTGTAACGGAGCCTCAGCCATTTGCAGCTCAGAGGCTTCTCCCAGATCCTCCATCCTTCCACTGCTCGGATTGCTCTTTAAGCTTCCCTCTTGCGCTTCACAGGCTGCCTCAGAGAGATCCATGTGGTCACCCCAAGGTGTGCTGCCTTGAAAAGTCTGACCTGTGGTTTCAAGCCTCGTGCCTGGTGGGCAAGCATCCAAAGCCAGAGCAGGGCTGTGCTTACTGGGCGTGTCGAACATCTCTTGCTGGACTGATGGACGACTGTTAAAAACGGCATTCATTTCTTGGTCTGGATTCTGAAACCTCTCTTCCCCAGCTTGTCTGGCACAGGCTGGGAGTTCTTCTTCTTCGGACGAGGCAGGACTCAGAGGCTCTTGAGAGACTAAGCTGTCATTTCCTGAAACTGCAACTCCACCTGAGCACTGACTGGCCTCAAGCAGCGCACCTGTCCTCGCTTGGGCCCTGGGCTCTCCCGTGTTACAATACAGCCCGGTCCCATCAGCCTTCATACCTGGAGCTTCTTTCGGGAGCCTGGGTTGCTTTTCAGACGCCACTTGCACTTTTGCTGGGCTTTCTTCTAGAAACACAAAAAGAAAAGAAAAACCGGACTAAGATGGGGCCATCCTCTTTTAAAATAACTCTAATCCCGATTGTCCTCATGTCGCCCAAATGGCAGGAGAGACTCCTGTGCCTAACACTTTGCCTCTCCGCAGTGCCCGTCCTCACATCCCTCAAAGGAAGGAAGGCCTCAAGTGCCCCCACCGGCTTTTCAGAAAGGTCCCCTTTGGAAATCCTTCACAAATTTAAGGACTTAGTGTCCTCATCCCCTCAGCAGGTGACCTGGAGGCAAAACCTGGAAAAAGGCCACACTTGATACGCTGGAGAAACGAAGTTATAATTTTCTGTCACTACCTGCCTGGTTTCCACAAAGAGGATTATGTAAACAAGCAGCCGGAGGGGCTGCACTTCATGACTTAATTTGACAATCCGAGTTCTGCACAGCAAGGTCCCCACATGCAAGACCTGTGATCAGCAGGACACCCTCTGCTCTGTGGACGTGCCAGAACTCGAATAAGGTTCTAGAATTCAGCATGTGCTACTGCGATGTTTATGATGAAAGCCAGAGGAAGCGCTTCAGATGTCACTGATTCAGGGCAGGCATAAATGGAGGAACTCAGAACTCATCCTGGCCAAAGACGAAGAGGCGTCTGGGAACATCTTTTCCAATCAAAAGAGCTCAAAGCAGCCTCTTCACTGAGGCTTCAGTGAGGGAGGGAGGCTCCGCACTTGCCATCTTTTAACTTTTCCTTGTGTTTTATTGTAATTATTTGGATTGTTTTGAGTTGCCTAGTTGGGAGTTGGGCAGAGTACCAGTTAATAAATTAGTATTATTGATTTTTCATTAATGTATGAAACACATTTAAAAAAAAAACAATCCTAGAAGGGAACTATACCTCTGCTGCTCAACTGGAGAAATTAATGCAAAGTGGACCCACCTTATCCCCTGTGAGGGCAGCAGAAGCTTTAGTAGAGGGCAGCCGTTAGGCTAGGCCCGTCATGGCGAACTTGTGGCACGCAGAGCCCTCTCTACGGGCATGCGAGCCGTCGGCCAGCTCAGCTTCACCGCGCATGCGCACACCTCCTGCCAGCCAGCTGATTTTTGGGTATCTGCTGCCCATGTGCAGGGGTGAGCACGGCACCCCCCACGGCCCATTTTTGCTCCCAGGAGGCTGCAGGGAGGCCTGCTAGGCCCAAAATGGGACGGGGGCAGGGGCGGGTTCCTAATTTTTTTACTACCACTCTGTGGGCATGGCTTATTTTGTGGGTGTGGCTTGCAAGCCATGTGACTGGGTGGGCGTGGGCCTCGTGAGCTTGGCAGCGGCCGGAGAAGCAGGGGGACATTGCCCACCTGCAACACAGCCCCCCGCAGTGGGAGCAGCAAAACCGCGGCAGCGGTTCTTCTAGGAGGCTCCATCCGGCCTGAATGCTTCTCCCCATTCGATGATCCTAGGCTCCTGCCACCTGTTCCCCCTCCCCTCAGCAGCTCGAGAAGCCTCGAACGTGCGAAAATGCTTAGGATCATCACTGCGCGTTCGTGGCTTCTCGGACTGCTGAAGGGAGGGGAATGGAGATAGCTCCTGCCGCCCGTTCTTTCAGCATCTCACGCGCTCCCTCAGCCATCCTCCCCTGCTTGGACTCACTGTGGGGTAGGAAGGCAGCGCATGTGCAGTGCCGGAAGCTCGGCTTCTGGGCATGCGCAGAAGAAAATTTTTTTAAAAAATGTTTTTTTAAAAAATGGCGGCGCCCAGGCACCGGCAACTGACCGCACGGGTACTGTGACGTCACCACCGGGCCGCTACCGGTGCTATAGAGTGGACCGCACTGGTAGGAACCCACCACTGGATGGGGGAGGGGGGGGTTGCGTGCGCATGCGTAGGGGGTCACACACGCGCATGCACAGGAGGGGGGCAGGGCACACAGGGGATGGTGTCACACGCGCATTGCATTGTGTGACCCAAAGAACCATTTTTATCCTTTTCAATAAAAGGAGGTCATCCACATTTTAAAATAAGGATCTTGCTAGATGCTGGCTGGGTAATTCTGTGAGTTGGAGGTCCACACATTTTAAAGCTGCCAAGGTCGAGAAATACTGCATTACATCACTTTGATGGTACTCCCTTGCTAGCCGAACTGTAATATCCCTGTTTAGGTACATTAGCAATGTAGACCAAGAGCTTAACCCACTGGCAACAAATCTTTTGCATTTATATGCAAAGCAAGGAATGATAGACACTGCTAAGCAAAATGCTTGCAAAACCATCCCTCAGAACAGGGTGAAGACAGGTACACACACACACACACACACACACACACACACACACACACACACACACACACACACACACAAAGAGTTATAGAGCCAATTTGGTGTAGGGGTGCAGCCATCAGTACTTCTAGTCCTGCCTTGGACACAAAGCCAGCTGGGTGACCTTGGGCCCGTCCCTTTTGGTGATGCAATGCATGGATAACCTTGAGGAAAGGCAAGGCGAGGTGCTGCCTAGGAAACCATCAGACAAGAGAGGCAGCTAACCTCAAACTCTGGAAGGACCCATCCTAATCAGTCTAGCACAGTGGTTCCCAACCTTTCTAATGCTGCAACCCCTTAATATAGTTCCTCATGTTGTGGTGACCCCCAACCAAAAAATTATTTTGGAGACCCAGCGAAGAAAGAGGCAAACAGGGAGGGAGGGAAGAGAGAGACTGAGAGATATTAGCACAGGGCTAGCCTGATCATACGGAGCAGGGCGGCGGCGATGGACCATGCTCCGGCACCACCTCCTTCTCCAGTTCCCTCCAGCTTAGCTCCTCCTGCCCCCGGCGGTGGCGCCCTCAGCACCGAGGCTGTATGATCAGGCTAGCCCTGCGCTAATATCTCTCAGTCTCTCTCTTCCCTCCCTCCGTTTGCCTCTTTGTTCGCTGGGTCTCCGCGCCAGCCGAGGGCGAGAGGGCAGACAGACGATTCCAACCCAGCTTTCCTCCTTCCCACCGTCATGCACTGTGAAACTTAAGTGGTCGTTGGCTGGCCGTTCCCTCCCGTGACTTCCTTTCCCTTCGACACCAGCGGGAAGAAATTGCCGCTGCGAGCAGGAGATAGAGGAGGCCACAGATGTCTTAAGCACCGCCTTGTACTCTCCAGCAAGCAATCTTGCAACGCCCCGCCCCTTAGCTGATGCCATCAAAGCTCGGCCGCCAGGAGTCACAAACGCCTCTCACCGAATGGCACCTCTCCCGACCAATCGGAGGGCCCGGGCAAGTTGAGCCGATATGGCCAGGCTTGTGGCAGTGGGGGGGGGGGAGCTGAGGATGCCAGGGTGACCCCTAGGAAATGGTCATTCGACCCCCAAAGGGGTCCCGAACCCCAGGTTGGGAACCACTGGTCTAGCAGTTAAAAGGGGTGGAGGGAAGGTTGCATTTTCAGACTTGCAAGAATCTGTTAATGCAGCCTGACAATAAAGTAGACTCAGCTCATCCAGTCACATTTCCTATCTGGTTTACTCAGGAAAGCCAACATTAACCTTGCAAGTCATCTACTTCCTTCCAAAGAGAGGAATTTCAAGAATGGCTTTGGATCCTCAAGGAGTTCCACTGACCGCTGAGCATCTGGCAGCCATGTTATTGCAGCATCAGCAGCAAGCAGATGCGGATGACTAACTTACAGAAATGGCATTCAACAGCTAGCACAGCAACTGGGGCAGAACTTGCCTCAGCCCAGAGGCTCCACAAGTTCTTCTGCCTGCCGGAAGTGTCCGAAGGGGAGGGTGGAATAATGGAATGCAGGGATGGCCTTGAGAAATGGGGAGAGAAGAGGCTGCCTAGGAAACAATAGGACAAGAGAGGCAGGGGCCACCACAGGCTTAACGGTCAGAGAAACAGAAAAGAAAAGAAACAGAACGAAAACTTCATTGTCACTTTAAATGTACACTAATCAGCATACATTAAAATGAAATTTTGTTGCATTCAGCTCTCTAAAAAATAACCATTATGCATATACACACACACACACACACACACACACATATGACACAGAGAAACATCACAGTCTAGTTTGAAAGAAACCTGAGAGTTTGCAAGACGGGTGGTATAAGGATCAAAGCTGTTACAGAATCTAGTAATCCTGCTAGAAATACTTCAAAACCTCCTCCCAGAGGGGAGCAACAGAAACAGATCCTCAAGTGGATGTGTAGGGTTTCGAACAATGCTTCGGGCTCTAAGCACATAGCCCTTATAAGCAGTATCTTGAAGGACAGGAAGTGACCTTCCTACAATCTTCTCAGCTATCCTTACCACTCTCTGAATGGACCTTCTATTTGCTACCACCAAAGCAAACAGTGGGGCCGTTTGTTAAAACACTCTCAATGGTGCCTCTGGGAAAAGTGGTGAGGAGGAGAAAGATGTGCTCCTGATCCGACACAGGAAATGCAGACACTGGTTTTCACCTTCACTAAAGGTCATGTATGAAGGATCTGCCCTAATTCAACATATAGTTAAAAATGGCAGGCAGAAAGTTTGTATTTTCAGATTTTCAAAAATATATTGATGTGTCCATATGATACTAGATTTAGGTCACCTATTTGTGTTTCCTGGCTGGTTTACTCAGGGAGGCCCGACCAAAGGAAGCCATAGCAAACCACTCTTGAAAAATGTTGCCAAAAAAACTGCAGGAAATATTTATGTATGCATGCATGCATGCTGTATGTATGTACCGGTATTTACACATGTACATATTCATATATATAAATGGAACGTATACGTACAGAGTGCCTCTCAGTCACAGTGAAGTGGGGAGCAGATTTCCCCCACCTCAAATGGGCCTTACCAGCAACATTTGCGTTTGCAAAGCAAAACCACGGAAGAGCCCCCAAAACAATGCATGATCGTACCTAGATTCTGCAGCAAGTCTTTTATTTCAAGGCAGGAAGGACTTGAAACACGTTCTCTCCCCTTCTGGATTAGCCGGAACTCCTTCTGAAAGGAAAGCAGGTAAGTTCATCAACAGGACAGTAGGAACACCAGCAGAGCTGTGGGGCAAGTCAGAATTTCCTGAATATCTTTCCAGGCAAGAGCAACAGCATCCCAGCCCATCCATGCTCGGAGGCAGGTTTGCTACAGCAGCGGTCCCCAACCTTTCTGGCTTTGATGATCAGTGGGGGTGGGTGGGAAAGGGGATGGTTCTGCGCATGCAGCTCCATTTGTGCAAGCGGCAGGCACGCGCACCAGCCATTCACACAAGTGGAGCCGTGCACGTGCTCGCCTATTGCTTCCACGGCCTGGTTCTGAACGGGCCTCAGACTCCTCTGCTAGAGAGTCACAAGCTGCCTTCTAAAAGCAACTGACCTCCAACTTCCAACAACATGAGGATCTGAGACTTACCGCCCGCCAATAGCTGGAGGGGCACAGTTTTCTCACAAAAATGCATCTCTCAAGGAGCTTTCAGTTTTCTAATATTCTAATATTTTTTTGCTGGTTTCAAGGAGTGCTACTCATGTTACTTTCTTGCAGCAACCATGAACTTTGTGGCTCCTTAAATTCCAACAGATTTATTTCTATAGCATAGCAGCTTCTTTGGGTGAGAGCCCCTCTCAACCATCAAATGCATGAGATGGTTACCCATTTGGCAAATATATATATATGTATGTTTGTATGTATGTATGTGTGTGTGTATGTATGTATGTATGTATGTTATATATATATATATATATATATATATATATATATATATATATATATATATATATATATATATATATATACATACACACACACACACACACACACACACACACACACACACACACACACACACACACACACAGGACTGCAGAGAACAAAAACATATTGAAAAGTGGGATCAGCTACTGGCTGTCCTGCAGAATGGAGAAGAGAAATGCTGGGACATGCATCTCTGGGGCCCTGAAAAAATAAGTGTGATATATAAATTCTGTGTATTATGAGACTTTTTATGCCCTTCAACAACCCCAGGGCTTCCCTGTATGCCAGGCTGACAACTATTAACGGGAGAGCAGGATCCGCAATATTACAACTCCTAATTGCACATTTCTCAGAGTTTTGGGGATTGAGGCTAGATAAAGCTGCTTTTCAGTGGGGCTGCTCTGGCCCCTTCCTTGTGGGTGTTTTGAAAACTTTTAAACACAAGAATTGTTTTGGAAAGGCTTTTCCTGAGTCTACACTTGACTTGGACCATCTTGGTTTTTTTCTTCTTTTTTCGCCTCCATTTTTCTTCTTTTTGTGCTCTCCGGTTTCTGTCTGGCTGCATTGTTTTAATTCTAATCCCTCCACGGATGTTTTATTTATTTTTTTGTGCTTCTGCACAGTAAACCACGGAAAGTCCTTTGACTTTTGAGGTGTCCTAAAAGTATTCTAAACGCATCAAGAAAAGAAGATGTTTATTCTTTAAACACTGGGAGATGTTAACGATGCTAAAGCTAAGGGACTTTGACCGCAGCAGCCCCGTTTTCCTCCAGGGAAGCCGGCTGGCTGGCGGGGGTGGGGGGAGGGAGGCGAGCTCGACCCCTTTCAAGCGTTAAGAGCCACCGGGCGGCCCCTCCGCTTCTTACCTCTCCCGGCCGCCCGCTTCCTCCGCAGGTGGGCAGCCCCGGCCGGGCGCCTTCCCTCGGGCCTTCCTCGCACCATCCCGGCCTTTCTAAGCCGCCACCGCCGCCGCCCCGCATCTCCTGCTGCTGCTGCTCCGGGCGCGACGCTTCGCCCGCCAAAGGTGGCCTCCGGAGGGACTCGCGGGCGCCGAGGTCCCGGCCATGCGGCTCCCGGGGCAGCGCCAAGGCCGGCCTCTCGCCCGCGGCCCCCGGCGCCGCACAAGGGGCGGCCGAAGCGGGGCGCTGGGCGGGCAGGGCGTCCCCCGGGCCGGCGGCGTGGAGCTCCCGCCCCGCGGAGGACATG
Organism: Diadophis punctatus similis; assembly: GCA_023053685.1. NCBI lineage: Eukaryota > Metazoa > Chordata > Lepidosauria > Squamata > Dipsadidae > Diadophis > Diadophis punctatus. The sequence continues at coordinate 2,483,813 of JALIGW010000048.1, forward strand.
CGGCGTCAGTCCCCCTTGGCTCAGGCGGAGGCGTAGCCGCTCCTGGAAGGAGAGAGGCGGCTGTTAGGCGGGGACGCGGCGGCCCCGGCCCCCCTCGGACCCACGCGAGGCCTCCGGAGCCCTCCTGGGCCCCGGGAAAAGCCCCGCCGGGTGCGGCGCGGCTGCTACCTCAGCAAGCGGCAGGCCGTGGCCCAGTGCGCCGGCTCTGGCATCGCGCCGCTCTCCGCTGGTGCTGGCGTTGCCGCTCTATGGTCGCGTCCTTCCTCATCCGGGCACTGCCCGGGACCATAGAGAGGCGAGGGGGCGGTTTCCGGGCGCGGACTTCCGGAGGAGCGCCAGGCGAAGGCCGCGCCGGTGAGTTACTGAGGAAACGGCTCGCTCCGCGCGCCCGTCCCGCTCCGCACCCGGGGGGGGGGGAGGCGGAGGCGGCGGCAGGAGCCCCGACCCACCCCCCCGTCTCGGAGGCCGGAATCGGCGGCCCGGCGAGTAGAAAGCGAGCACGGCTGGGACGCGGCGCTTCCTTTAGGCCTCGCCTTGCGCGGCGGCTTTTGTGCTTGCAGGGAGAGGCCTCTCCTGGGGAGACGGAGGCTCGCTGCCCCGGACTCTTGGCCGGAAGGAGGAGCAGAAAGCAGCGCCTTCCAGAGTCTGCCCTTCCGCTGCCCGTGGTCCCTAGAAGCGGGGCCGGCGGTCTGTCTCCCCGGCTTTGGTGCCTGAGACGACGATCCAGGATAGGGAGCGAGGATGAGGATGGACGCAGCCACGCAGGTGGCCCCCCTCCGCCCCCCAGATTCCAAGCGCGACCCTGGGAGCGCTTTTTTCACCCCGTGGGACGCTTTGGGGGTTCAGTTTCAAGCCCCCAAAGATAAAGCATGAGCTCTCGCATTGTTTTGATACGGCCAAGGCTTGTGCCACAGGCAGCTGGTGGGCTTTTTCTAGGGAAGAGGTGGCGCAGCGGTTAGAGTGCAGTACTGCAGGCCACTTTAGCTGACTGTGATCCGCAGGTTCAAATCTCACCAGGCTCAAGGTTGACTCAGCCTTCCATCCTTCCGGGGTAGGTAAAATGAGGACCCAGATTGTTGGGGGCAATGTAAATATACATTGCTTACTGGTGTAAACCGCTTAGAGCAGTGGTTCCCAACCTGTGGTACGTGTACTACTAGTGGTACGCAAACACTTTCGGGGTCATGAACGATTTTTAGTTAGTTATTTTTTACTTCACAAAAATGTTTACTGCCTAACACAAGATAATCTGGCAACGATTTGCAACTGTTGCCACACGCCACCCACCTGGTCCCAGCGGCCCGAGAATCCAGTTGCTGGATGCGCGGGGCCAAAAAAGGAACGGTACAATTATGGAAATACAGTGATATCTGATCGAATTTAGTTTCTCTGGAACCAGGTGGTACGTGGCGACTGTACGGGACCTCCAAGTGGTACTCGATCACAAAAAGGTTGAGAACCACTGGCTTAGAGAGTGCTTGCACTGTGAGGCGGTATATAAATCTCACTAATAAATAAATAATAAATAAACACACGAGCCGCAACCTCCATTGGTGATCAGAAAAGCCGGTCCCTTAAAGGCTGGGCTAGCATGGTCTTCAGGAGGCACCCCAACCTGTGAAGGTGGCTTTAGGGACCTTAGAGCTCTGGATTATTTAGCAGTAGCCCTTAGACTTATATACTGCTTCATAGTGCTTTACAGCCCTCTCTAAGCGGTTTACAGAGTCAGCCTATGGCCCCCAACAACCTGGGTCCTCATTTTATCCACCTCAGAAGGATGAAAGGCTGAGTCAACCTTGAGTCAGTCAGGATCGAACTGCTGACAGCCGGCAATCAGCAGAAACAGCCTGCAATTCTGCATTCTAACCACTGCACCGCCATGGCTCATTTACGTGATCATCTTCCCAGCAAAGGGGAATCCTGGGGGCAAAAGCTTCCTTTTCCTTCAAAATAAGCTGTTTATCACAAAATGCTCATTGCAACCTGGACAAAAGAAATCAAATGTGGATTTCCAAAATCTGCTGTGCTGTCCATAAACGCAACATTATAAAAGTCTGGACTGAGATCAAGCAGAGGATCTTAGACTTTGACATGCAGAGGGTTGCCTCATCCTTCTGCCTCGGTGAGCGAGATATCTGTCGCTCACCTCTCCCAAATCCTTTTCCTCACCTCTTGTGCCCTCATGGATAAGGGCACTTCCTTACACTGGGCCACGTAGATGCCCAGTCCTGAGATTCAGTAATATCCCTGCTAAGATTATTTGGGATCTGTTTGCATATTGAAATTGAACCAGCTGCACATGTTCAGTTGAATTGCCCAAAAGATCATTGTTGGAAGTTGGAGCTAATCTCCCATCTAACTGTAAAACTTTTGAGTTTATTTATTTATTTATTTATTTATTTATTTTTTACATTTCTATGCCGCCTAACTCCCAAAGGACTCTGGGCGGCTCACAACAGAAAGAAACATAAATAGAAAATTTAAAATTTAAAAAGCAGACTAAAAATACATTAAAATTACAGCCATCCACCATTCATGGGCTGACCTCATCTCTCATCACTAAAGGTCAATGGCCCCAGGCCTGTCGGAAAAGCCAGGTCTTAACAGCTTTATGGAAGGCCAATAAGGTGACGGTAGTAAGGATCTTGGGAGGTAGCTGGTTCCAGAGAGCCAGGGCCGCCACAGAGAAGGCCCTCCCCCGAGGGCCCGCCAGCCGACACTGTTTAGCTGACGGGACCTGGAGGAGACCGACCCTATGGTTGGTCCTAATGGGCAGCTAAAACATCACTATTATGAAGTTTCCAAAAGAATGATCAAATTTTCTGCTTGTGAAAATTGATCAGAACAAGCCATTTGATCAGAACAAAATCTAATTAGGCATATCTGTTAGAAAAAGGATTTTTATATTGGATGCTTTGTATTTTAATTATTATTTTTTAGTCTGACTGTACAGAAATAAACAATATATAAAGCTGTTGGCACCTGTGATTTTATTTTGCTTTGCTTTGGCTTCCTCACAGCATACAATGGAAGAGGAATAGCTTCTCATGTATTACTCGCTTTTGTTCTGCGGAAAGTAGAAATTTGTCTAATGCCTGATTTCTGATAATCAAGAAGACCAAGAATTTGAAATCAAGATGAGAACCAACAAAGTTTACAAGCTTGTCATACACAAGAAAGGCTTCGGAAGCAGCGGTTAGTAGCCCCATTGAATGTGGCTGGGCCTTGGGGTGCCCTGAAGGTGCAAGAAAACACGAATAAACCTTTTGCCCCTTGGGTGCAGAATCTGCCAAGCTCTGCAATATCTGGACTGCAACAAGGCCTTCTGAACAAATTTGAGGTTCCCAGCTTAATTAGAATAGAATAGAATAGAATAGAATAGAATAGAATAGAATAGAATAGAATAGAATAGAATAGAATAGAATAGAATAGAATAGAATTCTTTATTGGCCAAGTGTGATTGGACACACAAGGAATTTGTCTTTGGTGCATATGCTCGCAGTGTACATAAAAGAAAAGATACATTTGTCAAGAATGGTTGTCATAGGGTTCAAGTAAGCAATCAGGAAACAATATTAATATGAATCCTAAGGATACAAGCAACAAGTTACAGTCATACAGTCATAAGTGGGAGGAGATGGGTGATAGGAACGATGAGAAAAACTAATAGTAATAGTAATGCAGCCTAGTGAATAGTTTGACAGTGGTGAGGGAATTATTTGTTTAGCAGAGTGATGGTGTTCGGGGAAAAACTGTTCTTGTGTCTAGTTGTCTTGGTGTGCAGTGCTCTATAGCAACGTTTTGAGGGTAGGAGTTGAAGCAATTTATGTCCAGGATGCGAGGGGTCAGTAAATATTTTCACGGCCCTCTTTTTGACTCATGCAGTATACAGGTCCTCAATGGAAGGCAGGTTGGCAGCAATTGTTTTTTCTGCAGTTCTGATTATCCTCTGAGAAGTCTGTGTCTGTCTTGTTGGGTTGCAGAACCAAACCAGACAGATAACACTTGTAAAGCAGGTGTTTTATTTTTATTTGGAAAGAAATTGCAATCTGTTCAGCGGGGCGTTATCCCTAATAAGGTTGCTGAAGATGTTAAAATCATTTATGTTTATGACCAACTTTATAATGTGTTTCAGCATCTGCAGGGAGGCTAAGACATACCTGATTAGTTTATTCTTAGGATTAGGTTTGGATTTGAAGTGAATGCTCCTGTTCTCAGTTGCGATTCTTTCTCAGTTTAAAAACTCTGTCACGGCTGCCTCTCCCATCTAAGCTTCGTGAGCTGACAGCCTGATGTTAGCGTGGTGGTGGTGGGGGAGTTTGGACTGTAAGGAGGAAGAAGAGGGGGAAATGGAAACCCATCTGAGCCTTGTGAGAAGCTTCAGCCAGCCAAGATCAACTAAAGCGGGGAACTGAGAACCTGTTTCCTAAACAATATACAAGCACCTGATTGGACATTTGCAGATAACCTGGGGGGGGGGGATGACCCGGAGGGAGCGGGGGAGGAACATTTACTTTGTATTGTTTGCAGGGAGAAAATCTCAGATTCAACTTTCACTACTAAGTTTTAGTAAAGTATATTCTTGGCAAAAGCAAATGGCCAGGAGTCTTTCTTTGCTAGATGACTTGAGTGGGACGGTGAGAGAGTGGGACACTCTAGATTTTCAGTGTATTTCCCTCACCCTGGCACTCATCCCCATCTCAGGCTTCTCCGCTTTAGTGGCATTGAGGATAACTTTGGAACTGCTATGAAAGTTGCTCTAAACTGCAAACGTCTACAAGGGTTCTTTTCCAACTCTTTCCTTTTCAGATGACGAACTTACGGTGAACCCCAAAGTATTCCTTCAGATCAAGTTGGGAGATATAGTGGAAATAGCACACCCCAATGATGAATACAGGTGACTCTCCTTGTGGATGGATCTGCTTTGGGACATCATGCATGATAAGGGGGAGGGGGGCAGTCCCAGAACTTTGCAATGGGGAGATAGAAAGGAGGGCTGCAGAGCACCACAAGGTGAACTGGCATTTTTGCTTTAGCGGGAGAAAAGTGGACGCTGCTGGGAAGTCGGGGAGCCAGTCAGATGGAGAAGACCTTGTCACTGTTGCTTTCTTTCAAAAGGCAGATATTGCCTGCTTCCATTTGGGGTTCTTGGTGATATAGAAAACATCAGTATGTAATAATGTGTCTATAAACAAACTTGTAGAAACCAAGAACATAAAATGAAAAACCCTAAAAAGCTTGAGGGAAACAAAATGTTCCTAAATGGTGACCAGTAGGACTGCTTTGGGAGTTTTACTTGGCCAGAGGCATGAGAAATCTGAAATCCTTGAGGATCATCTTGGCTGAAGTGCTTTTCGGTTGCTGGAGAGATCCTGTCCCTGATTGTCACTCTTGCTTTCCAGTCCACTCCTCCTGCAAGTGAAGTCGCTCAAGGAAGACTTACAGAAAGGTGGGCTTTCTCTCTCTCTCTCTATTGAAAACTGCCAGTGATGCTCTGACAATCACCAGTTCTCATTAACCGCCAGCCAATAACTCACTAACCAGAGAGAACGATTTATTATATATTCATTTGATTTATTTATTTATTAATTAATGAGATTTATATACCACCTCATAGTGCATGCACTCTCTAAGTGGTTTACACCAGTGGTCCTCAACCTCCGGTCCGTGGACCGGCACCGGGCCGCGGCATGCCAGAAACTGGTCCGTGCAAACAGGTGAAGCCCCATCCAAGGAATGCAGGCAGCAGGCAAAACCACGCCCCCTCCGGTCCATTGAAAAGCCTCCCTCCAGAGAACCCGGTCCCTGGTGCCAAAAAGGTTGGGGGCTGCTGGTTTACACCATTAAGCAATGTATATATTTTACATTGCCCCCAACAATCTGGGTCCTCATTTTACCTACCTCGGAAGGATGGAAGGCTGAGTCAGCCCTGAGCCGGTGAGATTTGAACAGCTGAACTCAAATGATCCGTCAGCTAAAGTAGCCTGCAGTGCTGCTCTCTAACCGCTGCGCCACCTCGGCTCCTCTTCTATTCCCCCTTTTCTGCTGTTCGTAAGCAAATAGAGGAGCTGGTTTGTGCCATAAGCTTTAAAACTGAGCTTGGTCCTTAGGCGGTTTGCACAAATTCGTCAGTCGGTGGGACTGTTCTTTGCACTTGAAAGAAGTCTCTTAGGAAAGAGCAGAGGCAGCCAAGGATATTCAGTTTTAAGGGTCTAGATCAGTGATGGCGAACCTTTTTTGGTTCGCGTGCCAAAAGGGGGGGGGAATGTGGGGGATCACGTTTGTGTGTGCCCACATTCATAATTCCATGCAGCCCCGCACATGCACGCATGGCCCCCCTGCTCCCAGCATGCAATGACACGCCCATTTTTTGCTCTCCCCAGGCTTCAGAGCCTTTCTAGGAGCCTGGGGAGGGCGAAAACGGCCTTCCCCACCCCCTCTGGAGGCTGGAAACAGCCTGTTTCCCGACTCCCAGTGGGCCCAGAAGGCCCGAAAATCAGCCGGCTGGTGCACACATGCACGCCGGACCTGAGCTCGCGTGCCCACCGATATGGCTCCGCGTGCCACTTGTGGCACCCGTGCCATAGGTTCGCCATCACGGGTCTAGATCAAGCATATCCAACCCACGGTCTGTGGGCCACATGTGGCCGTGGACAGCTAGTAATGCGGCCCCACACGATCATAAACTTTTAACATTGTTATGTGACTTATATACATTAACTATATTATATATTTTATATGCGGCCCAAGACAGCTGCTCTTCACTCAGGTAAGCCAAAAGGTTGGACACCCGTGGTGCAGAGTATAATATTTGCTGAGATCTGGTTTTGGGAGATCTGAAAGAAATCAGGGTTTTTTTTCCCTTCCAGTCCTGGAGCAGGTGTCCTGGAGCGGCCCTGAGCTCCAATGGCCCTCTTTGATCCGCAGTCAGTTGCTTGCAATGAGACCTGAGCCTCTTAAAGCTCAATCACTGGGGATAGCTTGAAAGAAATACTGCTGGGTTAGCCTTCTCGTAATTCAAGCCAGATGGGAATTTGCACAGTTCTGCATGGAAGAACTTTGAATAGCAATAGCACTTAGACTTATATACCGCTTCATAGTGCTTTACAGCCCACTCTAAGTGGTTTACAGAGTTCAGCATATTGCCCCCAACAATCTGGGTCCTCATTTTACTGACCTCAGAAGGATGGAAGGCTGAGTCAACCTTGAGCCGGTGAGATTTGAACAGCTGAACTGCTGAACTGCAGTGCTGCTTTTAACCACAGTGCCACCTCGGCTCTGATCTCTGATCACTGCAGAGTTTAGATGGGACTGACGACATTTATGTCAGACTTCACTTCCCAAATAGCAGGCATAGTTGATTATTTCTAGAACAGTTGTAATTTATGCCATTTTCCTTCCTGCACTGGGGTTGGCTCTCAAGCCATCTTCTTAGGATGATGGGTTCCTGGCTTGTCATCATCCTTTCAGGTCAAGGTCAGAAGCCAGGGTTGGTTCATCATTTGCTTGAGAGTTGCCTTTTTGGACGGGTGTGTGTGTCATGCTGGGAATATTTAGATCGTGTTACAAGATGGCAGTTGGAGAGATTTTGCATCTGGTTTGCTGCCAGCGCTACCAGTCCAAAAACATCATTTCACCAGTTTTATATGGTGACTCCCTGCCTTTTATTCTCTTTCTGGAGCCTATGGGGGCGTTTCTGAAGCACAGCTCTGGATTAGAACCAGTCATTGTTTGCAATTTCTAAGCAAGCATTGGAATTACTCTGATTGAAGCAGGTGAGGCTGGAGGTTGTTGCTTTGCGCTGAATAGGCCAAAAAAGACGAACAGGGAACAAGGCAGACCCCGAAGCAGGTATCTGTAGGCTCAGCATCACCCCTGAGGAGCCCAAAGATATGTCAGCGTTTTTGTCATTAAGTGTTGCTTTGGCTGCTTGCTCACGGCTGTCAGTCATTGGTCGGTGGACCAACTCTTTATACCCTGATAGGCAGGTCAGTTCCTCTGATGCATTGTTTCTCAACCCTAGCAAGTTGAAGATGTGTGGAACTCCCAGAATTCCACAATCTGGAATTGGGGAGAGGAATTCTGGGAGTTGAAGTTCCCCTGTCTTAAACTTGCCAAGGTTGAGAAACACTGCTCTGATGTCACTGCTGGAGTGATTCCCTCGGAAAGCCCCCTCCAATTCTCCCAACTTTCTCTCCTTTCTTTGCCCAGAAACCATCAGTGTTGATCAGACCGTTGCTCAGGTATTTCGACTGAGGCCCTACCAGGATGTCCATGTGAACGTTGTGGAGCCCAAGGTAGGTGAGCTTTTTGCTGCCCTTCAGCTTCCGCTAAAGATGCTTGGATAGACTTGCTGCTGTAGGAGGTGACCAGGCTGAGCCCGAGGGAGGGGTCATCAGTCATCAGTCCCTTCGCTCCCACCAAAGATTTAAGTCCCGCTCACCTTGAATTCCTTCTGTTCTCAACTCCCACTCATTTCCCTTGATTGTTAGTAGTTCAGATTCCTGTAGAGCAGTGTTTCCCAATCTTGGCAACTTGAAGATGTCTGGACTTCAACTCCCAGAATTCCCCAGCCAGCAAAGCTGGCTGGGGAATTCTGGGAGTTGAAGTCCAGACATCTTCAAGTTGCCAAGGTTGGGAAACACTACTGTAGAGAATTTAAGCGTACAATAAATATTTATTCACATTTAACTGCTTGGATCTCCTGATTTCTCTGGTGCTTGACACCTGCACCTTCTGATGACGATAGCGGTTCTAAGAGCAGTAGGATCTGGGCTGGTCCGTTGCTATAAGTCAAATGCCACCACAAACATGAATTTCCTTTCACAGCCGAGCTGTCAGTCCTGCCTGTGTCTGATGTGTGCTTTGGTATTTTGCCCTATATGACAAATGCGTTCACCCCATTCAACCGTCCTCTGCTTTTTCTTCTGGAGATGGCCAAGGAGTTAAGATGGCTAAATTTATGGAATGGGTAAAATCCTCTGCTGCTCAGTAATACAGGGTTTCTCAACCGTGCCAACTTTAAGATAAGTGGACCTCAATCCAGAACTCCTCAGCCAGCCATGCCGGCTGGGGAATTCTGGGAGTTGACGTCCAAGCATCTTTAAGTTGGCGAGGTTGGGAAATAGCCTGCCATCTGGCGACTTTTCACACTGAGCCCTGTTTAAATCTAATTCACAGCATATTGAAGAGTAGGTTGGTCTTTGAACGCCTTGTCCATTGGTGGTGGGTGGAAACTAATCAAGGAGAGAAGCAACTTGGAATTAAGGAGAAACTTCCTAACAGTGAGGACCATTAACCAGTGGAACAGCTCGCCACCAGAAGTTGTGGCTGCAGGTTTTGGGTTTGGTTAGTCTAAAGAAAAGAAGAATTAGGGTTGACATGATAGCAGTATTCCAGCATTTGAGGGGCTGCCACAAAGAAGAGGGGGTCAAATTATTCTCCAAAGGGTAGGACAAGAAACAATGGATGGAAACTAATCAAGGAGAGAAGCAACGATGTCTGTTGGCAGGACCAAGGGGGAGAGCCTTCTCTGTGGGGGCTCTGGTTCTCTGGAACCAACTCCCCCCAGAGATCCGATCTATCCCCACCTTGCTGGCCTTCCGGAAAGCTATTAAGACATGGCTCTTCCTGCAGGCGGGGTGATGTGACCGATGAACATCTTAGGTCTCCCCCAGGTATGAATGTGTTGTTTGGCTTTTTAATCTTTTTAATTAATTAATGTTTTAAATTATTTATTATTTTTTGTTACTGTTTTGTATATTGTTCGTATATTCTGTTGTACACCGCCCTGAGTCCCCAGGGAGTAGGGCGGCATATAAGAACAGCAAATAAACCCTGCAGTAATAGATTAAAGAATTGTTGTTAGTTATCAAATGCTTGAGTGCTGTTGGTATTTATGTCCTGAAATGTTTTGGAAAGGGAAGTAATATGCAGATAGTTGGAAAGGTTGGAAAAACTGCATCCAGGAGTATCAGCAGAAGCAGAATGGTGGAGGCAGAAATCATAGTCCCCTTGTGTTCCTTTTTAGGATGTGACTCTGGATTTAGTGGAGCTGACATTCAAGGACCAGTACATCGGACGCGGGGATATGTGGCGCCTTAAGAAAAGCTTGGTGAGGATCACACCTGTTGATCTGAATATTTCCTGACTAGAAATGTCGGGCCAGCTAGAAATGGACTTGCTTCTTAAGTCATTGTTTCTCTTCTGCAGGTGCAAGTTCTCTTGGGTACAAATTGTTCCATTTCTCTTTTTTCCTTTCCTTGTCACCTCAGGTTGGCACGTGTGCTTACATCACTCAGAAAGTTGAATATGCAGGTATTCGGTGAGTAAGCAGCCACCCCTACCCTTTGGCCTCTGCCTGCCAGCAATTTACCTCTTTGCAGCAAACAGGGCAAAGCCTGATTAGCACCAGAAGAGATTAACTGCCTCCCGACCTACAGCTGACTGAGGCTTGCAGGCCACGTGGTAAAATGAAACTAACTACGGTGGCTGTAATGAGACAAATTGCTGGGAGATAAACTGCTGGCAATGTTAGACTGCTGAAATTGCAAGGAGGTAAGCTGTAGCTGCTATGGCCTAGAGGTAGAGCTCTTGCCTCACAATCAGGAGGTTGTGAGTTCTATCCTAGGTAGAGGCAGATTCTGTTAATATGTTATTTTGTTAAATGTTTGTAGAGTGTTCAAATTATTAGGTTTATTTTTTAAAGACTGCATTATTATTGTTCTAGACAACTTAACGAAATGAAGAAGCTTTTTAAAATAAATGCTTGCTCACAAGAGGCCCAGTGCTATTGTATCTTCTTTTAAATAGCAGAGAATACTTCCAGAAAGCCACATCAATTTTAAAGATCTGTAAAAGTATAATCTGAAATGTCTTGTTTTAGTATTAAGTATTAGTATTAAGTATTAGTATTAAAATAAGGCAGCTGAGTTAATGACTTAGTCATGTTTGGAGTAGATCTATTTAAATAATTGGGAGGAGTTAGTGTGATTATATTTAAGAAAACTTTCTGGCATAATGTACATTTCTCCAATTCTTTGCTATTTCTATGGGTCAAGCACACATGCACAGAAATACACAGCAAACAGTGTATACCATCTGTGCTGTTTGCTGTTTGGCAAATTGCTTGGAGGCAGAGGCCTTTTTTCCTTGTTTTCCTCCCCCAAAACTAAGGTGCGTCTTATACTGCGGTGCGTCTTATACTCCGAAAAATACGGTACTTGGAGCTTGTTTTGCCCGGGGTGGCACAGCTTGGGACTTCAACTGAGTACAGAGCCAGCTGATGAAGCCTGTTTGCCCTGCCAACATCCTGGCATTTTAGCACTGTGGTCACTGAGTAAGGAGGCCAGGATGAATGGCAGCTGAGAATCTCCTTGGGAATGGAAGTTTTGCTTGAACCCTTGAATTTATTTTCTGTTTAAATAAGGAGGTTTAAAAAGCACCATGTTGAGGTTTTGATAATTAGGGAAGGCACATGTAAACTGATGAATTTGAACATTGATTGGCACTCTTAGGAAGATACATTTGGACAGGGGCTCCTGCAGTGGGGTCAAGTGGCTCAAGCTGATGAAAGCAACCTTGTCACAATACAAACCCTGCCCTCCCCCCCCTTTGTACATATGTCACAATGTCAAGCAAGTTGAAAAAGAGGGGAGCTGGCACAATGATGGCATTTTTGTCCTTTTGATAAAAGCAGCAGGAGCCCATGAATTTGGGAGGGAAAGCTGCTCCTGGAGGGAGAGAAAAAACTCCCAGTGTTTAAATTCCCTTCTTGCTTTGCTTTTGTTATCTGCCTTTTGGCCAGCAGCTCTCCATTTTCCACATGGAAAAACAATAAACACAGGTTTATATTTATTTTAGTACAAAAGTAACAAAAAATATAAACCTTATTAAGCTACATTGTCTCAGCTAAGAATTCACGTCTGCCTCGGGCGAGGCTCGCAGGAGAAGAAGAAAGGAAGGAGGAGACAAACTCCTGGAATGCACACATGCGCAATAATACATGTCACATGTCTGCTTAATTAGAAAATACAGTAAATCTAGAAATATAATAGAGAAGCTCAACTGGCAATATTCACATCATGACAAGCTTTCACAGCAAGGTTTCCTCCATGTTTTTAGTCTTCTCTCTTGGTTTCTTTTCAGGGCTCAGGCAGGTGAACTGTGGGTCAAAAGTGAGAAAGTCACCTGTGGCTACATCAGCGAGGATACTCGGGTAGGATTCTGACTTGAGACATTTCCTTTCAATTTCTCAAACGCTGAGCTCCAGAGTCCCTGCGGTTAATAACCAGACAAGCCGCTTCCCAGCATTCCTTCTGCAGGAGATCCCTGGGTTATCTGGGGACAGAGAGGGTGCTAAGGGCCCCCTCAGTTCCCTTGGCCTGCTCACGGGGCACGGGGCCATGGCTCAGCCTTGCCGGGCAAGGGTTGCTGTATTTCCGTGATCTCCTGCTAGTAATGGGAGGAATCGGCTGTCTGGCTCTCTCAGACTAACCTGCTGCTCCTACCTTTGTCCTTGGCATTCAGCTCCTTCTGCGCTGGGCCATCAAAGGGCGTGATGGGAAATTCCCCTCACTCAGATCTCCGGCCTGCGGTCTGTCTCTGCTCTGCATTCCGTAAAGGGAGAGGAATCGTCTGCCTGCATTTGACAGAGAAGGGAGACCTGAGAAATCGGAAATAGCACAGCAATGCCAGGGGAGCCAAATCTGATTTTTGCCAGGCAAGAGAATGGCCTCGGCAGGCTCTCAAGGAGATGGCAATCTTCCTTCTCATCGGCCCCTCCAACTCCCATTTTCCCACCCCTTTTTTGGGCAGGCCCCACTTCCTGCCAGCCATCTTTCATGGCACCGCAGAAGAGCCACCAGGGGAGCCTTTTCAGTGGTGGCACAGTTGGTGTGCTACAGAGTAGGAGTCTTGTGACTGAAGGCTAAGATGCCGGCCAGGGACATCAGGAGGCCTGAGCAACAGTAATGGCTGTGACTCCCTTGGCCTTTTGTCCAGCAGTCGGATCAGTCTCTGGTCAACCTCTCCTTGAAAGAGAGAGAGAGATTTGACCACACACACCAAACATGGCTGTTTCTTCTCTTAGAACAGTGTTTCTCAACCTTGGCAGTTTGAAGATGTGTGGACTTCAACTCCCAGAATTCCCCAGCCAGCAACGCTGGCTGGGGAATTCTGGGAGTTGAAGTCCACACATCTTCAAACTGCCAAGGTTGAGAAACACTGTCTTAGAACTTATGTCTTTCTCCTTTGGGAGCTTTAAGGGGTGAGAGCCAACATCAAGCACTGCTATTGGTTCGATGACAGGACTGGGGGGGGGGCTGCGTGCTGGCAGAGAGCAAGAAGAGGAGAGAAGCCCCCGCTGCCTTCAGAATAGGAGAAGGAATCCTCCAGATCGCAGGGGAGCCAGCAGCTTCTTTTTGAGCCAGGAAACAGCCTGCCAAATTAGGGCAAACCTTAAACACGGAAACCATTGGAAACAAGAATGTTGCCCTCCCAGCTGTAGAGTGCTGGTGTTCTTGTAGCAGCCCCGCCACTGCAATCCCACAAGTGGCTTCCGGGTTCCGAATCCAGCGGACTCAAGACAGAGCCTCAGGGACCCCCAGAAGCCAGCCAGGTTTGGCCTTGCTGATTCAGAGAGAGTCCTTGAGGTCAGGCTCAGCTCCTTCCCTTCTGGGTGCCTTGCAGGTGGTGTTCCGCTCGACCTCTGCCATGGTTTACATCTTCATCCAGATGAGCTGTGAAATGTGGGACTTCGACATCTATGGTGAGGATCCCTCGGCCCTCGGTCGAGCCTCGGCTTGCCTGGCAACTCATCTACCCCAGCCGAAGACATTCTCACTCTCCCTTGATGGAGAAAGGGGGCAGATGGCAAGATTCCCTTTTTTGTAAACTTCAACAATTATGAGGAACTAGAACAGTGATGACGAACCTATGGCACGGGTGCCACAGGTGGCACGCGGAGCCATATCTGCCGGCACGCGAGCCGTTGCCCTAACTCAGCTCCAGTGCGCATGTGCGTGCCCGCCAGTTGATTTTTGGCTGACGTGGAGGCTCTGGGAGGGCGATTTCGGCCTCCGGAGGGCCTCCAGGGGGCAGGGGGAGCGTTTTTTGCCCTCCCCAAGCTCCAAGAAAGCCTCTGGAGCCTGGGGAGGGTGAAAAATGGGCCCACCGGGCCCACTGGAAGTCGGGAAATGGGGGAGTGGGGGGGTCGCGCACGCATGTGCAGGAGGGTGGGTCAAGTGAGGGGCTTTGAATTATGGGTGTGGGCACGCACGCGCGTGCAATAGCGCGCACACGCCCTATTTCGGCACCCGAGGAAAAAAAGGTTCGACATCACTGAACTAGAACATCTGTTGGCATAGTTTAATTTGTCTACTTGAAGAGGGTTGCTTTTTTAAAAAAACCAACCAACATAAATTATTAGGCAGTAAAAATGGCATGAAGGAATCACAAAGGAAAGCAGGAAGCTATTTTCTTGGTGAATAATTACCCAGAGGGTTGCCTCAGCCCCTTCCAGAGATTCAAGCAGACTCTGATCTCAGCTTTGCCCACAGATGCCATCCTTCGAGGCCTCTGCAGAACACATAGGGCCTGGGCCACTGGGCTCCAGCCGACCTATCTGGGTTAGGCTCAGGGCTTTGGCTGCAAGAGCAGCTCCCACTATAGATGAAAAGATGCACAAGAAGACCCCCAAAGCCAGGTGGAGGAACCTGAGTCTGAAGGGTCCAGGAGACGAGCCCCACTGGGTGTCCCAAAAGAGGCGAATCCACAGCCAGGCTCTGCCACTAAAGGGGCTTGGGTCGGGCAGAAGGACGGAGTCACGTGGAAGGAAGCTGCCCCCAAAGGGTGTGCCTGTGGCCCTAGGAGGGCTTGAGGGGAGCCAGGAGTGAGCAGGAACTGATGCCGGTCTCCTCTTGCCACCGGGGCCTTTGTCCCATGCAGGGTCGGGCTGGGTGAAGTAGCCAAAAAGCTTTTCTGCCGGAGAGGGGGAGATGATCTCTCTGCTGGAGTGGCCTAGCTTCCCTCTTACACTTGGTTCTCTTCCCTTTGCAGGAGACCTTTACTTTGAGAAGGCCGTGAACGGCTTCCTCGCTGACCTTTTCACCAAGTGGAAGGTAGCTTAGGGGGAGCAAAACGGAGCTTGTAACTGGCCTCAAGGGAGCCTGCAGCTGGGCAGGGCTTGTGGTCCTTTCCCAAGCCAGCCTTCCTCAGAGACCAAGCCGGGAGGGCTCTCGGGAGCAGGGGGGGTTGGGGCTGGGGACTCTTAACGAAGCCCCCTTTCTTGCTCAGTGGGGAATTAAATGGGGAGGAGAAGGAATCTGTTCCTGCCTCAAATGACGTTGCCTGCCCCCCGTCCCTTGACTCCCCAGCAAAGGAAAGGCTCTCTTGGGCTACTTTAGATTTTTTTCCCTTGCTGTGGTCAGAATCTTCTGCTGGTTCTTTCTGTGAGTTGGGGGGGGGACCTCAAAGAGGCCTCCCCAGCTACATTTCATGAGGTGGGAATCTTCCCTCTCTCCCCCCCCCCACGTCCTTCCCACTGAGGGGGGCAGGACTGAGCAACATCTGGGCTTGTCAGAGGTGCGGTTTGTGTGGATGGAGTCTTTAATGCCCATCAGGAGTGGATCCCCAGTGCTTTGATCTGCTTTTGTCCCGACAGGAGAAGAACTGTAGCCACGAAGTGACGGTGGTTCTCTTTTCTCGGACCTTCTACAGTGCCAAGTCATTAAGTGAGTCTGGAGAGGCGCCGGCCTCTTTCTCGCCTCCTCCTCCTCCTCCTCGGGAAGCTTAAAGCGGCAGCAGAGAGCAGCTTCCTCTTATACCTGGCTTGGTTTGTTTCTAGATGAATTTCCAGAGTTGCATCGTTGCTCAGTCCAACAGGACCACGAAGGGCGCTTCTACGAAGACTTTTACAAGTAGGTGTTCCCTGTGGCTGAGCCGGCTCTCTGGAAGAGTCAGGCCACCCATGAAAGTCTTTTCTGTTAGGGAAGTTAGAACGAACCATAGAAAAGAAATACTGGTACATTATAATTCATATATTGACAGCGGCGAGGATATGTTTAGCGCAATATTGGAAACAAGGTGACGTACCGACCGAAAACATAATAATTAGAAAAATTTTAGAATGTGCGGAATTGGATAAGCTAACAATGGAACTAAACCAGAAAGAAAATTCGGAGTTTTTTGAAATTTGGAATTCTTTTTATAATTGGCTAGAAAGGAGAAAAGGAAAAAAGAAATATAGAAATGTTTAGACTGATATATAATTTATAAATGTATAGAACAATAGATAAGTTTAACTATTATAAATGTATGCATCTACTTATTAACCTATAACTAGATAAAAACGAGAAGAAAAATATTTATATACAGGTATATACAGTTGTACAGAAATATGTAAGTAAAAAGATAAAGTGAAGACGTTTACCGTAAAGATTTGCATGTATATATGTACTTGTACGTACATATAATGTTTTGTTCAATGTATGTTTGTCTTTTTTAATGTTTATATCTCAATAAAAATTATTATTATTTTTTAACAAAAAGAAAGTGGGCAGCGTCTCTTCAGTCTGCCTGTCAGGGGCTCTGTGAGAAATCTGTAGGCGGAGAGCCCTTGACCTCTCTGGGAGTTGGACAGTTTGCCTTCTTTCATAAAGCAGTTTCATCTACATCAGTGTTTCCCAATCTTGGCAACTTGAAGATATCTGGACTTCAACTCCCAGAATTCCCCAGCCAGCATTCGCTGGCTGGGGAATTCTGGGAGTTGAAGTCCAGATATCTTCAAGTTGCCAAGGTTGAGAAACACTGATCTACATAGTCCTTGCTTTACAACTGGTTGCTCGGCAACTTGTGCATAGTTATAACGGACACCCCCAATTTATAATCTGGTTTTGAAGTTCTGACGTTTCCCACTCCCCCCACCCCGACTTTGAAGAAGGGGACAAGGTTCTCCGTAGCATGAGCTGAGGCACATGGGTGTGTGTGTGTGTGTGGATCGTTGCCCCATCTGGCTCAGTCAGCGCCAGGGCAAAAGATTCAGGGGATTGTAGCCACCCCTTTAAGAAAGGGATTGGTGCTGGCCCACTTGGGGAGGTCACCTGTCAGTCTAAACATGCCAGACAACTTCTGCCTGGTCTACAATCTTCTGTTTTTAGGGAAGATTTTGCAGAAGGTGGTAGGGCTGCAGTTGAAGCAGATTATCAGGAGCCTCTGCAGGAGGCCCAGATATGGAAGAGAAACTTCTTGTCCTTTTAGATCTTAAGTGGCTGTCAAGTAACAGAAAGCAAAAACAAACAAACAAACCCCAGTGTTAAGGAGTTATTGTGCTGTTAAGCACATACACAGCGAAATGTGTTGTAGTAATGGTGTTGCAGTTTGATATTCAGTCAATAAACAGAATATCTTTAGTATGTACAAAATAGTTTTACTTGAATAGTAGCAAAGTTAAATAGGAAGTCCAAGTCATACACAGTTATTCAGTCAATGCGAAGTTTCTTCTTCTTGCCTATCTTTGTTTTAACTCACAAACAAAGATTACAGCTATCACTCACTTCTATACTATCACAGATAGTTAATCTTCTCTTCACAGCAATTTCACACAGCCATAAAGTAATCTACTCATCAGTAAAGCAGCAGAGAGTCTTCAATCTGGAACACACCATCAAACACCACTCACCACACCAAACCACCCTGAGCATGCTCTCTTGCTTACTTATATAGTAATCATCCACAATGCATTTAAAGCAATATACACATAACATTGATTTGTGGCTTAATCATATATTAACACACCCAGAATAGTTTATTTGGCCAAGTGTGATTGGACAAAATTTAATGCAGGTGGGTTGATGGGTGCCAGCCAACTCGCCTCCCTATCTGCTGCAGTTGGACATTTACAAAGAAGCCTGAAAACTCTGTAACTGGAAAACTTACCTAAATTTTAAACATCTGACGTTTTCATGGAAGCAGTGCAGTGCTATTTGGTCATTTTATGTTTTTCTAATATTAGACAGCTATAAAGTTGTTGCTATTCTGAAAAAGTCATGCATTTTTCTCTTGCAGGTTCTGAATTTGAAGTGGCTTAAGATTTCTGTCCCTCCCTGTAATTCCCCCCCCCCTCCCTTAGCTTTGCCCGCTGGACGCTGTGAGCGGCTCCTGCTCTGTCCTCCTCCTTTGTGCCCTTTCTGGGTGGCTCACTCACAATGTTCATTGCAGGGTTGTTGTTCAAAATGAACGGCGAGAGGAGTGGACTTCTCTGCTTGTGACTATTAAGAAGCTCTTCATCCAGTACCCAGTTCTGGTGCGCCTAGAGAAGGCAGGTGAGATGTGGTGGGCGGCACAGGAAGTCCTCAACTTATAACCATTCATTTAGCCACCCTTTGAAGTTACGATGGCACTGAAAAAAGAGAATTATGATGGATGCTCAGACTTACAACCATTGCAGCATCCCCGTCATCATGTGATCAGAATTTGGGCGCTTGGCCACTGGAATGTATTTACGACCGTTGCCGTATCCCCTGGTCACGTGATGGCTCTTTGCGACCTTCCCAGCCAGGTTCCATCAGGCTAAGTCAATGGGGGAAGCCGGATTTGTTTAACAACCATATGATTCACTTAACAGTCAGGGCAAAAAAGGTTTGTAATTGGGCATGACTCACTTACCAACTGCCTTCCTTAGGATGGAAAT